>OX941093.1:63420000-64045000 GCA_954870635.1 Arctium minus
ATTTGGGCTGTTTGGCAGTTGCTGAATAGTTTGGTACAGAATGATTAAGTGGTCAGAATGATTAAGAGACTCTTATGATATAGTGTGAAATGTAATATGGTTGTTTGTTAATTGTTCAGAATGAAATCAGGGCTCTGAATGGTTAAGGTAGGGTCAATATACAAAATCATTCAGAGGGTTATGGAACCATTAAGAGGCATACCCTTTTTTTGCCAAACAAGATTTACCTCTTAACGATTCAGAGGTTGCCTCTTAATGGAGCCATTAAGAGGTAAACATACAGCCCCATATGTCGACAACATCTTTTTCTCTCTCTCCGAGTGCTATTTAATTTATATATGCACCCCTGCATTTACATAACCACCCCTACCTTTTCACATGTGAAATTTGTGATTTTTACTCTTTCAAAATCTTACAATCAAAATTTTGTCACAAATGCCTATTCTTTAAACGTTCTTACAAATTACGGGTCCTCATGGAAATAACTTATCTAGATGTAATGTTTGCCTACATCTTACCTTTTTTAGATCCTATTCTTTGAAATACAGATTTACTGGGTTTGGATTTGGAGGATTTTATGTTTGCTTGAAGAAGTTGTAATGAAGCAACAGAAACCAATATGTTTGTGGTAACATAATTAGTTACCGATTGTGTCCAGGTTACTTTGGTGGAGCTGTCAAAATCGTCACCGTCTTTACCTGAAATCCTGAGCGGCATAGGGAGCTCAGTTATCGGAATAGACACAACATTAAAGCAACTGCTGGACGGGTTGATGTCAAGTGATGGGGTGCAAGCCCGTATGGACGGGATTATGTTTCAGAGATCGGAAGGATCGCCCTTTGCAAACCCCATTTTCAATGTGTTAAAAGACTATCTAAGTTCGCTCTGATTTCAGCCCCCTCATTTTGATGTACATTTCGACTAAAACCAAAGGAAGAAGGTAGATTTGGATCATATTGGATGTATATGTATACAAATAGATGTGTTATTTTCACTATATTACCAAACAAAATTAATATAAAAATATATTTTTTGCCCTTTTAAGTGATGATAAGTTGATAACCAAACGAGAACATAATCTATCTCGAGTAGGAATCCACCAAAAAGGGTAAAATAATACTCCCTATCCCTTTCTCTTTCTACGTATTAAAAGACTATCTTTATTCTGAATTAAATGTCTACATTTCTATTTTATTATATCTCAAAAAAAAGTGTCGATTTTTAAAAGTAATTTTTTACTTTCCTATTTTTTCTCTATTATCAAGGATAAAAGTGTAAACTACAATTTTCGTCCCTGTGGTTTACCACTTTCTTTGAAAGTGGTCCCTGTGGTTCAAAAACTACAATTATTGGCCCAAGGTTTGCATTTTGCTTTGAAAATCGTCCCTGATCACTAACTCCATTAAATATGTCTGTTAGAGCCAGGGTTATTTTCGTCCAACCATGTTTTTCCTCTCTTTTTGTAAATTTTCTTTGTTTTTTTTATTTTGGTTTAAACCATAAAACATAAGGGACCAAGTTGTAATTTATTTAATTTTAGTAATGATATTATATATTAAAATATTAATATATATATATAATGTATATAATGTCTCTCTCTATATACATAATATCATTACAAAAAGGGATCTGTACCAGAGAAGAGAACCCACCGCCGGCCACCCTCTCCCCTCATCGTCCTCCCACCCCCCGTGAAACTCCAAGGAACCACCGCCGGCCAATCTCATCGCCGACCAAAACCCTCCGACGAGTTCGTCTTCTCCGGCGAGCCTCCAACGAGTTATCTCAATCTCTCTCTTCTCTCTTCTCTCTCTCTCTGTATCTCGATCTCTCTCTATCTATTTTCCAGAGATTGGAACCAGATCAGTATCACAACCATTGGAACCAAATCAGTATCACATTTTACCTGCATATAACACACACAAAGTGTCGACGAGATATGTGCCTGAGGTGGTGATGTGCTCGCCGGAGGATGGTGCCGGAGAAGACCGCCGGAGCTGTGACGATTTTCGTCCCGGTGGTGGGTCACGATTTTCCTCTGTATATGTATATGTATATATATATATATATATATATATATATATCTGAGATAGATCGAGAGAAGAGAGAGAAAGAGAGAAGAGGGAGAAGACGACCTAGCCGGAGAAGACCACCGTGTATATATATATATACACACACATTATATATAATGTTTTATATATATATATATACACATATTACATAACAGGTCCATGATGTTTTATTCTTTTTACAAAAAATAAGAAAAAACAAAGAAAGATTGCAAAAGAAGAGAAAAAAACATGGTTGGACGAAAATACCCCTGGCTCTAACGGACAGATTTAACGAAGTTAGTGACCAAAGACGATTTTCAAAGCAAAATGCAAACCATGGGCCGATAATTGCAGTTTTTGAACCACAGGGACCACTTTCAAAGAAAGTGGTAAACCACAGGGACGAAAATTGTAGTTTACTCTAAAATTAATTATTACAAAACAAATATTTAAAACATTTAAAAAAAATTAATATAGGTCCTGTAAATGCCAACCATCGATGCAATATCATTCATGGCTACCATGTCACCACCACCACACGTCGGAAACCACCGTCCATATCCACCTCTCCTTCCCTCCACCACCACCACCACCACCACCACCAACCGTCACCTCCCTCCACGACGACACCACCAACCTCTATCTCAAAACATCAACCGTCTCGTTTTCGAACAATTACACAACAAAAACTTATATCAATGGAATTCAATCATTAGTTCATACACTAGAAACGATCTCTGGTTCGATGCGATTCTCGTTTTTCTTCAGTTTTGGGAAACGGAACATGTACCTGATTGTTTCACATTGCCGTGTGTGATTAAAGCTTGTGTTGGGATTTCGAATTTGCGATTTGGAAAAGGGATTCATGGAATGGGAGTGAAGATTGGTTTGATTTCGGATGTTTTTGTAGGTAATGCTTTGATTTGTATGTATGGTAAGTTTGGGTTTGTTGAAGATGCAGATAAGGTGTTTGTGTTAATGCCTGAGAGAAACTTGGTGACTTGGAATTCAATGATTTCTGGGCTTGCTAACAATGGGTTTTCTCGAAAGAGTATTGATTTGTTTATGGAGTTTTTGGTTTGTGAAGATGGTTTGATACCAGATGTTGCTACATTGGTGACATTGCTTCCTGTTTGTGGTGTCGAAAGAGCGTTTTCGCTAGGGAAAATGGTTCATTCGTTGGCTGTGAAATTGGGTTTGTATCGGGATTTGAAGGTGCAAAATGCGTTGATGGATATGTATTTGAAATGTGGGTGTATGTTAGAAGCGCGAGTTGTTCTCGATAGAAACGAGAACAAGAATGTTGTTTCTTGGAATTCCATCATCTGGGGTTGTTCTAGAGAAGGCGAAGTTGAACAAGCGTTTGAATGTCTTCGTCGAATGCAAATGGGAATGGGCGGTGACGACGGCGTAAGACCTGATAAGATCACCGTTTTAAACGTGTTGAAAGTATGTTTATATCGTCCGCAGCTGCTGAAAGTGAGGGAACTTCATGGGTATTCGATTCGACATGGGATTGAATCAGATGAATTGGTTGTGAATGCTTTCATTGCAGCTTATGCAAAGTGCGGGTCATCGTTGTGTTTGGCTGAGAATGTTTTCAAAAGCATGAAAGATATAACGGTGAGTTCTTGGAATGCACTTATCAGTGGCTGTGTGCAAAATGGTGATCCTTCAAAGGCGATCGATTTATTTGTAAAAATGACATCTTCTGGCTTCGACCCTGATTGGTACAGCATCGGTAGCCTACTTTTAGCATGTGCAGAACTCAAGTTGCTGAGTTACGGCAAAGAAATTCATGGGTTTGTGCTCAGAAACAGGTTAGAGAACGATTCACATATCAGTAACTCACTACTTTCGATCTACATTCACTCTGAGAAACCCTTGTTTGCAAAGATCATGTTCGATGAATTAGAAAACAAGAATTTGGTATCATGGAATGTGATGATCACTGGTTACTCACAGAACAGACAACCAAATGAAGCATTAGATCTCTTTCGTAGAATGGTGTCCAGTGGGATCCAACCTTACGAGATTGCAACAACGAGTGTGTTAAGTTCTTGTTCACAGTTGTCTGCTCTAAGGCTGGGACAAGCAATCCATTGTTTTGCTTTAAAGGAAAACCTCACGAGGGACGTATTTGTAAATTCTTCAATCATAGACATGTACGCGAAAACTGGCTGCATAAGAGCTTCCCAGATCGTTTTTGACCAATCAGATAAAAAGCACGTTGGACTATGGACCGTTCTGATTGCCGCCTATGGGATTCATGGGCGGCCAAAGGAGGCCATGGAGCTATTCTGTGAAATGCAAAGATTCGGGATGAAACCTGACCACTTCACCTTCATTGCCATCTTAACGGCATGTAACCATGGTGGGTTAGTCGAAAAGGGTCTTAAGTTATTCGATGAGATGCAGATTGTCCATAGAGTAGAACCAAAACTAGAGCATTATGCATGTTTGGTTGACATGCTTGGCCGAGCAAACCGATTTAACGATGCTATGATGCTTATTTCAGAGATGCCTGAAGAACCCGATGCTAAAATTTGGAGTTCATTGCTTAGTTCATGTAGAGTTCATGGTAATATAAAGTTAGGAAAGAAAGTTGCTGAGAAGTTATTACAACTTGAGCCAAGTAAAGCAGAAAACTATGTGTTGTCATCTAATCTGTTTGCTAGTTTTGGTAAGTGGGATGATGTTAGAATAATCAGGCAAAGAATGAAGAAAATTGGGCTTAAGAAGGAAGTTGGTTGTAGTTGGATTGAATTAGAAGGGAAAGTATATAACTTTCTTTCTGGTGATAAAATTCTTCCAGATATCCATGAAATGTGGAGAAGATTAGAAGCGGATATCAACCAACGTGGATATAAACCAGATACGAAATGTGTACTTCATGATCTAACAGAAGAAGAGAAAGTAAATATTTTAAGGGGTCATAGTGAGAAGCTTGCTGTTTCTTTCGGCTTGTTAAGAACAGGTGAAGGCGTAATGTTGAGGATTTTCAAGAATCTGCGCATTTGTGAAGATTGTCACAATGCTATCAAGTTGGTATCCAAGGCTGTTGACAGGGAGATAATCGTGAGGGATAACAAACATTTTCACCATTTTAGAGACGGTCGTTGCTCCTGTGGGGATTACTGGTAAGTTCTCGAGGCCTTTCCTTAAAGCCATGAATTGATTTCTTAGCATATTGTAAATATAGTTTTCTGATTTCTAACATATTATAGTTATATCTTGTATCTACATTCCCATTACAAGAGAAAATGAGTATATGAATCAAGAATTGTAATCTATAAGTGGGAAGTAGATAGAATGATACTGGATTGTTCAGCAACTGCATATTTCAAACTAAAGAACTCATGCGATATTATAGGGGCAGGTTCAAATGAAAACCATAAGTATTTTGAGAACTGAGAATCAATTAGTCATGTATTATTCATGAAGAATATAGCGAAAGATATTGATAATTGAATAATATTAATGAATATTTAGGGTTATTCATCTAGTTGGTTCCCGGAATCTCAAAATGTTTATGGTTCTCATTTGAACTTTAAACACCGTGTTTAAAGATGCCATAAAGGTGACCTAGCAATTAATTAGTCATATAATTAAACAAACCCACATAACATAATCACTTAAATCATCATCCTACAGAATTTCAAGTGTAAATGTGTAATATGAATCAAGAATTGTAATCCTCAAGTTGGAAATAGATAGAATGACAATGAATTGTTCAGCAGCTGCATATTTCAAACTAAAGAACTCAAAGGTGTTACATTAAAGAAAAACCATAAAAGTGACCTAGCAATTAAGCAGTCATATAATTCAAAACAAACACACATAACATAATCACTTAAATCATCACCCTACAGAACTCAATTCCACTTTTCTCAAGAACATTATCTACAGTTCACAGACTGATGCTAAAACTTCAAAACCATACTAACCTTATCACTTTTCAAAGATCACTAGCAACCCTTTCTGCTTTCCTGCGTTCGTAATCAGGATCATCGGTTGGCAGCTCATGGCGACAAACAGGACACGTATTCCGTATACGCAGCCAAGGAACAATGCAATCACCATGGTAATGATGACTACACGGAAGTCGTTTCGCCTTTTCCCCAACACCAATTTCATCCTTGCAAACAGCACAAAGTGCATTGTTGCTTTCAACATCTTCAGGAGTCATAACCACAGACAAAAGACCCTCAACTGACTTTTTAGAAGCAGGTGGTTGAACCAAAACCGAATCACCATTATCCGCAAACTGCCCAAATAACATCTCTTCCTCTGCTTCGTTATAATCTTCAAACCGACCTTCTAAATCCGGGTTCGCTTCAAGATTGTGAACATTCAAGAAAACTTCCCACTCCAAATCATCAACAGAAGCGTAGTTATGCGCCTCTCCATTCACAGGGTTTGCTTCAAGATTATGAAAATTCAAGAAAACTTCCCACTCCAAATCATCGGTGGCGTGATTGTGATCGTGATTGTTGGTATCTGTATCGAGAAACATACTCAAGACTTCCCGTTCGTCAATTCGACCATCCACTTCCTCCCACTCGAAAGGTTGATTTGCAGGTACATCCCATCTAACATGATCATCATCATCATCATCTTCTAACTGAAAAGCATCCCAACAAACCCTAAGATTTGCTTCATCATCACAACCGCCATAGATACCAAAATCATCATCCACCCCAATAATCTCGTTTTCGATATCCTCATCCGAATCCGTCACACTTAATCCAGTCATGAAATACGTCGGATTCGAATCTCCCAGTTCGGATCGAGCACCATTCCCCCGTGTCCTCCTCGACACGAAAAACTCATCGCCAGAATCAGCAACCATAAATCCATGATCTTCATCTTCGTCGTCAATTTCATCATCACAATCACGAAATTCAACAGGAAACCCTAACCCTAACCCTGACCTAAAATCCATCTCCAGCTCGTGTGAATCGATATCCTCATTCACGTCACCAACCACAAAGCTACGATCACAATCAACAACCAAATCGGTCTCCACAACAACACGCGATGGTGGCTCAACGCGATGATTATTAAACATATCGATTACGAAATTCACCTGATTATCTCGTTCGAATGGATTGGAAGCAATTGAGAGACGGATAGGGTTCCGATCGGTGCGGCGTATTTGACGGCGGCAAAGGAAAAGTTCGGATGAAGGAAAGTCGAGATCTGAAGGAGAAACGTCGAAGGCGTCGAGATCTTGAGACCAGTCATGAGAGAAAAGGACATCGCTTTCTTCATCGTTTCCATGGAGATTAAGGACGTAGGATACTTCCGCCATTGATGAACGATGGAAAAGAAAAAGAAAGGGTGGGTGGGTTGCTTGCTTTTATGCATTAAGCAAAAAAATAAATAAATAAAATGGGCAGTCTATTTTCCGGACCATGATCATGACCCATCTGAAAAAGAAACCGATTCACATTCAAGTGATCAATTTGATTAGGGGAGGCTAATTGCACATTTTATTTTGTTAAATGCACTAAAATGATTGCACCCATCATTATGTTTTTTTGTTTTTTCGTCTTTTAGTTGTCTTTTTTTTTTCTTCTTTTTATTATATATTTTTGTTTATAAATAAGGGAATTTAATTAAAATGCCCTAAGTTGAAAAATCAGTACCCAATATGCCCCAAATCTTGTAATTTTTGCCAAAATACCCCCTAGGTCCGCGTTTTTCACTATTACACGCGGACCTGGTCCGCGTTTTGGCCGCGTTCACTGTTACACGCGGCCTCGAACCGCGTTTTGGCCGCGTTTCCCCCTACACGCGGACCTGGTACGCGTTTGGCATTCGATGCGTGTTTCGTCCGCGTTTTCTCCGCGTTTTCCACTATAAAACGCGTATCTGGGCCGCGTTTTTTACTGTAGAACGCGTACTTGGGGGCCGGCCCATAGCATTGTTTATTTAGGGTTTAGAGATCGACGGTGTGGATGCTTTCATTGGGTTTGCTCCTATAAATAAGTGTGTCCCCCACCCATAACCCCACCACCATCACTCTCAAAGGTATCCCATCTATTTCACTCTCTCAAATATATCGTGTATTACACACGCTCGGATCTCGGCTCGGTTGGTTAGCATTTATAAAAGTCGGATATGGGTCGACCACTTTCTTCGGTAAGTTTCCTTTAACCGCGTTTTAATTTTATATTTATTTTAGTGATTATGTGTTAATTTTAGAGTGTTGCGTTTATGTTGATAATATGTTAGAGGTTGCGTTAATTTTAGTTTTACATATTACGTTGATTTTAGAGATTGCGTTAATTTTAGGATTGCGCTACTTTCATAAAAAAATTGTAGAGATTGCGTTTTTTTTTTGTATAAAAAAAGTGTAGAGATTGAGTTTGTTTTTGGGATTGCGCTAATTTTATTAAAAAATTGTAGAGATTGCGTTAATTTTAGAGATTGCGGTTTTTTTTTGTATAAAAAAAGTGTAGAGATTGAGCTTGTTTTTGGGATTGCGCTAATTTTATAAAATAATTGTAGAGATTTCATTAATTTTAGAGATTGCGTTTTTTTTTTGTATAAAAAAGTGTAGAGATTGGGCTTGTTTTAGGATTGCGCTACTTTCATAAAAAAATTGTAGAGATTGCGTTAATTTTAGAGATTGCGTTTTTTTTTTGTATAAAAAAGGTGTAGAGATTGGGCTTGTTTTAGGGATTGCGCTCATTTTATAAAATAATTGTAGAGATTTCGTTAATCTTAGAGATTGCGTTTTATAATTTTTTTTGTATAAAAAAACTGTACAGATTGGGCTTGTTTTTGGGATTGCGCTAATTTTATTAAAAAATTGTAGAGATTGCGTTAATGTTAGAGATTGCGTTTTTTTTTGAATAAAAAAACTGTAGAGATTGGGCTTGTTTTTGGGATTGCGCTACTTTCATAAAAAAATTGTAGAGATTGCGTTAATTTTAGAGATTGCGTTTTTTTTTTAGTATAAAATAATTGTAAAGATTGGGCTTGTTTTATGGATTGCGCTACTTTCATAAAATAATTGTAGAGATTGCGTTAATCTTAGAGATTGCGTTTTATAATTTTTTTTGTATAAAAAAACTGTACAGATTGGGCTTGTTTTTGGGATTGCGCTAATTTCATAAAATAATTGTAGAGATTGCGTTAATTTTAGAGATTGCGCTACTTTCATAAAAAATTTGTAGAGATTGCGTTAATCTTAGAGATTGCGTTTTATAATTTTTTTTGTATAAAAAACTGTAGAGATTGGGCTTGTTTTTGGGATTGCGCTAATTTTATAAAATACTTGTAGAGATTTCGTTAATTTTAGAGATTGCGTTTTTTTTTTGTATAAAAAAAGTGTAGAGATTGGGCTTGTTTTAGGGATTGCGCTACTTTCATAAAAAAATTGTAGAGATTGCGTTAATTTTAGAGATTGCGTTTTATAATTTTTTTTGTATAAAAAAACTGTACAGATTGGGCTTGTTTTTGGGATTGCGCTAATTTCATAAAATAATTGTAGAGATTGCGTTAACAACATCCTTGCATTACTATGTAGGACGATTTTGATAACGTCGATCTTTCGTTCAAATGTCGCATCGCCATGGTAAAGGAAATTAGAGATGCTTTTGAAGCGTGTCCACCTGAACGGGCACAACGTTTACACGAAATGTTTAGCCGCACATCTTTCGGGCCATGGCTCGAGCTTACCAATGTCCAACAGGACCCCCTTCTAGTACACATGTTTTTACAGATGGAGGTCGAGGTTGCGAGACCACAGCCGGAGGAATTGTATTTTCACGTGTGTGGGACTCGCATGCACTTTGGTCGTCGTGAGTTCTGTATTGTAACAGGACTCCCTTTCGGACAAATACCCGACCTTCCTACCTTGACAGATGAGTCCTTTGTTAGTAGGGTTTGGCCCGGCCTTGCACCAGGTATCTTGACGCTGAGAACCGTCCTCGAGACGATGAGAACTGGTCTTGGTGCGATATCCGATGAGGATGATGTGCGTGTTTGCTTGGTGGTGATGGCAGATTTGATGTTCATGGGTCGTGATCCAAGGCTGCCGGTTTCCTCTACTGTACTTATCGTTGTCGATGACTTGGAGAGGTTTAACCGCTAACCGTGGGGTAGCACGGTTGAAGGGGCAGGAGTTGGACATTCACCACGAGTATGTCCTACTGCTCCACACCTAGTACACGTTCTCTGTATCGGATCCTCACCACGAGATGGACGTCGATCGTTCTTTCTTGGTCTCCCCGCACGTCTCTTGGTTATTAACGGTGGATAGCATGGCGGAAGGGGGACGTGTGGCAAAACCCATGATTGAGGGGGTCCAACAGGATAGATCAACTCATGATATGTTGACCGGTAAGTACTGGACGTGTAGTAAGATATAGCCAGATCGCTGCAATCTCTACGATTCATTGACCTTGCAGCAGCGATGGCATGACCGCACGGTAAACCAGAATATTGCCATTGGTTACATTCACAAACACCGTTGACCATATCGACAGTCGCGTGATAACGGATATCCCGAACGTTGAACTTACCATGTCCAATCTGACTTACCCTCCATGTCGCAGACTTTCCCGACCTTCTGCTAATTATCTTCTCCGCCATTGGTGTGAGATGATTACGCATTTCATCTACAAATATGTGTTAATTGTGTTACGATTTATACGGAAGACGAAAAATGCAACAAACATATAAGTTAAAGATTTTAGAGTTTATCAACCTCCCTTTCGTCGTCGAAGTTGGTACCACTCTTGTTGAAAATCTCGGAAGTACTCTATAAGGCCGACAATGGGTAACCTGCGTGCAAAACGGGACAGTGCATTCACCGACTCTACACTATTAGAGGTCATTATGTTATACCGTTGTGCAGGGAAATGGGCCCTTGACCACCTCTCTTTACCAGCCTCGTCCATAACTTGTGCTCCACGAGGTACTTCATATCGTAGTGCATTCATGTAGGTCTCGAACTCCCTAATAGTATATGCTTTGCACGCCTTCCAATACGTGGTCTTGTTTGTTGTGATACGTTTGTCCGCGCTTTTCACGTTCATCTCCAAATGTCGACAACATAGGGCGTGAGGGGTGGAGGGGTACACGGCAGAAATTGCCGCACTTATGGAAGGAGCCCTGTCGGACATAAACACCAACCCTTCCGGGGAGCCGATACATTCCCGCAACATGTTCAGAAACCAACCCCACTTCTCCCCCGTCTCGGACTTTCCTACTCCGAAAGCCAAGGGCACAATGTTGTTATTTCCGTCCATGGCAACCGCCAAGAACATCATACCCAGGTAATGCCCCTTTAAATGGGCAGCGTCTATTACAAGGACAGGACGCAGATTTGTCAAAAACGTCCGGATCTGCAATAAACGTATGTGGTTATTATTTGTAAATGTTAAAATTCATAATATGTAAAGCTACGACGATTTAATATACTTACCGCACATCCAAGTGCAGCGAAACACAATTCGAAACGTCCGTTTGAATCCGTCCTTATTCTGGTGCGTGTACCCGGATTCTTCAGCTCCAAGTTATATAAATACGCAGGGAGTCGTTCGTACGACTCCTCGGGAGTGCCTCTCACCATTAGTAGTGCCTTGCATCGCGCACGCCATCCTTGGTGGTAACCAATGTTTATCCCGTACTGCTGATTTATATCGTTGACGATGTCCTTCGGCCGAAATGACCTGCTAGCGTCAAGAAACTTGTCTTTCAGTATGTGGCCCAAAGTCCTTTTGTTGGCCTGCCGGTGGCTAGCATTTAGTTGTGTCCTCGAACATGTGTGTACGTCGTTCAGCTTTCTAACGACAAACAACCCTCCTTTAGGGCCCACGGACTTCGCGGACATACTCCATTCACAATTTTGTTGGTCACATACAGCCTTGTATCTGCGTTTGTCGGATTTCTTCGCTCTAAACACGAAACCCTCTCGCAAGAACTTCATTCCCAACTGTACGGTCATTTCCTCCTTCGTATGAAATATTTGACCTTCATGTATAGTTGTACTACGATTGTAAGGTGCGGGTTGGTAGGCTGGTATATGGGGGACCGGGTTAGGAAGAGAAGGGGGCATATCAAAATAATCGTTTAACGCACCAAATGATTTATTGCTAGGGGTATATGTTTCTTCGTCCTCGTCATTATCGGTATCTGATCTGTCCAGATCAGATATACCAGTTGTGAAAACATGTGTTTCGTCATCAGCAACTCCAACAAACCGTCTTTTTGGGTCTTCTGCTTCTTCTTCTTCTTCTTCTTCTTCTAGTTGCGTCTCCGGAACAACTTCGGGATAAGATTCGTTAGGACGATATGCATGATCAGAATAAAGTGTGGTGTCGTAGGATGCCTGAAATTGAGAGTCAGGCTCCAGTTGACTACCACCGACATGGATTTCGTCATCATCTTCGTCATCACCTTCGTCATCATCTTCGTCATCGCCCATCGATGGTGCGACATACACAAAAAGTTGTGGAGGTATTTCTGAATCGGCTGCAAGTAGCATAAAACCAAGGATTTCGTCATTGTTGGTTATCTCCATCAGTGAGCCATCTGCACGTCTGAACACCAACTTGCAAGCAGCAGAATCTCCGATTCCACACTTTCCCACGACGTAATCGATAAACGTCTTATACGCAACCATTATTGGAATATATACACCACGCTTTGTGTAGCCAATATAATCCCACCCATTGTTGTTTTGCACCTATTGACCATCGAAACATAATAAGACTCTAGTTTTTTGAACAGATGAACTCATTTTTTCAGTAGTATGAAAAATGAAGCAATTCAAGTGGATGTGATGAACGATTTTGCATCTAATCTTACTAATCTTTATAGGAAAAATTGAATGGAGAAAATGAATGTGAACCACATATTCAATGACAATGGTACACTTATTGTATGAGAATCAGACTAAAATGTGGAAAAAAACAGTAAAATCATTCAAAAAATACGTCACAAACAGTTGACCACACATGAAATCATAGGCCTGAAACCCTAATTTTCAAAACCCTAATACGGTTTACACTATTAAACGCGGACCTAACCCTCGTTTGTAACAAAAAACGCGGACCAAACGCGGACCAACGCGCATCGAATGCCAAACGCGTACCAGGTCCGCGTGTAGGGGGAAACGCGGCCAAAACGCGGCTCGAGGCCGCGTGTAACAGTGAACGCGGCCAAAACGCGGACCAGGTCCGCGTGTAACAGTGAAAAACGCGGACCTAGGGGGTATTTTGGCAAAAATTACAAGATTTGGGGCATATTGAGTACTGATTTTTCAACTTAGGGCATTTTAATTAAATTCCCTATATTTTTATTATATATTTTTGTTTTGATTTGAAAATAAATAAATATTTATAAATATAAATATTACTAATTTTTTTAATTATATAATTATAAAAATAAAACATAAATATTGCGATTTAACATATAAATAGAACATAAAATAATCTATATTACATTCGATTATTCTAAAATAACATTATCCGTAGTACAATTAACACGTAAAAGTTTCATGTACTTCTTTATTCGTTCTGAATACAGGGTAGCTCATCCAGCAGCACACCGATAACTGTGATGGAAAAAAAGTGATACAATTTGCGGAAACGGATATCCTTCTTCCATATCTAATTTGACATAATGGTTACCATTAACGTACCCGATTGTAAAAACAACATGTTCATACCACAGTGGAGGAGTGGACCTAAGCGGCAAGTACGTCCCACTGTCGGTCATACTTATAACATGTAATATCACATTATATTTTGAAGCAATCAAGACACCTATTTCAGGCATTGTCATCCAGTGTTCAAATGGTGCACCTTGATCTGATCGAAAGAAGTTTAGAGTGTTGTAAGTAATATCCCAATGTTCACCTCCAAAAGCGTTGATGTACTCTGTCTTGTATTGCTCTAACTCTTCCATCAAGTTATACCGAATTGTGGGCCATGCATCTTCATGAAGACCCATCGAGACAACTATTGCTCGGAATCCGCAATTTTCATCACATATCACATCATGTACCTGCTTGATGTAAGGGTGAAACAATGCTGAAAATTGAATGATGTATGGATATGCATTATTATTTTTGAACATGAAAGAACTGTGTCTCGCTGGTTCTTGGTAGCTCATTTTTTCCTTGTCAACAAATCTAGACGCGTTCGAACTGCTACGTCTAAGGGGTCTTTCACTTGTAAAAGACGGGTCAACATGAGTCGGAAATGAGGGATCAACATTAGTTTTTCTGAAAAGCTTATCCTTCAACGAGGGCCGTCCACGAGTAGTCTTGTTAACAACAGGTTCACGAACCGATGTTTTTGAACATGAAAGAACTGTGTCTCGCTGGTTCTTGGTAGCTCATTTTTTCCTTGTCAACAAATCTAGACGCGTTCGAACTGCTACGTCTAAGGGGTCTTTCACTTGTAAAAGACGGGTCAACATGAGTCGGAAATGAGGGATCAACATTTGTTTTTCTGAAAAACTTATCCTTCAACGAGGGTCGTCCACGAGTATTCTTGTTAACAACAGGTTCACGAACCGATGTTTTTGATGCACTGGCTATCTCTTTTAGCTTCCTCAGTAAACTGAACTTACCAGATCTCGATTGCTTGTTAAATTCCTCAGTAAACATTTGGACTTCAGCTTCACAACCTACGTCATCATCTTGTAAAGATTTGCACGGTGATAAATCAAGTGTCGTCCAAAATACATCAACTGAATCAACTGGGATAGGATGATCTTCGTTCAAGTATTGCATTTGTTCGTGCGCACATGGCAGCCCATAACTTGTACGTAGTAGACAACTACAATTTTCAGAAAATAAGCCAACAGATTGAGCTCGCTCATACTCTTGGAATATTATGTTTAATGCATAATGTGAAACAAAACCACACAATTGTTGAAAGTGTGGTATGCGATGACGATGTTTCGTGACACTTTTGCTCGCTTGGATACTTGCTTTAATTTCTGTATCTTGTGACTGAATGAGTTGATTGATTTTGCTCATAAATGTCGGTAGACTTGATTGCGCTGAATCCAAGTAAGTTTTCAACTTGGAATGTTGACTCTCCACTCTGTTACTTGTCTGATTTCCAAAGTGGAGAAATTTGTCAGTCCAAACAGATACAAATATTTCTTTATATGGTTTCAACCATGTGTCATTCAGATAAGCAAGAACACCTGAAAAGTAGAACAATTTAACTTTTTTAGTAATTGTTAAACTTAATTGTAACATTTTACTTATAATAATATATTAAGGCGTACCTGGATATCTTCGTAATACTGCTTCAAGTTGTGATAAATGAAACATGTATGTTTCATCTGTTATCGAGTCAACCAATGTCACCCATGCATTGTAAAAGGAACCCCAACCATGATTTGATGTTATTACTGGTCTACAATTTTTCATAATACTTTGGAAGATGTGTCATCTACAAAGTAATCTTTTAGCATCAGGAAATACAATACTGCATGCTTTCACCAGTGTCAAATCTCTGTCTGTGACGATCACACGTGGATAAAGACATTCATCCATCAATGACTGTAGACAATTCAATGCCCAAGTATAATTGGATTCCTTTTCCCTGTGCATAATTAGATATTAAACCGATCACTCGGTATGCGGTTAAACATCTAAACTTTACCCGTTTGTAATTTTGACAAAAACAAACATTCTTAAACACATATTTGATCATAACTTTGCAATATAAACTTATAATCTACCAACCAACTTCAACTACCTAACTTACCAACTTAAATAATTTAAGAAGAAGTTTATACCTCTAAGAAGGGCTTGAAGAGTAGATTTCGAATATATGATTGTTTCTTTGATTTCTTCGACGGATCGAGAGAATTTGTAGAGAGAAGTTTAAAAGAAAATTAGAGAGAGAAATGAGAAACTAAACTACGATGGAATGCAATTTACTTTTATGGTTTGTTAGCTATATATAGAGTAAACTACGATTTTCATCCTTATGGTTTGTTGGCTGTAACTATTATCGTCCCTAGTCTTTAAAATTTGTTTTTTTCGTCAATGTGGTTTGTAATTCCTTTCGTTTTTCGTCCCTCACATTAATTTTGTTAAAAAAATCAATTAAAGGGAGGGTTCTTTTGTCATTTTGATATATGATATATGATACATTTTATGTTTTATGGTAAAAAGAAAAATAACATATTCATACGTTTCATATGTTTTATGTAGTACATATGATATATAATTAAATAATTAAATCAAAAAATATTCAATATTGGGCTCATTTCGAAGGTTTCGAAGACACGATTATGATGGTGTAACTTATTAAAATTAAAACGTATTTTTAAACGTATTTTAGTTAATATACGATTTTATGTGTTAATATGATAAAAATGAAAAATGAAAAATAGAAAAGTAAAAGGTATAAAGTAAACTAACTAAATAATTATAGAGGTATAAAATGTAAATATATATTTAAAATCATTTTCACCTACATACTCCCTCCGTCTTCTTCCCCACAAAAATTTACAGTGCCACGAAGGTAAAAAAAACACTATGAAGGTAAAAAAAAAAAGCTAAACCAATTTAAAAAAAATCAAACCTTCACAGATAAAAGACTGTGAAGGTATATCCGAATCTTCACAGTGAAGACGTTGTGAAGGTAAAAAAATCAAAAATTACAAATTTATAAAATAAAATAAAATCAAAAGTTACAAATTTATAGAATAAAATAAAATTAAAAGTTATAAATTTTATAAATTTATAAAATCAAAACACATACACACACACATATATATAATAATAATAATTGGATCGGAAAACTATGAGTCACTATTTGCACATTTTTTGTGCAAATAACACTCCCCCTTTTATTATAGTTATTATAAAGCACCGATAAAAAAAACTTTTAAATACAAATTATTAGGCACAAGGTACCATTATTTTATGTAAGATTTTAAAAATCTCTTAATTTACAAGTATCAAAGCACAAGATACATATTACTATTGCAGACTTCTAACACCCACCAATTTAGTATGTGCAGGACATTCCTTTTACGTAGACTTTTCCATGTATCTATACTATATTATAAAGCACGGATAAAAAACTTTTAAAAACGTAAAACTTAATGTACCGTTACTTAATGTTAATTACTTAAAATCTCTTAAAAACAACAATTAAAACTTTATGTACTACATTTAATAATATTTATTAACTTTCAATATTTATCTATAACTACTTTAACTCCCCTAAAATCACTCCCCA
This sequence comes from Arctium minus, assembly GCA_954870635.1. Classification (NCBI taxonomy): domain Eukaryota; kingdom Viridiplantae; phylum Streptophyta; class Magnoliopsida; order Asterales; family Asteraceae; genus Arctium; species Arctium minus. Next base: position 63,437,291 of record OX941093.1, read on the forward strand.
TTTCAATCCTCTAAAATCACTCCCCCTGCATAATTAAATATAGAATAAAAATCAAATTGTAAATATAAAAAACTATAATATAATTAAGAAAATCTAACAGAATATTTAATGTTTATTTTATAAAAAAAAACATTATATTATTAAACCAAAAATAAATTACATTATTATTAAACAATCGAAAAACTCTTAAAAACAAGCTTTTATGCATTAAGTACTGTTTATTGATACACATTACTTAAAATTCAAAATTACAAGTCATGATGCGTGAATATAAATTTCTAAAGCTATATGTTTGAATTCATAATCAAAACAGGGTTAACATCTCAATTTAAATATAAATAATTTAAAATATTTAAAATAATAATTGAATTCTAACAAAATACTTAATTTTTTATATAATAAACATTATATTAATAAGCCTAAATTAAACAAATTTATAAAAAAAAATCATTATCACTCTCTCAAAACCATCCAAATCGTACTGTAAATCGATAAAAAAAACCAAAAAAATAAAAAAAAACATTAAAATTGTGATGTATCTCGCTGCATTGCTCGGGTACGATTCTAGTCACTATTAATTAATATATTATATTACTATAATTTTGTTTTAATTATATTATTACCATTATTTTATGTAAGATTTTAAAAATCTCTTAATTTACAAGTATCAAAGCATAAGATACATATTACTACTGCAAGTTTCTAACACCCACCAATTTGGTATGTGCAGGACCTTTCTTTTACACAGATTTTTTCATGTATCACTATTAATTAATATATTATATTACTATAATTTTGTTTTAATTATATTATTAAATATGTGATTGGTTATTTTTTCTAAATGTCATTAAAATATATAAGATAATTATTGAATTCTAACAAAATAGTTAATTTTTTTTATATAAAATACATTATATTATCAAGCCTAAATTAAACAAATTTGTAAAAAAACATTAGCCTTTTCTCAAAACCATTTAAAATCGTATTGTAAATCGACAAAAAAGATAAAATGAAACACTAAAATCGTGATGTATTTCGCTGCATTGCGCGAGTACGCTTCTAGTATATAATAATAGATATTAATGAGGGTATAATTGGAATAATCACAAAAATCTGCTCATAAGTTACTACAAGTAGCTTGTCAAAAAGCTAGCTTATGTCTATCCAAACATAAATAAGCTAGCTTATTTTTGTCAAACGATGCCTTAATCAAATACCTTCCATGAATTGCGGCTTTAAAGGGAATTGATCCAGTGCATTTCGGTGCATTTCATCCTGATGTTCATCCATTTCTAATCCAATGGTTGATAACCACTTCACACGTTTCTCATCAAATTTGACACTTCTCACAGGAACTCAACCCTTCACATTCACCCATTTAAAAAAAAATTATAATCCAATTAATCTATAAAATTAGGGCATAAATTCATAGAGTGAAAGTGAATTAGACGTTTTGGTCTACTTATTACTTTATAGTTGATTTTTAGGGGGTGTTTTTGGGATTTTTTTTTTTTGAAAAACAAATCTATTTCATTACCACCATCCAAATACAGAGAGAGCAAAAGGAAGGCTTGCCAAAACCATCCCCGTTTTGTGCGGATAGCCGCTCTGAGCCCCTGTGTTTGACGTCAAAAATCAGCCTCTCCCCGCACACTACGCGGATCGGCTAACCACAGGTTCCAATCGATCTTTTTCTTCCTAATTCGCCTAGAAGCCCATTCAAAGCTTTTCCTTTGAAACTCGAAAAAGAGATTAACCAATTTTTCTGACTTTTGTTTGAAGACTATACGATTGCGACGAGACCACACAAGGTATAAGAACCCCAAATCACTTCAAGCCAAAGTTTTGGGATCTATCTGTTTGTACCCGAATCCAACAAGTACTTGATTGATGTAACGATTCTAATGTCCATCCTCCACCATCGAGCCACCTCTTTCCACATCTTGTTTACCTCTTCACAATGTAATAACGCGTGATCCATCGTCTCGACAAAGTTGCCACACCACAGACAAAGAGTATAATTGATATTCATTCCCATTTTTTCGAGTATTGCTCTACACGAAATCCTCTCCATCCTTGCTCTCCAAATTAGTATACCGATCTTCTTTGGAAGAGTTTTAGACCATCTTGTCTCCTCCCCTCAATCCACTCTATTTGCCACCTTTTCGTCGATTAGTGACTTTAACCCAACTAGCGAGAACTTCTCGTCCGTCCGGAGCAACCAATTCACTTTGTCGCAACCACTTTCTTTTAAATTTACAACCTGCAACAACGATAAAAGATCCTCAAGCTCACCCCTTTCCCTCCCCCTCGGCTCCCTCCTCCAACCCCAACTCCACGACCACTCCTCCCCTACCCAACTCCCTCTCTCAGAAATTTTAGCGTCCTTCTTAGTTTGAAGATGCCGTAGTCGTTTAAATCTACTTTTCAGTACCTCATGTCCCAACCATCTATCTGACCAAAAACTAGTTTCCTTTCCATTCTACTTCTTTCCCGAATGATGAGGATAACTCGATCCCCAATTTCTCTAATTCGTTACCGATCTTCACAATACCATTTCACACCAATCTCTCCCCCCATAAGACCGCCCTCCCACCCGTGTATGCTTTTTTATGACTCTCACCCATAAAGCCTCTTTCTCACAAAGGAACCTCCACCATCACTTACCCAACAATCCCCAATTGGCCGATTGTAAACTCCCCATGTTAAGATTGCCTCTTTTAAAATCTCTCAACACTCTTTCCCACTTCACTCATGCTACCCCTCTCTTGTAATTAGACCCATTAACACAAGACCCAAAGTCCCCCCCCCCCACACACACAAAAAACCGACTCCTCACTCTCTCCAACTCACTAATCACTCCCCTCGGGGCGCGAAACAACGAGAAATAGTACAACGAGATACTACCTAAGACCGATTTAGTCGACGTCAATCTACCTTAGTTAAAGGGTTTATTAACTTATTTCGTCTTGTTATCGTTGATAAGTAGTTTTTGGGAGGGGAAGAAATGTTTATACCATTTTGTCACTGTTAAGAGCATCTCCAACATCTTCTCTAAAATGGAGAAGTAAAAAGTGAAAATCTCAAAAAAAAAATCATCTTCATCTTCAACATATTCTCTATTTTGTAGATTATACAATTAGTTATTTTATTAAAATATCCAATACAACTTATAAAATATTATTTTTCTCTCCTGAATATTTAATTTAAAACAATTTCATTGGTAGAATATATAAAAAAATCATTTCTCGTCTCTCTCATATGTAATTATTTTTTGAGATATCTCTAAATTTGAAGATTTTCATCATTTCTCTCATACTTTCTCCAATTTTTAGAAAGTTTTGGGGAATCTATTGGAGCAAAAAATCCCCCAAATCTCCATTTTGAAGAAAGCTGTTGGAGATGCTCTAATAAGGAGTTTTTAATAAGTTATTTCATTATAACTTATTAACTTATTTGAGACCGGTTATGAGCTTTTTTTTATATTTTACATGTATAAGTAATTCCAAACACCTGCTAAATAACAAATTATTAACTTATTACGTTTTGGTACCACAGTAAGATAATCCAAACATTTTTTTATAAAATTTCAGTTTGACACCACATAAATTAATAAGTACTTTTATATAAAAGCATAAGTTATTTTAAATAAGCAATCCCAAACATCTCTTACTTAATTATTTTTCCTGCTTTCGGGACATTCATTTACTTTGAGTTACATTTATTTATTTTTATTTTCAAAATTATCTTTACTTTTAAATCACTTTCACGAACTTTTATATGGATAAATTTGTTAAAGTTTCGGTTATGATTGTCAAAATAGGTAGATAAAAGTAGTTGAATGTAGATGGAGGTTGTGAATATATATGTAGGGTTTTTTTTCTCACTTTCTCAGCATGACTCTTAGGGGGCGTTTGGTTCGTTGGATTCCGCCGGAATCTAGTGGAATTGGAATGGTCAATTCCATTGACCGAATTCCGTCGTGCTGTTTGGTTGCAAGGGAATGGAATTGAATTACATGAAATCCTTAGATTAAGGAATTGGTCATTCTATTTGAAAATGGATGGAATTGAATTCCATTCCATCATGGTTTTTCAAAAAGACAAAAATACCCTCCAAACCCTTTCTAACAAAATTAAAACCCATCAGATGTGGATTTGGTTTCCTCTCTCTCCTCTTCTCTCTCCCCTCTCTCTCCTCTCCCCTCTCTCTCTCTCCTCTCTCTCCTCTCCTCTCTCTCTCATCTCCTCTCTCTCTCTCCTCTCTCTCCTCTCTCTCTCTCTCCTCTCCTCTCCTATCTCCTCTCTCTCCTCTCTCTCTTTCCTCTCTCTCTCTCTTCTCTCTCTCTCCTCTCTCTCTCTCGGCATTTAAAATAAATAAATAAAAATAAAAGAAAGGGTATTTTTGTCATTTTCAGAATTTCATTCCAATTCCTTTGTAAACCAAACAGACATATTCCAATTCATTTGACTGATTACATTCCATTCCTGCCGACCAAACAGTTGGTCAAACCTGAAAACATTTCATTCCAATTCCTTCCAGATTCAAATTCCATTGACAGATTCCATTCCATTAGAAATCATTCTGCGAACCAAACGCCCCCTTAATTTCACCGGAATCCAACCCAGATCTCCAAATGGTAATAAACCAAAAAAAACATAGTTTTTATAAGAGATATTTACCCAAATAGCCATTTTACACTAAAAATTTGGTAATTTAGCCATTTCCTCCCATTTTTATAATTTTACCCAAATGTCACTACATCCGCAAAAACTAGTTCCGCAATTACGGACCTAGCTAAAAAGACACAAAAAAGGGAAAAACAGACCTGATCAATTTTCTAAAAAATATTGCGGACCTGGGTATGAAAATTTCGGTTCTAGGTTCGCAATTGTGCACATGGCCTACCAATTACGGATGTAGTGCTATTTTGGTAAAAATGAGTAGAGAAATGGTTAAATAACCAACTTAAGAGGATAAAATGACTATTTGAACTATTTTCTCTTTTTATAAGTATTATTATTATTGTGGAAACTTTATATAACGGTTTATTAATGGGTAAAATCAGATCTTACACCACATTTGTAAAAGTATGGTGTAAACAATAAATTTTCTCCAATAAATAACATCAAATCTTACACCATAATGTATATTAACACCAAATTTAATATATTTCTATTCGTTGCATCAAATTTGCTGTCCTCGTTGGAGTGATTGGTGTCAAATTTGATTTGGTGTAAGATTTGATGTCAATTTTATGGAGTTTACGCATTTAGCCCTCGGACCTACAGGTCCGCAATAAGACGGTTAAACGACAAAAAAAGTCGGCTCAGGCCAGGTCCGCAACGGGTCGGGTCGGTTAGATCCGCCATCCGTAATGGGTCGAAATGTGGCCGATTATGAGAAACCCTAATCTAGGTCCGCAAGGCATGTGGCAGGTTCGCAATTGCGAACCTAGGAAATTTATTGTTTTTTAATTAGAGTTAATGGTATTTACGGTTCCCAACCCCCCCCCCCCCCCCACACACACACACACACCAACTACCCCATTTTTATATATAAAAACCAATGTTCTAAAAAACTCGCCGCACAGTCGCCATGACGCGCCATGACACCAAGGCTTGTGTGTCACGCTACGTTAAGCCCATGGCACGCCATGGTCTAATGCGCAGTTATCGTAATGAAATATTTGATTTTTCTTTATGTTTTTAATGTCTTATTTGCAAGTTTTTAATATATAACCTAATTTAACTTGCTTATTACTAAATACTCATTGAGTAACACTACAAAACATACGTTTTTATATATAATATTATATATGAACTATAAATTTGACGCCATAAGTCACGCCTTGAAAACGTCACGGCTTCGCCATAACTCCTAAGGCTTGAGGCTTGGCATCGCCGCCACGCCACGCCTCACGCCATTTAGAACCTTGATAAAAACAGACCCCTGGTTCCCTCATTCTACCCCACTTCGAATTTTTTAAAGAAAGAAGGCAATGAATCAGGTGTTTTTTATCCGGTATACTTGTTACGTGCTTCCCCAAATCAACACGTGTCTACAATGGCAGGGAAGGTAAATGTTTTTGAACTCTTTAACTTAGCACCGCAACCACACACTACACCACCGTAACACCACCGTATGCACCACCGCAACAGAGCACATTGCGGACCTAGGGTGTTCGGGTTTTTTTTGTTTTTTTTATTTGAATCTATTCGTATTTTGTTCGGTATTTTGATTTGAATCTGTTTGCCTTGAATTTTAGATTATGATAATTATGATACGTTAAGTCCATAACTTGCAAATATGACATGTTAGGTCCCTTAACTATAAATTTATACACTTTAGGTCCCTAAACTTTAATTTATGACACTTTAAGTCCCTAAACTTTAATTTTTGACAATTTAGGTCCCTAAACTTTAATTTTTGACACTTTTGGTCCCTAAACCTTAGTTTATGATAATTTATGTCCCTAAACTTTTATTATTGACACTTTAGGTCCCTAAACTTTAATTTTTGACACTTTAGGTCCTTAACTTTAATTATTGATACTTTAGGTCCCTAAACCTTAATTGAAAATTTAGGTCCCTAAACTTTAATTTATGACACTTTTGGTCCCTAATCCTTAGTTTATGATAATTTAGGTCTCTAAACTTTAATTTTTGACACTTTAGGTCCCTAAATTTTAATTTTCGACACTTTAGGTGCCTTAACTTTAATTATTGACACTTTAGGTCCCTAAAATTTAATATTAGGCAATTTAGATCCTTAAACTTTAATTTATGACACTTTAGGTCTCTAAACTTTAATTTTTGACAATTTAGGTCCCTGGACTTTAATTTTTGACAATTTAGGTCCCTAAACTTTACTTTTTGACAATTTAGGTCCCTAAACTTTAATTTATGACACTTTAGGTTCCTAAACCTTAATTTTTGACACTTCAGGTCCCTAAACTTTAATTTTTGACACTTTAGGTGCCTTAACTTTAATTATTGACACTTTAGGTCCCTAAACTTTAATTTTCGACACTTTAGGTGCCTTAACTTTAATTATTGACACTTTAGGTCCCTAAACTTTAATATTAGGCAATTTAGGTCCCTAAAGTTTAATTATTGACACTTTAGGTCCCTCAACCTTAAATTTATGACAATTTAGGCCCCTAGTTTTACGTTGAAGTCAAAGTTGACGGTGATACAAGACATTATGGAGAGGTTGAGCGATCGTAGGTTGGAGATCTTTCGTGGCATGGCTTTTGGACACTGGTTGCTGATGGAGGACTACACCTATGACCCATTACTCATACACACCGTTTTACGGATGGAGACCTTCTTGGATAATGCTGGGGGAGGAGGATATGTATTTCGAGGTGGGAGACCATATACTGAGATTTGGGCGGGAGGAGTTCTGTCTCATGACAGGACTCCGCTTTGGAGAGGTGCCGCCTTTGCTAGAGAGGCAGAGGTTTCTCAGTTTTATCAGTCGGGTTTTTGGTGATGAGGAGTGGTTGCTGATCTGCCATGTAGTTAGGAGATTGTCATCACTGGGAGGCGATGGAGATCGGCTTACGGACGATGATGATGTCCGTGTTTGCTTGATTATGATGGTGGAGGTCTTCTTTCTTGGCCGACAAGCTCATTTGCTTGTTTCCACCACCGTGCTTACCGCAGCACATGATTTTTGGTTTTAGAACCGATTTCCTTGGGGTTCTTATGTTTGGGAACCCACCTTTAGGCAGATGTATGTGGTCATTCGGAGACGTACACCGGACCAGCCGAAGTTGACACTCACAGGGTTCTTACATGCGTTCAAGGTTAATTTATTTACTATTACAAAAATACTTATACATGGTTAATGCATTTCTTATTTTAACAACCTGTAACTCCCAGGTTTGGATCTTGGGGACATTTCCTGCCGCTTCCCGGTTTTTCACGAGGCATCCCAAGCTTCCTAGGTGTGTTCGTTGGACTAGGCGTCTTGTCCTTGACAGTAGACATATCGCTTTTATACTTGATGTGTCACAGGTAAGTATTTTTAAATATCTTAAAATATTAATTATGTTAACGTCAAAAGCTAACATTATAGATTATGAATATTAGGAGGGTTGGACATCAATCGACCTTATTGTGGCGACACCTGAGGAGGAGGAATTTCGGTGGTATCAAGCTAGCCATCGATTTTTCCAGGGGATGGAGGAGCAGGAGATAAAGATGACGAGAGTCGGCGGTGATGGTGATGACGACGACGATGACGCTGGGGACAGTGATGGTGGTGACGGTACTGGTTTCCACCACGATGCTAGTGTGGGAGGGGACCGTGGCCAAGAGATCCATCAGGGATACCAGCATGACCCTTCCCCCCTCCCCATATGAGCATGCCACCCAGTGATCCTTATACTACATATTGGGATCGGTTGACCACCGTGGAAGGAAAAACAGGTCGTCTAGAGGGATCTGTTAATGAAATAAATGTGTGACGGGGTGGTCATCAAGATATGTATACTCACATGCAGGAGATGTATCTTGTAATTATTTAATTTTAATTAGGTATTTAATTTTAAACTTATTCACATTGATTAACAATTGCTACTTGTACGTAGCTTTCCGATCGTCCACCACAGGCAGCCCAACAAGCGCGAGGCTCGAGCGTTGACACTTGGGTTTCATCACTGAGGATGCCCGATCCGTCCTACGCTTTTTCCGACTTCACCTGTCTCCTTCTAACAATTTTTTCTATCTTTGGGGTGAGAGCATTTGTCCATCTCGCAGCAAAAAAACAAATAATTAAAATATTGAAAATATAGTGTCACTTTTTCTAACAGTGGAGAAGTGTGACTATGAAAATCTGTTTCGTTCCGACGAATTGAATATCAGTCTTGTTGAAATTCTCGGAAGTAGTCCATAAGGGACACGATATGTAACACTCGTATTTTTGGTTAGTATAAATTTCAGGATTTAAACTTATATTTCGCCATTAGAATAACCTTAGAGTGGGTATTGGAATGGTTTGTATTTGGGTGCTAGTTTAATAAGGAAATCAAGCAATTTGGCGTGAAATTTTCTTCACGGGCGGGGCATTAGAGCAACAAACCAAAAGGGGAGGGGGGTTGTTCGAATTTTGTTGTTGCTTGGGGTAGGGTTTCGGCCCATTTTATTTTCTCTGGTTTCCACAAACCCACTCCCTCCCATCCATATATCTCCTTTTCATTTAATTATTTGAACTAAGATTTCTCACTCTCTCTTCTTTCTCTCTCTCTCTCTCTCCCATTTTCATGCTTAGCCGACTTCCCTTTCCCTCTCTATTTAATTTAGTCAAAACCCACTACCACATACTCTCTCTCTCTCTCTCTCTCTCTCTCTCTCTCTCTCCTTTTGATAAATTGATTTCTATCTCACTCTCATAATTACCATTTTGACTAACCCCTCACCACTCATTCCCATTTTATTATTTTTGGCGAATCATAAATGTTTCATCCAATCGATTCCTCCATGTTCATTTAAGGTTGGAGCTACAATAGAAGTGTTAAAGGGTGTAAATTTTCAAGATCTTCTTCTTCTCCATCCTTACACCTTTGTTTAACTCATTTTAGGGTTTTTATTAAAAACTCATTTGTAAGTTTATTGTAACCTTCCAAACCTTTATTCATATTACAACCTTTTATTTTAACCTTCTAGAACATCATTTTTATATATCTTCCATATTTTAAAGTTTTGACAAACTTTTGGTATTTTAGATGATTAGAGGATTTGACTAAGATTTTTTTATGAATATGAGTTTGTGATTACTTTTGGTACATCCCTAGGCTTTGGTTGTGACCCAGATAAAGTTTCTAGTGATGGATGTTTGTGGATCTAAAGCCTTCACCAAAGGAAGCTCAAGATTGAGGTAAAACCTAGATTTAACCTAAATCTAGCAAGGTGGATTCAAGTTGCTTTGTAAAAACGTTGTGCATGCCAAAAATGTCCATTTTAAAGTATTAAAATGTCTTATTTGGTGTTTATCAAATGTGTTGCTTATTTGATGAAATTTACATTTTTAGATACATTCAATTTTATAATTATTGTAAAATGACCATCTTTGAGTTTTTGGACTTTTTGTTAAAGAAATCATATTAATACGATATTTTAATGATTTATTGTATAAATGGAGGTCGTTTGACGTAAACTCACTTTTTATGTATTTGGTTTTATAAATCGTATGAAAAGTGTATATTATTAAATTATAAAACATTCTAGAATTTTAAATGGTATAACTTCATTTGGAAAACGATTTATCTCAACTCATGATAGATTTTTGAGTTAATTATACTTTGGGTCATTTAGTTGCATAACCATTGGTTAAAGGTGTTATATTGTTTACACTGACATTTATTGTATGATAAAGTAATTTTGTGGAGTTTTGGCTCGGTTTGACTAAAATGAGTATTGGGGACATTTGTCCGGTCTTAATAGCCCCCTTTGTGGAATTTTGAGTATGATTGTGTTTATCGCGTATCATTTGATAATTGCATGACTTGAGTGCTTTGGTCATTCAATTAGAGTCATGTAATGTTATAGAATGTAATGCAATGGATCCATAAGCATATGAGTTTGTCTTTAATATTTTAAAAAGGGTTGTTATTTCATGTTGGGACCAAGATTAGTTATAGGGTCATCGAGAGCCTCATGGTGTCATTGACCCCATGATGTAATTTCTGAGTCTGTTTTTATGGGATAGTCATTTCCCATTTGTAGCTAGTTGAGACATTGGGTCCATAGAGGCAACTTGGTACGGTTATGTGGAGCCGGATACTAGTAATGAGCCGTAAATGTAATCCTAGTGAATGAGCATGATTAGAATCCTCGGGTGCTCTCATCCACATCTTAGTACGAGTCGGCGAACTTGTGGCCATGAGTCCTAGTATGGTGAGCTCAATAACTTGGAAAGTGACCTACTTTTGTGTTCCGCCACAAGCCATGGAATTCGGGTCTCCCCCGTCACCGAAATGTGTTGTTTTGGGTATTTAGTTTTATCCTTGTTTTTCGGTGAAGCTTTGAGTTTGGGTGGGGTATTCTCCATATGTTATAATTTTAGAGGCTTGAGTTTACTCATATTTTGGTCGTTTGGTTTATAAAGTTTTATCAAATTTCAATATTTGAGCATTTACCATTATTCACGTTTTGAGTAAGTGTTGGGTTGCATTACTTCTTGAAAGAATGTTTTAGCGTTGAGACGTTCATATATAAAATGCGTATTATTGGAAAACTGGTCGTTCTCATATTTAAAATAATGCATTTTGAAGGATCGTGATTTAAGTTGCATTATTTTCGTTTAACGATTTTTATAATCATGATAAAAACTCTTGAACTCACTAGGCGTTACCCTAACCTTTTTATTTGTCGACATGTGCATCAGGTTCCGTTTCGGGATTAGTTATAGCGTCACTGTGAAGAGATGATTGCTAGTTGTGTGCTCGAAGAAGTGAATAGCTTGGTAAAGACTTCCACATTTACTTTGGATGTAGCGACTGTCATTGGGTTTTAGTAACACCTGACTTTAATTAGTCTTTATGTAAGACTTTATTCATTCTGTTGACAGTTAAATCTAGAATTGTATTTCTAGCGTGAACTTGTCGTAAGAGATTTTATCCTTCTTTGAGGTATTATTGAAAGTTTTAAATTAGTCGTTATTTCCAAATTTGTGGGTGTTACATGATAGGAAGTCTCAGAGCAAAACGAGACAGTACATTGACCGACTCAGTACTGTTTGAAGTCATTATGTTGTAATGCATTCTGGGGAGATAGGCCCGTGACCATTTCTCCTTGCCAACCGCGTCCATAAGTGGCGCTCCTACATGTATAACGCGTCGTAGAGATTTCATTTTACGTTCAAAATCCTCCACAATGTACGCTTTACACGTCTTCCAAAACATAGTCTTCTTATACTTGTCCCTATTGTCCCTACTTTTTACGTTCATCAGCAAATGGCGACAACACAAACCATGATGGGCATTTGGGTATACCGTGCTGATAACTTGGCTTATGGATAAATCCCGATCGGATATGAACACCAACCCTTCCGGTTCACTGATATATTCCTTCAACATCGTCAAAAACCCAGTCCACGCCTCCCCACTCTCAGACCTACCAACTCCGAAAGCGACGGACACAATTTGGTTATTGGCGTCCATAGAAACGACTAAGAACATTGTGCCCAAGTAAGGACCCTTCAAATGAGTGTCGTCTATTATAAGGACACGACGCAAGTGTCCCAGAAACGACTGAATCTACATAAGTTACGTGGTTTAGAAATTACAAAATTACAGACAATATCTATTAATGCATAAAAATATACTGGCCTTGGCAAAACATTAGAAAATACGTACCAAGCAACCAAGGGCAGTAAAGCACATCTCAAAACGTCCTGCACTATCTGTCTTTATTCGAGTGAAAGTACCAGGATTATTAAGCTCCAAATTATAGAAGAACGCAGGGAGTCAGCTAAAAGATTCGTGGAGGGTACCCCGCATAATGGTTAGCGCATAAGTTTTCGCAAGCCAAGCTTGCAAATACGAGATATCTACGTACATTTCATGTTTCATGTCGTTCACAATATCGGATCCAAGGAGTCTCCGACTTTCATCCTGTACTTTAGGCAAATTTATGTTACCCAATACTCTACTATTGGCGTTACGGTGGTTGGGATGCATCTGGGTCCTTGAACATGTGTGTACGTCGTGCAGACTTTGTACGTGAAACATAGTGGAATTCTGTACACATGCCGCATATATACGTCATTTACAATCACCCTACACACATCTCTCCTCGTATTGGGTTTTTTAAGATCTTTCAACTCTAAACTGGAAACCCTCTTCAAGGGTCTTCCTCCCGAGAGTGAGGGTCATTTCATCTTTCGTGGAAAAACATCCCCTAGATTGACTCTTCTGCTACGATTATAAGGTACGGATGCTTCGTTTGGTGTGATGACGGACTCTTGGTCTTCTGGAAGGGAGGGGGCATACCAAAGAAATCATTGATCCCACCATATGATTTAATAGGAATGGGTTCAGACGTTTCTTATTCTTCTTCTTCTTCCGTATCAACATCAGAAAGACCCAGGTCATAAACATGAGATTCATCGGGGTCTTGATGAAATTCTTCTTCGGTTTCGCCTTCATGATCTTCTCGTTCTTCTACCAGTTTTTCTGTCTCCGGAACAACATCGGGGTTATAGTCACTCATACCATAACCATGTTCAGGAAGAAAATCAGAATCAAACTGAGACACGTAAGGAGTTTGACTCTGCTCCGGGAACTGAGGCATGTAAGATGTTTGTTTTTTCTCGGGACATACATATCAGGAGCGTCTCCGGTGTTCGAACCACCACCAACGTTGCTTTAGCCCTCCATCGTGTAATCGTCGTACACATAAAGTGTTAGCGGATTTGTTAAAGCCATAGCATTTTGTAGGAAACAAGAAATATCATCATTGTCTCTTAACTCAACGAGTTGGCCAGAATATTTGTAAATAATTTTGGTGGTACCAACAATAGAGTCCTTACCACAGTTGTCTAGAACATAATTAACCAACCTAGAATGTGTGATGGTTGCCGAAACCATGGCGCGAACCATTGGTCGATCAATAAAATACTCCCACTCTTGATCATTCTGGTTGAAAGTAATCTCCACCCCAAATACGTAACTTTATTTTTTGAGAACTAGAACTCATCTTCAATAAAAACAGATGAAACAAAATCAAATTGCTAAAATTTTCTCAGATTGCAAATATATTTTGCTTCCCTTTTCAGCCTTGCTATTCTTATAGAAAAACTTCACGGATTCAAATTGTTCAAAAACATTCAATTGGTTCACCCACTCAACTGTACAACTGACAATTATCTGATAAAAAAATAATGCAAATACGCAACGAAAACGTACGTCAAAAACAAGAAAAACACAAAAAAAATAGAGAAATAGTGCGGACCTAGCTTAGGTCTGCAATTGCGGAGGTAGAAGCGAATTAGGGTTTTCGCTGGTGTTGCCACGTGTCGACCAATTGCGGATTGCGTACCTACTCGACCCGACCCATTGCGGACCTGCTCTGAGCCAACTTTTTTTTTTTTTTGACGTTTAACTTTCTTATTGCGGACCTGTAAATGCGTAAACTTCCTAGAGAATTGGCTAGGAGGTGAAACTGGTTGAGGACTTAGGCTATTTGTGCCAATTTCTCTAAAAAGTAATGGCGAAAGAAACTACATAGAGTCATAGACCGATAACAGGTAATAGTGAAAGAACAACGATACAAAAGGACTGGATGATTGGTTCTTGGGTCCAGTTCTTTGTAGCCCAATTCAGCAAGAGAATTGTTTTTATTTTCATCGTTGTTCTAAGTCCAGTTCTTTGAAGCCCAATTCAATAAGAGAATTGTTTTTTTTAAGGACCAATACGGTTATTAATCGATCCAAGCTCTAAAATAGAGGAGTAAATCAGTCCTTTATTTCTTTTTTATTTATTTATTTTGTAAAAAATAAATTAAAAAATAATAGCAAAACATGAAAATTTACATTCGGCTTCAAACTTTATTACAAATATCACAATTTTATAGCTTTTCCGGTATTTGAAATTTATGTCTACTTAAATTTTGAATATCTAATAATGTTCTTGAAATATTTTATAACTTTTATTAGTAAAAAAAAAAAAAACTTGACAAATATGTAATTTATTATCGTTAATAGTCTATAAAATGATAATTTTTCATACTTTTACTTCACGTTTAATAATTTGTATAATAATGTTTATTTATAAATGAGATAAAGAAATAAAATATATCATTCATCTATAAATAAGATAAAAGTATTTTATAGTGGTACTAGGGCAGACCCACTACCTAGTGTATACGGTGGTAAGGTAAAAAAAAAATTAGGATCGTGAAAGATGTCAATGTCACTATCTTGATGGATGAACAAGGTAATGATTGGGAATCTTATCCTATAAAAGTGATGACAAAGACCGAAAATCTTATCTAGTAAGTGAGGATGACGACTCTTATCCAGTTAACACTTACCAGATTAATTATTGTATACAATATAGTTTTGATGGACTAGAATGTTATCTGATAAGGTAAGTGAGAGTGTTGACTTTTACAAGTAAACACTTAGGGGCCGTTTACCCAAATGCTTACCTGATAAGCACTTACCGGTAGGATTCGACACGCTAACTTACTTTACCGGGTAAGATTATAGTCCATGAAAATGGTATTGTATGCAACAATTCACCTGGTAAGCGCTTACTGGGTAAGAGTCGTCACCCTCATTACCGGGTAAGACTCTCCATCATTGTCATCGCTCTTACCGGGTAAGATTCTTGGTCATTGTCATGTTCATCCGGTAAGGTAAATGGCCTGATAAGTGCTTACCGGGTTAGCGCTTAGTAAACGGCCCCTTACATAGAGAATTTGATGATAGGTGCCTTATTCCCATTCATATCCTCCCTTTTACACATAAGGTATAATCTCATTAATTTTCTTTTTTCAATTAATCATTACAGATAGAACCTATAATCTAATAGAACTTGTATATTTGACGGAGCCTCCGATTAGGAATGGCAAGGTTCGGTCCAGTTATTGGTATTCTCGTCTACGAAACCAAGAAGCAATACACGGTCCCCTTAACAAAAAAGAAAAAAAACACGGTCCCCTTAACCGTCCCAATCCCCGATCCCTGTTGAGGAACCTATTAAGGGTAAAATCTCCATTCACCGTTGGTTTCCCTGAATCGGAAATCAAAATCGACCCGGAAAATTGAAGAGAAATTTAAAGGTGAGGTCGTGAAGGTAGGAGTACTATAGTAAACGAGTTCTTATTTGAAGGTGAAGTCGTAAAAGTAGGAATACTGTTTTTGTCCGCACTATCCCAAATTATGTTATTATAAGAATAAACTCTTAATTTACTTATTATATCGACTTCCATACAACTTGTCACTTCTAACAATGAACCTGGACCCCATGGACCTAACTTATCAAATGGTTACATACCATGTTACCAAAAAAAAAAAAAAACCTAAAAGCATGTATGGTAACATTATCATAGTGACCCATAATTATTTGTTAATTATCGACTGTTTTTAATTAAATTTTGTAAAACGTTGAAAATGATATTGTTATTATATTATCTATATCTTATAAAACACGGATAAAAAACTCTTAAATACAAATTATTAGGTATAAGATACCATTATTTTATGCAAGATTTTAAAAATATCTTAATTATAAGTATCAAAACACAAGATACATATTACTACTGCATACTTCTAACACCCACCAATTTGGTATGTGTAAAACCTTCATTTTATACAGACTTTTCCATGTATCACTATTAATTAATATATTAAATTACTATAAATTTGTTTTAATTATATTATTAAATATGTAATTGGTTATTTTTTCTAGATGTCATTAAAATATATAAAATAATAATTAAATTCTAACAAAATACTTATTTTTTTATATAAAAAACATTATATTATTAAGCCTAAATTAAACAAATTTATAAAAAAAACATTATCACTTTCTCAAAACCATCCAAAATCGTACTGTAATTCGACAAAAAAACAAAAAATAAAATGAAACATTAAAATCATGATGTATCTCACTGCATTGTGCGAGTACGCTTCTAGTATTATATAAACGGGATAGCCAACATCGAACAGAAAAAAAGTATATGATAGAGGGACAAAAAATAGAAATGACATAGATCCAGTGACAGATCCATAAACTTAAATGAATGAGGACCCTAGGGGTATTAAAAAAATCAGAAACCTAATAACTCAACAAAACCAAGATTATTTTGAAAAAAAAAAAGTTAAAAAAAAAACCCTTTTACCTAGATTATATTGAAAAAAATATATATTTAATATCCAAACAAAAACCTTAATTTCTTCTTGAATGATGGATGGGGCAAAGGGAAAATGGAAGGAAGGGGATGATATATGGGTTGAAGATTAGATTTTTACTTTTTATTTTAAACATTCTAATTAAAAAAACATTTAATCTATTTATTAATAAAAAAAGTCAACATTTTTAATCAGATCATCAAATAATATTGGGTTGTATATTATGTAATTCATTACGTCATGATGGTAACGAGTTAATGCTTAAACATGTTACTAAGTTATTTAAAAGAAAATTAACGTTGCGAAAGTACGTTACTCAAATTTGGAATTAGTGCAAAATATACCTTTAATTTTCATTCATTTTGCCCTTTCAAAATAAATATTTTGTTATGATAGAAGTAAAAGTTATGTGGCAATCTCTAAATGAAGTTAATTTGCTTTATAAAAAGATCTTAAAGAGCATCCACAAATCACAATAGCGGTACTTAACACATTTCTGTAGGAGGCTCTTACAGAAACTTTTAGAAAGTATTTGACAAATATAATCTATTTTGTGTTTTTAATACATGTTTGGATGGACGTAAGCTAACTTATAAGTTAGTTTATTAATAAGTTAGTTGAAATAGTTTTTTAAGAGTTTTTTTTATCATTTTTTCCAATTATAAGTTTCATTAATATTAATTATTATTAATTATAAATAAGTATTAATTATTACTAATACTAATAGATCTTAACTAATAATAGTTAATATTGATTGAAAATTATTAATTAATTTTAATTATAAATTAACTATTTAAAATTAATTATTGTTAATCATAATAATTATTTTTAAATTATTATTATTATTTTTAACTTGTACTCAATATATTTAGTTATCAAAAATCAAATATAACAATTTTAAATATGTTTTTAATAAAATATTTAATTATTCAATATATTTAATTATATTTATTTTATTTTATAGATAATAAAACCATGTTAAATGGTTTTAATAAAATATTTAATTTAATATTATTTTTTTCAAAAATAATTAAATATCAAATTTTAAAAATTATTAATTAATTAGGATATGAGGTTGAACAATTTTAATAGATTCAAAAATTAATTCAAAATTATATAATAATCATTTTTAAATTTTGACATTGTATATTAGTTAAAAAAAATTCTCTACTATCGTGTTTATATTAGTAAACATATTACATTATTAGAGACTTATTTTAATTGTATATTCACAATTTTTTTTAGAGTATATAATATTTATATATGACAAATACAACAAATAAAACTCATATACCCTCCTCACATTTGGTGGGGTTTGAACCTTGACCTCCTAAGATGCCAAAGGCTATATACAACTAAGCCAAATGCCTTTTGGTTACTCACAACTCTTTGACAACAACCCAAAATTTTTATCTAGTTTCTTATTTCATCATTGTTTTTTAGTCAATTTATTATATTTTATTTTAATAAATCTATAAAACATAATTATAAAATAGTAAATTTTAAATTAATAATTTTAAAATATATTTATTTTTGAAACAGTCTTTCTTTTTTGAGTGGTTTTTTATGCAAGTTTTTATTTATTTCGTTTTAATTTTAATTTATAAACTAGAAGTGTACTCGTGCAATACAGCTAGATACATCACGATTTTAATGTTTCATTTTATTTTCTGTTTTTTGTCGATTTATATTACGATTTTGGATGGTTGTGAGAGAGTGATAATGATTTTTTTATATAAATTTGTTTAATTTAGACTTAATAATATAATGTAATTTATTTTGGTTTAATAATATAATTTTTTTTTATAAAATATTCTGTAAGATTTTTTAATTATATTTTAGATTTTTTATATCTAAAATATGCTGAGAGTTATTTTAGGGGAGTTAAAGTGGGAAATGATTTTAGGGGAGTTAAAATGATTAGAGATAATGATTGAAAATTAATGAATAGCATTAAATGTAGTACATACAGTTTTTATGGTTGTTTTTTAAGTAATTAACATTAAATAGCGGTACATTAAGCTTTAAGACTTGTTTTTAAGAGTTTTTTATGTCATCTTTATAATATAGTATAGATAAGTAAATAAATATATGTAATTGATAGCATATATTTATAGGAGTAGTTTCATTTGGAAACCATCTAAATTTTAAAAACCATGAAAATCGTCGATTTCGTGCAACCCTCTATCCACCACTCATTTTATTATGCAACCCATTTACATAGTGCAACTCATGCAACCCTCTATCCACCACTCATTTTATTTTCATTGTTTTTTCTTTTTCTGAACGCCCCTTTCTCTCTCTCTCTCTCTCTCTCTATATATATATATATATAGATATATACACATACATTATAAAGGTTAGGTTCCGGTGAGAAATTGAGTTAACGGTGAGAAGCGTGAGAAGTGGTTACTAATCGTTGGATGAGAAATTGACGCACATTAGAATTAGATACACCGAGATGCACAAAATCAATTCCTTTCTAAGCCGTAATTCATGGGAGGACTTGAGATTAAAAGAGATCAACGGTTCAGATCCACTTCTCACGCTTCTCACCGTTAACTCAACTTCTCACACGATCTTTCGCCTACATTATAATTGTTATAATGGTAACTTTTTTAAAATACAGTTGCTCAATACAAAATGAATCAAAAGTATATTGATGTAATAAGAAAAATGAATAACTATTATAATAAGAAAATAAAAAAAAAATTATTATTTTATACATTTAACACTTAGGGGTGTTTGTTTCATGGATTTTGAATGAATTAGAATAAATTGGAATGGATAATTCCTTTTACCAAATTCCGATTCCTTTGTTTGTTCACATAGAGTGCGTTTGGTTTGCAGACTAGATGGGACGAGACGGGACAAAAAAAAATTAGTCTCATTTTTGGCTTGACATAGAACAAGGACAAGGTGGGACTAAATATCATTTTCATGGGACAAAATGAGCCTTTTTTGGTTCCATCCAAAAAGGTGGAACAACCTTGGATTAATCTTAAAATGACTTATTTACCCTTAGGGGGTGTTTGGGATTGCTTATTTGAGGTGCTTATTAACTTATTGCGTTTTCAAACAGCAAATAAGTTGTTTTGAGTGTTTGGATTGAAAACTGCTTATGACTTCTCCACTCCGCTAATAAGCAGTTTTTGATAAGTCATTCTCAACTGACTTATTTGAAACTCCTTATTAACTTATTTAACAAAATTACATATTTGTCCCTTCTTCCTATAAGTTAATAAGCATTTTACAAATAGTCATAAGTTAATAAACACTTTTGCAAATAAGTATAAGTTGTTTTAAATAAGCAATCCCAAACACCCCCTTAATATAATACAAAATTTGAAACCTAACAACTAAAAATCAGATCCAAAAATCGAAGATCAAGATCCTCCAAAACAATCCCATCCTCTTTTAGCCGTACCAAACGCAGAACAAACAACTAATATTGTCTTGTCCAATCCTGTCCCGTCCAGTTCTGTCCCATCCAGTCTGTGTACCAAATGCTACCATATTGATCATGATGGAATCCTTTGAATTCCATTGAATTCCACAAATCAAGATATCCATCACTCCTTAGCTAAAGTGATATAATTGAATTTCATCCAATTAATTCCAACCAAACACGTGGTCAAATTCCATCAAATTCCTTGAAAGTCAATTTTTTTCGATAAATTCCAATTCCATCAAGTTTTATTCTCTGAACCAAATACCCCTTAATTTTATATAATATATAATTTATTTTGGATTTCACAAATCTTATAAATTACAAAGTTCTAACAAAAAAACTCATATATTTAATTATTTTGTTTGACTTGATTACGTCAAAAAAATACAACTTTTTTTTTAAAAGTCTTTAAATAGTATAAAATTCTGTTTAAAAACTTATAATTTAAAAATATCTATTTTTAATAAACGTACCCATGGAACACGTTAATTTTTAAACTTTAAATCATAAATTCCATTTTAAAGAGTCAATTATATTTTTGGTGCAAGTGATTGCAGTCGTTAGCAAGTTTTTTTCTTATTATAAAATAATTACATTTTTGTTTATTATGGTTGTCATTTTCTTACATTTTTGGTCCCTTTAACTAACATCCGTTAGAAATTTTGAGTCAAAGATATTTTAGGTGCCGTTTGTTTTTTAAGAGGTTTGAAGTCTGAAATCTTATTTTACATCTAATTAATAAGAGGTGGTGTTGAAGTCTGAATCAACAAGACTGTGTGTCTGTATGTTTTCGTAACGTCTGGAAGCGTCTTGAGAAAAAGAAGATCATATATGAACTGATGTGGCGATAAGAAGTTTTAAGAAGTTAGGTCATCGCTTCTTATTTCATACGTATTACAGTTTATGTTTATTTTGTAAAAGGGTATTTGAGTCTTTTTGTTAATAGCTGGTAGTTGTGTTTGGCCTTAAATACGGTTGTGTACAGCTCATTTGAGTTTTAATTGAATTCCAAATATTCTCCAATACTTTCTCTCTCTAACATGGTATCAGAGCATTGCTCTCGCTGATTTTAGGTTTTTTTCGATCATCTTTTCGTTTTTCTCCTTTTCTTCAATCATGTCTAGATCTTCAAGTTCAACATCTGCTCTACCGGTCTCTGGATTGTCAAATTCAACATCAGTTTCTGCCATTGATGACAGGCTTCATCCCTATTTCTTACATCAATCAGACAATCCAGGTCAAGTTCTTGTTTCTCAACTCTTGACTGGAGATAACTACTCGGCGTGGCGGAGAGCTATGCTTATTGCTCTTGCTGCCAAGAACAAAGTAGGTTTCGTTGACGGATCGTTAGGAAAACCTGATGGAAGTGATCAAATGTTGTTGAACTCGTGGATGCGCAATAATAGCATCATAATGTCCTGGTTATTGAACTCAGTCTCAAAAGATATAGCCGCTAGCGTCATGTTTGCAGAAACGACTCTGGAAATTTGGACAGATCTGAGTGACCGCTTCAGGCAAAGCAACGGTCCGAAGATTTTCTCGATCAAGCGTGAGATTGTGAATCTTGCACAACATATGGATACAGTAGCAGTCTACTTTACCAAACTAAAGTCCCTTACCGAAGAACTTGTTCAATTTCGACCTCACTGTTCGTGCGGAAAGTGTGAGTGCGGAGGTGTTAAAGAAATTGAACGGTATTTTCAGATGGAACAAGTAATGAATTTTCTCATGGGACTACATGAGTCTTTTTCACAGGTCCGAAGCCAAATCCTCCTAATTTTTCCTATTCCGGCACTCAATCGAGTTTTCTCTCTAGTGATTCAAGAAGAACAACAGAGGACTATAAACAGTATGGGGCAACAAACACTAGTGTTCAATGCTAAATCTAGTCCTCAAAAGACTCAATCAAATAATGGATTCAAGGGAGGACGTGAACGTCCATTCTGTTCACATTGTAAAACTGTAGGACATATCATGGAAAGATGTTATAAATTGCACGGATATCCTATCGGTTATAAACAGAAACAGTCAAAGGCAAATCATGTTTCAGTAGAGTCAGAAGGTACGGATAATGGTTTGAACAATGTCATCAAAGGACTTTCACCAACTCAATGTCAAGAGTTAATGTCAGCAATTTCAAGCCATATGTGCTCTGTTAACATGGTTGGTGAATCTGTTGATTTCAAGAACGAGACACACGGTAATTGTTATTCCTTATCTCTTTCTTCACATAATTTCATATCACATGATTGGATCATAGATTCAGGAGCATCACGGCATATCTGTCATGATATTGGAGTTTTAACAAATATTCGGGATGTTAAGAATTTCACGGTAACTTTGCCTAACGGAATTACGGTTCCTGTTTTGAAGACGGGAGATGCCAATCTACATAACATGATAGTACTTCGGAATGTTCTTTATGTTCCGGAATTTCGTTTGAACTTACTTTCAGTCAGTGATTTAACTTCGACTGGAGAATTGATGGTTAAATTTCATAATAATCAGGCGATGATCCAGGAGATCCATTTCAAGAGGATGATTGGCATAGCTAGAAGAAATCAAGGGTTGTACGTGTTGAATATTCATGGCTCGTCTCAATCTCCAATAGCAACTGTGAATCATGTTTCTTTAGATCTTTGGCATAAACGATTTGGCCATCCTAGTAATAAGAGATTGATTGCAATAAAGTCGTTGTTGGGACTAAATAATGCGAGTACAAAACAGGATGACGTTTGTAATGTCTGTCCATTGTCCAAACAAAGACAACTTCCTTTTGTATCTTTGAATCATATCAATAATAGTCGTTTTGATCTGATCCACTGTGATATTTGGGGCCCTTTTCATGTTGCGTCTTATCAAGGGCATCGATATTTTGTCACAATTGTAGACGATTATAGTCGTTTTACATGGGTGTATCTAATAAAGCACAAATCCGATGTGATTGGCATTATACCCAGGTTTTATAATATGATCCTCACTCAGTTTGATGCAAAGATTAAAGGATTTCGTTCAGATAATGCTAAGGAGTTAAATTTTGATACATTCTTTGCTGAAAAGGTATTCTTCATCAAAAATCATGTGTTGGTCGTCCACAACAGAACTCGGTTGTAGAACGGAAACACCAACACTTACTAAATGTTGCTTGTGCTTTGATGTTTCAATCCAATGTACCATTGCATTTTTGGTCTGAATGTATTATGACTGCCACTTTCTTGATAAATCGAACTCCATCTGAATTACTTGGAGATTTATCTTCCTATGAAAAACTATATGGAGTTCCCCCGGATTTCTCAATGTTGCGGGCATTTGGTTGTTTAGCCTTTGCATCCACATCGGTTTCATCAGTACACAAGTTCGCTCCCCGTTCCATACCATGTGTTTTTCTTGGATACCCTCTTGGTATGAAGGCTTACAAACTGTATGACATTCATTCTAAACGGGTTTTTTGTTCACGAGACGTTGTATTTCATGAGGATATATTTCCATTTGCAAAAGGTCCTCATCTACAAACCCCAGAAATTCTGCCTTATAGTGTGTTACCCGTACCTGTAGATGATATTTCAGTTGAACATGTTTCTTCTCATCATCAGACTGAGTTACAAACAGTGGGTCAATCTGATGATGTCTCTAATGAGTCTAGTGAACCTACATCGGTTCCGGTTGTAACTCATGAACAAGTTCGTCGTACATCTCGTAATCGTCAACCTCCGTCATATTTAAGAGACTACCATTGCAATAATGTTCATGGTACATCTAAAACTCCCTATCCGCTCGCTAACTACTTGAGTTATGGCTCATTGTCGAAAGCACATCGAAGTTTTGTGATGGCAGTTTATGTCAATGTTGAACCAAAGTCGTATGTGCAGGCGATGCAACATAAATAATGGTGTTCTGCAATGAAGGAAGAGCTTGATGCCATAGAATCAAATAAGACTTGGTCTGTTGTTGCTTTGCCAGAAGGAAAACACACGGTGGGGTGCAGATGGGTGTATAAACTTAAATATGGACCAAGCGGTAACATTGAACGTTATAAGGCGCGTCTCGTGGCGAAGGGATTTCATCAACAAGAGGGAGTTGATTTTGTTGACACGTTCTCTCCTGTCGCCAAAACGGTAACGGTCAAGACTCTACTTGCACTAGCAGCAATTCGTTCATGGGACTTGGTTCAACTCGACGTGAACAATGCTTTTCTAAACGGGGATTTAGTCGAGGAGGTGTTCATGGACATACCTCAAGGTTATCGAATCTGTGAGAAATTTCCACCAGGTATGAAACCCGTTTGTCGTTTACATAAATCCATTTACGGCTTGAAACAGGCCTCTCGACAATGGAATACTAAATTCTCAAGATTTATGATTAAAGTTGGATTTAAACAATCCAGGGCGGATTATTCGTTGTTTCACAAAGGGAGTGGCAAGAATTTCGTTGCTTTATTAGTGTACGTTGATGATATTATCATCACGGGGGCATCACCGTCAGCCATTCTTGATATCAAGAATCAATTGAGTTGTGCTTTTAAGCTAAAAGACTTGGGTAAATTGAAGTACTTTTTAGGGCTGGAAATTGCAAGATCTGTTGGAGGTATCTCAGTTTCACAAAGGCAGTACACTCTACAAATTCTAGAGGATACAGGTTTACTTGGTAGTAAACCAAGTCAGGTTCCTAGGACCCAAAGGCTCGGTTGAATGATAATGACAGTGAACTTCTTGAAGATGCTTCAAAGTATAGAAGGCTAATTGGAAGGCTACTGTATCTCACAGTAACCAGACCTGATATCTCTTTTTCTGTTCAAAAATTATCACAATTCGTGTCTAGACCACGCGTTCCACACTGGCATGCGGCCTTACTTCTGGTTCGATACTTGAAGCAGCAACCTGGACAAGGATTATTTTTCTCTGCAAATTCTAAATGCCAGTTGCAGGCTTATTCAGATTCTGATTGGGGGAAATGTACTGATTCTTGTAGATCAGTGGCAGGGTTCTGCATTTTCCTTGGACATTCAATGATTTCTTGGAAATCCAAGAAACAACCTACGGTTTCAAGATCATCAACCGAAGCTGAATATAGGGCTATGGCTTCCACAACTGCTGAACTCATATGGCTCAAGTATTTGTTACGTGATTTGGATGTACATCATCCAAACTCGATCTCATTATTTTGTGACAACAAGTCTGCTCGACATATAGCTACAAATCCAGCTTTACACGAAAGAACCAAACATATTGACATCGATTGTCATTTCGTGAGAGAAAAGGTGGCAGACAAATTTCTCAGATTAATGCCTATACAATCATCTTCTCAAGTTGCGGATATCTTTACCAAGCCACTGCCTAAAGTTACTCTGCATCATTTGATTTCCAAGATGGCATTGAAAAACATATGTTCTCCATGCTCATCTTGAGGGGGCATATTACAGTTTATGTTTATTTTGTAAAAGGGTATTTGAGTCTTTTTTGTTAATAGTTGGTAGTCGTGTTTGGCCTTAAATACAGTTGTGTACAACTCATTTGAGTTTTAATTGAATTCCAAATATTCTCCAATACTTTCTCTCTCTAACAATAGGTATTTTAGAGTTAAGAGGTTCTGGAAATTGGAAAAAAACAAATAGTCTAAATCTTAAGAGGTCTGAACGATTCAGACTTAAGAGGCATTAAGAGTTTTTTTTAAAACAACCCCTTAGGTGTCGTTTGTTTTTTAAGATGTCTAAGTTGAAATCTTATTTTACTTTGGATTAATAAGAGGTGGTGATGAAGTCTGAAATCTGAATCAACATGACTGTATGTTTCTGTAACGTCTAGAGGCGTCTTGAGAAAAAAGAAGAGCATATGAACTAAGGTGGTGATAAGAGGTTTTAAGAAGTTAGGTCACCACTTTTTATTTCAGACTTATTTAAGAGTTTAGAGGTTCTGAAAACTAGAAGAAAAAAAAAACAGTCTAAACGATTATGACTTAAGAGTCATTAAGAGGTTTTTAAAAAAAACAAACAACCCCTTAGTCTTTTTTTTCCTATTTTATTCCATTTAAAAATATATTTTTTTGTTTTTTTCTCATTTTTAAACCCTATTGCCTACACTTACCCCTAGGGGTGTTCATCGGTTGACATCCAATAGATGTGAGCCCAACCGAACCGATCCAATCATCCATTGAATGTGTGATTTTTTCAATCCAATTGATGATTGGATCGGTTCGGTTCCATCCAGTGGATATTTTTATTGGATGTCCATTGGATCGAATTGGATCCATCCGACATCCGATGGATGATCGGATTGTATCCATCCGACATCCAATGGATGATCGGATGAGATCCATCCAATGTTTTAAATCCAATCTACAACAATTCATATATATAATATAATATTTCATAATTTTTAAATTCATCCGTTCAATAACTAGTACTTAAATACAAAAACTTACAATCACCAAGTTTCAACCATACATATTGGAAAGTGGAAAGTGGAAACATTAAGCAAGCAAAAAGACAAAATAAACGTTGTCCGGAACCGCAAGTCCGCAACCGCAATACTGCAACATCTCATTCCATTCTTATTTCTCCATCTCCAACCAACATTTCTACAAAATTAAAAAATATAAAACAAAATTATTATATTAATATCGCATGACTAAACACTCATAAAATAAATGGATATATATATATATATACGCACACATATTTACTTACCGGCTTTCAACGCCTCAATTTCTTCATTTGTAATTGTGGCATCAATATCAAAGGATATTTTATGTCCGATCCAATTTTGGGTACAAATTAATGCTTGTACCATTTTAGGATTCAAACAACTCCTATATGGATTGATAACACGGCTACCGGTAGAAAAGGCCGACTTTGATGCAACTGTCGATATGAGAATAACAAATACATCTTGAGCAATCATGGAAAGAACCTTAAACCTACTCGCGTTCTTTTTCCACCACTTCAACACATCAAAATCATGCTACAGATAAGTATACAAAACAAAATTAAAACAAAAAAAATAAAACACTACTAAAAACATATTAGAAATGCAAGAAATGAAAACAAATATGCAAACCTGATCGGTATTTTCACAGGCTTCAATGAAATATTTGTCAACTTCGGTTTTGTTTTCTGAGGAATCAACAACCTTCAACTTTTTTTTGCGAATTTGGTCAAGCAAGGCATATTCATCCACATCATCTTCAACATCTCTACCATCATCGTCAACATTAATAGAAGTCGTACACATGTCATCACCCGATTCCAATTGACTATACTCTTTGTACATGGCATCCAAAGTACTTCTAAAATTTTACAATGATTTGTAGCATCATCTTTGTTACCACACATCAACTCAAAACACACATTCAAAAAAGGTTCTTTATATCTAGGATCAAGCAAAATCGCCACAAGTAGAAATGAGTTCAAATCTTCAATTTTTCCCCAATACTTGTCATACTTTTTCTTCATTGAATTGGCCATTTCCCTCAACTTCTTATCAAGTCTAGTCCCGCTCCAAAATTCCAAACGACTATGAATAAAAGAAACCCGGTCTAAAAATTGATTAGATGTGACAAACTTAGACCCGGAAAATCTTAAAGTGCAATCATAAAAAATCTTCAAAAACTTCACAAATAACCTAGCAACTTCCCAATCACTTTCATTTGGACATTTTTTCACCTCACCGGTGCAAAACTCTTTGACATAACCTACATCATGCATCTCCATCCTCTCAAATGCCTTTTGATATTTTTCGGCAACTTCCAACATCATATATGTCGAATTCCAACGAGTTGCAACATCTAAGCAAACTGTTTTTTTACTTGTTCGGCACACTCTTTCAATTTTTGCAATCTAGTTGAAGAACCTCGCACATATCTTACCACATCTCTAATTTTCCCAATACTTGCATCATAATCACGTAACCCATCTTGCACAATCAAGTTAAGAATGTGTGAAGCACATCTTAAATGCATGTGTTGACCTCCCAAAATTGCACCACCCCATTCATTAATAGTATTCATGACATATTGAACCGACACATTATTCGATGATGCATTATCTACGGTAATGGTAAACACCCTTTCAAGTCCCCATTCTAGTAAACATTGTTCAATAGCCTTACCAAGTGTATCCCCCTTATTGTTAGGAACAACACAATAATTCAATATTTTTTTATGCAAAACCCACGAATCATCAACAAAATGAGCAGTTAAACACATATAATGTAAATTCTGGCAAGACTTCCATGTATCGGTTGTAAGACAAACTCTTTGTTTTTTCTTCATAAACATATCTCTTAAGATCTTTTTCTCTTTAAGATAAAGGTTCATTATATCCCTTGTAATTGTAGGGCGAGATGGGATGTGAAACCTAGACTCTGCTTGGCCCAACAATTCTCTAAACCCTTCATTCTCTACAAAAGAAAATGGGAGCTCATCTTTCACGATCATCCTACCAACATATTCTCTAAGTGTTTCGGGATCATACTTATGTGTTACCAAGTTAGCCCCCTCCCCTTTCAACTTCTCAAAACACACTTTTGCTTGCTTCTTATCACCTCTTCCGGGAAAATTTTTACATTGGATATTGATGTGATTTAACAAATTACTTGTACCATTCTTCTTACTACCACATGCATATTGACTACTGCAACAGTTGCATTTTGCTTTTTCAATACCTTTAGTATTACAAATTACTTGGACGGTGGTGTTGCACTTTTATCACCATGAGTGGTCACATTTTCTTCGTTGTGTGCATTCTCAATGCCGGGATCTTCTTCATCAACGAGAGATATAGGTTTAACAACGTTCGCAGTGTAAACCATCTGTTAATACAATATGATAAATCAAGTTATATATAACTCAAGTAAATGAGTAATCAAGTTATTATATAATAACTTAAGTAAAAAGAAGTGGATGTTGACACAATTAGCCACATTTGCCTTATTTGCAAAATGCAAATATTTTTGCAAATAAATGCACTAACATAACAGATTAACAGTATGCAAACAACCCCTTATATCTCACAGTTCATTTTTTAAGTTGAAATGAAATGAACTTTATTATTTAAGTTTGGATTACGGTGAGTCAATAAGTGTTATATGGGGATAAAAGCTAAAAAACATAAAACTTTCCAAGTGTGTATTAAATATTAATGGCGTTTGAAAGGGGTTAAGAATGAATGGAGGAGAAGTGTTAGGAAGTCAAAGTCTTCATGGTTTTGGTCAACAGTTACAAAAAGGGATAGAATTTCTATGGTTTTTGGAATACAAGTTGGGGCAGGCCCCAATTTAACATTTCCATGTAGAGACTTGAACTTAAAAACAAATGTTGGGAACTGAAGATTTTACTAAGTGTAGTTACTACTGCTAGTACAAATGTAGTTACTACTGCCAGAACAAGTTGAAGATTAATACTGCTGAGGGTTACTACTGCTAGTGTTAATTAATACTGCTAGTCAGAGTTAGTACTGCTTGAACAAAGTTAGTACTGCTTAGCTAGTTAGTACTGCTAGTAGTTAATACTGCTTGCAGTTAATGCTGCTAGATGAAGTTAATGCTGCTGAGCATTATTAGTGCTGCTAAAGAGATCCGGATGGAAAGTACTACAGCTGGATATACTGAAGATATACTTAGAAGATATACATGGAAGATATACTGAAGATTTGTTTATTCTTTGTAATTATCTTTCTATTAGTATATGTATAGAATGTTTAGAATAGATAAATAGAACTTTTAGATAACTGTTTTTTCAAGAGAAAAAATCGACCTCAAGGCATAGATCCTAATTCTAGAGAAGTAGAATTCGTGTTGGTGAGCCTGTTCATCAATATTGAGGTTGAGTGTGTAACCTTGTAGATTTAAGCATTCAATACAAGTTTACTGTTTGATCATTATATACTGTGCTTGATTACTGTTTTATCAAATATCAAAGTGTTTTTCCGCAACTTCTTTGATATTAGTTTCTGAGTATTAATTCTTGTTAAGAATTCGATCCTGACAAGTGGTATCAGAGCAAAATTCTCTCAGAAACAGTTATTCATCATGGAAAATCTTACAGAATCAAGCAGTACTTTGGTCTCAAAAGTTCCAATGCTCAGATCCAATGAATTTGACATGTGGAAAATCAGAATCAAGCAATATATTCTCCTCACAGATTACTCTATGTGGGACATCATTGAGAATGGCCCATCTGATGGAGGAAAGATTGGTGAAGATGGCAAAAGAACTCCTCCAAAGACAGATACAGACAGGAAATCAAGACAGACAGAGATGAAAGCCTTGAGCACACTGCTCTTGGCCATTCCAAATGAGTATCAACACCAATTCTGCAATTGTACTGATGCACAGATGCTCTGGAATGCTCTAGAGAAGAGATTCTCAGGTACTAAAAGTACCAAGAGAAATCAAAAGGCAATCTTAAAACAACAGTATGAAAACTTCATCTCAACTAAGAATGAGTCCATGACTCAAACTTTTGACAGGTTTAATAAACTAATTGGTGAACTAGCTACTATGGGAGTACAGATTGATCAAGATGATGTGAACAGAAAGTTCTTAAGGTCCCTTGGAGATGAATGGACCATGTACACTGTGTCATTCAGACAGAATGATCAGTTGGAAGACAAAGAACTTGATGATCTGTACAATGATCTTAGAGTTTTTGAAGCTGAGGTGGAGGCAAAGAAGAAGCCTTCTGGATATGTTCATAATGCTGCACTCCTATCAGCATCAATTGATTCTACTGCTAACTCTGAATCAGTTAATGCTACTAATGGATCAAATCTAGATAAAGGCACTGATTATGCATTTGAAGCTCTTCTTTCTAATCATGGAAATTCTTCTTTGATCAATGATGACTTAGAACAACTTCATCCTGATGATCTGGAAGAGATGGATATTAAATGGCAGATGGCCATGCTCTCCATGAGGGTTAAGAAGTTTATAAAGAGGACTGGAAGAAACAACTTCTCACAAAGAAGAGAAGATGGAGCAGGGTTTGATAAATCAAAGGTAGAATGCTACAAATGTCATCTGAAGGGACATTTTGCTAGAGAATGCAGAAGTGGAATGTCTCACAACAACAACCATCAACAAGCTCAATCTGGAAGCTTCAATAACAATAGAAACTCTGCTCAAGCCCTTGTTTCTCAACAAGGAATGGGGTTTGATTGGAGTGATCAAGCAGAAGAAGCTATTCAGAATCAAGCTCTTATGGCTAAAGTATCTGATCTCCCATCTGAGGTAAGTTCTAATCTCTGCTCTAAAACTTGCATAGACACTGTTAAAAGGTACAGGGATCACAATCAGAAGATGAGTGATGACCTGAAGAGACTAGAAAAGGATATAAAAGACTATGTGAGGATAGTAGAGAGATTTGAAGATCAAATCAAAGGTTTTCAAGCCAATGAACTACAACACTCATATGACACCAATTACTGGCAGTGGGAGAAAAAGGATTTAGAACTTAAACTGACCAAATCTAAAGAGGAGAGTGAAAAACTGAAAGAGGAGTTAACCAAGGTTAAGCTTGATGTAGAAAAGTTTTCCAATGCTTCTAAAGCAATGGACTCCTTACTGCAAAATCAGATTCATGATAAATTAAGAAGAGGAATTGGGTATAATGCCACACCTCCACCATATAACAACAATTACATTCCTCCTACTTTAGACCTGTTAGACACCAAAGATAGGAAGGACTTGCCTGAGGGAGCCACTGAAATAGATCCCTTAGATGAGGTAATTGTTGAGGATAAGACTGAGAAAGAGGTTGGCAAGAGTAAGAAGAACAAAGTGAGTGGTGAGATTTCTATAGAAAACAACATTATCACCAATGAGGATTGTGGAAGGGCTTGGATCAAATCCAAGAACATAGAGAAGACAGAGGAAAAGTCTGATAAGGTCCATTATAAACAGACCACAGTTGTGAATCCAGGTCCTTGCAAACAGTGTACTTGTAAGAAGAATGAACCCCAAAAACAGGACAAAAAGAGGGGAAATCAAAGAAACTGGAATAATCAATGGGCACATAAACAAGGGGTTGATCTGAGTAAAATCAATAGACCAAAACCTTGCTTTATCTGTGGCAAATTGAATCATCTTGCAAAATTCTGTTATTTCAATCCTATGAACCAAAGAATGAATTTCCAAAGATCCATGCAAAAACCCTTTGGTTATAAGAAAATTGAAAAGAACCATGTGGCTAAGAAAAATGTTAAAACTAAAAGCCACATGAAGAAAAAGTATTCTGTTAAAGAAAGTGTCAATATGTGGATTCCTAAAAGCACTAAAACTGTTAGTACTGCTACCACAAATAGTGCTGCTGACAATGATAGTGCTGCTAGAAGTAATACTACTGCTAACAATGTTAATGCTGCTAACAAGGTTAGTACTGCTAAACCTGTTAGTACTGCTACACCTGTTAGTACTGCTAACTCTGTTAGTACTTCTAAGGTTAGTACTGCTTCCAGTATTGATTCTGCTAAGCCAATCATATTGACAAAGTACTCTAATAAAGAGTGCTCTGAGTTTAAAAACCTCATTAAAAAGGAATGTAAATACTTTGATGAGAATGGCAGACCCAAGATCACTTTGGCTTGGGTCCCCAATCATACTAATTGATTTATTTAATGTGCAGGGCAACCAACAGCTCAAGGGAAAGAGCATATGGCATGTTGATAGTGGTTGCTCTAGGCACATGACTGGCAACATGTCATGCCTTCAGGATTTCAAGCAAATTAATGGAGGACATGTTGCATTTGGAGACAATCTTACTGGTGGTAAGATAAGTGGAAAAGGTAATGTCACCAAAGGTAAGATGACATTTGAGGATGTCTACTATGTTGATCAATTAAAGTACAACCTGTTAAGTGTATCACAGGTTTGTGACAAACAACATAGTATATTATTTACTAATACTGAGTGTATGATTCTTGCTCCAGGGTTCAAGGTAGTTGATGAAAGCATGATACTACTTAGAACTCCAAGGAAGGACAATGTTTACTGTCTTGATTTGGACAATGTTGATAGTGATTCATCTTTAAATTGTCTTGTTTCAAAAGCTTCTATAGATGAATCCTCCCTTTGGCACAGAAGGATGTGTCACATGAATTACAAGACTATGAACAATCTTGTTAAAAATAACCTTGTAAGAGGTTTACCTTCAAAAGTATTTTCATGTGATGATCATTGTGTTGCTTGTCTCAAAGGCAAACAACACAAAACTTCTCATAAGACCAAAGAGTTAAATTCTGTTTCTTCTTGTCTCCAGTTATTGCATATGGATCTGTTTGGTCCTACAAATGTTATGAGTATAGGCAAGAAATCTTACTGCTTGGTTATTGTTGATGATTACTCCAAGTTTACTTGGGTATATTTTCTAAGGACTAAGGATGAAACAAGTGATCTTATCAAATCCTTTATTCTAAGAATTGAAAACCAAACTAATCAAAGAGTAAAAGTCATTAGATCAGATAATGGAACTGAATTTAAAAATCATGATTTAAACACTTTTTGTGAAGGAAAAGGTATTGAGAGACAATATAGTGCTCCTAGAACTCCTCAACAGAATGGTGTTGCTGAAAGGAGAAATAGGACACTAATAGAGGCTGCTAGATCTCTGTTGGCTGATTCAAAATTGCCAATTACATTCTGGGCTGAAGCAGTTAATACTGCTTGTTATGTCCAAAACAGAGTTCTAGTGGTCAAGCAAAAGAACAAGACCCCATATGAGCTTTTAAATCAAAGAAAACCTTTTATTGGTTTCTTCAAATCTTTTGGGTGTCCTTGTACAATTCTCAATACCAAATCTCACTTAGGTAAGTTTGATAGCAAAGCAGATGATGGATTTCTTGTTGGATACTCATCTCAGAGTAAGGCCTACAGAGTTTTTAACTCTTCTTCTAGAATAATTGAAGAAAGTGACAATGTCAAATGCAATGAGAACACACCAAATCCTGTTGGGTCTGGACCTCAATGGCTATTTGACATTGATTCACTAACTAACTCTTTTGGTTTCAGTAATGAGTATACAGGAACAGATGGTGGAGAATCAGAGATCACACAAGTTCAAGAAAGTATATCTAAATCTGTGATTTTTCCCATACCCACAGTAAATGAAGACTGTGAAAAGGAATCATTTACTGAACCAAGTCAGAGTGAAGAAGACACTAGAGATGAGGAGACTCAAGAATCAGAAGTGACATCTGAAGACACTTCAGTTGAATTGCATGACTCTAATCTAGAGGCTGGACTGAATGTAGAACCTAGTCATAACACAAGAGTTCAAAAGAATCATCCTCCACAGTTGATAATAGGTGATGTCTCTTCTCCCATGATGACTAGACATCAAAGCAGGCTTCAGGAAATGCAAGATCAACAGCATACAGTGCTCTCATGTTTTCTATCCCAGCTTGAGCCGAAAAAGGCACATGATGCTATGAAAGAATCTAGCTGGATAGAAGCAATGCAAGAAGAATTGTTACAGTTCAAGCTACAAGATGTGTGGGATCTAGTAGACCTTCCTAAAGGTCACAGAGCAATTGGCACAAAATGGATCTTCAGAAACAAGAGAGATGAAAGAGGTATTGTTATAAGAAACAAAGCAAGGCTGGTAGCTCAAGGCTACACTCAAGAAGAGGGCATAGATTATGAAGAAGTTTTTGCACCTGTAGCTAGGATAGAAGCAATCAGACTATTCCTAGCCTATGCTTCTTACATGAACTTCAAAGTCTACCAAATGGATGTAAAAAGTGCTTTTCTCTATGGGTCAATTGAAGAAGAAGTATATGTCTGTCAACCACCAGGGTTTGAAAACCCAAGCTATCCAGACAGAGTATACAAATTAAAGAAAGCACTTTATGGACTACATCAAGCCCCAAGAGCATGGTATGACACTCTGTCATCCTATCTCTTGGAAAATGACTTTGAAAGAGGAGTCATTGATAAGACTCTATTTATCAAAAGAAAGAAGAAGGATATCTTGCTGGTCCAAATATATGTTGATGACATTATTTTTGGTTCTACAAGAAACAATATGTGCAAGGAGTTTGAGGATTTAATGCATCAAAGGTTCAAAATGAGTTCCATGGGGGAACTTACTTTCTTCCTTGGACTCCAAGTTCAACAGAAGTCAGATGGCATTTTTATATGTCAATCCAAGTATGTGCAGGATATTCTAACCAAGTTTGGTTTCTCAGAATCAAAACCTGCCAGCACACCTATGGAAACACACAAGCAGATCACAGCAGATCTTGAGGGGGAGGATATGGATGTGCATCTTTATAGATCCATGATTGGCTCTCTCATGTATCTCACAGCATCAAGGCCAGATATTATGTTTCCAGTCTGTGTATGTGCAAGATTTCAAGTTAGGCCAAAGCAATCTCACTTTCAAGCTGTTAAGAGGATATTCAGATATCTCAAAGGGCAACCCAGATTGGGACTTTGGTATCCGCATAATTCACCTTTTGACCTAATAGCATACTCAGACAGTGATCTAGGTGGGGCAAACTTGGACAGAAAATCTACTTCTGGAGGATGTCAGTTTTTGGGTGCTAGACTAGTCTCATGGCAGTGCAAGAAACAAACCACCGTATCCACATCTACAACAGAGGCAGAGTACATAGCAGCTGCAAGTTGCTGTTCTCAAGTCTTATGGATTCAGAATCAAATGCTGGATTATGGGGTAACCTTTCTACATACTCCAATCTTTATTGACAACAGCAGTGCTATTAGCATTGTAAATAATCCAGTCAAGCACTCAAAGACAAAGCACATTGAAATCAGGTATCACTTTATAAGAGATTGTAATGAAAAGAAACTTATTCAAGTTGTCAAAGTTCACACTGATAATCAGTTTGCTGATCTATTCACTAAAGCTTTTGATGTGGGTAGATTCACTTTCTTGGTAACAAGTGTGGGAATGATAAACTTTGAATAATCTTCTTCTCAAAAAGTGAGTTTATACCTGTATATTGTTATTCTTGGTGTTACTAATCTTCTTTTCAGGATATGCATAGCAGTACTCAGTATTTAGCAAGTTTAAAAGGAGTAAGTTTAGTTAATACTGCTAGTTCAGTTAATACTGCTCGTGGTTAATACTGCTCGCGATTAATACTGCTAGTTAGTTAATACTGCTAGTAGTTAATACTGCTATTTCAGTTAATACTGCTAGTTCAGTTAATACTGCTCGTGGTTAATACTGCTCGCGGTTAATACTGCTAGTTAGTTAATACTGCTAGTAGTTAATACTGCTATTTCAGTTAATACTGCTAGTTCAGTTAATACTGCTCGTGGTTAATACTGCTCGCGGTTAATACTGCTAGTTAGTTAATACTGCTAGTAGTTAATACTGCTATTTCAGTTAATACTGCTAGTGGTTAATACTGCTCTAGGTTAATACTGCTTATATTCCGAATACTATAAATACCTTTTGCCCGCCTAAAAGTTCATAACGACTCTTTGCATACTGTTCTCTTGCGCTCAAAACCTTTTCTCTCTCAAGTTCGAAGTTTTCAGGCAAGTTTTCACTAAGATCAATGGCATCCATGACATTCATCGACGAGCACAACGAGATTGCGATGCTACAAAAGCCAAAACAAGCTGAAGGTTTTCATCAGATAGTCGACTTTCTGAAGTCGAGCCACATTGCTCATGCTCTTACTGTATCACCTACAATCTACATTGAGCACCAAAGGCAGTTCTGGGCTAATGCAACCATTGTTGTGGAAAATGGTGTGCAAATGATCAAGACAAGAATCTGTGATCACTCACTTACAGTTACTGAAGAAGTCATTCGCATCAGTCTACGTCTAGACGATGCCTCTGGTATAATGTCTATCTCTAATGATGAACTGTTTTCTAATCTTACTAGAATGGGGTATGGAGGCCCATTGGGTGTTTTCAAATTCTCAAAAGCAAAATTTTCACCCCAATGGCGTTTTCTTGTTCATACCCTAATGCATTGTATCTCCAAAAAGACCACTGGATGGAGTGAGTTCAGCAGTCCAATTGCATATGCTTTGGTATGCTTGGCTACATCCAGAAGGTACAATTTCTCAAAGATGATTTTCAGTGATCTTGTATCAAATATGGGAAACAAAAAGAGTTTCTTTATGTATCCCAGATTTGTTCAGGAAGTAATTAACCATGAATTGACGGATATACCTCAACCTGTTGGGGTATATGTACCTAAACCCCCAAAAGGCAAGGTTTTCTCAAATATGAGAAGATCTGCTGGGGACTCGGAAGGAGTTGACACCCCATTGTTCTCTACAATGATGGTGGTGTCCCAAAACACTGAAGGTATGGCAGCAGGGTCAAGGCCCTCATTAGACCATCCCACTGCTAGCCAAGCCCAACCTTCTCACTCAAAAACAATTCCCCAGTCCATTCTTACAAAACCAACCTCTCCAATTACCCAAACTTATCAAAGAAAACAGGTAAAGAAGGCTCCTTCCCTTCTTGTACCATCACCCACACAACCTTTAAGCCCTCTAAGGGAGAATTCTCCCCTAGAGAATATCCAAAGGGAAACCACAAGGGTGTCTCCCAACCCAAAGGAGGTGCTCTCTGAGGAGGAGGTAGAGCATATGGGAGATGAGGCTGCCACTACTCCTGCTAACACAGAGGAGGAAAGTGGTAACATCAATAAGACCTCCCCCATGGCAACTTTGAATGAGCAATCATTTGAAGGTCCCTGGTGCCAAGAAACCACAGGGGTGGATAGTGTTTCTGCTAGGCAGAAGACTTCCACTACTAAAAGATCCAATGATCCTTCAATAGGGGGTAACACTCCTGGAGAAGGTGAGGACAGATATAACTATGATGAATTGATGGAGGCAATGGGCAACATCAACATGGATGTACTCAAACAGGGCAAAGACATAGAAGAGCTAAAACTCATAGTACTGTCACAACAAGAACAAATCATCAAGTTGAAGCAAATGGTAAGGAAACTGATTTTGCAAAAGAAGAAGAAACAATTTGTGCTCAGAAGGAGGAAACCAGAGACTGATGCTCCCAAAAAGGGGGAGATCAACATGGAAGAAGCATCAAGGGAAGGGGAGATTGATAAAGAAAGAGTTGAAGTTGAGGGGGAGAAGGAAGCAGAAACTGTTAATGCTGCTGAAACCTCACAAGCAGCAGTAACAGAGTTAACACCAACAGAAATTGAAGTAGCTGAAGTGCTAATCAAAGCTAAGAATGACACTCCCAAAGCAAAGGGAGTGGTCATAAATGAAGGGAGAGACAGAAAATCAGAACAGAAAGACAAAGCTGCAGAATCAAAGAATAAGGGAAAAGAAAAGTTAGTGGAATCTGATCAACCAATCAAGAAGCAAAGGTTGGTTGAATCAGATGAAGCTTTAGCAAGGAAAATGCAGAAGGAGATGGAAAAAGAAGAAAGAGCTCAGGTGGAAAAAGACAGGGAAATGGCAAAGGCTTTAGCTACTGAGCTAAATAAAGCCTATCAAAAGGGGCTTGAAACTGAAAAGGCTAAACAAAGGGCTATAAGTCTGAGAAAGGCTATGATGGCTAATACAAGTGCAAAGAAAAGAAGACCTTCACAAACTTACCTTGCCACTCAGGAAAGAAACAAAATGATAACTTTCTTGAGGAGTGCAATTGGGGTAAAGAAAGAAATGTTTGTGAAGATGAGTTTTGATCAAATCAGAGAGCTCTACGAAAAGGAAATGGGGAATCTGAAAAGCAATGAAAAGAAAAGAGTAGAGTTTGAAAAGAAGGCCAAGGAGAGTAATGATATAGATATGAATCAACCATTCCCTGAAAGTGAAGAGGGAACTCCTATCAAAGAAATGGAAAGGGAAAAAGAAGAAAAGAAGAAGGAAGCTACTCTAGTACAGGTTCAAAAGACTTTGAAAAGAACCAAGATGATGGCCAAAAGAAAGAAAGATAAGAAGTCTAGAATAGAAGAAGAACAAAATGTTGCTGAAGAAGAAGTGGCACCTGAGTCATCAAGCCAGCAAGGGTCATCAATCAAAGATGATGTAAGCTTATATATGGTAGTGATGGACAAAGTGCCTGAACCAATTTCTGCAGAACCTGTTGGAGTTAAGCCACCAGAGATCATTCACTGGGATGTACTGACAATGGATGGAAAAGATTACATCAGACTCAAGAGGAAGGGTGATAAGTATGAAGTATTCAATACTTGGATCAAGATTGTCAGAACATGCTCTAGATCTGATATAGAAGAGATGTTTGACATAGGAATTAAGCTGTATGCAGACCATCTGAATACTCCAGGAATTTCTCTTACAAAACTGGTGATGGAGTATCTATGCATGATGTTCAAACCTGAAGAAGTGGACCAGGTCATCAAGAGTGTGTTTAAAGAAGTCACAAGTTGGACTCTATATGAAACTAGTGGAGTATATGCAGTGACTTTGGATAGAAATCACACAGAATACTTCCTAGTGGATAGAGTATATAATCACACCAGACTGAAGGTTCATGCAATGCTAAAGAAGAAGTTGGGTTGTGCACCAAATTCAGAAATGGCCAAGTATCTCATTCAGAGGATAATCAATCAGAGTTTGGGACTGAATCCAGACTTAGCAGCGTGATCTTGGAAGTTTTGGGAGCATTAAAAAGAGCATCTGGAAGAATATCTGAAGAACTTGACTTCTCTTCTAAAAGTCAAGTTAGGGGGAGATTGTTGGGAACTGAAGATTTTACTAAGTGTAGTTACTACTGCTAGTACAAATGTAGTTACTACTGCCAGAACAAGTTGAAGATTAATACTGCTGAGGGTTACTACTGCTAGTGTTAATTAATACTGCTAGTCAGAGTTAGTACTGCTTGAACAAAGTTAGTACTGCTTAGCTAGTTAGTACTGCTAGTAGTTAATACTGCTTGCAGTTAATGCTGCTAGATGAAGTTAATGCTGCTGAGCATTATTAGTGCTGCTAAAGAGATCCGGATGGAAAGTACTACAGCTGGATATACTGAAGATATACTTAGAAGATATACATGGAAGATATACTGAAGATTTGTTTATTCTTTGTAATTATCTTTCTATTAGTATATGTATAGAATGTTTAGAATAGATAAATAGAACTTTTAGATAACTGTTTTTTCAAGAGAAAAAATCGACCTCAAGGCATAGATCCTAATTCTAGAGAAGTAGAATTCGTGTTGGTGAGCCTGTTCATCAATATTGAGGTTGAGTGTGTAACCTTGTAGATTTAAGCATTCAATACAAGTTTACTGTTTGATCATTATATACTGTGCTTGATTACTGTTTTATCAAATATCAAAGTGTTTTTCCGCAACTTCTTTGATATTAGTTTCTGAGTATTAATTCTTGTTAAGAATTCGATCCTGACAACAAACAAGAAGTAGAAGATGTATATAATTAATGGAGTCTAAAGAACACAGTTAGGTAGGTTTTGTTTTCTATTTCAATCTCACCCAACATGACTGTCTACAAATGCACAAACAATTCAAATGATGCAACTCATACTTATTTTGACCAACACCATTACACTAACAACAAATAAATGCACTAACATAACAGATTAACAGTATGTAAACAACCCCTTATATCTCACAGTTTATAACTTTATTTTAAGGAACACATCAGAATGGTATAAAAACATATAAGCACTGTCTTGTACATCAAACTGTAGACAAAATCAACTTTAGACACATCAGAATGGTATAAAAACTAAAAAACATAAATGCACTAACACTAACAGTAGCCATAAACATTAGACAAAATCAACACTAACAATAGGCTCAGTAGCCATCGAGAACTAGTTAGTAACTTAGTATACATATTTTATCTCTTTTAACAACTTACCGAGCTTGAAGTAGAAGCCGTTTTAGAGGGTTGTGCTAATCGACGATTTGACTTGCTGCGAACGATGGGAGGGCGAGAGGCGAGAGGTACGACGGAGCTAATCGTCGGTTTGAGTTGTTGCGAAGTGCTAACGAAGTAACGATGTCGATTTCACTTGCTGCGAAGTGCTAGCCGTCGGACCGATTTTGGGAGAGGTGAGAGGCGAGAGATACAAAATTACAAAGTGTGATTTAGGGTTTTTCAATTTTAGGCGAGAGATACAGTGAGTCAAAGCAACAATCAAAATTTTAAAAATTAAAATGATTAAATAATTCTATAAATTTATAAATAAACAAATATAATTTTATATTAATTATTATTTGGTCGGTTTATATCGGTTAATAATTCGGTTCGGTTCGGTCGGTTGGTATTGGATGCTTTAATCGATTGACAATTTGGTTCGGTTTGGTCGGTTCTGATCAGTTCTGGACCATCATCCAAGAACCGAACCGATCCAATTGGATGTAAAAATTTTCGATCCGATCCGATCCAATTACAATTGGATATCCAATCATTGCCGGTCGGTTCCTATTGGATCGGTTGACTTTCTGCACACCCCTACTTACCCCCACCCCTTTGACTCAAACCCTCATTTCTGATCAAACAACCAGTCATCTTCGATCATGAATAACAAAACACAACAGAAGGGTTGAGTCTTACCCTTTCCTTTCACCACTCGCTCTCATCACACCCGCTATAAAACCATCGGAAAACCCCCTCCTACAATCACGAGTTTTTTTTTGTTCCAATCGAAGCTTCTTGTAGATTTATTTTTATTCTGGAATTAGGTTTTGATTTTGGTGCTTGGGTTTGTGTTTTTTGGTTATGGTTTTAGATTTGGATTTGTTTTAGAATTTTGGTCGAGGTTTAGAATCGCATGAGAAGATGAAAACAGTTTTAGTCGGACAATGGGAGCGTCGAGGGATAGTGGAATGGGGTGCATCAATTAGAGCTTCTTCGTCCAACATAATCCAATTTATTATTATTGGTTGAAGGCCTCCATTCATCGGCAAAATGGCAAAACAAATGTTGTTCAAGGTTTTGAAACTGCATATTTAAGAGGGAAAAATTCAAAAAACCCCAATGGACTTTAGTGTTTGGAGTGATTAAGTCCCTGAACAATTTTTTTAAACAAATAAGTCATTGGACATTTCAAAAACTGTTAAATAAATCCTTAAACTTTTGGTAATCTGTTGAATACATCCTTATTACTTAAAAATGTAACTTGCAACCTACATAGCAGGTAAAACTACAAATTAAAAAAAATGTCACCTACAAATTTACACTTTGCATCCTTATAAAATTATAATTAGTTATTTAATTTATTTTATATCCATTATTTTTTCATTTTATATTTTATTATATTAACACACATAATCATATATTAACTAAAATATAGAGAATTTAATTAAAATATCCAAACATCAAAAATCAATACCCAAAATACCCAAAATCTTGAAGTTTTTGCCAAAATACCCAACAACCTTGTGTTTTTGGGGCGTGTAAATGGGAAAACGCGGGGTTTTGTTTTTTTGTCTGTGTATCCAACGAAACATGGGGAAAGCACGGGGTGAAACGATTTTGGTCCGCGTATGGGGACAAAACACGGGGTTACCCCGCATTTTAATTGTGTAACGCGAGGTTGGGGGTTCTTACACGTTTTAACTTCCACTAATTATTTTATTTACAAAATAATAAATAAATTGAAAATGCAAATGGTTTGCAACAGAATTCCACCATTTCTATCCCCCTCTTTCTATTTATTCAATGTGTTTATATACACTATATTATACGATATTTATGTAAAAAAGTTTAACCTCGCGTTTTAATTGTTCCAGCCATGTGTTTGTGAAGAGGTCTAACCCCGCGTTACACAATTAAAACGCGGGGTAACCCCGTGTTTTGTCCCCATACGCGGACCAAAATTGCTTCACCCCGTGCTTTCCCCGTGTTTCGTTGGATACACGGACAGAAAAACAGAACCCCGCGTTTTCCCATTTAGTCATTTACATGGCCCAAAAACACGGGATTGTTGGGTATTTTGGCAAAAACTTTAAGATTTTGGGCATTTTGGGTACTGATTTTTGATGTTTGGGTATTTTAATTAAATTCCCTAAAATATATCAAAAAATTAGTTTTTTTTTCTCTTACAAATTACAATAATCGTTTCGTTAATACATTCAAATTGAACTCAAGATTGTTTTTGAATTTAATCTTATACTATTCAATATCCTAAATATATATATTAATTATTTTTAATACTTACACTTTATACTATTATAGTTACAGATTAATCTTATATTATTAAATAAATAACTATAAAGGATTGAATGTGTAAGTATTAAATATAATTCATACGTATTTATGATATTTAATAATATGAGATTAAATAAAAAAAGTTAATAATAGGCTCATTTTAAACGTATTGACAAGAAAATTATAATGGTATAATTTGTAAAAAAACGTTTTTTTTTTGTATTTTAGTTAATATACGGTTACGTGTGTTAATATAATAAAAGAGTTAAAATGAAAAAGAAAAATAGAAGATGTAAATTAAATAACAAATTATAAAGATGTTTTTTTTTTGTTGCCAAAAACAATTCTTAAGGCAAAAAAAATTATGCCTAAACTTTGACTATTTTAAGAAGAGACTTTGAAAAATGCTTAAAAATGTATTTGGTTGATGAGATTGACTATTTTAGTTAATTTCTCCATTTTTTTATTTGTAGGATGATAAAGTCGGTGATATCTTTTTTTTTTTTTTTTCAATTTGTAGTTTTACCTGTTATTTTGCAAATTACATTTTTAAGTAATAAGGATGTATTTAACAGATTTCCAAAAGTCCAAGGATTTATTTAATGTATTTTGAATTGTCTAAGGACTTATTTGTTCAAAAAAATTGTCTAATGACTTAATTATTCCAAATACTAAAGTCCATTGGGTTTTTCTGAACTTTTCCCTATTTAAAATGTTAAAACTGAAACGGCAAAATAGTGGTCCCCACCAGAAATTCAGTTAATATACTCATTTTATTTAAATAAATATATATAATAATTATCTATACTATATTATAAAGCACGGATAAAAAACTCTTAAATACAAATTATTAGGCACAAGGTATCATCATTTTATG
Organism: Arctium minus; assembly: GCA_954870635.1. NCBI lineage: Eukaryota > Viridiplantae > Streptophyta > Magnoliopsida > Asterales > Asteraceae > Arctium > Arctium minus. The sequence goes on from OX941093.1 coordinate 63,481,582, forward strand.
CAAAATTTTAAAAATATCTTAATTTACAAGTATCAAAGCACAAGATACATATTACTACTGCATTTTCTAACACCCACCAATTTGGTATATACAGGACATTTCTTTTTTGCAGACCTTTCCATGTATCACCATTTAATTAATATATTATATTACTATAAATTTGTTTTAATTATATTATTAAATATGTAATTGGTTATTTTTTCTAGATGTTATTAAAATATATAAAATAATCATTGAATTCTAACAAAATACTTAATTTTTTTATATAAAAAACATTATATTATTAAGCCTAAATTAAACAAATTTATAAAAAAAATATTATCATTTTATCAAAACCATCCAAAATCGTACTGTAAATCGATAAAAATAAAATAAAATGAAACATTAAAATCGTGATGTATCTCGCTGCATTACGCGAGTACGCTTCTAGTATTTATAACAACTATCAATTTTTTAAATATGAATTTGAATAATATTTTTAAATATAATTCTATAAGGTTTTTGTTTTTTTATATTTACAATGTAAATTAATATTTATATAAATAATATATATTTAAGAAATTATGGTTATTGTTATTAAAAATGGTTTAAAAGGGCCCACAAATTTAGTGTTCTAAAAAAATGGTTGTAGTTGATTTTTCTTTCTGGTGTTAAGAAGCCCATCACATTTGATTTTTCATTGGTGTCAAACAAGATTCTAAATGACGAGAGGCGTGACAGAGCAGCGAAGCGAAACCTCAAGCTTTATGAGTCACGACGTTTTTCAATGCGTGACTTATGGTGACAAATCACTATATCATATATAATATTATATATAAAAATATATCTTCTGTACCATTGCTCAATTAGTCAATGATAATAAATAAGTTAAATTATGTTATATATTAAATTAGCAAATAAGACATTAAAAACGTGAAGGAAAATCAAATATTGTCTTACAAAAACCGTGCATTACACCATGGCGTGCCATAGACTTAACGTGGCGTGAGACACAAGTCTTGAGCCATGATGCGCCATGGCGTCTATTGTAGCAAGCATTTAGAACAGTGATGTCAAAGTTAGAGTTGCTCTAAGCTGTAAAAATGTTTTAAGTATTTTTACATTGAAATTTATGTAAAAAATGAAAAAAAGAAAAAAAATTTGATAAAAAAAGAAAAAAAAAAGAAAAAAAAAAGATAAAAGACTAAAAAGTCTAATACACCTTAATGTAATTAAATTTTTTTTAATAGAGTTGGTCAGATGGACTAAATCCAAAACAAAATGACATCTATAAAAGTCAAACGACCAATATATCCTCAACTTAACAGTAAGTGACAAGGATCAAAGCATAATTTACTTTTTGAGTAAATTACACCGTGGGTTCTTGTGTTCTGTTCGGAATGTGGATATGGTCCCTCTTTCAAAATAAGTACACTCTTAACATTCCTATGGTTTGTATTTTGTCACGTTTAATGTAGTTATTTTGAAAAAGACCGTATCCATATTATGAGCAAAACATAGAGACTAAGGTGGCGTTTGTTTTTTAAGAGGTCTAAAGTCTGAAGTCTTATTTCACTTCTGATTAATAAGAGGTGATGCTGAAGTCTGAAATATGAAACGATAAAAGTGTTTGTTTTTGTAACACCCCGAATTTCGTTTGGTCGTTTGTGAAGTTGAATTAAAGGAACAGGGGCTGCCTGCACTGGTCTACAGGGCGCATCCTTCAGAAATTCCGCACGGGTCGTGCGCTAAGTCTGGGGCCGCGGCAGTAGGTTTCGCACGGGTCGTGCGTTCCTCCTTCATAAAAAACGCACGGGTCGTGCGTTTTGTCAGCGGCTACATCAAAGTGGGTTTAATGAGTTATTATTCCCAAAACTCATTCATTCCTCATTTCTTTCTTCTTTTCCAAGTTCTCCTTTCTCTCCCTCCTCATTTACTCTTCTAGGGTTTCTCCAACCACCAATCTTCACCATTTATTGCTAGAGTCAAGGATTCCATCCAAGGTTTCGGTTTGGAAGCTTCAACACCACCTCCATTGTCATCTTCTCCAAAGGTCAAGATCTAGGTTTTTGAGTTTTCTTCTAAAACCTACTTGGTGAGTTCCTACTATCATTTTACAAAATTTATACATATCAAAGGTTACATTTTTGAGCTCCTATATATCTCTATGGTTTTGGATCTAAGTTTATGGCATTTTGACCTAACTTGAGTTTTTGGGATATTTTAGGGTTCCTAATCATTTTCTTGAAATGTAAAGGGTTTGATCTTATTGAGAGTAAAATGGAGATTTACTTGCACATTTATGTGATTTACTTGAAAGAATGTATATAAACTCATTTTATGATTTTCATTCTTATCAGCAGTAAAACTTGAAAAAGGCATTTTGGTTATAAATGTTTTTGGAAGCTATACGTTTGGCTTTGGTTAGTCACACATGTTATTGTGACAAGTTTAGACTATTACTAGTGGATCCCTAGGTTTTGAGTCGACTTATATTATTGGGATGTCTTTTCCCCATTTTGTAGCTATGGATGCATTTGATCCTCGGGGGCCTTTATGGTACGGTTATGTGAGACCGGTTACTAGTCATGGATCAAATGTAGTCCTAGTGAACGGGTATGACTTGGTTTCCTCGGGGGCCCTCCCTCACATCTTAGTACGTTCCGAAGTGTTCGTGGCCATGGATTCCAAGTATTTAGCTCACAACTCGGGTCGTGGCCTACTTTTGTGTTCCGTCACCACCCTTGGTAAATCGGGTATCCCCCGTCATCGCGAGATGAACTTTTGGACCGATTGTCCTTTCTTGATAAAGATCTTCTTTTGTAAACTAAAAGTTTTGTAAAGATTTATCTATGTTACAAATGTTTATATCTCTTGAATTCTATAAACTGTATGTTCTCACTAGGCTTTAAGCAACAAATGGTATCGCCGGCTATGGAGAAGCAACAAGAGGCGTTCATGAAGGTGTTAGAGGATTGCGATGCTAGTCTCAAGAGAAATGAGACGGTCGCGGAGAATGTTGTTATTCTTGGTTCGGGAGGCGCAGACAATGGGGTTAGAACTGAAGAACACAGGGTGGTTGACTCTCCAAGAGGTGGAAAGAATTGCTCGTACAAATCCTTTCTGGAATGCGGTCCGCCGGAATTCTCCGGTTTTGACGACCCCATTATGTGCGTGAAGTGGATTAGAGCCGTCGAGCAAGCTTTCGGCTCCGCCGAATGTGGTGACGATCAGAGGGTGCGGTTTGGCACTCAGTTGTTGAGAGATGCGACACTCATTTGGTGGGATGTTACTCAGTCCACTCTCTCTCCTACCGTCCTGGCTCAGTTGTCTTGGGCCAAGTTCAAAAGGAAGCTCATGGAAGAATTATGCAGCGAAAGATCGATGGACCGCATCGAAAAAGAGTTTTGGTCCCTAGTGAAGGGAAGCTTGACGGTGAGGGAGTACACCCGTCAATTCATGGAGAAGCTGAGGTTGGTGGGGCATGTGGCCCCAACAGAGAAAGATAAGATGAAGGCTTATCTTAATGGCCTGCCAGCGGACTTGTTGTCTATGGTCCACAATTCTAAGGCCTCCAATCTTCGTGAAATGGTTGAGGAAACTCAATTCATGGAGGAACTATTCGCAAGAAGCAAGGCCGAGAAAGTTGTGGTGGTCCCTGAGAAGAGAAAATGGGAGAGCAATTCCGCTCCCCCTAAGAGGACTCGACCTTTTGTCGGGAACCGAAACTTCAACAACAACAACCAAGAGGCTAAGTGGTGCCGGAGGTGCCAGTTCAAGCATCATGGTAACTGTAACTCTACTCCGCGATTTTGCGGCAAGTGTGGTAAGAATGATCACATCGCCCGCGACTGTTCTATCGAGGGGATGGTCTGCTTCGAGTGCAAGGCACCGGGGCACATGAAGAGAGATTGCCCGAAGCTCAAGTCGGGTAGCGCACCAGAAAAGAGAGTGAACCCATCTAGGGTTCCGGGTCGAGATTTTCAGATGACGGCCGATGAGGCCAAGGCATCCGTCAATGTGGTATCAGGTACGTTTCTTCTAAACTCCGTACCTGCTCGTGTGTTGTTTGATTCTGGTGCCAGTTTCTCGTTTATATCTGAGTTATTTCGTCAAAAGATTGTCATGCCCACTACTAGTCTAGAGGATGCGTTAGTGGTAGAAATAGCAAATGGTAGTCAAGTTTTGATCCGCAATGTTTTGAAGAAGTGTACTCTCGGTATCGAAGGGAGAGAATTCCCAATTGATTTGATGCCGATGATTATCGGAGGTTTTGATGTGGTGGTCGGCATGGATTGGTTAGCAAACAATCATGCCGAGATCGTATGTTCCAAGAAGTTAATTCGACTTCCCAATCATTGTGGCGACGTCGTTGTCATCTATGGTGAGAAGAGGAAAGGTGAAGTGGCGTTAATCACAATAGAAAAGGCACACAAGTGCTTGGTGAAAGGATGCTTGTCTTTCCTAGCCTACGTGATCGACGCCAAGTTTGAGAAGTCAAAGCTTGAAGATGTAAAGATAGTGCGGGAGTATCCCGATGTCTTTCCGGATGACTTGCCCAGGCTAGCACCCGAGCGGCAAGTGGAGTTTCAGATTGATCTCGTACCGGGAGCGGCTCCTATTGCAAGAGCTCCTTACCGTTTGGCGCCATCGGAGATGCAAGAGATGATGGCACAACTCCAAGAGCTTTTGGAGAAGGGTTTCATAAGACCAAGCTCGTCGCCTTGGGGAGCTCCGGTTTTGTTTGTCAAGAAGAAGGATGGAACAATGAGAATGTGCATCGACTATCGTGAGTTGAACAAAGCAACAGTGAAGAACAAGTATCCGCTTCCAAGGATAGACGACTTGTTCGATCAACTCCAAGGAGCGGGGTGCTTTTCTCAGATCGACTTACGATCGGGTTATCACCAGGTGAAGGTGAGGGAAGAAGACGTTCCGAAGACCGCTTTTAGAACGCGTTATGGCCATTACGAGTTTCTCGTGATGCCTTTCGGCCTAACTAACGCACCGGCGGTGTTTATGGACTTAATGAACAGGGTGTGCCGACCTTTTCTCGACAAGTCGGTCATCGTATTCATTGATGACATACTCGTGTACTCCAAGAGCGAATTAGACCACGAGCAATACCTTCGCGAAGTTCTAGAAATGTTGAGGGAAGAGAGATTGTACGCCAAGTTCTCCACATGCGACTTTTGGCTTGATGAGGTACAATTCTTGGGTCACATTGTCACTCGAGACGGGGTGGAAGTGGACCCTTCCAAGATTGAAGCCATGATGAATTGGGAGCCTCCCAAGAGTCCGTCCGAAATCCGAAGTTTCTTGGGTTTGGCGAGTTACTACCGAAGATTTATTCAAGACTTCTCAAAAATCGCTTCTTCCTTGACGGCTTTAACTCGGAAGAATGTAAAGTTCGAGTGGACCGAAACGCAAGAGAAGGCGTTCCGGATTCTGCAAAGGAAGTTGTGCGAAGCTCCAATATTGGCATTGCCCGAAGGGTCGGAAGACTTCGTGGTCTATAGCGACGCTTCGAAGATGGGTTTGGGTTGTGTGTTAATGCAAAGAGGCAAAGTGATCGCTTACGCCTCGAGACAACTTAAAATTCACGAAAAGAATTACCCTACCCATGATCTGGAGTTAGCGGCAGTGGTGTTTGCCTTGAAGCTTTGGCGACACTACCTCTATGGCATGAAATGTACCCTCTTCACAGATCACAAGAGCCTAAAGTATGTCTTTGATCAAAAAGAGTTGAATATGAGGCAAAGACGGTGGCTCGAGTTGCTCAAAGATTACGATTGTGAATTGCTTTACCATCCCGGTAAGGCGAACGTGGTGGCCGATGCGCTAAGTCGGAAGGACTATAGCGAAAGTATTCGGGTTACCCATTCGAGAATCAAGTTAGTGTCTAGTCTTGTTGATAAGATCAAGACGTCGCAGGTTGAAGCATTGTTGGAAGAGAACCTCAAGGATGAAGTCATGACAAAGCAACGGTTGCTCCTAACGGAAGATAGCCGTGGATTCAAACTGTTCAGTGGTCGTGTGTGGGTGCCCAAGATTGGGGGCATTCGGGAGCTACTTCTTGAAGATGCCCACAAGTCCAAGTATTCCGTTCATCCGGGAAGTACAAAGATGTATCGGGACTTGAAATTGCATTATTGGTGGCCGGTGATGAAGCTCGATGTGGCACGTTACGTAGAGCGATGTGTGACGTGTTTACAAGTGAAGGCCGAACACCAACGACCGTATGGGAGTCTTCAGTCCTTAGAGATTCCTGAATGGAAGTGGGAGCATATTACCATGGACTTCGTGACAAAGTTGCCTAAAACTCTTCGAGGTCACGATACCATTTGGGTAATAGTCGATAGATTGACAAAAAGCGCTCACTTTCTAGCCATGCGCGAGACCTTACCGATGGACAAGTTAGCAAAACTGTACATTGATGAAGTGGTCTCGAGGCATGGTGTACCATTGTCGATCGTATCGGATCGCGATAGTTGGTTTACTTCGAATTTTTGGGATAGTTTTCAGAAAGAGCTAGGTACGCGAGTGAAGTTGAGTACGGCTTACCATCCACAAACCGACGGGCAAAGCGAGAGAACGATTCAAACGTTAGAAGACATGTTGAGGTCTTGTGTCATCGACTTCAGGGGTAGTTGGGACTCTCACCTACCTTTGGTGGAATTTTCTTACAACAATAACTAGCACTCGAGTATTGGGATGGCACCGTTTGAGGCGTTGTATGGGCGAAAGTGTCGAACTCCCGTGTGTTGGCTTGAAGCGGGAGAGAAGCAATTTGCCGGACCTGAAATCGTGCAGGAGACAACCGATAAAGTCAAGAGCATTCGTGAAAGATTGAAAGCGGCTCAAGATTGGCAAAAGAGCTATGCCGATAAGAAGAGGCGGCCGATGGAGTTCCAAGTGGGCGACCGTGTGATGCTTAAGGTGTCGCCATGGAAGGGCATTATTAGGTTCGGAAAGCATGGGAAGTTGAGTCCCCGTTTCCTCGGACCTTTTAAGGTGCTTAAGCGGGTGGGTTTACAAGCCTACCAATTGGAACTACCGCTGGAGTTGAGCAGAATCCACAACACGTTTCATATTTGTTACCTTCGGAAATGTTTGGCGGTTGAAGAAAGCGTCATTACCCTCTCCGAGTTGAGAGTGGACGAGGGTAATCGATGTGTGGAAGAACCCGACGCGATTTTAGAGAGAAAGTCTAAGAAATTGCGTCACAAGGAAGTCACTTTGGTCAAAGTGCAGTGGAAACATCATCGGGGAGCCAATGTGACGTGGGAAGCCGAGGAGGATATGAAGCGAAGATATCATCATCTCTTCGAGTAGTTGGGATTTCGGGGACGAAATCATTCCCAAGTTGGGGAGGATTGTAACACCCCGAATTTCGTTTGGTCGTTTGTGAAGTTGAATTAAAGGAACAGGGGCTGCCTGCGCTGGTCTACAGGGCGCCCGGGTCGTGCGCCCTCCTTCAGAAATTCCGCACGGGTCGTGCGCTAAGTCTGGGGCCACGACAGTAGGTTTCTCACGGGTCGTGCGTTTTGTCAGCGGCTACATCAAAGTGGGTTTAATGAGTTATTATTCCCAAAACTCATTCATTCCTCATTTCTTTCTTCTTTTCCAAGTTCTCCTTTTTCTCCCTCCTCATTTACTCTTCTAGGGTTTCTCCAACCACCAATCTTCACCATTTATTGCTAGAGTCAAGGATTCCATCCAAGGTTTCGGTTTGGAAGCTTCAACACCACCTCCATTGTCATCTTCTCCAAAGGTCAAGATCTAGGTTTTTGGGTTTTCTTCTAAAACCTACTTGGTGAGTTCCTACTATCATTTTACAAACTTTATACATATCAAAGGTTACATTTTTGAGCTCCTATATATCTCTGATAAGTACTCAATTTTGAGTACTTAAGCACATTTCTTTTAATCTTTAGATAGGATTTTTTTCATTTTCAAATCCCACTTTGAGTCATTTTCTATCTTATTTTCCATTTATTTTGCCTTGGAGCTTAAATTGTGTGGTTTACTTGTTCTATTAAGATTGTGGGCTAATTTTGGTTATCTTTTGGAAATCTATTTGGAAACAGGGCATGCTGCAGCATCAAAACAGCATGGAGCTGATGGTTTTGGATGAAAGAATAAAAAAGAATGGAGCATAATCTGATTTTTGGCATGGAACTAAGCTGATTGTAACCTCTAAACACTAATTTATTTGGTTTGTAATAGTTTAGTTAAGTTAGAACAAGCTTAGGTAGCCTTAGTTGGCATTAGACTAGGTAAGTACAATTAGATTCTCCTTAATTTACAACTTTGCCACTCCCTTTGGTTATAAAAGGAGGGTTTAGTTGCTCTTAAGGAGACATCTCCTTCTCTCTAACTATCATCTTAATATCTTTTTGATTATGTATCTGAATCTGCAGCAAGCTTAGGAATCGATCACTCTCTTTAGTTCTCTAATTTCAAGTGTAAAGTGTTTATGTTCTTCATCTTGTTCTTCATATTTTCTTTAAAGTTTTCATTCTTGTTATGCTTATTGTAATCTTTTACTTTCTGTCTAGCTCACGAACTGGTCCTATTCCAGTCCAGTGTCCTCGTTAATTTCCAGAATTTATGCTTATGTTCTTATGATCTTCATCATGTTCTTCATCATCTTTATATAATCTTCATGTTTGAATATGCATGCTGTAGCATCCAGACAGCATCCACCTGCACATTTCATTTGGTTGTATTTCATTTCTTCATCTTGCATCTCTAGCCTTTCCTTTACTCTTTTGTTCTAGATTTTAGTAGTTAAAGTTTATTGTAGTTATATTCAAGTTTACCTTCTTGTCATTTCCATTTCCTTGTAATTTACGTTCTCGTCTTTACATTTTTAGTTACACATATATATATATATATTTATATACTTTCAAGTCATTTATCTTTCAAGAGCACTTTACATTATGTTCATCTTTGTAATTTTTAGTAGTTGTTTTTATTTCCTTATTATAATGAGTAGCTAATCATCTTAGCTTGGGTGTGAGACAAATGGTGGTCATGTGGATCTAAAAGAAAGTGGGTGTTTGTGACTTTAACGAAATTTTATTATTCCAACTCAAGTTTTATCAAGATAACAAAACTCTTTGACAAAATGATTATTTTGATAGTGTAATAGTGTCATGGACCTAGAGATAGGCCATTGAATAGCACGTCAATTTAGTGACATGAGAGGTAATATCGAAAGAGTTATTTGCAACGAGAGTTGTTATTTGTGTCATTTAAAATGATCCATTCTTGATAAGTTGTCACTTTTTCAAAAGGTTAAAATGGAGGAGACTTAGAGATAAGCTACTTGGAATACATCAACTTGGGAGGTACGGGGGTTATTTCGAAAGAGTAACTTTTAACGAAGAGAATTTGTTTTGCCGTATATTTTGAGAACTCCATTCCCATCATTCCCTTATCTGGAATCTTGCTCAGAGATGAGATGGTTCATAGCTACTGGAACAATGGGATGGTGAGAGTCCGAGAGGAACGTGTCTTAAAATTGATAATGAAACTAGTTAGAGTCAGAAGCATGCTGCAACATTCAAATAGCATCATGCTATGACAGTGCTGTAGCATTAACCTGCTGGATTTTGGATTCATACATCATCAAAAGTCTTACACCCTTGCTTCTCTTTTATTCTTGTTATTTAGATCTGTGTTAACCAACCTTCCCAAAATATTGCTTCAAATTCGTCATCTGAAATCATATCTTTCATCATACTTTTATCACACTTTTTAGTTCAATCTCTGTGGGACGATATCTGGTATTTTACCACTTTATTACTTGAAAGGCGACATATTACCAATTTGTATACTTGCTTTTTGGTATTATTAGTCTCACCCTAAGGTAAACAAAAGGGTCTGTCAAGTTTTTGGCGCCGTTGCCGGGGATTGGCAAGTCAAAAGTGTTTAAAAGTGTTTTAAAAGATTTGGTTTTTCTACCACCTTTGGGAATTTCAAAAGATTTTTAAAAAGTGGTGCATGCCAAGAATACAACGCGGGGAACTTTTTGAGTTAGATCCAGATATTGAGAGAACCTTCCGTCAAAGAAGGAGAATTCAAAGAACTTTTCAAAGCATAAATCCTCTCAATATGGAAGGACCTCCCCCGGGTTTTGAAAACATGCATATTAGACCACCACTTTTGGAAAATCAACCACCGCCTTTGGAAAATCAAATGAGACCACCTTTAATGAATCAAATCAGGCCACCACCAATTTTTGCAAATAATGCACCAATTTTTGGAAATCCTCCACCTCATCAGTTTCAAAATCACCAAAATCATAATGATGAGGAAGATGAGGCCGGATCTGTTGGTAATGTTGAACCACAAAACATTATTGATCTTGCAAACTCAAAAGATGAAAGAATTATGGACTATGCAATTCCTAATTTTGAACAATTGAATTCTGGGATCATTAGGCCACAATTGGAAACTCTACATTTTGAACCAAAACCCATCATGTTTCACATGTTGCAAGCCAATGGTCAATTTGCCGGAATGCCATCGGAAGATCCACATTCACATTTAAAATCTTTTATGGAAATCACCGATGTTTTTCTAATCCCGGGAGTATCTGCTGATGCCTTAAGGTTCACTCTATTCCCATTTTCTTTAAGGGATCGGGCAAAAGTTTGGTTCAATTCATTAGCACCAGGTTCAGTACCATCATGGAGTGATATGGCCGAAAAATTTTTGCGAAAATATTTTCCACCCACCCGGAATGCCAAATCCAGAAATGAGATTTGCATGTTTAAACAAATGGATGATGAAGCTATTCCGGATGCGTGGGAAAGATTTAATGAATTGTTGAGAAAATGCCCTCATCATGGCATTCCCTACTGTATTCAACTCGAGACGTTTTACAATGGGCTTGTTCCCAATGCAAAACAGATGCTTGATGCGACTTCAGGAGGGGCTTTTACATCCAATACCTACAATGTCGGGTATGAGATTCTTGAAAAAATTTCAACAAACAATGGACACTGGGCTGATCCAAGTGCCCAAACTCAAAGGAAAACTGCTGGAATGCATGATGTGGATGCATACACTGCATTGACAGCTCAGCTTGCTTCCATGACCAACATGCTTAAAAATCTAACTTCTGGTCAAGGAGCACAACCGACTGTCCCTACACCTGCTTCAGCAGTTCTTTCTGTGCAATGTGTGTGTTGTGGTGGAGAGCATTCTTATGAAAACTGTCCACATAATTCTGAATCTGTGAACTTTGTGCAAAACAGACCTGCTCCCCACTCCAACCACTACAATGCAAGCTGGAAACAGCACCCAAACTTCTCTTGGAACAGTCCATGCTTGAATCCACCAGCACCAAAGCATCAAGGGAACTCCAATTTTCAAAATCAAGCAAGTAGTTCTCAAAACCAGTACAAGGGAAATTTTCAAAATAATCATCATCAGAATAATCGTAATCAAGGTTTTCAAAACAATCAGCACACTCAACCACCTTTTCAAAATCAACATCATGCACCTCCACATGATGACTCAAATCTCTCTCTTGAAGCAATGATGAGAGGATTCATGAGTCAGACACAAGCAACTCTCCGGAGTTTGGAAACACAAGTCAGTCAAATTGCACTTAATCAGAACAACAGAGCCTCAGGCACTTTGCCTAGTAATACAGAATTACCCAAGGCTCCTGGAAAGGAACATGTGAAAGCTGTCACACTTAGGAGTGGTAAAGAATTACCTGAATCTGTAGAAAAGGAATCTGGACCAACAACCAAAACAGATTTTGAAAAAACACCCAAGTCCATTCCTGATCCAGAGATTCCTGTAATTCCAATACCAGAAGCTCAAATAGAAAATCAAGATCCTAAGATCACAAGTTCAAGTCCTTCTTTGACTAATCCAAAGACCACAGTTGTGATTCCACCCAATGAAACCAAGACCAAAAGCATACTGGATCCATCTTGCTCAAAACAATCAAACCAAGTTGTTATCAAACCAGTTCCCCCTTACATTCCTTACCCCCAAAGGTTAAGGAATGAGAAGGAGGAATTGCAATTCAAGAAATTTTTGGATGTTTTCAAAGCATTGCATATCAACATACCTCTTGTTGAAGCAATTGAGCAGATGCCCAGTTATGCCAAGTTTTTAAAAGACATATTGAGCAAGAAAAAGAAATTGAATGAATATGAGACTGTTGCCCTCACAGAAGGTTGCAGTGCTCTCTTGACCAACAAAATTCCCCCTAAGCAAAAAGACCCAGGGAGTTTCACCATTCCTTGTTCCATAGGAGGGAAAGAGGTTGGGAAGGCACTGTGTGATTTAGGTGCTAGTGTCAACCTTATGCCATTGTCCATTTTCAAAAGCTTAGGCATAGGAGAGGCCAGACCTACCACAGTCACACTCATTCTAGCTGATAAGACCATTGCATATCCCAAGGGTAAGATTGAAGATGTGTTAGTTCAAGTTGACAAGTTCATTTTTCCGGCTGATTTTATCATTTTAGACTTTGAGGCTGACAAGGATATTCCCATACTTTTGGGAAGACCTTTCTTAGCTACGGGTAGAACTTTGATAGATGTCCAGAAGGGTGAGTTGACCATGAGACTACAAGACCAAAAAGTCACATTCAATGTCTTCAATTCTTTGAAATACCCTAGTGATCTAGAAGACTGCTCAAGCCTAGGTGTCATTGAGGACTTGTGTCATGAGGAGGGAGTCAAACAAGCTTGTAGGATAGAAGAGGAGGATGAGGAAGACCTGACCTTGAGAGACTTAGACAAGGAATATGATGATGATGATGATGATAAGACCTTGGAGAAAGAGTCTGTCCCTTTGGATGCCGCAGCATTTGAGCTGCTGGAAAGTAATGAACAAAAGTCATTTACTCCATCAATAATCTCACCACCTGACCTGGAGTTGAAACAACTCCCATCCCACTTGAAATATGCCTTTTTAGGGGGAGAAGACAAACTGCCAGTCATTATTTCTGCCACCCTAGAATTGCATCAAGAAAAGAAGTTAGTGGATATGTTGAAGTTGCACACAAAAGCCATAGGATGGACTATTGCTGACCTTAAAGGGATTAGTCCCTCTATTTGTCAACATAAGATCATCTTAGAAGACAAGAACTTCACTTCCATAGAGCCACAAAGAAGACTGAACCCTGTCATGAAAGAGGTAGTGAAAAAGGAAATTTTGAAATGGTTAGATGCAGGAATTATTTTCCCAATAGCCAGTAGTTCTTGGGTTAGTCCAGTCCAGTGTGTACCCAAGAAGGGAGGGATCACTGTCATTTCCAATGACAAGAATGAACTCATCCCTACCAGAATAGTCTCTGGATGGAGAATTTGCATGGACTACCGTAGACTGAACAAGGCTACTCAAAAGGACCATTTTCCCTTACCTTTTGTTGATCAAGTGTTGGACAGGTTGGCTGGAAAAGAGTACTACTGCTTCTTAGATGGATACTCAGGATACAACCAGATAGCCATAGCACCAGAAGACCAGGAGAAGACTACCTTCACTTGTCCTTATGGCACCTTTGCCTTCAGAAGGATGCCTTTTGGACTTTGCAATGCCCCTGCCACTTTTCAGAGATGCATGATGTCCATATTTTCTGACATGCTTGAAAAATCCATTGAAATATTTATGGATGATTTTTCTGTTTATGGTTCATCTTTTGATCAGTGTTTGGATAATTTAAAACAAAGTCTTAAAAGGTGCGAGGAGACTGACCTGGTCCTTAATTGGGAAAAATGTCATTTCATGGTAACAGAAGGGATTGTCCTTGGTCATTTAATTTCTAAAAGAGGAGTTGAGGTAGACAAAGCTAAACTTGAAGTAATTGAAAAACTACCTGAACCAACAACTGTCAAAGGTATCAGGAGCTTTCTTGGCCATGCTGGATTTTATAGACGGTTTATAAAAGACTTTTCAAAAATTTCTAAACCTTTATGTCTATTATTACAGCATGACCAAAAGTTTGATTTTAATGATGAATGTAGAAATGCATTCCTCACTTTAAAGAAAGCTCTGGTAACTGCACCAGTGGTTGTGGCTCCTGAATGGGACAAACCTTTTGAAATCATGTGTGATGCCAGTGACTGGGCTATTGGTGTTGTGTTAGGTCAAAGAAAAGAGAAAATTTTTCATTCCATCCACTATGCAAGCAAAACCCTAAATGAAGCTCAAATTAATTACACAACAACTGAGAAAGAATTATTGGCTGTAGTATTTGCATTTGAAAAGTTTAGATCATATTTGATGGGAGCAAAAGTCATTGTACATACCGACCATGCTGCCATTAAATATTTGATATCAAAGAAAGATGCTAAACCTAGGATGATAAGATGGGTTTTGTTGTTGCAAGAGTTTGACCTAGAGATTGTTGATAGGAAGGGGATTGAGAACCAGGTGGCTGATCATTTGTCTAGGTTAGAGAAACTTGTTGAAAGTAGGGAAGGTGGAAGCATTACTGAGACTTTCCCTGATGAAAAGATTCTTATGGTGCAGGCACAACTTCCATGGTTTGCTGATATAGCAAATTATTTGGCCTGTGGCATCATACCTTCTGATTATACTCATCACATGCTTAAGAAATTTCTCCATGATTGTAAATTTTACTTGTGGGATGATCCTTTTCTGTTTAAACTTGGTACAGATCAATTGTTGAGAAGGTGTATCCCAGAAACTGAAGCTGCAGCAATTCTACAGCATTGCCATCAATCAGCTTATGGAGGACATTTCGGAGGCCAAAGAACAGCGGCTAAAGTGCTTCAATCAGGATTTTATTGGCCAACTCTCTTTAAAGATTCCCATAATTTTGTTCAAAGATGTAATGAATGCCAGAGAAGTGGTTCCATTTCTCAGAAAAATGAAATGCCTTTGAATGGGATCTTGGAAGTTGAGTTGTTTGATGTTTGGGGAATAGATTTTATGGGACCTTTTCCTCCTTCAAACAATTGTCAATATATCTTAGTTGCTGTTGATTATGTTTCAAAATGGGTAGAGGCAATGACATGTGTTTCCAATGATGCTAAAACGGTTGTAAAGTTTTTACAAAAACAAATTTTTACAAGGTTTGGTACCCCCCGGGCACTGATTAGTGATGAGGGTACCCACTTTATAAACAATTTGCTGAGTAAAGTTCTTGAAAAATATCATGTGAAACACAGGGTTGCCACTGCATACCACCCACAAACCAATGGTTTGGCTGAGCTCTCAAACAGGGAAATAAAAGGGATTCTTGAAAAAGTTGTTAAACCAAACAGAAAAGACTGGGCTTTTAAATTAGATGATGCTTTATGGGCATACATAACTGCTTTTAAAACACCTTTGGGTATGTCTCCATATAAGCTAGTCTTTGGAAAGGCCTGTCATCTCCCTTTGGAACTTGAACATAAAGCATATTGGGCTATAAAAGAATTGAACATGAACTTAGATGAGGCTGTCAACAAGAGAAAGTTGCAACTCTGTGAGCTGGAAGAACATAGGAACTTGTCCTATGAGAATGCCAAGTTATACAAAGAGAAAACAAAAAAATGGCATGACAATAGGATTAGGCACAGAGAGTTGAAAGCAGGCCAGAAATGTCTTTTGTTCAATTCTAGGCTGAAGTTGTTTCCAGGTAAACTTAAGTCTAGATGGTCAGGCCCATTTCTCATCCACAAAGTATATCCATATGGGGCTGTAGACTTAGTCAATCCGGAGAACAATAGTGTGTTCAAAGTGAATGGCCAGAGAGTAAAGCTATACCATGATGCTGTAGCATCTCCATAGCATGGCTCTGTGGAGATGGTCACTCTATGCTAAAAAGCTTCAATCAAAGATGGGAACTATCTCAATGTTCCACAATCTGTGTAAATAATCTTTGTTTAATTAATTTAGCAATTTTCTTTATTAGTCTTGTGTAATCTGTTTGTTAGTGTGCAGTCTCAATTTAGAAAAAAAAAGGAGGAAACAAGAGGATGCTATTTCAATGCTACAACACCAGAGATCTGAATCTCCAAGAAGAAAAAGGAATGTCCAGCTGAAAATTTGGGGAACATATCAGAAGCAAGTTTTTGGGTTTGTTTAAGAAAAGTACACTGGGTGACATCATATTTTTAGCTACTTTTAGACTTTATGTCTAATTTATAGCTCCAATGATAAGGAAACCTCCAAAAGATGCCTTTTAGTACTTGTCCTTAAAAATCCAATGGTCTTTACCCAATTTACACCTAAATTACAACTTGCATCCCCTAAATTAAATCAGATAAGGACACCATCAAGTCACCTTTTGTCTTTTCAATTTCCAGAAAACCCTCTTTTGAAACATAACCGTTTCCTATCTCTCACTCCTCACTCCCTGTCTCTTCCCTCTCAAACCGAAATCCTCTCAAGAACCACCATCTTCTTCCCCTTTTCTCAGTGATTCAACCTGTATCATGGCAAAGATAAAGAAAGCTACGGCTCGAAACCCTAATAGCGAAGGAAGAAGACGAAGCCCAAGAACCAGGGCTGTCGAGCAAAGCCCGAACTCGAGCAACCCTCTACCTTCGGCGATTTTGGGAGACAACTCCAGCTCTCCACAAACTCGTCCATTCCTCCACATTTTCACTCCACAAGCCATATTCCCTAATGCTTCTGACATCGAGGGTTCTCCAATGACCGAAAGAGAAGAAATTTCTGACGGAGCACCAACAACAGGGGAGATTCCAGCAAGTAATCCGTTTGCGGTTATTCTCCATCCCAACTTCATTACCATTGCAGAATCTCAGGTATCTTCCCCTGCTCAAACATCTATGATTGATGGTCTGATCACCTCATGTTCGGAGGATGAGTCTGGATTGCCTATCTCTTCAACAAAGGTAAATGTTGATCATTTTAGAAAGTTTGAGTTCGACTGCTCATTTGGGCCATTGAACTCTACTGATAAAATGGTCACCACTCACCCAATGCCTAGACCAACTGTTGAAGAAATGGAGGTGACTGTTGAGAGTCTTGACCCATTTGAGGGATTTACTATTGGAAAGAATGTTGAGAGCCCTGTTGATGACATTGGATTAGGAAGACATGAGGAAACCATCATTGAGGGTATGGAGGTGGATAGAGATATAGGTGAAAACCATGAGGACCCATTTATGGATTTCCCTCAGAATGATGTTGTGTGGACTGAGGAAGAAGAACTAGTGGTAGTCAAGCCAACTAAGAAGAGGAAGAGATTGGGAAAGGTCTATGCCAGGAAAACCACCAGGGAAGGGACTAGAAAGAGTGAGAGAACCAAAAGAGTGATAACTGAGGGAGAACCATCTGGAACCAAACCCAGTGACACCAACTGCTATGCTGCAGCATCTTTGCAGCATGAGCAGTCTGTGAGAAGAAAAGAGAGAAATGAGGAACCTGTTGTGACTCTGTTGCCAAGGCCTACCTCACCTCACAATGGGTTTAGTTCCAAGGCTGCATCCAAGATGTGGCCTAAATTTCAGACCAAGATTGGTTTCCCTGAGAAGGGAATAAATGAGCATAGTTTAAGGGAATTCCACTTCATCAGACAAGTAGTTGACACCCAAGGTCTCAATAAGTTGTGTCGTGTGTATGATTCCTACAACCTCACCCTCATTCGAGAATTCTATTGTGAAATGTCTGTAACTTCAGCCTCAAAGATTCATGTTAGAGGAACCACTGTCCACCTCACTGCCAAAAGAATCAATCAATTCCTAGAACTCAACCCACCAAAGAAAACAGAGTACTATGCACTTGTGCATAAGGCTACTACTAGTGACCTTGCTGAAGTGATTGCAGTCTTGGGAAAGCCGAAAACCAATTGGGAAAGCCACACCAATCTGATGTTAAGGACATACAGAGCCTCAAACCTCACAGCTGACTCCAATGTGTGGATCAATTTTGTGAGGCACACCATCTCACCAACCTCTCATGATACCTTTATTACTGTGGAAAGGATGCTTTTACTCTATTGTCTTGTGACAGGAAAAACCATCAACTTCGGAAAGATCATCATGAGAAGCATAAGAGAGTGATCTACCAGATCAAAATCCAGGGGAAAATTCTACTTCCCTGGGATGTTAACCAAACTGCTAACTGAGATGGGGGTGCCTAGGTATATTGATGATTTAGTGGTAAAGGAACAAAGAGAAAGATTCCAGATGGACATGAAGGCAGTACAGAGGCTGAGAGACAGAAAAGAGAAGGGAGTTGGGGCAAATGAAATGGTAGGAATGATGCAGGAAGTCCTTGCACAAAATAGCAATTTGATGGACACAATCCTTCAACAAAGGAATGAGTTCATCGAAAGGCTGGAAGATCTCAAGGTGGAGATGCAATCGATGGTGGATGACAGAAGGAAAGGGGATCAACAAAAAGAAAATGCAGAAGTGAAGAAGCTGAGGAAGATGGTGAAAAGACAGAAGAAAGAGATAGAATATTTGAAGGTCAAATTGACAGCAGAAGAGAGTACCCACATTGGTGCTGCAGCATCCAGCCTTATAGCAGTATCACTTGCAGCCCCTGTTGGCCACAAACAGCCTACTCAACCTGAGTAGGACAGGTTTAAATCACACCCTTTTTGCTCCATGTCTGTTTATTTTTAGTTTTTAGTCTGGGATTAGTCTTTTACTTTTTTAGGTTTATTTTGTTTGCATTGGATCATGTGTTGATATGATGAGTTGAATTGTATATCCATAATAATTTCATGAGTCCACATCTCATTTTTAGAAGTAAAACATGCTAGAACTAGCCTAATAGTTACTTGGGACACATTTTGGACCACATTCTACACATATCACACTCAATGGCATATATCCTTTTCTTGCACCATAGCCACCCAAATATCAAAGACAAAACACTTTTCCTTCCTACAATGAGGACATTGCAGAATTCTTAGTTTGGGGTGGGGGGTGTCTAATATGGCACAAGAAAAGCCATGAAAAGTGGCCAATCAACACCACAAAAGTCCCATAGGGGCTGGTGTAGGTACCAACAGAAAATGCACAAAAAAAAAAATTGAAAATTTTCAAATGTTGGTACATGTGTGAGAAAAGGCATGGAGAGAAAAGAAAGAGCCAAAAGAGAGAAACCCATACACTCAAAGCCATGAAAGAGGTGTGATGTAGGATGTGTGTCCATAACAAAAAGAATATAAAGCTAGCATATGGTTAATGTCAGAGCACATAGGATGAGATTGTTGGTTACTTCGGATTTATGAAAGGCTATATGATGTAAACTTGGCATGCTCAAACTCATGATATACACCTAATGTATTCCAATGCAAAACTTTCACATTTAATGTCTTTTCTTTTGTTCTTTGTATTGCTTGGGGACAAGCAAAGTTTTTAGTTTGGGGTGGTGATAAGTACTCAATTTTGAGTACTTAAGCACATTTCTTTTAATCTTTAGATAGGATTTTTTTCATTTTCAAATCCCACTTTGAGTCATTTTCTATCTTATTTTCCATTTATTTTGCCTTGGAGCTTAAATTGTGTGGTTTACTTGTTCTATTAAGATTGTGGGCTAATTTTGGTTATCTTTTGGAAATCTATTTGGAAACAGGGCATGCTGCAGCATCAGAACAACATGGAGCTGATGGTTTTGGATGAAAGAATAAAAAAGAATGGAGCATAATCTGATTTTTGGCATGGAACTAAGCTGATTGTAACCTCTAAACACTAATTTATTTGGTTTGTAATAGTTTAGTTAAGTTAGAACAAGCTTAGGTAGCCTTAGTTGGCATTAGACTAGGTAAGTACAATTAGATTCTCCTTAATTTACAACTTTGCCACTCCCTTTGGTTATAAAAGGAGGGTTTAGTTGCTCTTAAGGAGACATCTCCTTCTCTCTAACTATCATCTTAATATCTTTTTGATTATGTATCTGAATCTGCAGCAAGCTTAGGAATCGATCACTCTCTTTAGTTCTCTAATTTCAAGTGTAAAGTGTTTATGTTCTTCATCTTGTTCTTCATATTTTCTTTAAAGTTTTCATTCTTGTTATGCTTATTGTAATCTTTTACTTTCTGTCTAGCTCACGAACTGGTCCTATTCCAGTCCAGTGTCCTCGTTAATTTCCAGAATTTATGCTTATGTTCTTATGATCTTCATCATGTTCTTCATCATCTTTATATAATCTTCATGTTTGAATATGCATGCTGTAGCATCCAGACAGCATCCACCTGCACATTTCATTTGGTTGTATTTCATTTCTTCATCTTGCATCTCTAGCCTTTCCTTTACTCTTTTGTTCTAGATTTTAGTAGTTAAAGTTTATTGTAGTTATATTCAAGTTTACCTTCTTGTCATTTCCATTTCCTTGTAATTTACGTTCTCGTCTTTACATTTTTAGTTACACATATATATATATATATTTATATACTTTCAAGTCATTTATCTTTCAAGAGCACTTTACATTATGTTCATCTTTGTAATTTTTAGTAGTTGTTTTTATTTCCTTATTATAATGAGTAGCTAATCATCTTAGCTTGGGTGTGAGACAAATGGTGGTCATGTGGATCTAAAAGAAAGTGGGTGTTTGTGACTTTAACGAAATTTTATTATTCCAACTCAAGTTTTATCAAGATAACAAAACTCTTTGACAAAATGATTATTTTGATAGTGTAATAGTGTCATGGACCTAGAGATAGGCCATTGAATAGCACGTCAATTTAGTGACATGAGAGGTAATATCGAAAGAGTTATTTGCAACGAGAGTTGTTATTTGTGTCATTTAAAATGATCCATTCTTTATAAGTTGTCACTTTTTCAAAAGGTTAAAATGGAGGAGACTTAGAGATAAGCTACTTGGAATACATCAACTTGGGAGGTACGGGGGTTATTTCGAAAGAGTAACTTTTAACGAAGAGAATTTGTTTTGCCGTATATTTTGAGAACTCCATTCCCATCATTCCCTTATCTGGAATCTTGCTCAGAGATGAGATGGTTCATAGCTACTGGAACAATGGGATGGTGAGAGTCCGAGAGGAACGTGTCTTAAAATTGATAATGAAACTAGTTAGAGTCAGAAACATGCTGCAGCATTCAAATAGCATCATGCTATGACAGTGCTGTAGCATTAACCTGCTGGATTTTGGATTCATACACCATCAAAAGTCTTACACCCTTGCTTCTCTTTTATTCTTGTTATTTAGATCTGTGGTAACCAACCTTCCCAAAATATTGCTTCAAATTCGTCATCTGAAATCATATCTTTCATCATACTTTTATCACACTTTTTAGTTCAATCTCTGTGGGACGATATCTGGTATTTTACCACTTTATTACTTGAAAGGCGACATAGTACCAATTTGTATACTTGCTTTTTGGTATTATTAGTCTCACCCTAAGGTAAACAAAAGGGCCTGCCAATCTCTATGGTTTTGGATCTAAGTTTATGGCATTTTGACCTAACTTGAGTTTTTGGGATATTTTAGGGTTCCTAATCATTTTCTTGAAATGTAAAGGGTTTGATCTTATTGAGAGTAAAATGGAGATTTACTTGCACATTTATGTGATTTACTTGAAAGAATGTATATAAACTCATTTTATGATTTTCATTCTTATCAGCAGTAAAACTTGAAAAAGGCATTTTGGTTATAAATGTTTTTGGAAGCTATACGTTTGGCTTTGGTTAGTCACACATGTTATTGTGACAAGTTTAGACTATTACTAGTGGATCCCTAGGTTTTGAGTCGACTTATATTATTGGGATGTCTTTTCCCCATTTTGTAGCTATGGATGCATTTGATCCTCGGGGGCCTTTATGGTACGGTTATGTGAGACCGGTTACTAGTCATGGATCAAATGTAGTCCTAGTGAACGGGTATGACTTGGTTTCCTCGGGGGCCCTCCCTCACATCTTAGTACGTTCCGAAGTGTTCGTGGCCATGGATTCCAAGTATTTAGCTCACAACTCGGGTCGTGGCCTACTTTTGTGTTCCGTCACCACCCTTGGTAAATCGGGTATCCCCCGTCATCGCGAGATGAACTTTTGGACCGATTGTCCTTTCTTGATAAAGATCTTCTTTTGTAAACTAAAAGTTTTGTAAAGATTTATCTATGTTACAAATGTTTATATCTCTTGAATTCTATAAACTGTATGTTCTCACTAGGCTTTAAGCCTAACACTTTTTCTCAAATGATATGTATAACAGGTTCCCTTAGCGGTGGGGTGCCAAGGTCGTGAGTGACGAGCATGTCTTAGAGGCATTTTTGGAATGACTAGTAGTCAATGTTGGGCATTGTTTAAGTCCCATCTTTTGATGATTTTGGGTCGACAACCGATGTAATCTAGATAAATGTATTTAGATTAGTTTGTTGTTGATTTCCATAGTTACTCTCAGGTTTTTGTAAATGTTTAGTACTTTACCCCTTTTTGGGAGGTTTATATCAAATGCTATGTCATATTGCCTATATTTCCACAGTTTTATTTCACCTTGATTTTCAGGGTGTGACAGTTTTTGTAACGTTTGAAGGTGTTTTGAGAGAAATGAGAGCATATGAAATGAGGCGGCGATAAAAGGTTTTAAGAAGTTAGGTCACCACTTCTTATTTCAGATGTATTTAAGAGTTAATAGGTTATGCAAACTAGAAAAAAAAACAAAAAGACTAAATATAAAAAAATCTGACCGATTTAGACTTCAAAGGATGTTTTTTTTTTTCAAAAGAAACAACCTCTAAGTGTAATTTACTCTTAGGGGTGTTTAGGATTGCTTATTTAAAACAACTTATATTTTATTTAAATATTTATTAACTTATGTGGTGA
Organism: Arctium minus; assembly: GCA_954870635.1. NCBI lineage: Eukaryota > Viridiplantae > Streptophyta > Magnoliopsida > Asterales > Asteraceae > Arctium > Arctium minus. Next base: position 63,504,310 of record OX941093.1, read on the forward strand.
TAAAAAAAGTTTTATAAAAAGTGTTTGGATTAGCTTATTGTGGCACAAAAACGTAATAAACTAATAAGTTATTATTTAAGGGTGTTTGAGATTGCTTATACATGTAAGGGTGTTTGGGATTGCTTATTAAAACTCTTTATGACTTATTAGCTTTTTCACACCGCTAATAAGTTATTTTAAGTGTTTGGGTAGGAAAAAATGAAAATGGCTTATAGCTTTTCCACACCGTTAATAAAGAGTTTTTGATAAGTTAAACCATTATGACTTATCAACTTATTTGAAACAACTTATGATTTTTTTGGTTATTTTACATGTATAAGCAATCCCAAACGCCGCTAAATAACAACTTATTAACTTATTACCTTTTGGTACCATAATAAGGCAATCTAAACACTTTTTATAGATTTTCTTTTTGTCACCGTATACGTTAATAAGCACTTTTAAAAAAAGCATAAGTTGTTTTAAAAAAAACATAAGTTGTTTTAAATAAGCAATCCCGAACACCCCCGTAAAATAACCAAAAAAATATAAGTTGTTTCAAATAAGTTGATAAGTCACTATAGACTAATTTATTAAAAACTCTTTATTACCGGTGCCAAGAAGCTATTAATATTTTTTTTTCTCAATCCAAACACTAAAAATCTATACTATATTATAAAACGCAGATAAAAAACTCTTAAATACAAATTATTAGGCACAAGGTACCATCATTTTATGCAAGATTTTAAAAATCTCTTAATTTACAAGTATCAAAACACAAGATACATATTACTAGTGCTTCTAACACCCACCAATTTGGCATGTGCAGGGTCTTCTTTTTATGCAGACCTTTCCATGTATCATTATTAATTAATATATTATATTACTATAAATTTGTTTTAATTATATTATTAAATATGTAATTGGTTATTTTTCTAGATGTCATTAAAATATATAAGATAATCATTGAATTCTAATAAAATACTTAATTTTTTTATATAAAAAACATTATATTATAAGCCTAAATTAAAAAAAATTTATAAAAAAACATTATCAATTTCTCAAAATCATTCAAAATTGTACTATAAATCGACAAAAAACAAAAATAAAATGAAACATTAAAATCGTGATATATCTCGCTGCATTGTGCGAGTACGCTTCTAGTAACTTATTAACGATTACAAAACACAATAAATAAAAAAAATTTAAATAACGAATCCGAATATACCCCATTATTAATTTTATTATTTCTTTAATGTATTTCTCCAAACACAAAAGTACAACGGTTTCGCCGTCAATCTCTTGATTCCATATTGTCTTGGAAAATAGGATTAAAAAAGACCAAGAAAGAAATTTGGTTGACTTTGACTTCCCCTAATTGCATTACAACCATCCTTTAAATTAACCAAATTCATTGATTTCTCATGATTACACACAAGATTATGGCTTCTAAATCAACTGAAATATTGGAATCAGATCTCACAACAACAAGTAAGCATTTATTACAATAATCCTGTTCTAAATTCATCATAATATGATCCTGTTTTCAATCTGATTATGTTGCAATTATCAACATTATCATCTTCCCAAACATATCTCCATTTTGAGGTTTGAATTGCTAATCTGACACCGAAAAATTATGGTGTTTTTCAGCAGAGAATCACGAGTTTAAGTCGGAATTGGATAACGGTGGCGGTTTAAGAGGCGATGATGAGTATCCTAGTGGCGAATTTGAGTTTAGAAAACCAGGTGTGTGGAAGAGCTCCGTGGTGAAGCTACGGATGATGATTGCTTATCCATGGCAACGTGTTCGCAAGGGTAGTGTTTTCAATATCAAATTGCGTGGCAAGGTTTGGTTTTGGGCCCTATTTCATTGTTAACTGTCATTTGTGCATAGAAATTGATGATTGATGAAGTGGAGAACTTTTTTTTAGGATTTCAATAAGAAAACTTATGATAGAAGGGCTGAGAAGGCCATACGTTAGACTTCAGTTGAGACCTACTTTTTTCCCATCTGTAACTGATACAGGGATAACCGAACCAAAGATTAAACTCTTCTAAAGCTTATTGATTCAACGAATACCGAACTTTAGCTCAAACTCGAATTCATAGTAAACTTAGAATTTGGATGGAAATGGAAATTTTCTGTATTCATACCATCCAGATTACAACTTCAACACATAAATAAGGAGTCCATAAGGAAATTAGTTTGAAAGAGTTGATGGACCAACCATAAAAGCACCAACAGAAAATGGAAAAATAGCAAAAAAACAAAAAGACAAAAAATGGTCCCAAAACATGTTTAATCGACGCTTTTAGCCATAAAAACCCCGTAGTCCCCTTTGGGAAGGGGCCTACCCCAGGGTGTGATCCGTGTTCTAAGCTTCAAATCGGCGTATTGTGGGCCTGATGGCCCAGTCATGGGCTTCCAGGAACCCAGTCCTCCGCATCAGTAACATGACCCATATGGAAGTATTAGATAAAATCCATTCATACTTGGAACTAGAACTTGGAATTCCATAGCTTAGTTTGGTTGACTGGGGTCAACATGAAATCTTCGTTCTTATGTATGTTCCTCATTATCAGTTGATATACACAATTATGTGAATTGAAGTGAAAGTATTGGATGATGAATTGAATTTTTGCTGTTTGCCATTTTTCAGATATCTGACCAGGTGAAGCGTAGTTTCTCTTCAGGGTTATCCCTACCTGAAATCTGTGAAAACTTAATAAAGGCAGCATATGATCCTCGTATATCTGGCATTTATCTTCACATAGAAACCCTGAAATGTGGATGGGGTAAAATTGAAGAAATTCGAAGGCACATATTGGATTATAGGAAGTCAGGTTGATTTACAATTGTCTTTTATGGAATTTTGATTAGACGTAGGAGCTGTTTACTAAATGCTTACTGGGTAAGCGCTTAACAACAACAATCACCACCCTCAAAATGGATTGTTTGTAAGCGTCTCTTACCTGGTAAGTGCTAACCGGGTAAGAGTTTCTCCCTCACTTATCGGTAAGAACCTCAGTTGTTGTCATGACTCTTACCGGGTAAGATTCTTGGTCCTTGCCATGCTCACCCGGTAAGGCAAGTGACCCGGTAATCACTTACCTAGTAAGCATTTGGTGAACGGCCCCTTACACGGTGTAGTGTAAATGTTTAGATGAGTATTGTATATCTTCTGGCCTCTAAGGTTATACCACTTGTTGAATCTTCGAAATGAGTAAATGTTGACTTTTATGTACTCTTTTATTACAAAAGATAGTAGGAAATAGAGATGCACAAAAAGGTTGAGGACTAAGACTGAAACCGAGAACCAGGACCTGTTAAAGGCCCGGTCTAGGCCTTTGGGCCCAAAATTAGATATTGTTATTGGACCAAGGACCGGTCCTCAAAAATCCAGGTTCAGGACCTATTGCTGGGCCTGGTTTAGGCCCAAAAAACGGCTAGTTTATAAATATATACACACATACAAAAAAGCAAAAACAGGGGTCCATCTTAAACTTCTTTTTTTGTTCAAGACCGGTTATTGGAGGACCGGGACTGTGCCAAGGACCAGTCTTTGGTCATCTCTAGTAGGAAATGCCATCTATTTTCCTGTTGCATCTGACACAATGAGTAAATTTTCAACTCTCTCTAGTAACTGTGACAATTCAATTTAGGGAAGTTCATCGTTGGTTATGCACCTGCATGGAGTGAAAAGGAGTATTACCTTGGCTGTGCATGTGAAGAGCTGTATGCCCCTCCAAGTGCTTACTTTTCATTGTGTGGTTTAAATTGTCGAGCACCATTTTTTGGAGGTACGTCGACATATTACATTTCAGCTCAAGTTTTACATGAGTCAGCAGAATGAAATATACGGTTATCCGGTTGTCCCTGTAATTGGTGCTTCCTGCCAATAAGAAAGGTCTTATTAGTGCTTCATCTGCTGAATTGCAAGTTCATGTTCACATATTTTATAGCTATAGTAGATACAAAAAGACAGTTAACACCATCTATAAAGGGTTTATCAGTCAAAATTTGCCGGGATTAGTCTAGGCATAGCCTGGGACACCCTTCCAAAAAAAATCTAGAAAGGGAATTTTACTTGATAAGCTTTCCTGCAATATACAACTGAAGTTGATTCATAATGTGGTTTTTACCAATAACAAATGCGACAACTAGGGGTATTTGAATGCAATTTATGAATCAACTTTGGGATAATGGGTTCAAGATTCATCAGTTGAGGTCTGTAAGGCTAATTTGTCAGTTTAGCTATATGATATATCACCTTTAGATCTATTTGTAAAACTATTTTTCCTTGCATATTGCAAGAGCAAAAAGCATAGCTATTTTGTCTCTCAGTGTGATGGTGTAGTCTTACAAAAGAAGTATGGTTACATGTATATACCTAGACCTATTAAATCTCTAGATCAACTTCAAAATTTAACCAAAGTGCTATGCATAAAGGTGTACTCGAGAAAGTAGGTGTGGAACCACAAGTGCACAGGATTGGTAAATATAAGAGTGCTGGTGATCAACTAATTCGCAAGAATATATCCGAGGAAAACCGTGAGGTGCTTACTACATTGCTAGATAACATCTATGGGAATTGGGTCGATAAGATTTCTCAAGCTAAAGGTAAAGTTACTTTGTGGTTTTACCGTTTCTCCTAGTCGTGATGTATCAAAGTGAACAGTTTGGATTGCTTCTTTTACAGGGAAGAGAAAAGAAGAAATCGAGAATTTTATTGATGAAGGAGTTTACCAAGTAGAGAAGTTGAAAGAAGATGGATGGATAACAGATATAAAATATGACGATGAGGTATACAAAGGAAAAGAGCATGTCCAAATATCTTATATCAGGGGCTGTTTGTTTACCTCTTAATGGTTCCATTAAGAGGCAACCTTTGAATCGCTAAGAGGTAAATCCTGTTTGGCAAAAAAAAGTGCTGCCTCTTAATGGTTCCAAAATCCTCTTAATGATTTTGTATCCTGACCCTCCCTTAACCATTAAGAGCCATGATTTCATTATGAACAATTAGCAAACAACCATATTTCATTTTACACTATATCATAAAAACCTCTTAAGCATTCAAACCACTTAATCATTCTGCACTAAACCATTCAGCAACTGTGGAACATAATTCTTCAAGAAAATGAGAAATCACTTTCTAACTTTTGCTATTTAATAGATATCGGAGTTCAAAATGTTAAAAAGATTGATTATTGGGTTAGCATCCCAAATGGCCACCTCATGAAAAAACATTTATTTTATAACCATCTCAAAAAAAAATCTCACAAAATAGCCAAGAAACCTCAAGTCAACTTGCACGACACTTTTCCTTGCGTTTTTTGACAAAATTTGAAGCATCCAGTGAAAAAGTGGGCCCACCGCAAAAACCATTAAAAACCCGTAAGTTGCTGTATTGTAGTCCCTTGAGTCTACGCACAAAAAAAAGCCAATGTCGCAAGCGGCGAAACCGCAAGAAAAGTGCCTTGGGGCGTAGACTTGCGATTTCTTGGCTATTTTGTGAAAAATTTAGTCAAGTGGCTTTCCTTATATAGTTATTTATGATAATAATCCTTGATTGATTGTTGATGTTTGTGGTTTGCACTTTCATCTACTACAAAGGTAGTTCTAGTGTAGCATAGACCTTGCTCTTGATTTTTTGTTTTTGTTTTTGTTTTATATATTTATTTAGCCTCTGTGCAACCCTTTCAGGTTACCTCTATGTTGAAAACAAAATTGGGCATTGCAAAGGAGAAAAAACTTCCGACTGTTTCTTACAAGTAATGATCTCTCACTTGGATCACTGTCTCTAGTAATTAACAATTACATCTCTCTGGAGTTCCTCTACCCTACATCTTTTTTATAGTAATCTTCTGATAGGAGTCGATAAAAAATGCCAAGATTAGAGTATTGTTACCCTACAGCTTTCAAGAGGCTGCAATCTCTCCCTATTCAATTTGCAGAGAATTGAATTATAATGAATCGATCTATCTCAAAAAGGTAAACAATGAAAGTATTTAAACTAATAAGTAAAAGACTCATAGAATAAAACGAATCATAAAGCAAAACAAATAAGGAAAACATAATTAAGGAATTATCTAGGACTTGGACTTATCCAGAAACTTGTGCTTTATCTTTTTATTATTATTCTGCCCTCTTCTCTTTCCTTCTTGAATATGTCTTTATACTTTGAAGTCTATCATCTTCATACATGAGCATTTATTTTGCTCTGTTGGTGTTCAATTTGTAGCATCTTGCTGCTTTTGCTAGTATCACATGTTGGTGATTTCAGTGAAATCATTGGTTCATTTTGTGTAATTGGATTCGCAAGAGAATATGGGCTAGGAGATGTGGAGTGCACACTCTTGTAAGCTAACTAGAACCCGGGATCGCTGGATGGCGCCTTATGGCGGGGGTCAAGGGGGCCGTGCCCTCTTGCGAGGTCCAAGGGGCAGCCCCTTGGTGGTCGAGGGGGCCAACACTAAGGTTTTTAGTGTTGGATGATTAAACAGTGGGTATTTTATCAATGTTTTCAACCACTGGTAGATGATACATCAGATGTGTAGCAGCTGAAAATCAGCTGGTGAAACTATCCACTGATGTGCTATTAGCTGATAGTCATCAACTAATGGTTACACCGGTTATCAACTGTTGTTTAACCGCCGGTAAGTCATCTGCTAGTAACCGCTCTTTTTGTAACCGGTCACTTCTTATTTACAGTAATCATTTTCATTTAAAGGGGAGTTATTCTCGGCATTAATTTAGGAGAAGTTATGATTCTCTAAGTTTAAAAGTAATGATTACTACCAAAATCATTACTATAAATTGAGATTATCCTACCTAGGTAGATTTTACAGAAATAACCATTTTACTCTTTGGGATAGATGTCAGGTTTGATTACATCCCACCCCCAGACCCCACCTCCAGGTGGGACATACTGGGCTTGTTTGGTTGTAAATGCACACGTGCACACACACACATACACACACAAACACACACATATATATATAGAGAGAGGGGGGATCATTTGTTAACCGTGTGTTTCTTGCTAACTATGTGAACCGTCATCAACCAATAAGATTGCAAGGTTTGTTTATGTTTATTTTTTTATTTATTTAATAGAAAAGGGTAGTATTGTCATTTTGATATGTAATCTTATGTCATTAATTGTATAGGAGTTACAAATATCAAGATTCCAAATTTGGGTGTAGGTTACGATTTCAAAATTGTATCCTTTTTCATATTTTGAATATTTTTATAGTAGATTTGTTCATTTTTCGTTAAATCCGTATATCGTATAGTTGGTCTTTTCGAGAAATTTGTCCGATATACGAGATGAACATACCTGTCATGAACCAAACAAGGACATGCAATGAAGTGTAATGAATGATCATAGATGTTCATTCGTTATATACATGCCCATATATGTACATATACGTTCAACAAATATGTCAAATGAACTATAATGAATGATCATAGATGTTCGGTCGTGATATATATGTCCATTTATTTTCATATACGTTCACTTTCTCAAATGAACACTAATGGAGTGGTTGTTAACATATACATGTTCATATATGTTCCCTTACAAATTCTTTTACTTTTTTGCCATCCCATTCATACTAATTTTGTTAACATAATTCAACCATTAGTAAGCCATTGTTAGCCTTGGTTTAATATATATGTACAATAAATATATGATGTCATTATTGCATTTTTTTTTGTTAATTGTAACATTTATTTAATGTGGGGGTTACAATACTAAATGTGAAAAAGGGTTATGAATATCCTCAAAAGCCCCTATCATATATGTTCAATATAATTAATTATTATAAGGCTAATAAATAAGAGTTAATGTAAATGGGTTTTAATCTTAGCCCTTCATCTTAATATCAATGGTCAAGATTTGGTTCACAAAGTTAGTACAAAAAATCGGGTTAACAAATGAACCCGACCCTATATATATATATAGAGAGAGAGTGAGAGAGAGAGAGAGGGAGGTTCAGGGAAAACCTCAAAAAAACGGAAAACTAAAGAACACTCTGGTAGCCCTTCATCGGGACGGTATCCATTCGTACATACAGGTAAATTATGTTATTTTTTTGGTTTTTATGCACAAGTGCATTATGTACTTGTGCATGTTACAAATTACTTGTATGCACAAATGCATACTGTCCAGATGAAGGACTACCAAGGTGTTCTTTAGTTTTTCCTTTTTTTAGGTTTTCCCCTGACCCTATATATATATATATATATATATATTTGTCTATTTTTGAAGCAAGACAGTTGTGCTTCTTGAAGAATGTAGCATGCATAATGGCAATTGTACATATATACTCAGCACAGATGTTCATTTGAGCCTGTTCATATATGACTGCATTATTTGTACTTGACATGTACTCATTCAAGCCATCTCTATGTAGGGATAATGCAATACTTCAATCTGCAATCTTACTCTTGCTATCTCTGTTCAATGGCAGAAAGTTAGACCTCCGATGCTTTCCTGCACCCACAGACTTGCAGTCTTGCACATGAGCACATCATGATCCATTAATATTCATATGGCAGTGAACCACTTAGAATCATTTTCATCTTATAAGCACTTGTTTTCGCTTAAGAGTCATATTTGTCTGTGATTCTATACACACAATAATCTCATGCAACATCTATCTTTGAATGCTTGCCAGCAAATAACTCAGACGATTTTATTATCCTTGCTCCAGGAAATACTCCAAAGTTAAGAAATGGACCTTGGGATTATCAGGTGGCAAAGATAAAATAGCTGTAATTAGAGCCTCCGGTAGCATTAGTCGTGTAGGAGGGTCATTTTTTTCACCTAGTTCAGGCATCGTCGCTGAGCAATTCATTGAGAAGATTCGCAAAGTAAGAGGTATGTAGAACATTATATATTTCCTTTTATCTTGGAAAGGTATGCTGTTAAGGACCAAAATAAAATACATAATGATTGTATAATAACCCGGAACAGAGAACAGATTGCATCTGCTTTCTATTTGTAGTTAGGATTAATGGTAGGGTTCTGCAGAAGAGCTTGTTTATTCATACAAATACGACATATGTATAAGCAAAGTGGTTCAGTATGTATAGTTATTTATAGGTTAAAGCATATGAAGTGATAACGCAAACAGCTAAAATGAACATGAAGTTTCTGTAAGAACCTGGCCAACATGTGTACAAAGATGCAAGATATTATATTTGCAAGCTGGGGACTTCATGGAATCAGCTGCTCTACTTTGTGGAGTAGAGAACAGGTCTGCCTACATCCCCTGACTCTGCTGCCAGTTGAGATATACTTGGCTCGTTTGGTTAAGTTTGAATATGAAGATCAAGTATGCATTACAGAGATAATATCTTCTTATTCTCATTTTAGATTCATCTTTATGGACCTGTCTTATTTCTTTTCAGAGTCGAAAAGGTACAAGGCTGTTATCATCCGAATTGATAGCCCTGGAGGTGACTTTCTTGCTTCTGACTTGTAAGTTCTTCTCTATTTTCACCAGGGAAAAAAATAATTAACCTATATATACACTCGTCTACAATATGGGATGTGGCGTATAACATTTACAATTTTTTCCTGGTTGCTAAAATTATAGTTCATCTTGTGATGCGTTTTGTGCTCTCCCCGGATGAAGTAATTCCCTCAACCCATCCTTGGGTTTTAACATTAGTTTTTAGTTTTTTGATATTACCTAATACCTTTTATTGAATTAAATTGATATAAAACAAAAAGCAACTGCTGGTTGACTTTCAAGAGGCCATCCATCTCTCCCAAAACCTGTTGAAAATCTGGGTTTCATGGTTACATCACTTGGATAATTCTTGGATCGTGTGAACTTTCCAATACTATATTTTGACCCTATAATGCCTTAGGTTTCACGAAATCAGTGTTGGGATAATCCAATAAGTCACTCTAGTTCTTAAGGCATAAAACTCGAGTATATATACACTAGATTAACTGCTTTATATATTTATAGGAGAGATCAACGGTTACTGGGTAGTTGGGCAGTTAATAGATAACTGCACAGCAGTTATAACTGCTTGTGGATAAGGTTGAAATGGATCAGAGGCTGACTCAGAAGTTCTGAGTCAAATCCCTTCACGATCAGAAGTTTCTGATTCTCTAGTCTCCAAAACCTCTTCATAAAATTTCCTAAGTAATTTTCTTCATAAAATTTCCTAAGTAACCTTCTCAATTTTACTCAAAGTGTTTAGAAACTCAAATTTCCTAAGTAATCCTCTTCATAAATCCGTAGAGGTTTCTAGGCACAGCCCCCTACCCCCGCCTTATGGCAATCTAAGGTGATAGGGGCAACCTTACTCCACACCTCCCAGCTCATTTTATGTTTGCCTTGTAACCTAGCCGATCTCTAGTAAATCACAATTACACCAAAATGTTGGACGACACTAAAATCACCAACAAAACCTTGGTTAATCCCCAGTATATGGACAACAAACCTTTCCTTATTATAAAATGTTAGGTATCAAATCTGCATGGGGACGAGGCACATCCATTCGTCTAACAATACTATCCTTCCCAAAAAGACACCTTGTCCTCAATGTGGAATTTTGAAAAATAATATTGAATAAGCTTGAAAGGTTCCCATGTAATCTTGTAGCATGACAAATCTTTCTGACAAGTTAGCAACGTGTGTTGGATAAAACATCTCCAGGAAACAATCAAAATTAAGAATATATTGGAGGGAAAAAGTCCAGGAAAACCCAATGAACTTTCCCATTTTGAAAAATTAAGTCCCTTAACTCTTTTTAAATATATAAACCAATGAACTTTCCCATTTTGAATGATTAAGTCGCCAAACATTTTTTTTGAATAAATAAACCATCGAACTTTTAGAAATTGGTTCTCTCTCTCCCTCTCTAGTTGTTCTGGTTATGCTCAAGAAAGTTTGGATGCTTGTGTTTCTTCTCATGTTTACTATACTAAAACATGGTAAAGTTTATAGTTCTATTCCTAAATAAAAAACAAGACTGAAATTGAAAACGAAACAAATTAAGCGAAAATGTTATGAGACTATTTGATTTCTCATGTGGTTAGGTTTTGATTGTGCAGGATATGGAGGGAAATCAGTCTATTGGCTGAATCTAAGCCTGTAATTGCATCAATGGTTGATACTGCAGCTAGTGGAGGATACTACATGGCAATGGGAGCACAGACTATACTCTCAGAGAATCTTACTTTGACCGGTTCAATTGGTGTTATCAGAAGTAGTTTACACCATCCTGCAACTTCTTTCTTAAAAAGTTTAGTTGGTTTTTTGTTACACTTTTAAATCTTCCAAAACTTCATAAGGAATTTAGGTATCACTTACCAAGAATAAGATAAAATTTTAATCCGGGGTATTGTTTAGACTTCTGTTTTGATTCATATTTTCCCCTTGTTGGAGTGGCACATTGCTAGACTTGGAACCTTTCACCTCAATTATATATGTCAGAACCTCCGTTCTAACCTGAAAGGCTCTTTTGGAGAGTAATCTAATGCCTAACGGGGTTCTATATATTCTCACGTGGTATTAAAGCCAAGTCTACCACTTTGGAACAACCTATGTCCGTATGGTTTAGAAGTAGTCGGCTTGCCATTAATCACAATTGCCACTTAAATTAGCAAACAAACTATTTTGTGGTTCGTGTATTACAGTTGTTCATTTTTATAGGTGCGTTCGATATCAAATGCTTTACTCTTGTTAGATTGTCTGTGTTTATTATGCTGTCAACAAAATGAAAGTTCCTAGATGTTTTAGCATGTTTGACCTTTCCAGTTTGTATGTTTAATCACGATTTTTGTTGTAGCTAAGTTCAACTTGGGGAAACTATATGAAAGGATTGGTTTCAACAACGAAATCATATCAAAGGGACGATTTGCTGAGCTGATGGCTGCTGACCGCCCTTTCAGGTGAGAGGATCCTTGATTTATTAGACGTTCAGTGTTAGAGTCCCACATCGGCTAGACTTTGATTATTCCACCTCTATATATGTTGGAACCCTTATTATCACCTCAAGGGCTCTTTTGGAGAGTAATGTGATGGCATTGCACATATTCTCACATGGTATCACAGCCATGGTTTATGCTCTAGGGACTCGACAAACTGGGCAATCTGTACCTATTTAGCCCCTCACCCATCTAGCCCCCTCTCAACACTAGGGGAAAATATGTGCCTGTCTAGCCTCCGTTAGAGGGGGAGTGTTAGAGTCCCGTATGAACTAGACTTGGACCATTCCACCTCTGTATATGTTGGAACCCTCATTCTCTGCTCAAGGGCTCTTTTGGAGAGTTAACTAATGGGGTTGCACATATTCTCACATTCAGAAGTGGAATTCTGCCCATTTTGATTGCTTGATGATGTCTCGTCTCCGAGGTCCATTTATTTCTTGTAGTCAACAATTTGTTCATCAACAAACTATTGTTGCTTTTTTTATTCTTATTATTTCTTATAATTCTGACCACTTTGCAAACCTGTGTGCAGACCAGATGAAGAGAAACTATATGCAGAATCTACCCAGAATATATATAAACAATTTCGTGACAAGGCAGCCCGTTCAAGATCAATGAGCGTATGTGGTCAGTCGATTAAATATTTTAAAACTTTAGGTATTCACTAGTTAATCCAAACAGCCAATCTATTCTTTGGAGAAGATGAGAGTAGGGGTGTTCGTGGTGCGGTTTGGTGCAGTTTAGGGCTAAACCGCAAACCGCACTTCATATGCGGTTTAAAGGTTTTCCAAACCGCACCGCATATGCCTCAAACCGCAAAAAAAGCAGCGCAAATGCAGTGTGGTGCGGTGCGGTTTATGCGGTTTGTACCTAACGCACTTCATTAATCCAATAATTATAAGATTACAACATCAAAATAAATTCGACAATGATGTTTCCATATTTCAAACAATGAAAAGTTCCAATATGTATGAAATACATAATTAAAAATAGTGTAGCGCAAACTAAAAAGTTCGGTAAACAATCAAAATACATCTGAAAAGTTAATTTGAAAATAAATTCGACTATGATATTTGAAAAAAAAAATAATTCAAATAAGGAATCTGTGATGTAGGAAAATTGAAAAGTTAATAAATAATCAATAATGTATTAAATATTTTCATTTGACAAATGATTATGTATATATAATATATATTTAAAGAATATATAAAAACCGCGGTTCAAACCACACCGCGGTTTGATGAAAATGCAAACCGCAAACTGCACCGCGAAAGTTTTAAACCGCACGTTGTGGTGCGGTTTATGCGGTTTAGATGAACACCACTAGATGACAAGTATGCATCTCACCCTCCCCAGACCATGCGCCCAAGCGGGATATATTGTGATCGTTTGGTTTGATTTAATAGTTAAGGCACTTAACACCCCAAGTTATCATACTGCAGGTGGATAAGATGGAGGAGATCGCTCAAGGGAGAGTGTGGACCGGTAATGATGCTGCTTCACGGGGTTTAGTTGATGCAATTGGAGGGTTCTTGCGAGCTGTAGCTATAGCAAAACAGAAGGCCAACATACCTCAGGACAAAAAGGTTGGTTCCATTGTGCTATCTGCTTGCTCTGAATAGTATTGTTCATCATTTGATTTAATCCTTATACATATAATAAATAGATAATATTGAATTATTGATACACAAGTATATACAACAAAATGAACAAATTGTACTTACAAAAAATGAAAATATGTTATATCAACACTCATGCCTGCTGCCTTCACCAAACCGATATATATATATATATATATATATATATATATATATATATATATATATATATATATATATATATATATATATATATGGGATCAGGTTCAGGGGAAAACCTCAAAAAAAGGGAAAACTGAAGAACACCCTGGTAGTCCTTCATCTAGACGGTATGCACTTGTGCATACAAGTAAGTTGTAACATGCACACGTGCATAATGCACTTGTGCATAAAAACCAAAAAAGCAACATAATTTACCTGCATACCGTCCATATGAGAAGCTACCAGAGTTTCTTCAGTTTTCCGTTTTTTTTAGGTTTTCCCCTGAACCTCAGTCTACATATATATAAGTGGGTTCATACGAGAACAGTAATCATTTAAGAAAACGCGTACAAAATCATATATGATTCACGTACAAAATCATATATGATTCACGGGACTTTGCTGAATCATTTTTTTGGCCGTTAATGCTGAATCATATATGATTTTGCACATGATTTGCTGTTTTTTTGTTGTTTTAAATAGTTAGTCTTCTTGTTTGAACTTCCTCTCTCTCTCTCTCTATATATATATATATATATATATATATATATATAGGGGTAGTTTAATTTGCAACCCATGAAAATTTTACAACCCATGCAACCCACTTCTTAACCGTTGGATTAATGATCGACGGTTATAATACATGTGGGTCCAATATTTTCAATTAAAAAAATCAAAAAAATAAAAACAAAATAACCGTTTTTCATAAATCCAACGGTTAAGATGTGGGTTGCAAGGGTTGCAATCTTTTTAAGGGTTACAAAATATCCTTCCACTATATATATATATATATATATGTACATATCTATATAATGATGTATTGCTTAGTTTCCAAATTTGCATGCATAATTTAATCCAATACTTTTGCTATTAAGTTAACGGTTGATAGCAACATAATGTAAATGGAGAACGAGAATTGGGCAAAAAAAAATGGAGAAAATGGTGCTTCAAAAATGACCAAAAACGATAATGAGTAATAATGAGTCTCAAATTAGGTAAATATAAATAAAATTATATCAAAATTATATATTAGTGGTGGGTTGGGTTGAATTAGGTACTCAGTTTCAACCCTGTTAATTGGCAGTTTGACTGTTTGAGGTGTCGGCAGGCTGGGTATAATTGGGTTGTTTGCTGTTTGGGTTGGGTGGGATGACGGTTTTTTTTACAGTCCTAGGTCAAATGGTTTAAAAGTCGTTGAAATATACTTCAATTGTTTTGGATCCTTCATTTGAAACTAAAGAGACGAAACAGTTCATGTTTTTGAAAAGTAGAAGGTTTGTATTTTTAAGTCAAAAGTGATTGTTATAACGATATTGCTGAATGTATCCAGGTTACTTTGGTTGAGCTGTCAAGACCATCATTGTCTTTAACAAGAATACTGTTCGGGATAGGGAGCTCAGCAATCGGAATAGACACATCGGTGAACCAACTGGTGGATGGCTTGACCTCAAGCGATGAAGTGCAAGCCCGCATGGATGGAATCATGCTTCAGGGATCGGAAGGATCTTCGTTTGCAGACCCCATTTTCAGTTTGCTAAAAGACTACCTTACCTAAAGTCTCCTTGATCTCTCTGGAGCTTATATATTTTGATAAGCAACGTTCCGGCACAAAGGAAGCATCACAACACCCCATTTCGATATTTATTTTAGTAACATCACATTTGATACCATAATCAAAAGTCGAACTCTTGAAACCAAAGGAAAGTGTAAAATGAAACTGTAATTGGATTTTTGATTATCGTGATAGATATTCATAATGAATACAAAGAATAATGAAAATTCACGATTTGAAGCAAATGTTGTCAGAGACTGTTCTTGTTTCCTCCAAAGGGGTCATTTAATGTATATAAAATAAATGAGATTTTAATTAAATCCATGACCTCCTTGTTTCTTAAAGAAAAAAAGATGTCATACTTATCAGAAGATCATATATTTAGTTAAAATCTGATTTCTCTCTAAAGCCATTTCATTTGTTCTTTTGCCCAAAGTAGATGCAAAACTTTGGTTAACTTTATTTTCTCTTATGTCTTTTTGGCTTGGATTATTGCAGTAACCAACTCAAAGAAGGCATTGGATGAAAATAAGTGAAGACCGGAAGACAGTGATTCTCGAGCCGAAAGAGGTACCGATTTTACTTGTTTTCTCTGTATTTAGTTCTTGTGAAAAATGTTAATATAAGTTTAAATGGATTCCTTATATTGATGGATTTTGTGGCATTTGTCTTGTAATCATCATTCCAATTTATTTATACATGAAAGTTTTCAAAGATTGTAGATGATGTGTTTCTCTTGGAATCTTGTCCATCAATATATTAGTTTAACCAACACCTATTGTACTTCCAAAAGCGGCATCATTTAGTGCGTATCTGGCCATATATAAATATTACATACTTAAAAACACTTATTGTAGCATGAATTGTGAATTCTGAAGGTTACAACATAAACCAAATCAAACAAACCTATAAAATCTTGCTTGAAAATAGGGTCTGTGAAAGGGAAGATGCACAAAAACCATACCTCGGAGAGAATGTTTTCGTGCATACCAGACCAAACTAAACAAGTCTTGTATGCCCCACTCAGATGTCGGGTCGACATATACATAGACCTGGCCTCTACCCCAAAGAGTAGAGAGAACGTTTTCATGCATACCAGACCAAACTAAACAAGCCCAGTATGCCATGTCCCACTCAAATGTGGGGTCTGAACGGTACAAATGTACATAGACCTAACCTCTACCGCAAAAAGTAGAGAGGATGTGAATACCCTGGTTTGCAGAAGTTTTAGGTTTGTCTAATGATCTTAGAGCTCATATAGAAGCTTGGTGAATATATCCAAGTCCCTCAGTGATGTTCCTTCTTTGACTGCCTTCATTGCTGCTTGGCTTAGCTCCTTTACTTTAACTAGCTCTGGCCTATCACCACTCAATGACTCATCCAACAACCGAGCCAACTCGACCGAGTCAGGAACGCTCTCCGGTCCACCCTCACAAACTCGTTTCCCGACACCCAATTCGTCAACCAATAGCTTAGCATTCGCATATTGGTCCGCACCCATTGGCCATGTCAACATCGTCACACCCGCCGCAACTCCTTCCAATGTCGAGTTCCACCCACAATGAGTCACAAACGATCCTACGGCTCGATGTCTCAGTATATCCAATTGTGGGGCCCATCCTTTGACTATGAACCCTCGACCAGTGACCCGAGCCTCAAACCCACCAGGAATCAAGCTCGAGTCACTTACCTTCTCACACAAAACGAAATTAACGTCACTGACCTCGAGTGCACCCGTCAGTGCACTCATTTGCTCCTCGCTTAACACGACTCGGCTGCCAAAACATATATAAACAACCGAGTCGTCAAGTTTTTCGTTCAACCAGACGAGGAGGTCGTCACGTGGTACCACACTGGACCCGCCTCGTCCGGTTGGAGCTATCGGGCCATGCTCATCGGGAAGTAACGGGCCCACGGCCCAAACCCGATCATGGCCTATTTCTTTCTTCATATGGTCAATATAAACCCCTTCCAACTCTTCAAATGTGTTGTACACAATTCCCCAGCTGTTCATGTTAGCCAACATTCCATTCCTGAAAAATTCCATATCCGGTTCTCCTTTCTTATAGAGACGTGTTAAATGTGACAACTGCCACCGTGGAAACTCCGGCGAGTTGGGTATTTCCGGGAAAGAAAACAAGCTGCTCTCATCTCCGGCGACATTTCCGGCGTTAATCTCCGGCACGTCTCGCCACAACGTCTGAAAAATGGAAGAACCAAGAGCACCAGAAGGGGAAAAGACCACTCGCCGGATACCCAGATGGGAAGCGAGTTCGGTGGTCCAGCCGAGAAAGAAGTCGGAGATGATGGCCACCGGCGGCGATGGGTGTGATTGAAACCATTGGACAATGGGTTCGAAGAGTTTGTGGGTGGCGATGACTCTGGCGATGAGGGGGTGGGGGGCGGGGGTGGGGGCGGGATCAGGGAAGAGAAGGTGGTGGAGAGAAGAAGGGTGTGAGGAGAGAAGAGGGTGGAGGAGAGGGAGGTTGGCGGCGGAGATGATTACGGTGATGGTGAGGCCACGGCGGAGGAGGAGGTGGGTGAGGTCGAGTAAAGGGATGATGTGGCCGGAGCCTGAAAGAGGGTAGACTAGTAAATGTGTCATGCTCAAATAGATGATATTATTTATTAATGGTATTGGGGATGCTAGATATTTATAAGGTTTGAAAATGGGATGAAACGATTTTTATTTATAAGGTTTGAAAATGGGATGAAACGATTTTTATATTTTAAGCGGTGGATGTTTGAACCAGCTTGTTTGTATCATGACTAATTTTAGGGACTTGAATAGCGGTCAGGAAAATTCTCAGTGGTCTTACAGGATTTGAACTGGTGACCTCTAAGAAAAAATCTTCAAAGATTTAAGTATTATTGTTAGTTGAGTTAACCCCACAATGTTAAATGAGATGAATGATGACGATGTTAGAAACGGTCTTTAGAAAATGCGTTAAAATGTAATACAATATACTTTACATTTTAATGTAACCGATAATTTATTGATTTTGTAGCATTTGATGATGTGGATGGCTAGTTTATTGTCTACTTAATTGTAAACATTTCGTAAATCTTTTTATAAATCATATCATCATGTATTACAAAATCAACATGTTAGTGGTTAAATACAAAATACAAAATTGATAATTTGTTTAATTAGTTGAATTTTTTGTTTTGTGTCACATCAAATAAAAACTAAATCGAAGTTTGTTATATTTTAATGCATTTTTCATGTTTTTCTAAATATTAGGTTATAGTGTCTCTGTCTTCACAATATGTATGTCTCGACTTCAAAATCATCATACAAGGAATAATTTATAGTGTTTTAGAATTTAAATCTGAGTATGTGTTGAAAGTTGATCCCTTTACTATTCAAATAATTAAGTAGGGATTTAATTGATTTATGTTTTACTAGAAGTGTACTTATGTAATACAGCGAGATATATCATGATTTTAATGTTTTCTTTTATTTTTTGTTTTTTGTCGATTTACAGTACGATTTTGGATGGTTTTAAGAAAATAATAATATTTTTTTTATAAATTTGTTTAATTTAGACTTAATAATATAATATTTTTTATACAAAAAATTTAATTATTTTGTTAGAATTCAATGATTATCTTATATATTTTAAATTCTTTATATTTAAATTAAGATGTTTATCCTGTTTTGATTATGTTTATCGGTTAGTTGTGAATTCAAACATATAGCTTTAGAAATTTGTACTCATACATCATGACTTGTTATCTTGAATTATAAGTAATGTGTATCAATAAACAACACTTAATGCATAAAAATTTGTTTTTAAGAGTTTTTTCGATAGTTTAATAATAATGTAATTTATTTTAAGTTTAATAAAATAATGTTTTTTTATAAAATAATATTAACTATTCTGTTAGATTTTTTTTAATTAGATTTTAAATTTTTTATATTTAAAATTTGATTTTTATTCTGTATTTAATCATGCGGGAAGTAATTTTAGGGGAGTTGAAGTGATGAGTGATTTTGGGGAGTTAAAATTGTTAGAGATAAGAATTAAATAGCAAGAGATTTTAAGTTTTCATTCTTTATTTAAGTTATAAGTAATTAACATTAAATAACGGTACATTAAGCTTTAACAGTTGTTTTTAAAAGTTTTTTTTATAGATGCTTTATAATATAGTATAAATAATTGAAAGTAGTGTGGATTATTTAAAATAGATAAAATAAGGTCTTTGTTCGGTATTTTGTTTCAACAAATTCTTTATAATAAAGATGACTCCAAGTTTATTTAAAATTTGACGTACAATGATATTGAATTATTATTATTTTATATGGAAACGTACGTGCGCAATATAGTGAGATACATCACGATTTTAATGTTTCATTTTATTTTTTGTTTTTTGTCAATTTACAGTACAATTTTGGATGGTTTTGAAAAAGTGATAATGGTTTTTTTATAAATTTGTTTAATTTAGGTTTAATAATATAATGTTTTTTTATTAAAAAGAAATTAAGTATTTTGTTAAAATTCAATGATTATATTATATGTTTTAATTTCTTTATATTTAAATTGAGATGTTTATCCTGTTTTGATTATGTTTATCAGTTAGTTATGAATTCAAACATATAGAAATTTGTACTCATGCATCATTACTTATAATCTTGAA
Organism: Arctium minus; assembly: GCA_954870635.1. Taxonomy (NCBI): domain Eukaryota; kingdom Viridiplantae; phylum Streptophyta; class Magnoliopsida; order Asterales; family Asteraceae; genus Arctium; species Arctium minus. Next base: position 63,524,241 of record OX941093.1, read on the forward strand.
TTTTAAGTAATGTGTATCAATAAACAGTACTTAATGCATAAAAGTTTGTTTTTAAAAAGTTTCTCCGATAATTTAATAATAATGTAATTTATTTTAGGTTGAATAATATAATATTTTTTAAAAAAATAAATATTAAATATTCTGTTAGATTTTCTTAATATATTTTAGATTTTTTATATTTAAAATTTGATTTTTATCATGTATTTAATTATGTGGGGAGTGATTTTAGGGGAGTTGAAGTGGGGGTGATTTTAGGGGAGTTCAAGTGGTTAGAGATAAATATTTTAAAGTTAATAAATAGAATTAAATATAATATATAAAGCTTTAATGGTTGTTTTTAAGAGTATCTCCAACAACTTCTCTATTTTGGAGAAAATGAAGAAAATGTAGATTTTGGGTGTAAAATGAGCTCCAATAGTTTCCCCCAAAACTTTCTCCAAAATGGAGAAAATACGAGAGAGAATACATTTTTCTCCAAATTTGGAGATATCACCAAAAATGATTATCAAGAGAGAGAAATTATTTTTTTATCACATTCCACCAATGAGAAATTTTGAAATGAATTGTTTAGGTGAGAGAAATAATATATTATTAAATATATAGAATATTTTAATAATATAATCAATGATTAATCTCTAAAATGGGGAAGTTGTTGGAGATGGTTGTAATTTTGTTTGGAGATTTTGACTTTTGGTTCTTCGTTTTGGAGAAGCTGTTGGAGATGTTCTAAGAAATTTTAAATAATTAACATTAAATAACCGTACATTAAACTTTAACAATTGTTTTTAAGATTTTTTTGTAAATGCTTTATAATATAAGTATAGATAAAACCTTCCTTTTTAAATGAGTAAACTACGATTTTCGTCCTTGTGGTTTGTTGTTTATAAACATTTTCGTCCCTACCTTTAAAAGTTGCTTTTTTTGTTATTGTGGTTTGTAATTCCTTTCCATTTTCATCTCTAAAACTAATATTCTCAGGGATTAAAAGCGAAAGGAGTTGCAAACCACAAGGACCAAAAAAGAAATTTTTAAAGATTGTAGACGAAAATAGTTATTTAAACAATAAATCATAGGGACGGAAATAGTAGTTTACTCTTTTTAAAATGTAATAGAAAGATAAATTTAAATAATATTTTAATAATATAATATAATAATAGATAAAAGAGTAAATTACACCGTAGGTCCTGTGGTTTACTTAAAATCTGGATATGATCCCTATTTTGAAATAATTACACCAGGGATCCTTGTGGTTTGCATTTCGTTTCACTCTAGGTCTCTGTGGTTTGAATTTTGTTGCACTCTGGGTTCCTGTGGTTTGGTGAAAAATGCATTATGGGTCCCTGCATTTCGTTGCACTCTAGGTCCCACAGGGACTCAGGGTGAAACGAAATGCAAACCACATGAATCCCTGGTGTAATTATTTCAAAATAGGAACCATATCCAGATTCTGAGTAAATCACAGGGACCCCTGGTGTAATTTACTCTAGATAAAATAGAGAATCTGTAATTTTTTTCGAAATTTGACTTTTAGTTCTCTATTTTAGATAATTTATTTAGATGTTATTCAATGTAATTCTTTATTTAAAGGTTTTAAATTTTAATTCTTTATATTAAAAAAAATCATTAAGAATCTATTGAAGATGCTCTCTTTGTTACTCCTTCTATCCCGAAATAAATGTTTGTAACAAGAAATTAGACACAAATTTTAGAAATATGTAATTATTATATTTTTTTAATTAATAAAAAGACATTTTTACTCTTAATTATAGAAAAAAAAATCCATCACATAATGAAAAATTAGAAATACAATTTTAAAAGTGTATTTGTTTTAAAACAAATTAAAATAATAATTTAGAAATGGAACAAAAGGAATGATTTATTTATCTTTTGAAAGCAAAAGTGGTGTGGAATATGAAGTGACGTGATCGCTTACGTTTTTAATTTAAAGGAGAAGATGGTTTCGACATTTTCTTTTGTCGGTATTTCAAATAGAGGCCAGGCCAACATGTTTATTGACATTGTATTGAATTTATTGATATTTTCTTTTATGAGTTGTAATAAGAAATTATTTATGATATTGTGTCATTGTATTTTAACATAAAAAAAAAAAAAACTAATATAAAATAAATAGACTAATTAAAATGATAATATTTTCTTGATACAAAAAAAGTATTTGTAACATTCAACAGAACATTATTAGCGCTAAAATATTTAGGTATTACTTATAACTTTCCAATAATGTTCTCTTATGAGTTGTTTTAGATAGGGTCACTTACTCAAACGCTTACTTGGTAAGCGTTTATCGGTGAGAGTATACACTATTATTAACTTATGGGGTTAAATTATAGTCGATCGGCATGACATCGTATGCAATATTTTGTCCGGTAAGCGTTAACCAGGTAAGAGTCGTCACCCTCACTTACCGGACAATACTTTCGGTCCTTGTCATCGTTCAAACCGGGTAAGATTCTAAGTTTCGTTTGTAGCATTTTAAACCATTTGTGCTTAATTAAAAAAGAAATGATGATGGAACTCAAAATCTATATTTCAACATTAAACTATAAATAGAAAAACAAACTTTCAAGAAACGCATGCAATTATAATTTTTTTGGAAATGGGTAATCCCATAACAAACACTTGTTAGCATGATTTGATCAATTTTTTGTATTCAGATCGTTTTACCACATTCAAAAAACATAACTTTTTGGCTAATACATATTTGCATCAGAATTTGGATCTCATAAGCTATCAAAGATACAACAATTTTTATCAAAGTACCTTGCTTTCCCAATTACCACTATAATTTTACTTGAGTAACTATCAAAGGAGATCTTAAAAGATTCATGCATAGAAAATATATATATTGATAACCTATTCTAACTCATATAATTATCAACCGTTATACTTGTTGGTTAGAACAAAAAACATTAACATTAACAATGTCTGCTTAAAACTAGGGGCGAGCATCGGAAGCGGGTACCCACCTTTGGAACTGAAACCGCTTCGAAACTGCCGGTTCCGGAACCGGAACCGAAACCGATGTGATTAGTTCCGGTTATATGGAACCGATCGGGACTGGTTCCGGTTCTCATTTTTCTGGAACCGTTCGGGACCGGGTACCCGGTCCTTCTGGGTACTCAGAACCGGTGGGTACCCACTATTTTTTTAATAAAATATATTTTATTTATTTATAAAAATTTAATAAATTATCTTTTAGTGAAGCATCGTAGTATTTATTAGCATCAACTAATTTTAATGACTCAAAAAATTTCTCGTTCCCACGAAAGCAGAGAACTTCTGTTGAAAAAGACCTTGGGTACGTACTATTGTGAGTTTTGGGTTGAGCGATGAGATATATACCATCAAGAGGAAGCCGTGGTCACAAACTTCAAGAGAATCATGATCAGTAACATACGAACCATCAAGAAATCAAAAGGGAAAACAGCAAAATCTTAAAGTAACATTTTTTATCCTTAAGAAGTCGACCAACTGTAGTTAAGAAGAAGGAATCGGCTAGGGTTTGGGGCAGTGAAGGAAAGGGAAAGAGACGATGGTTTCCATAAAATCTTTTGAAATTTGAAATCGGCTCCTTGTTTGGAATCCAAACAAGGTCTGCAGAATAGAAAGTCATGGGCGAAAGCAAGTCTGAAGGTTGTGAGGGAAGAAAGTCATGGACGAAAGCATGCATTTTTGTCATGCCAGGTTTTAAAACTCTTGCATAAAAGAACTTGTAAGTTATGTTTCCCTACTTGTAATTAAGAGATTTTCATATTTTATGCTTAAAATAGTTGTACCTTATGCATAGGGGTTTAGACTTAAGACTTTTGATCTAAATGCTTGTTAATGTAAGTATATATATATACTTTGGGCAGTCAATTTGTTTAAATAGACTAACATTTATTATTATTATTATTATAAAAACAAAATTTTATAAAAAATTTATATTAGCGTGACGGGTGTCTAGTCCGGCAAATTATAATAAACTATAATAAATTCTATTACCTCATATTACAACATAAATTGAAATAATGGTAAGTACTGTCGTCTCCTCAAGGACTCGGTGTTAACCGTAAATCCAAGATGAATTCACGTGCAAGAGTATCGAAAACATTAAATAAAAGGGGGTGGGGTGGGGTGGATGATTTATAATTAAACCAAGCATGCAAGAATAATTAAGGACGTTAAACAGTAATAAAATAGGCTAGCAATGAATACCAATCGACTAACCGTTTAGATTATCTATCATCTACTCATTCAAAACATTTTCTCAAAAGATATCAAATCGGCTTGAACACCAACACACATCAATGTTTCATTTGTTATAAAAATGTGACTAGTACAAGACACCCTAACAACTAGTCTCTAAGCAACTAATTTAGCCCGGTCACGGACTTGGAATTCAATTGCCAATGGCATTAAGTTCATACAAATACCGAAGCTAACCAATAATCGGACGCCGATTATTTAAGTTAGATTATGCCATCCTACAATACAAACAATTGACACACTTATCAGTCGGGTATTGCTTACTACCAAAAGAGATTCAATAACAATTACGGATTCAAAAATCACTTTAGCAATTCGAATTTAAGCAAGACAAAGAAAGGGACCCAACTCACGAAATCAAACTTAAATTGAAGAATAAAAAAAATACAAGGATTGCACAAATGAAATCAAATGATTATAAAATTAAATCAAGTCTCAATATAATCACATTCATAGTCAATTAGCTACCAATTGATAGGAATTAGAAAACTAGCTACTCATATCTAGAATTATATAAACTTACAATTTGAATGAAATGGAGAAATTGACGAACAACCCTAGAAAAGACTCCATAATCGACTCCTCAAATCTGAAAAAATCGGCTCCCCTCGTCCTTGAACTTTTTTTTTCTCCCTTGAATTTGATTGATTCCCTCGTCGACGGTTAACGAGCCCCATTTATACCCCATGGAAGAAAACCACTTGGAAAAAAAAAACGTGGCCACTCAACTTTTGCAAATGCGACTGAACTGGGAGTTTGGTCGCATGAGAACCGCACGAAGCTGAAACTTGACATCGAAACAATGTCTAAAGCGGGTGGGATGTGGCTATACATGCAAGAAACTCGCCAGGTTCTTGAAATCGGGATCGAACAGTATCCCACGAAACCAAGCAAACATAAGCAACTTTTTTATTCTTTTTTTTTTTGTAAGAGTAAATTACGGATTTCCTCCCTATGGTTTTATGAAAGTTTGGTTTGGGTCCCTTAAACAAAATAATTACAACCATGGTCACTGTGGTTTCATTTTTATTTCGGATTTGGTCCCTTGACCTAACTCCATTAACCTAAAGTCTGTTAAATTAAGGACATTTTGATCCTTCTACTAATTTTTCTTTTAAAAAATAAAAAACATTATACATCTTATATATAACATATATACACGTTGTGCTCACCGCTCTATACATCCTCACCCACCGACGCAACACAATGGAAGTTATAAGAGGTTGTTTGTTTACCTCTTAATGATTCCATTAAGAGGCAACCTCTGAATCGCTAAGAGGTGAATCTTGTTTGGCAAAAAAAAGGTATGCCTCTTAATGGTTCAAAAACCCCCTGAATGATTTTGTATCATGTCCCTCCCTTAACCATTCAGAGCCCTAATTTCATTTTGAACAATTAAAAAACAATCGTATTTCATTTTGCACTATATCATAAGAGCCTCTTAATTATTCTACATCAAATTGTAACACCCAGAAATTCTTCGAGTAATCTCTTTAATCTTTTCGTATAATTGTCCGTTAGGTAGTGGCTTGTCTAGTCCTCGTGTTAAGGTTCGACTAACCGTATCTTGTGCTTTTCGGGTCTAAGTTAATGTCTTAAGCGTGAGTGTTCGTCTTACTATATTAATTGTATCTATGGTTGTGAACGTGCCTGTATATATTCATATAAATAGTCATGTGCTTGGGTGTCGAGCCCTTAAGGGAATGGGGTTTGTGCATGCGAATGCAACATGCACTTGTGTATATAGAAGCAACCTGTAATTGTGCGTGTGTTTAGACTTCTATCAACATCAACCTAACCTATGGCTTGTCTTTGAGTCGAGAAGAGTCGATTTTGTGACCAGTTAAACCGTTGGCACCCATCGATCAGCTGCGGGCATGCCAGGGGCGACATTTCCCGGCGACAATGCCCCTGGCAGAGTCGTCGGGGCAATATCGCAGAAGGGGGTGTAGGTTCTATGTTGTAGGCGCTTTCGGCAGTGGATGGGTAGTCACCGACGACTATGCCCGGCGACATTGCCATGGGCATAGTCGCCCGGTCAATGTCGCCCGTGGGGGGGGTATTTTCTGCCATTTAATCGACCAAACACACCTATCAGGTTCATTTAATCTCATTTCTTGACTTCCAGCTAAACTCTCTCCCAAGGTAGCAATTTCTTCCTCTTTTTCCTTCTTTCTCCTTTCATTTAATGATCTAGATGAAGGCACTAACATTTATTGTTGGTTGGTGATTTTTGGTTGCAAGTAGAGACCTCTTTTATTATCAAAGCTTGTCATCCAATCCTCCTTCAACTACCTCCATCTTTAGGGTTTCCACATTACAAACCCTAAGGGTGAGTTTATTACTCCTTGAAGGCTCTAGTACTTATTTGCTACTTATGATTAACCTACATTATACATATGTGTTGTTCATTTGGGATTTGTGACCTAACTGGTATAATTTTTAACTTTATGAACCCATAAAGGGATAGCATGTCTAGAAAACCCTATTAATATCTTTTATGATGACTAAATGAATATGGATCTTTGGTTTCATGCTTGTATGATGAGTTTATGAGGAAACCCTTGTTTGTGTGGTTTTAGTCTAACTGCTGATAACTTTAAGGAGATATAGCATGAGTAAATTAAACCTTTGTGTCTACATGTATGAGATTATGAGGAATGTGATACCTTGAGAAGTAAAGAGGGACTTATATTTGCATGTAGAAAAGAGGTGTATATGTGATTATAAATTTTTATCAAATGTTGATCACCCGATAAGAATGTGAATACTACTCCTTGTGCACGAGGTGGTAGTTGTTCAATATATGGACCTTATAATAACCATTATGGGTTACTAGCGAGTAGACAATAAGGGGTCACGGACCCTTGAGGTGTAACTCGTCTAGATATGGATAGGCAATAATGTTCCGTAAGACCTTGAGGTGTAACTCGACGGAGTAGGCAATAAAGACAGTAAATACGGTATGAGGTTGTGATGTCGTTATGGCATGGGAACTAAGACCGGGGCATGAGGTGTAATCCATTAACATCATGGGTGACTCCACTTTCGTGTAAATGTCACCCTGATGGAAACGGGTCTCCTCCGTACTTCAAGGGTTATCTCTTGTATATTTGCATTCAGGTACGAGGTTGTGGTTGCGGTGGAAACAATAATTGTGAGACGATGGAGTTCGGTAACCCAAATCTTGTTTTATTTCAAATATGATAATATTGCTTATGGATTGCTTAACTCATGAAATCTCACTAGGCTTCGTCCTAACACTTGTTGTGGTTGTTGCTCCCTCACAGATATTACTCGGGGAGGAAACTAGGATGTCGAGTCGAGCTTTGTCCACCAGGCACGTAGGAGTTCTCGAAGTACCGTCTTTTGGGGGAATTTTGTGAAGAGAGTATATAGTGAACTCGCAACACCCATATTAATCTAGATTTGAATCAATCCTAGATTAAGTAGGTTGTTGTAATATTGATGTCCCATTCTTTGTTGCAATCTTTATAGTGCAAACTAACCTTGCTATGGGTTTTAGTTGTCTTGAACATTGGAATTCACTTTTTTGGAAATTCATATTTACAGGGTGTTTGGGATTTCTTGTTTTAGACGTCATATTGCCGAATTTTCGAATTTTTATTCGTCAAAATTATAGAATGTTACAAGTTGGTATTAGAGCTCTAGTTTAAGCGAACTAGGTATGTGATCTAGATGCCTAGACTTAAGCTGAGACTTTTAGGCAATAAAAGTGTGAGAAATAGGTAGAGATTCTAAGATGAGACAGTCTTAGAGTCAACGGAAAATCACTTTGTTGAGAATTATGAAAGTGGTAACGAGAATCTTTATGTAGTGTGCGTTCATAATTTCAATTAACTACTGCTATTATGAATGTACTTCTATGTGAGTATGCTTGAATTACTATGATTATAATAATCGATGAACTGTATTAATAAGTTTCTTATATGTATTCTTGTGTAGCCCATCTCTCACCCTCCTTTGATTTGATGACATACGAAAATGGTAAATACTCGAAGTCACCTTCAATCATCGTCGGAAGGTCAAGCGGTAAATGAATCCATGACCGATAGGCCGAATGCAACTGTGACGGATGGACCTCCAATTCCACCTATGCTTGTCGGAAGGGTGGAACAGGTTCCGAGAACCAATATTGTCACTACTGAACCGATCATGACCGAGGTGACCCATCAAACTCAAATGATGGATATAATGAGAGCCATGAATGAAACCATGGCAAAACAACAAGAGTTATTCATGAAGCTGCTAGAGGACCGAGATACGAACCATCGTCGTCATGAGACGATTGAAGTGAACATTATCATAGCGGGTTCCGGGGGCACCGGGGGTGACATCCGCACCGATGGATTAGCAACCTTGGAAACAAGGCAACCGGAGAAAGGATGTTCTTACAAGTCCTTTCTTTGCTGCAAACCGCCAGAGTTCGCCGGATCCGATGAGCCCGCAAAGTGTATGAGTTGGCTCAAGGAGATCGAGCAAGCTTTCAGATCCAGTGATTGTGAAGAGCGCCAAAAGGTGAAGTATGGGTCTCAATTGCTCTGAGGTACGACTTTGACTTGGTGGAATGTCTCCTCCTCAACCATTGAAGAATCAGTGTTGGATAGGATGTTGTGGGCCGAGTTCAAGAAGAAGATTTTAGAAGAATACTGTACTGAGGAGGATTTAGACGCAATAGAGGATGAGTTCCCGTCGATTAAGAAGGGTGACTTGTCGGTGAAGGAGTATACCCAACTTTTTATGGAGAAGCTTGATTTGGTGGGGTACGTGGCTCCGACTGAGAAGGATAAAGTAAAGGCGTACTTGAAAGGCCTGCCCGCAGATATGATCACAGTGGTCCGCAACTCCAAAGCCTCTAACCTCCGTGAAACAATTGAAGAAGCTAAAGTGACAGAAAGACTCTTTGCGCAAGATAAAGTTGAGAAGTCGAAGACCGTGGAGAAGAGAAGGTGGGAAAGCCCGCCAAGTTCATACAAAAAGTCGAGGTTCCAACCGCCAAGTAAGAGTTTCGACAATCGACGGGAGGAAAAGTGGTGCCCTAAGTGCAAAAGTAAGCACTTTGGGTTTTGCAAGACCAACTCCAACCCGAGCCCGAACCCAGTCACATGCTTCAAGTGCGGCCAACCGGGTCATCTCAGCGTCGCATGTCCTATTCGGGGGACAATTTGCCTTGAATGCAAGGAAATGGGACATGTTCGAAGGGAGTGCCCCAAGCTAAGGGGTGTGGCAAGAGGAGGAAGTTCGGGAAGCCAACCGAAAAGGGAGGCCATTCCCAAGGCTCAGGGAAGGACATTTCAGATGACGAAGGAGGAGGCGAAGGAAACTGCTGACATGGTGTCAGGTACATTCTTACTCAACTCCGCACCTGATAAAGTATAGTTTGATTCCGGTGCAAACTTCTCCTTTGTGTCCGATGTATTTTGCAAATCTTTGAGTTTATCGGTTAGTGCACCAAGTGATGCTTTAGTCATAGAAGTAGCTAATGGGGAACGGGTGGTTCTAAGGGATGTTATAAGAGATTGTCGACTCGAAATCAGTGGCGAGACTTTTATGGTGGATTTACTTCCTATGACCATCGGGAGTTTCGATGTGGTGATCGGGATGAACTGGTTAGCACGACATCGAGCGGAAATCTTGTGCTCCAAGAAACTCATACGGATTCCCATTAGGGATGGCAGCTTCATCATCGTGTATGGAGAAAAATGAAAAGGTGAAGTGGCCATCATCTCATCCATCAAAGCAAGAAAATATCTGGCGAAGAAGTACCCTTCGTATCTCGCCTTCGTGTTAGATGCCAAGGTAGAGAAGAAGAAGGTAGATGACATGAGGATTGTCAACGAATTTCCAGACGTGTTTCCAGATGATCTACTAGGCTTGCCACCCGACCGTCAAGTGGAGTTCCGGATTAACTTAGTTCTGGGGGCGGCACCAATAGCTCGTGCACCGTATCGTTTCACGCCAATGGAAATGCAAGAAATGATGTCCCAACTCTAAGAGTTGCTGGAGAAGGGGTTTGTGAGGCTGAGCTCGTCTCCGTGGGGAACTTCGGTGCTCTTTGTGAAGAAGAAGGACGGGTTGATGCGTATGTGCTTCTATTACCGAGAGTTGAACAAGGTGACCATCAAGAACAAATATCCACTACCTCGAATAGACGACCTCTTTGATCAACTACAAGGGGTCGAGTATTTTTCCAAGATTAACCTTCGATCGGGTTACCATCAGGTGAGAGTTCGAGAAGAAGACATTTCGAAGATGGAGTTTAGGCGTTTAGGACTCGGTATGGCCACAACGAGTTTCTAGTCATGCCTTTTCGATTGACGAATGCCCCGACAATATTTATGGACTTGATGAATCGGGTGTGTCGACCATTTTTGGACCAGTCAGTCATAGTGTTCATCGACGACATCTTGGTGTACTCTAAGGATGAAGAGGAGCACGAGAAACATTTGAGAGAGGTCTTGGAGGTTCTAAGGAAGGAGAAGCTTTATGCCAAATTCTCTAAGTGCGAATTTTGGTTGCAGGAAGTTCAATTTCTTGGCCATGTGGTGACCCGTGAAGGAGTGAAAGTAGATCCCGCGAAGATTGAGGCGATGATGAACTGGGAGTCCCCGAGGAGCCCAACAGAGATCAGAAGCTTTTTAGGACTCACTAGTTATTACCGAAGGTTCATTCAAGATTTTTCCAAAATCGCCTCATCGTTGACAGCGTTGACTCGAAAGAATGTGAAGTTTGCTTAGACCGAGACTCAAGATAAGGCTTTTCGTACCTTGCAACGGAAATTATGTGAGGCTCTGATTTTATCCCTACTTGAGGGAATGGAAGATTTTGTCGTGTATAGAGATGCATCCAAGATGAGATTGGGTTGCGTCCGCATGCAAAGAGGTAAGGTGATAGTGTACGCGTCAAGACAGTTGAAGGAGCACGAGAAGAATTACCCAACGCACGATCTTGAATTGGCAGTGGCCGTGTTTGCTTTAAAGTTATGGCGGCACTACTTGTACAGCACCAAGTGCACCCTATACACCGACCACAAAAGCCTGAAGTATGTATTCGATCAGAAAGAGTTGAATATGCGGCAAAGAAGATGGTTAGAGCTATTGAAAGATTACGACTGTGAACTCCATTATCACCCGGGAAAGGCTAATGTTGTGGCGGACGCGTTAAGCCGGAAAGAGTATAGTGGAGAGGTGAAAACCTCTTTAGCAAGGATCGAGATCATCTCAAACCTTATGGACATGATAAAGACCGCTCAAGCCGAAGCGATTCTCGAAGCGAATCTCAAAGACGAATCGATGACAAAGCAACACCTTAATCTGACGGAAGACATTAAAGGGTTGAAACTCTTCCAATGACGAGTTTGGGTACCCAAGTTGGAAGGATGCTAGAATTTAATATTGGAAGAGGCACACAAATCCAAATATTCTATTCACCCCGGGAGCACAAAAATGTATAGGGATCTGAAGTTGATTTATTGGTGGCCGGTGATGAAACTCGATGTGGCGAGTTACGTGGAGAAATGCCTTACTTGTTCGTTGGTAAAGGCCGAGCACCAACGACTGTATGGGAGTTTGCAATCCTTGGAAATACCGGAGTGGATGTGGGATCACATCACAATGGATTTCTTGACAAATCTACCAAGGACGTTGAAGGGTCACGATACCATTTGGGTAGTAGTGGACCGATTGACGAAAAACGCCCACTTTTTGGCCATGATGGAGACATTACCGTTGGATAAGCTAGCAAGACTCTACATTAACGAAGTGGTTTCGAGGTATGGAGTGCCACTATCCATTGTGTCCGATCGGGACAGTCGTTTCACCTCCCACTTCTGGAATGCGTTCCAAAGAGAATTGGGAACAAAGGTAAAGTTGAGCATGACGTACCATCCTCAAACGGATGGACAAAGCGAAGGGAAAATTCAAACGTTAGAAGACATGTTACGATCGTGTGTCATTGATTTTGGGGGAAATTGGGACTCCCATCTTCCATTGGTGGAATTCGCCTATAACAATAGTTATCACTCGAGCTTGAGTATGACACCGTTTGAGGCTTTATATGGGCAAAAATGTAGAACGCCAACTTGTTGGCTTGAAGCAGGCGAAAAGCAATTCGCTGGACCAGAAATAGTACAAGAGACAGCGGACAAAGTCAAGGGGATACGAGAGTGTTTGAAGGCGGCCCAAGATCGCCAAAAGAGTTATGCGGACAAGAAGAGACAACCAATGGAATTTCAAGTGGGCGATCAAGTTATGTTAAAAGTGTCGCCTTGGAAAGGAATCATAAGGTTTGGAAAACGGGGAAAGCTTAGCCCTCGTTTTCTTGGGCCTTTCCCTATCATTGAGTGTGTGGGACTCCAAGCCTATAAACTTGATTTACCACCCGAGTTGAGTGGGATTCACCCTACTTTTCACATTTGCTACATACGGAAGTGTTTGGCGGAAGAAGAAAATGTCATATCGTTATCAGAAATTTATGTGGATAATAACCGTTGCATTGAAGAGCCAGAAACCATCTTAGAGAGAGAGATGAAGAAACTCCGTCATAAAGATGTAGTGATGGTGAAGGTTCAATGGATACATCATCGAGGCACGAACGTAACGTGGGAGGCGGAGGAGGATATGAAGAGGCGGTATCCTCATCTCTTTGTGTAAAGGGAAATTTCGGGGACGAAATTTATTCCTAGTAGGGGAGGATTGTAACACCCCGAAATTCTTCGAGTAATCTCTTTAATCTTTTCGTATAATTATCCGTTAGGTAGTGGCTTGTCTAGTCCTCGTGTTAAGGTTCGACTAACCGTATCTCGTGCTTTTCGGGTCTAAGTTAATGTCTTAAGCGCGAGTGTTCGTCTTACTATATTAATTGTATCTATGGTTGTGAACATGCCTCTATATATTCATATAAATAGTCATGTGCTTGGGTGTCGAGCCCTTAAGGGAATGGGGTTTGTGCATGCGAATGCAACATGCACTTGTGCATATAGAAGCAACCTGTAATTGTGCGTGTGTTTATACTTATATCAGCATCAACCTAACCTAAATCTTGTATTGGAGTCGAGTTTGTGACCAGTTAAACCGTTGGCACCCATCTGTAACATCCAGGCCAACCGTACCAAATATTGTCCGCTTTGTCCACACACCCGGACTCACGGTTTTAAAACGCGTCTGATAGAGGAGGTATCAAGTTCCTTATAAGGCAACCTTTGTTCCCCTCCCCAACCAATTTAGGATCTTACAATCCACCCCCCTTGGGAGCCCAGCATCCTCGCTGGCACACTAGTCCGGTTCCCGGCTCTAATACCATTTGTAACATCCCAGGCCAACCTAACCAGATATTGTCCGCTTTGTCCACACACCCGGACTCACGGTTTTAAAACGCGTCTAATAGAGCAGGTATCAAGTTCCTTGTAAGGCAACCTTTGTTCCCCTCCCCAACCAATGTAGGATCTTACACCATCGATCAGTTGCGGGCACGCCAGGGGTGACATTGCCCGACGACAATGCCCCTGGCAGATTTGTCGGGGCAATGTCGCAGAAGGAGGTGTGGGTTCTGTGTTGTAGGCTCTTTCGGCAGTGGATGGGTAGTCACCGATGACTATGCCCGACGATATTGCCATGGGCATAGTCGCCCGGTCAATGTCGCCCGTGGGGGGGGGTATTTTCTGCCATTTAATCGACCAAACACACCTATCAGGTTCATTTCATCTCATTTCTTGACTTCCAAACACAAGTTTGTTTCTGAATATTTTGGGACGATCAATTCAAGCAAGCATTATGTTCAGTATTTCTTCTCATTCAGTAAAGATGTCAGGAGATTTTTTCTCTAGGGGCGCTGCCCCTTGACCCCACCCGCTAACCGGGTGCTAAGTCTGCGGAGGGGGATATATTTCTGATAGTAATAAAAATTTTCTGATTTTTGTTAACGATCATTTCAAGCATACTATTCAGGATGTCTACTGTATTATCAGGGAGATATTGTGCTATAATGTACATGCCTGAGATACCTACTATAGAAGCTGAACGAGATAAATTGAAGATTCAAAATTCAAGACTTCTAAATCAGATTCAGGAGTTTAAAGCTAAATTCTTAAATCCTGAAAAAACTTCTAAGTGTGCAAATGTATTAATAATTCTAAATCTGATCTTGCAGATATCATCAAAACAAGAGAGAAAGAAATTAGAGAGAGAGAGAGAGAGAAATAACCAATCTTCAAAGCAAATTGAAGACAACTGAAAAGAAATCATCAGAGCTCAAAGCTGAATCAGTTGATCTTCAACAAAAGTTCAAAGCTTTTGAAGATAAAATATCTGCACTTGAATCTATGAACGTTGATCTGAAGAAAAAGCTACATGCAGATAAAAATAAAGCTGAGTTGGAGAAAGCTTACACTCAAAAGCTATCTGACTTTTCTAAGAAAGCTTTTCAAGAGAAAAAGGATTTGGAGCAAAGATGCTTAAAACTCTCGAAGCAAGTATCAGAATTTGAAAAGATTGTAATAACTGAAAGAGATACTTTTGCAAAACAGAGAAAAGTTCTTGAAGATAAAACAATTGAACTTCCCAAACAAATCTCTACATTGCAAGACTTACTTGATAAAGAAAGAAAATATTTTCAAGAAAAGAAGAAGTCTTTTGATGCTGAAAAGAAAAATGCTGAAAAGAGAAATGTTGAGATTTTCAAAGAAATTCCTGAAAAGAACAAGAACTTAGAAAAAGACTTTGAGCAAGAACGTCAAATCCTTGAAAGTGAAATATCTAAGCTCACATCAAAGATATATGTTCTATCATCAGACATTCTAAAAGAACAGATGGTCAGATCTAATTTACAAAAGAAGTTTGACAAACTTTTTAATGAAAGAAACATTTTGTCTGAAAAGATAAAACAACTTGAAGTTGTAAATGTTGAATTATCTGATAAGATTTCTGCTGATGTGATTAATCAATCACCTTATGATAATTCAATTGAATCAGTTTGTTCTTTTAAAACTGCTTCAAGTTCCATTCATGAAAATGTTTTTAAAAAGAACAGTGTCAAATCAAACATTGTCAAATCAAATCAGATTCGTCCATCTAATTTGTTTTATGACAAATCTGTTGATAGTTCATCAAGCTTTTATGTAAAATCTCTTGAAAAGAATTCTTCCAAGAAAGGACATGTGGTGTGGAGAGTGAAAGGTTCTCCTGATGAAAAGAAGAATGACAAATCATTCGCATCCACGTCAAAAGCCAAGAAGAACAATGCACATAAAGGTAAATCTTTTGGTAAACCTGATATGTTTTTTTCTGCTAATCATTTGATCAGGATTGCTCAAAAGAAGATTTGTTGTTCTTACTGTGGAGAAAATGATTTTGTTCAAAGAGAATCTATTCATCACTGGTATGGAACTTATAGAATTATTTCTCAGAAAAATGTAATTAAAAGATTTAAATCTATTGAGAAGTGGATTCCTAAAGCTAACCAACTAGGACCCAAATACCAGTGGGTACCAAAACCTGTTAAAACTGTTTTGCAAATACCACAGGTTTAGGGGGAGCAAGAATAAAGGCTTTTGAATACTTCAATTCAGAACCTAGTCTTCAATGTTTCAAGAATAATGGCTTTTGAACAAACCAGTTCAAAACCCGGTCTTCAATGTTTCAAGAATAATGGCTTTTAAACAAAGCAGTTCAAGACTCGGTCTTCAATGCTAAAGAATATAGACTTCTAAACACATCAGTTTAGGACTCGTTCTTCAATGTTAAAGAATAATGGTTTCTGATTACAACAGATCAGAACCCGGTCTTTAATGATAAAGGAGTAAGACTTCTGAGTAAATCAGCTCAGGACTCGGACTTCAAATTCAAAGAGATAGACTTCTAAACACATCAGTTTAGGACTCGATCTTCAATGTCAAAGAATTGTGGCTTCTAAACATAACAGTTTAGAACCCGTACTTCAAAGAATATTTTGTTCAGATAAGGATATTTTGCAAATATCAAGGGGGAGCTTATCTGAATCTAAATAATTCCATCATGATTTGAGGGGGTGCTTAAATGTTTGTAAGTATCTTCTGATCTAGATCTCAGATTGTTTGAAAGAAGAACAACTTTCGAACATGAAAAATGTTTTCTGAAATGTTCAAACCACTTCTGATTCTCAAAAGATTTCATGAATTTAGAAGTGTGATTTTTAAAAATGTTTTTCATAATTGAGCGTTAATGTTTAACTGACCATGTGTTTCCAAAGATCAATACTTGTGTATTATCTTGTCTATATACTGTCAAGTATTCATACACACTGGTTCAGTACTTTATTTGAAATTGTTATTACCATGTCTCAAAACAAAACAATTTTTCGATGGTAATACCCTCGTTTGATTTCACTGTTGTTGAGCATTAGTCATCATTTCAATCTTTGTGCATTCATTGCTAAATTGTTTATATTCGTTCATATAAACAAACTATCAAGTTCTTTGATACCCCAACCATTTCATGTCCATACTCATGATATTTGATCCGATTGATACATTGTCAGATTCTCAAAACAATTCTCTTGATTTCAATTCATTTATTCAATATCGTTGTTTTGAGAGATCTTAAAAGTTCAAATGCTCAAATCTCATTCATATTCTTGATGAGCATACATTTGATTGACAATGTTATCATATTTTGAGATTTATTTGTTCAAGCTAAACTGTTGAACTTCACATATTTTTAGGATATATTTCATGGGATCAGTGTGAGAGCCTAAACATAACTTCCATGGATTCACGTTAACCTGTGTTTCCTACCCCTGAAGTTATCCTAGAGTGATTGAGGGTGAAGGGTCTTAAATCAAAGAGTGGAGGAGATAACTCATCTAGTTGAGTTTTTCTCATTGTGCTGAGCGGTAAAATGTAAAAGAGAGTTTGGTTAGAGGTGAGCATATTGATAAAAAGAAAGAGGGTGTGAGAACAGAGTTAAAATAATATTAATACTCTGCACCAACATCTTTCTGAGCTGGGCAACCACGTCTACTGATTGGTTCACATTCTTTGGTGACCATCATTGAAACAGGCAGTGAGCCCATGCCAACTCTTGCAATTACCCCACCAACCACTCATTTCTTTCCCGATAAAGAAATGTTTCACTTTTTCTTGAGGACGCAGCACATATGCTATCTGATCTTCACTCGGAAGATTTAGATATTGAAAATGAAGGAAAGTTTCCCCACCTTCGCACCTCTTTCATGCACATTTAGTTCGTGTAATACTTGCTGACGTCTCAACAATTTACACATTTTGAGACTGAAAAAGCCTAAGTAGCTTCAATCATTTCTACACTTTCACGTACACACAAGGAATAAAATTTCTTGTCATAACATTCATAGAAAATTCATTTATGGTTTTTCGATGATTGAATGGAAGCCTTGGGGGAGTGGAGTGAACATCACAAAAGCTCCTTTCCAATGTACATTCGTTGTACAAAGTGGCTTTGTGCTACTTACAGACATTCTAACTGTATCATTTGTTGATTCAGGGTTACAATTCTTATTTTATCTGAATTTGAAAAGATTCGGATGAATACATTTTATGAATTGACGGATACTCAGATCAAAAGGGCGGAGATTGTTATTTTATCACAAAGGGGAAGATTAATATTCAAAGACAGTGATGACATGAAAAAGTTTTGATGATTTTGCTGCTCCCAACTCATCAAAAAGGGGGAGATAATATGGAATTTTCAAGTCAAACGAATATTTTCAAGTCAGATGAATATTTTGAAAGTTATTTCAGGAGATATTATGAAAGTTTCAATTTTTCAAAGAAAGAAGATTTGAGAAAGAAAATTTGTGAAAGTCAAGAAGCTCGAGAATATATGTCTGAGTTTACAGAGATGATTCGAGAAAGTTTTTTTGTTCAAAGACAGTTCAGAGATCATAGAGATGAAGGTACAAGTATTGAAAAATTTCTCAAATATCAAAGAAGTTCAAAGAGTTCAAATTCTAGTTCAAGACTTGATAATTTTTCAAAGCAAAAGTTAAAGACTTTTCAAGATTCTTCTGTAACACCCTAAAAATAGGGCCAAATAAAAATTCTGCAATATGACGTCTAAAATACCAATATTTCCATTCCTGTAAAAATAAACAACTAAAACCCAAAGTTCGGGGTAGTTTGTAACGAATATAGTAGCGACGAAATATGACATAAATTACAACAACCTATTTAATCTAGATTAATTGACGTGACTAGATTAAGGTGGGTGTTGTTATGTCTTCAAAACGCTCTTCACAATGATATCCAAAAAAGCCCGGTCCGCCAAAAGTCCTAACCTCGAAACCGGAGGTCAAGGTACCCTCTTTACACCACTAGGGGGACCTAAAGACAAACACAACATCAAGTGTTAGGCTAGGAGCCTAGTGAGATTCCACAAAAATATAAGTGAATGAATTAGAAATTGAAATGTGGAAAGCTCCCAAGTTACCACAACCATGACGATATTCCAAGTATAGCCCATCATAGATTTAACAATATAACCTGTTCACAATACATCATGAAACATAACAAGTTCTTTACGCGGGACAACCCGTGCCCTCTCAAGTTACTAGATGGAGGCACTTAAGTTTAGAATTGGTGAATTACACCTCAGGACCTTACTTTAGTGCACACCGTATCTGACGTCACCTCAAGCGTCTAAACCACCTTTAGTGCCCACTCCATCGAGCTACACCTCAAGGTTCGTTGAGCCTTAATGCCTACCCCTTCGATTATAGGGTTCCACCTCAAGGATTCGGTCCTTTAGTGCCTACCCACAAATCATAGATCAAGGTTCCAAAATCTACCAACAACTACCCAAACTCTCGTGCACAAGAGTTGGGTTCCAATACATTAATTATCACGTATAGTGTAATTTCACGGATAAACTTATAAATGTCCACCTATACTTACTAACATGATTTCATAAACATTTAACATCTCCAATATTCATTACAACAAGAAATTTAAGGGAATAATCATTCTTATCAGCAGTTAGGTCAAGTTCCTAAGTCAACAAGTTATGAGTAGTTCAAGCATGTATTAATAAAGCATTAACATGTGAAAGTTAGTAGAAAACTCACCTATAGGGTTTGTAAGGTAAAAACCCTAAAATGTAGAAACCCTAGGTTGAGGAGAATTTCCCCTTGAAGCTTTAAATGCACAAGAGTCTTCACTTGGTTGAGGGTGTGGGGTGGATGAAACTCAATAAATGACCTAGATGTAATTTAGGTCAAGTATTAAATGAGGTGAGAGGGAAAGAAAAAGAAATCGTCACTTGGAGGAAGGAAATTTCGGTTCTTGAGAGAAATGGTAAGAGTGGGTTTAGAATGGCTGAAAAAAACATATTTAATTGGATCTGATGGGCCCGCTACGATCTTGCCCCACGATAGTGCTCTGACACTCTCGCCAGGCACTATCGCGCCATTCGTACCGAGAGTGGGGCACCACCCGCGAGAGTGACACCGCGAGAGTGCCACCGGCAATATCGCCAGACACTCTCACCCCACATGTACCGAGGGTCCTGAGCTTGGTGCGATAATGCCCCAGGCGAGAGTGACCATGGCACTAACGCCTGGCACTCTCGCCGAGACTCCTCATATCTCAAAACTTCGAATTCGTGATTAAGGATCACTAACAAACGCCATAAAAGGTATGCTAGAGTATTTCTGAAAGCATAAGACTATACGAAGTAACTCATATGGTTCTAGTCATGAAATTATTACATTTAACACAAGTAAACACATAGGTTTATTTAAAAAAAACAATTAACATAAACTCGAAATTTCGGGGTGTTACAATCCTCCCCCACTAGGAATAGATTTCGCCCTCGAAATCCCGCACTACACAAATAAGTGAGGATACTGCCTCCTCTTATCCTCCTCCGCCTCCCAAGTCACGTTCGTACCTCGATGATGTTTCCATTGTACCTTCACCATGACTACTTCCTTATGACGAAGCATCTTTGTCTTTCTCTCTAGAATGGTCTCGGGCTCTTCTATACAATGGTTATTGTCCACGCGAATTTCCTATAGTGGAATAACGCTTGTTTCCTCCGCTAAACACCTCCGTAAGTAACACACATGGAATGTAGGGCGAATCTCTTCCATTTTGGTTTGTAGATCAAGCTTGTAAGCTTGAAGTCCGACCCAGGCCACAATGGTGAATGGCCCAAGGAAGCGAGGGATGAGCTTCCCACGTTTACCGAATTAGATTAGTCCCTTCCAAGGTGATACCTTCAACATCACTCAGTCACCTACTTGAAATTCCACGGGTCTTCTCTTTTTATCAGCATAGCTCTTCTGTCAGTCTTGGGCCGCCTTTAATTGCTCCCTAATACACTTGACTTTATCAGCCGTCTCTTGAACAATCTCTGACCCCGCAAATTGTTTTTCCCTGCTTCAAGCCAACACACCGGAGTCCGACATTTTTTTACCATAAAGAGCTTCAAATGGTGCCATGCCGATGCTGGAGTGGTAACTGTTGTTGTAGGCGAATTCTACTAACGGAAGGTGAGAATCCTAATTTCCCCCAAAATCGATGACACATGACCTTAACATGTCCTCTAAGGTCTGGATGGTCCTTTCACTTTGTCCATCTGTCTGCGGGTGATAAGTGGTGCTCAATTTGATTCTGGTACCCAATTCTTTTTGCAACCCATCCCAAAAATTTGACGTAAAACGACTATCGCGATCCGACACTATAGATAATGGCACGCCGTGTCTCGAGACAATTTCATTAATGTAAATCCTTGCCAACTTATCCATTGGTAGTGTTTCTCGCATTGCCAAGAAGTGTGCTCTCTTAGTCAACCTGTCCACAACAACCCAAATGGTGTCGTGACCTCGTAAGGTTTTGGGCAACTTGGTCACGAAGTCCATGGTGATGTGCTCCCACTTCCACTCCGGAATCTCGAGAGATTGCAAACTACCATAGGGACGTTTATGCTCGGCCTTGACTTGCAAGCAAGTCACACACCTCTCCACGTATTTTGCCACGTCTAGTTTCATCATCGGCCACCAATAGTTTAACTTCAAATCCCGGTACATCTTCGTCCTTCCCGGATGAATGGAGTACCTTGATTTGTGGGTGTCGGTTAAAAGTAACTCCCGACACCCTCCTATCTTGGGTACCCACACTCGTCCTTGGAACAATTTGAGTCCTCGACTGTCCTCCTCCAAGAGAAGGTGATGCTTCGCCATGGTTTCATCTTTGAGGTTTGCCTCCAGCAAATCCTCGGTTTGTGATAACTTGATTTTCTCTAGTAGACTTGAGACCACATCAATTCGGGTGATCGAAGCTCACACACACCCATTATATTCCTTTCGGCTCAAGGCATCCGCCACGACATTTGCCTTGCCCGGATGGTAAAATAGTTCGCAATCGTAGTATTTCCGTAGCTCTAGCCACCTCCGTTGTCGCATATTCAACTCCTTCTGATCAAACACGTACTTGAGACTTTTGTGATCGGTGTACAACGTACACTTGGTCCCGTACAAGTAATGTCGCCACAACTTCAAGGCGAATACTACCACCGCTAACTCAAGATCGTGAGTCAGATAGTTCTTTTCATGCTTTTTGAGTTGTCGTGAAGCATAGGCGATGACCTTCCCTCGTTGCATCAAAACGCATCCCAAACCCATTTTGGATGCATCACTGTTAGGGGTGAGCAGCGGAACTGGGTACCCGCTTTTGGGACCAGAACCGCTCCGGAACTGTCGGTTCCGGAACCGGAACCGATGCGAGTGGTTCTGGTTCTGGTTCCTAAAACACGGAACCGATTAAGAATGGTTCTGGTTCTCATTTTTTTGGAACCGATACCCGCTGGGTACCCGCCGGGACCAGTTCCGGGACCGGGTACCCGGTCCCGCTGGGTACCCAAAACCGGAACCGGCGGGTACCCGCTGTTTTTTAAAACTATTTTTATATATATTAAATTATTGATAAAATCTATTAGACATTTAGACTATTACCATTTATTAATTATTACTCACGGTCAAGACTCGAGAGTGTCATTTGTTTATGTAATAGTTAGCTTTATCGGATTCGTTTTTAACATTTGTTGTATTTACTAGTTTAAGTTGGTATTTTGTTGTATTTATTAGTTTAAGTTGGTATTTTGTTGTTTGCATTATATTTAAAAAGTTATAATTATCCTTTTAAAATATTAAATATTAATTAAAAAAAAATTGTAACCGGGTACCCGGAACCGGAACCGGTTCCCAGCGGTTCCGTGACCGGTTCCAAGAAAATGAGAACCGATGCATCCGGTTCCGGTTCCGGGAAAAATAGGTGGGTACCCGGTTATGCTCACCCCTAATCACTGTAAACTACGAAATCTTCCGTCCCTTCGGGTAAGGAAAGAATCGGCGCCTCACACAACTTCTTTTGCAACGTTCTAAAGACTTGCTCTTGAGATTCTGTCCACAAGAATTTCACATTCTTCCTCGTCAAGGCAGTCAAGGGTGAAACAACTTTGGAGAAGTCCTTAATAAATCTTCGGTAGTATCCGGCTAGACCTAAGAAACTCCGAATTTCGGTTGGGTTCTTGGGTGGTTCCCAATTCATCACAGCCTCGATCTTCGAGGAATCCACTTTCACCCCGTCTTTCGTCACTACGTGGCCAAGCAACTGCACTTTCGGAAGCCAAAACTCACACTTTGAAAATTTGGCGTAGAGTCTCTCTCTCCTTAGAACTTCCAATATCTCCCGCAAGTGACACTCATGCTCCTCTTCGCTCTTAGAGTAGATGAGAATGTCGTCGATGAACACAATGACGAATTTGTCCAAATAGGGGCGGCAAACCTGATTCATCAAATCATAAATATCGCGGGCATAATTGTTAATCCAAATGGCATTACGAGGAACTCGTAGTGTCCATACCGAGTTCTAAACGCCGTCTTCGCCACATCCTCCTCCTGCACCCGCACTTGATGGTAACCCGACCGAAGGTCTATCTTCGAGAAGCATCTCGCTCTTTGTAACTGGTCAAAGAGGTCGTCGATCCGTGGGAGGGGGATATTTATTCTTTACCGTCACTTTGTTCAACTCGCGGTAGTCAATGCACATTCGCATTGTGTCGTCCTTCTTTTTGACAAATAGAACTGGAGCTCCCCAAGACGAGGAACTTGGTCGAACAAAACCTGTTTCCATAAGTTCTTGTAATTGCTTCATCATCTCTTGCATCTCCGTCGACGTTAGGCGGTAGGGTGCTCGAGTGATTGGCGTCGTGCCCGGAATTAGGTCTATGCGAAACTCCAATTGACCGTCGGGAGGCAATCCCGGCAAGTCTTGGGGGAATACATCGGGAAAGTCTCGAACTATCTTTACGTCCTCCACTTTTCTCTTTTCGGCCTTGGTGTCCAATACATACGCCAAGAATCATGGGCACCCCTTCGATAAGAATTTTCGTGCCTTGAGAGAAGAGATAACCACCACCTCCCCTTTCCGCTTCTCTCCATAGATAAGAACGAAATCTCCATTTCCGGTCGGAACACGAATAAGTTTCTTGGAGCAAAGGATTTCAGCTTGGTTTAACACTAACCAATCCATTCCTATCACTACGTCGAATCCCTCGATAAGCATAGGAAATAGATCCACTGAAAAGTGTTTACCATCGATTTCCAATTGACAGTCCTTCACAATTTCACGCAGTACAACCTGGTCTCCGTTCGCTACTTCCACAACTAAGGCATAACTAAGAGTGGTGGAAGGTATATTCAAAGATTTACGGAAAGAAGTGGCTAGGAAAGAACGATTCACACCCGAATCGAAAAGTATTCTAGTGGGTAAAGAATTGAGTAGGAACGTACCCGATACCACATCCGCGCTCTCTCTTGCTTCTTCTGTTGTCATCTGAAATGCCCTCCCTTGAGGCCTTGGAGCGACCTCCTTCTTGACTAGGGCTCCCGATTTAGATCCCTTCATATTTTCCTTCAGCTTGGGACAATTGAGTCGTATGTGCCCCACCTCCTTGCATTCATAACACACCGTCCCCCGGATGGGGCACACCTGACTAGTGTGGCCCACTTTGCCACACTTGTAACATGTAAGAGGAGAGGGATTGCAAGCTCCAAAGTGTTTATTCTTGCATTTCGGGCACCACCCCGGTTCTCGACGTGGTTTTGCCTTAGAGTTTCCCGTAAAAGGTCATGGGCGTTGAGGTGACACCGAACGATTCTCCCTTTCCTCTTCTTACCAGCTCGAGTTTTATCCTTTCGGTCCTGAATGATGTCGTCTTCCACTAATTGCGATTCTTCGATCGCGTTTTGAAGGGTGGATACTCTTGCGTTCCTCATAGCGATTCTCATTTTCGCCGGCAACCCCTTCTGATATGCCTTGATTTGGGTCTTCTCATCCAGGGCCAGTTGCCCCACAAAATTTAACTTTTCCACGAACAACCTGGAGTACTCTTCCACCATTCGATCCCCTTTTGTCAAATTCCTGAACTCGTCTTCAATCTTGTCCAATGCCCTCTCGTTGCAGTACTTGTCCATGACTTTCTTCTTGAAATCTCCCCACAAAAGTCGAGCCATGATCGTTGGATCAACGGTGGATCGGACCACGTTCCACCAAGCAAGAACGTCACCTTTGAACATTTGAAAGGCAAAACGAACCTTCTGTGACTCTCCGCATTCATAGAATTCGAAAGACATTTCTAACTCTCGAAGCCAGTTCATGCAGGCTACAGGGTTCGCAGCACCCGAGAACTCCTTGGGATTACAACCAAGGAATGCTTTAGACGAGCACGTCTTTTCTTTTGGCCTCACGTCGTTTGCCACCAATTCAATAGTTGGAATCCCATTTCCGGTTCCCCCGGATCCCGCCACAACTATGTTCTCCTCCAATGCTTCATTCCTACGGTGACTGACATCCCTGTCCTCCAAAAGCTTTAAAAAGAACTTCTGTTGCTTAGCCATAGCCACACTCATAGCCCGCATTACGTTATCCATAATCCTTGTTTCGGGGGTGACTTCAGTTATCACTGGGTTTGGAGTTGTTAGATTTCCATTTGGAATAAGTTCTGGTCCCCCACCCAACAGATTGACTTGGGGCGGAATTTCCCTTGTCGTCGCGTTTTCCGGTCGATCGGCTGTCGATGCAGAGGCTTCATTGCTCTCCGGTGGAGTCCTCGCTCTGTTTCAAGTGTTAACCATTTCTATCTGCTAAACCACGCACACAGGAATAAGGTGAGAGACAGACAATTGAGGTGTCGCTAGGGAACGTACTAGTACAAGCATTGATCATCATAATCATAGTAAGTTAAACATGTTTACGTAATGATACATTCATAATAGCAGTAGCTAATTAAACTTATGAATATACTACACATAAGAATTCTCAATACCATTTTCACAATTTTCAATGGTGTAGAACCTGACGACTCTAGAAATCCCCTTAATCAGAAGCGACCCCGTCTCACAGTTCATCCTTAATAGTCTCCGCTTAAGTCTAGGCATTTTACGGTCGTACCTAGTCACTTAAACTACCGCTCTGATACCAACTTGTAACACCCTAAAAATAGGGCCAAATAAAAATTCTGCAATATGATGTCTAAAATACCAATATTTCCATTCCTGTAAAAATAAACAACTAAAACCCAAAGTTCGGTGTAGTTTGTAACGAATATAGTAGCGATGGAATATGACATAAATTACAAGAACCTATTTAATCTATATTAATTGACGTGACTAGATTAAGGTGGGTGTTGCTATGTCTTTAAAACGCTCTTCACAATGATATCCCAAAAAGCCCGGTCCGCCAAAAGTCCTAACCTCGAAACTGGAGGTCAAGGTACCCTCTTTACACCACTAGGGGGACCTGAAGACAAACACAACATCAAGTGTTAGGCTAGGAGCCTAGTGAGATTCCACAAAAATATAAGTGAATGAATTAGAAATGAAATGTGGAAAGCTCCCAAGTTACCGCAACCATGACGATATTCCAAGTATAACCCATCATAGATTTAACAAATATAACTTGTTCACAATACATCATGAAACATAACAAGTTCTTTACGCGGGACAACCCGTGCCCTCTCAAGTTACTAGATGAAGGCACTTAAGTTTAGAATTAGGGAATTACACCTCAGGCCCTTACTTTAGTGCACACCGTATTCGGCGTCACCTCAAGCGTCTAAACCACCTTTAGTGCCCACTCCGTCGAGCTACACCTCAAGGTTCGTCGATCCTTAGTGCCTACCCCTTCGATTATAGGGTTCCACCTCAAGGATTCGGTCCTTTAGTGCCTACCCACAAATCATAGATCAAGGTTCCAAAATCTACCAACAACCACCCAAACTCTCGTGCACAAGAGTTGGGTTCCAATACATTAATTATCATGTATAATGTAATTTCACAGATAAACTTATAAATGTCCACCTATGATAGTTAGTCAAAGCAAGTTTAGTTTCCTTAGCCTTTAAGGCTTTGTTTTAGTTAGATTGTATATTTAGGTTTGCCTTTGTAATCATGTAATAACGAACTAGAGAATGCATTGTTTGTAATAATCTAGAGTGTGTGAAATACAAGATCTACTTTCTCTCTCTAGACTCTCTCTCTAGTTCTTGAGCATATTAGATAAATCTTGAGTAATTAGCTTGATAGATTGGGATTTATGATTAACAGTAAGAAATTTAAATACAACATAAGTAAATCGTTTTCACTAATCGCCTTTGTAAATGATTTGAATAATACATAATGACCTTACGGTCCAAATTACATCTTGCGATGACGGGAAAACCCGATTTTCCAAGGATTGTGGTGGAACACAAAGTAAGCCACTTTCCAATGTTATTGAGCTCACCATACTAGGATCAATGCCACGAACACGCCGACTCGTACTAAGATGTGGGGGAGGGCACCCAATGATCCCTAGTCATGCTGATTCACTAGGATTTACATTTACGACCCACAGCTAGTATCCGGTCCCACATAACCCTAGGGCCCAATGTCTCAACTTGTTACAAACGGGAGTTATCCCCAATAATAAGTCGAATCTATACCTATGGATCCACTAGTAATAGTCTAGACTTGTCACAATTTCATCTGTGACCAACTATAATCAAACATATAATAATCACAACACAATAAAGATCAAGAGATAAATAAATCATATTAACATACCAACGATCTCTTGATTAATCAATGAATACGTGTGTGTGTTTATGGTGAATACAGATAATACCTCTTGTGCGTATAGAGAGAATACGACTTCCTCTCTTTTTAGTTTATGCGATTCACACACTAAAACCTAAAGAATAATACCTTTTATACCTAGGTTAATATTACCTAATCAGTATTACCTAATAGCTAAAATACCCCCTAGAGTATTAAACACTATTATAAACTAGACCCCATTATTAATAATTAATCTTGAATACAATTTATGATCCAACAATCTCCCCCTTTGGATTCAAGATTAAAAAAAAATTTCAATTGTCTTCGGGTCTTCTCTTCTCTTGAAAATTGTATTTGATATGACGTTGACAGCTTCAAAACTTGTAACTTTAAACAGTCTTCATCTTCCTCTTTCTTTAAGTGAAGTATCCTTCTGACAATCATCTTCAGTCAGACATACCACTTGTTAACCCAGATTAGTTGATAAACAATAATCACAACACAATAAAGATCAAGAGATAAATAAATCAGATTAACATACCAACGATCTCTTGATTAATCAATGAATACGTGTGTGTGTTCTTGGTGAATACAGATAATACCTCTTGTGCGTATAAAGAGAATACGACTTCCTCTCTTTTTAGCTTATGCGATTCACACACTAAAACGTAAAGAATAATACCTTTTATACCTAGGTTAATATTACCTAATCAGTATTACCTAATAGCTAAAATACCCCCTAGAGTATTAAACACTATTATAAACTAGACCCCATTATTAATAATTAATCTTGAATACAATTTATGATCCAACATTTATAACACCATTTATTTCTCAAATCACATTTCTGTGGTTAACTGTTGATAAGAAATACAAAGCCCAAACATGAATCATAAGGCTATCTTTTCATTTCCAAATATGCTTCCTTACCGAGTAAACATTTCAAGTGTAAGAAACCATTTATCCTTTTTATAAATAACCCTTTCAACCAAAATGTCCATAATATACTTAAAACATGAACTTGGCTAAAATTCCATAAGTTGAACATTTATTCATCAAAATGTGAAGACATTCATATTTCTAGTTCCAAGACATAGATTGTTCCTTTATTTTACAAAAGGGTAAGAAAACCTAAGAATCTCCAAAATACCAAGTTAGGTCAAAAACTCACCAACAAAGAACATGTAAGCAAGGAGATACTTAGAAGTCAAAAATGCATTTTGATGTGTATAAAATTTAAGAAAGGGAAGTATGAACTCACAATGGGTTTATTCTAAACCCTAGCAAAAATCTATATAAAGAAGTCTTTGAACTTGAGAACTTGTAAGCTTCACACCAACACTTGATAACCTAGAATGAACAATGAAGGATCTTAGGCTTCCATTAACTAGTAATGAATGAAGAGAGAGGATGGAACTTACCTAGGGTTCAAGAAAATTTCCCTTCTCAAAGATGGAATGACATAAATGAGTCTAAGGTCGGATGGGGTCTGATTAATACCAAAAACCCCGCTCACGACCTTGCCCAGCGAGAGTGACATGGTCACAATCGCCGGGACACAATCACCCGTACTTAGGAGCTTTCGGTACCTCTCCCGCGAGAGTGCCCGACGAGAGTGACATTGGTCACAATCGTCGGGGAACAATCGCACCAATTGTATCGCGGGGTATTACCCTCCTTGCGATTGTGACCTGCGAGAGTGACAAGGTGTCACAATCGCGGGCACAATCGTCGGCCCTGCTCCGAGGCTCGATTCGTTCGCAACGCTCCTCAACCCCTCTAGACTTTACGGATCTGGTTTTGTGGTTAAGGAACCACTATAACCAAGGTAAAAATCACTAGGTGATGCTCCAACATACTTCAAAGGTAGGATATGGTTTCTCGGTCAAACTTACCGAAATTCCGGGTGTTACAATCCTCCCCAACTTGGAAATGATTTCATCCCCGAAATCCCAATTACTCGAATAGGTGAGGATATCTTCACTTCATATCCTCCTCGGCTTCCCACATCACATTGGCACCGTGGTGATGCTTCCATTACACGTTGACCATAGTGACTTCCTTGTGGCGAAGTTTCTTTGACTTTTTCTCCAGAATAGCTTCGGGTTCCTCAACACAATGGTTACCCTCATCCACTCTAATCTCGGAAAGAGGGATAACACTCTCCTCTTCCGCCAAACACTTCCGAAGGTAACATATATGGAATGTGTTGTGGATCCCGTTCATTTCTGGAGGAAGTTCCAACTGGTAAGCCTGCAATCCAACACGCTTAAGCACTTTAAATGGTCCGAGGAAACGGGGACTCAACTTCCCGCGTTTTCTGAACCGGATAATGCCCTTCCAAGGCCACACCTTTAGCATCACACGGTCGCCCACTTGGAATTCCATCAGCCGCCTCTTCTTATCGGCATAACTCTTTTGCCGATCTTGAGACGCTTCCAATCTCTCCCGAATGCCTTTGACCTTATCGTCCGTCTCTTGCACGATTTCAGGTCCGGCGAATTGTTTCTCTCCCGCTTCTATCCAACATACGAGAGTTCTGCACTTTCGCCCGTATAAGGCCTCAAACGGAGCCATTCCAATACTCGAGTAGTAGCTATTATTGTGAGAAAACTCCACCAAAGGTAGGTGAGATTCCCAACTACCCCCGAAGTCGATAACGCAAGACCTTAGCATATCTTCAAGCGTTTGGATCGTTCTCTCGCTTTGACCGTCGGTTTGAGGATGGTAAGTCGTACTCAACTTCACGCGCGTACCAAGCTCCTTCTGCAAGCCATCCCAAAAGTTTGAAGTGAACCGACTGTCACGATCCGATACAATAGACAAAGGTACTCCATGCCTCGAAACCACCTCATCGATGTAGAGTTTTGCTAATTTTTCCATCGGTAGTGTCTCATGCATGGCCAAGAAATGAGCGCTCTTGGTCAATCGGTCAACTATCACCCATATGGTATCATGACCTCGAAGAGTCTTGGGCAACTTAGTCACGAAGTCTATGGTAATGTGTTCCCATTTCCACTAGAAGATCTACAAGGATTGGAGGCTCCCGTACGGTCGTTGATGATCGACTTTCACTTGCAAACATGTCACACAACACTCTACGTAACGTGCCATGTCAAGCTTCATCACCGACGACCAATAGTGTAGCTTCAAATCTCGGTACATTTTTGTACTCCCCGGATGAATGGAATACTTGGACTTATGGGAATCTTCGAGAAGAAACTCCCGACTGCCCCCAATCTTGGGTACCCATATTCGACCGTTGAACAATTTTACCCCATGGCTATCTTCCGTTAAGAGTGAACGTTGTTTTGAAATGACCTCCTCCTTGAGATTTTCCTCCAATAATGCTTCCAGTTGGGACGTCTTAATCTTTTCAATGAGACTCGACACGAGCTCGATTCTTAAGAGGGTGGCCCGAATGCTCCCGCTGTAGTCCTTCCGACTCAAAGCATCGACCACTACGTTTGCCTTACCAGGATGGTAAAGCAACTCACAATTGTAGTCTTTGAGTAACTCGAGCCACCGCCTTTGCCTCATGTTCAACTCCTTTTGATCAAAGACGCATTTCAAACTCTTATGATATGTGTAGAGGGTGCATTTTATGCCATAGAGGTAGTGTCGCCAAAGCTTCAAAGCGAACACCACCGCCGCCAACTCCAGATCATGGGTAGGGTAGTTCTTTTCGTGAATCTTGAGTTGTCTCGATGCGTAAGCGATTACCTTGCCTCTTTGCATCAACACACAGCCCAACCCCAACTTCGAAGCATCACTATAAATCACGAAGTCTTCCGATCGTTCAGGTAACGATAGAATCGGGGCTTCACACAACTTCTTTTGTAAGGTCCTGAATGCCTTCTCTTGCGTTTCTGTCCAAATGAACTTCACATTCTTCCTAGTCAAAATCGTCAAGGAAGAAGCGATCTTGGAGAAGTCTTGGATGAATCTCCGATAATAGCCCGCCAATCCCAAGAAGCTTCGGATCTCGGACGGATTATTGGGAGGTTCCCAATTCATCATTGCCTCAATCTTGGAGGGGTACACTTTCACTCCGTCTCGAGTGACAACATGACCCAAGAACTGAACTTCTTCAAGCCAAAAGTCGCACTTGGAAAACTTGGCATAGAACCTCTCCTTTCTCAACACTTCTAGAACTTCGCGTAGGTGTTGCTCGTGTTCTGACTCGCTCTTGGAATACACGAGTATGTAATCAATGAATACAATGACCGACTTGTCGAGGAATGACCGGCACACTATATTCATCAAGTCCATAAACACCGTCGGTGCGTTAGTTAGACCAAATGGCATCACAGGAAATTCGTAATGGCCATAACGCGTTTTAAAAGTTGTATTCGAAACGTCTTCTTCTCTCACCTTCACTTGGTGGTATCCCGAGCGCAAATCGATCTTCGAGAAATAACCCGCTCCTTCTAGCTGATCGAATAAGTTATCGATTCTCGGGAGTGGATACTTATTCTTCACTGTAGCCTTATTCAGTTCACGATAATCGATGCACATTCTCATTGTGCCATCCTTCTTCTTGACAAACAAGACCAGAGCTCCCCAAGGCAACGCGCTCGGTCTTATAAACCCCTTCTCTAGGAGTTCTTGGAGTTGAACCATCATTTGTTGCATCTCCGATGGCGCCAACCGGTAAGGGGCTCTAGCAATAGGAGTCGCTCCTGGTACAAGATCTATTCAAAATTCTACTTGATGATCGAGTGGTAAACCGGGCAAGTCATCCGGAAAACGTCGGTAAACCCGCGCAACACCTTTACATCTTCAAGTTTCTTCTTCTCCAGCTTGACGTCAACTACGTATGCTAAGAAGGACGAACATCCCTTCACTAAGCACTTTTGTGCCTTAGCCATGGTGATAACCACTACATCACCCTTCCTCCTTTCACCATAAACTACCACCATGTCACCATCCGATGTAGGGAGTCTGATTAGTTTCTTGGAGCATAGGATTTCAGCATGATTGTCCGCCAACCAATCCATACTGACTACCATATCGAAGCCATCGATAACCATGGGCATCAGATTTATTGAGAATTTCTTCCCCTCGATGTCGATCGAGCAATCCTTCAAAACATCGCGGACCACTACTTGACTACCATTTGCTATTTCTACCACTAAAGCATCAACTAAGCTACTAGTAGGCATGGCAAGCTTTTGGCAAAAAGAAGCTGACACAAAAGAGAAACTAGCTCCGGAATCAAATAACACACGAGCATGTACGGAGTTTAGAAGAAACGTACCCGATACCACGTCGGTGGATGCCTTGGCCTCATCAACCGTCATCTGGAAAGCTCGGCCAGGAACTCTGGGAGGGTTCTCTTTCTTCTCCGGGGCGCTCCCCGTCTTCCACTTCAGACAATCCTTTCGAAAATGTCCCGGCATCTTGCACTCAAAACAGACAATCCCCTTGATCGGACAATCTTTGGTAAGATGATCAGTCTTACCACACTTGGCACAAGAGGTGAAATTGGGATTGCAGTTGCCATGGTGTTTGCTTTGGCACCTATGGAACCATCATGCCTCTTGACGTTTGTTGAAATTCCGATTCCCAACGAATGGTCGATTCTTCTTAGGAGGTCCGGAATTGCCTTCCCACTTCCTCTTGTCTGTTACTACCACGACTTTCTCTGGCTTGCCTCTTGCATAGACCTCTTCCATAAATTGAGCTTCCTCAATTATCTCCCGGAGGTTAGAGGCTTTAGAGTTGCGGACCATCGACATCATGTCCGCCGGTAGGCCTTTGAGGTAAGCTTTAACCTTCTCTTTTTCTGTTGAGGCCACATGCCCCACCAAACCCAGCTTTTCCATGAATTGACGGGTGTACTCCCTCACCGTCAAGTTTCCCTTTTCAAGAGACCGGAACTCAGCTTCAATACGGGCCATGGCCCTCTCACTGCAGTACTCTTCCAATATTTTCACTTTGAATTCGCCCCAAGTTAGTTGGGCCAAAACTGTAGGAGAGAGGGTGGACTGAATGACATTCCACCATGTGAGCGTTGTATCCCTGAGCAGTTGAGTAGCGAATCTCACCCTTTGGTCATCTCCACACTCAGATGAACCGAAGGCTTGTTCGACTGCTTGGATCCACTTTACGCACGCAACCGGATCTTCAGAACCAGAGAAATCAGGTGGTCCACAACCTAGAAAGGATTTATAGGAACAACTTTTTCCACTCTTCTGAGTGACAACAACCCTGTGCTCTTCAGTCCTGATTCTGTTCCCGGTGCCACCAGAACCAACTAACATATTCTCTTCCACTGCCTCGTGCCTTATGAGGCTCGCATCATGGTCCTCCAACATCTTCATAAATGCCTCTTGCTGCTTCTCCATAGCCGACGTCATCATTTGCATGACGCTGGCCATCGTGTCAGCTTGAGGGTTTGCCTCTTGAACAACCGGGTTTGTGGATGCCAATTCCACTTTAGGCACTTGCTCCACCTCCCCAGTGAATAACGACAACATACCAGGAGGGACGACAGTCGGCGCCCTAACCACCGGGTTTCGCTCGGGCGAACTATCATCACGTAGGTCTCTGTCGCCTAACGGCCGACTACGAGTGTTCACCATAATGGAGTAATGGCTGCCACACAAGTACGAGAAAGAGTAAGAGAGAGGTCAATAAAATAAGCACAAAGAGAACAACTACTACATTACCAATTGTCATAGTAGCGGAACTTCAAGAACACTCACGTAAAACATCCTCCTAATAACATTAGCTAAGTGAGATTATGAACATATAATACATAAAGGTTCTCGTTACCATCGCCACAACGCTTGATAAACATAATTTCCGTCGACTCTAAGACTAACCCATCTTAGAAGTTCTACCCAAACTCACAATCAATACTTAACATACTCAGTCTAAGTCTAGACATCTTACATTCATGCCTAGTTCACTTAAACTAGAGCTCTGATACCAACTTGTAACACCCTAAAAATTCGAGTAATTTTAAAAATTGAAAATTCAGCAATATGACATTTGTATTTGGAGCAAACCACCCAAAAAGGGTAAAAGTGTATGCGTTTACAAAACCTGTATAAGATGCGTGGGAAATCGACAACAAACTAATTTAAACCAATTCTATCTAGATTACATAGGTTGTCAACCCAATTCCAAAAATGAATAAATTGTTTTAAACGCCAAGACCCCAAAATATCTATCATACAAAAATGCCCTCAAGAGACCACACTCTTCACTCAAACCCTTGACGACCCGCCGCTAAAGGAACCTGTTATACACATCATTTGAGAAAAAGTGTTAGGCTTAAAGCCTACTGAGAACATACAATTTATATGATAAATCAGTAAGAAATTTAAATACAACATAAGTAAATCGTTTTCACCAATCGCCTTTGTAAATGATTTGAATAACACATAATGACCTTACGGTCCAAATTACATCTTGCGATGACGGGAATACCCGATTTTCCAAGGATTGTCGCGGAACACAAAGTAAGCCACTTTCCAATGTTATTGAGCTCACCATACTAGGATCAAGGTCACGAACACGCCGACTCGTACTAAGATGTAAGGGAGGGCACCCAATGATCCCTAGTCATGCTGATTCACTAGGATTTACATTTACGACCCACGGCTAGTACGCGGTCCCACATAACCGTACCAAGTTTCCACCCTAGGGCCCAATGTCTCAACTAGCTACAAACGGGAGTTATCCCCAATAATAAGTCAACTCTATACCTATGGATCCACTAGTAATAGTCTAGACTTGTCACAATTTCATCTGTGACTAACTATAATCAAACATATAGTTTATAACACCATTTATTTCTCAAATCACATTTTTGTGGTTAACTGCTAATAAGAAATACAAAGCCAAAACATGAATCATAAGGCTGTATTTTCATTTATAAATATGTTTCCTTACCGAGTAAACATTTCAAGTGTAAGAAACCATTTATCCTTTTTATAAATAACCCTTTCAACCAAAATGTCCATAATATACTTAAAACATGAACTTGGCTAAAATGCCCTAAGTTGAACATTTATTCATCAAAATGTGAAGACATTCATATTTGTAGTTCCAAGACATATATTGTTCCTTTATTTTACAAAAGGGTAACAAACCCTAAGAATCTCCAAAATACCAAGTTAGGTCAAAAACTCACCAACAAAGAACATGTAAGCAAGGAGATACTTAGAAGTCAAAAATGCATTTTGATGTGTATAAAATTTAAGAAAGGGAAGTATGAACTCATAATGGGTTTATTCTAAACCCTAGCAAAAATCTATATAAATAAGTCTTTGAACTTGAGAACTTGTAAGCTTCACACCAACACTTGATAACCTAGAATGATAAATGAAGGATCTTAGGCTTCCATTAACTAGTAATGAATGAAGAGAGAGGATGGAACTTACCTAGGGTTCAAGAAAATCACCCTTCTCAAAGATGGAATGACATAAATGAGTCTATGGTCTCCTGGGGTCTGATTAATACCAAAAACCCCGCTCGCGACCTTGTCCGGCGAGAGTAACATGGTCACAATCGTCGGGGCACAATCACCCGCTCTTAGGAGCTTTTGGTACCTCTCCCGCGAGAGTGCCCGACGAGAGTGACATTGGTCACAATCTCCGGGGCACAATCCCACCAATTGTACCGCGGGGTATTACTCCCCTCGCGATTGTGAGTTGCGAGAGTGACAAGGTGTCACAATTGCGGGCATAATCGTCGGCCCTGCTCCGAGGCTCGATTTCATTCGCAACGCTCCTCAACCCCTCTAGACTTTACGGATTTGGTTTTGTGGTTAAGGATCCACTATAACCAGGGTAAAAATACTAGGTGATGCTCCAACATACGTCAAAGGTAGGATATGGTTTCTCGGTCAAACTTACCGAAATTTCGAGTGTTACAGTAAAACTAGCTAGGAACGTCTAATCATGATCTAACAAAATAAAAGTCTCCTCTTAACGCAAGCTCCACGCTTACATCCTCCCATTGGCCCTACTCGAGCCCTCATCTACCTGCTTACCTGAAAAGGTTTTAGTATTTAAAAGTGAGGGTTAGACTATAAGGTCTAGTGAGATCCCTCTAATACCGCGTCGCACCACAAATAACAACAAAACGGTCATTTGTATTTAAAAACAATCAATCTTTAAGTAAAAAGATTTCACACATAACTTATGTTAACGATCCACGATATAGTCACGTACACTTGCGACTATGTGTTCGGGGAACTAAACTCATCCAATACTAAGGTATAACTAAAGCAAAACATAAATGAACAAGTTCTAAGGCTCGAGATTACTTACTATAAATTTTTGGGCGTTACATTAATGACATTAATAATGTAATCTAGAAAATCTAAAAATTTGATGTTATGTTAATAGCAAGTGAGCTTTATATATAAATCATGGAATGCAT
Source organism: Arctium minus (assembly GCA_954870635.1). Taxonomy (NCBI): domain Eukaryota; kingdom Viridiplantae; phylum Streptophyta; class Magnoliopsida; order Asterales; family Asteraceae; genus Arctium; species Arctium minus. Next base: position 63,561,033 of record OX941093.1, read on the forward strand.
GTTCAAATACAAGACACTTCATTCATTCATACGTTGAAGTATTTATCAGATTCATCAAACCCAGTGACAGTGTACTCTAGTAACAATCTGAAGATGAATCAAACAGGTGTGCAATCAGCCGAGTACAATCGCCAGCATCACGAAATCGACATTCCATTTGCTTCGGCACAACCGAATCTACCTCGTCCAGATCTATTTATCGATAATTTCTGCTGCCGAAGTTTACTTCTTAATTTGTTCTTGTTTTGATGTTCATTTCATCAGGGCCTTTCCAAACTTTTTGGAGCCCTGTTACACTTGTACTTAAGGTTGTAAACGAAACAAACGTTTAGCAAACCGTTCATGAACTATTTGGCAGAAAGTTCGTTCATTTATTAAATAAATTAACGAACATGAACACATGTTTTTGTTTGTTTAGTCAAATGAACTAACATGAATAATAACATTGTCCATTCATGATATATTATAAGTTATAACATTATATAAAATGATTAATTAAACTAAGTTTTTAGAGTTCCACTTTTATCACTCCTAAGTTCGTCGGGTTTTACATTTTATTATGTTATCTTAGAGCAATAAAGTGATAGAGTAACGGTGGTTGTTTTCAACAAATTTGTTCGTTTAGCATCTTAATGAACGTATATGAACGAACACGAACAAATACATTTTCTTAACGAACAAACATATAAATGCAAAAAAATATTTGTTTACCTTTCGTGTTCGTTCATTTAAATTAACCGTTCGTGTTTGGTTTGCTCGTTTACAACCTTACTGGTTGTACCGAGACTATAGACCAACTTGACGAGTATTAAATTAAACGAAATATAAAAGCTTATAACATAAGTTATATTAAACGTTATACAAAAATGCTTGGTTTGGATCTTATTTTTTGTTTGATTTCGATCGTTTCCACTTTATTTAAAATAACAAAAATTCTTAAAGTAACATAACATATGACTTCACTTAAATAAATCATTCGTTTAACATTATTCGAAACAAATTCTTCAATTACTCGGTTTCTCGTAATCAAATTTCTCAAATAAAAAGTTTTGATTTAAGTTAACCGTTTTTCAGAATCATATTCAAAATGTAAGATCATTTCAAATAAATTACTATAATTTATGAAGAAAAACCTTAAAACTCAAAACGACACAAAATACATACAAACACACACACACACACACACACACATATATATATATATATATATATAGAGGGTTGGGCTATTTTGTTAACCCAAATCATTGTAGTAACTTTGTTAACCCAATTATCAGCCGTTGATTTTAACACAAACGGTTGAGATGAACCATATGAAAAAAAATAATTATAAAATGGGATGTTTGAGTAATAAATATAAGGAACGAGGGTGTTTAAGGGCATTTGAGGAAAATCAATTTCTCTTACCCTTTGTAACCCCCCTTAACATACTCCTCATTTAATGAATTGCATGTCTTATATTTTTTTGCTTTCATAGATGTTCATTTACATTCAAGTAAAGGAACACATGGTTGGTACATTGAACACTTATGAAAAAAAATCTCACACTACCAATGCACCAAATATAGTCGATTTGTGAACTGATGAACCCATATAACCTCAACCTCATGAACTTTTAACCCCTTTTATAATTGTTCATCAGACCCGTTCCTGACATTTTTTAGACCCTGGGCGAGATGTAAAAATGGGTCTTCGATAACTACGAATTTATTTTCAATATATTGTTTATCTCATCAAAAATAACATTGAATTCAAGAAATACTAATAATTTATGTAAAATCGTTTTTCCTGGTATTCCAAGCGCAAGATCGATCAATAATTATTTTTAAATTAGTATTATCTACCATATCATTTTTACATAACATTGTCAATTCGTTCAACCATCAAAGACATGTCTTATGATATATCTTTAATATATAGATTGAAATCCTTTAAGGTCACTATGTTGACCATTCGGAGTATCACTTTAAGTAAATCAAAATAAATCAGTTGAGTTTTCACATGTTACCTGATGTTGATGTTGATGGTTTTCATCACCATTTTAAACTTTTAGAATTGAAATAAACATTTTAAGAACTATTAATCATATAATCAAAAGTCCATGTTGGTTATAGTTTAAGATCTTATTATTGTTTTAGAAATAAGAGAGTACTTAAGATTCATGCACTTAATATTAGGTAATAAGGAGTCAATAATTTTTGGAAAAAAAAAGAAAGATAGTTCTGAAATCCTAAATATAGATATAAGTCGGGTCGTCTCATATAGTTGGTAATTGTTTTTAAAATATAGGAGTTTTTTAGTTAATAACAATAAATCTACTATATTCTAACACAAAAAACATTCATGCGGATGGAATAATCAAAATAATATGTGGAAGATGAGTAATAGAGTATATATCAAGGTTTCTAGGCAAAAATAGTTTTTAGATAAGTAGAGGATAAAAAAAACTTAGAGAAACAATAAGTAATATTACAAAATGAAAGACCAATTAACTTGTTACAAATTTTATTGTCCAATTAATTAATTAAAACATGTTTGGGTCCGTAATATAATACTAAAAAAATATAACTGGATCCTATTATATACCGACTTTTTTGTCTTTTTAATTAATTGTTTTTACTACTATATATTATATACTTCAAAATTTGGGCCACTATTTTCTTTGGCCCTGGCCCTCGGCATGCGCCCGGCCCGCCCTCCCTCAGGGACGGCCTTGTTGTTCATATGTCTTCATTTCGCACCAATTCTATTTCATATGTGTTCATGACACATGGTTGGTTTCATTGTTGTTCATGCTTGATACACTTAATTGATGAACCCATTTATGTAAACAGACACATGGTTGGTTTTATATTTGTTTGTGGTTGGTATATTGAACAGTCATTAAACAATTTATAACAACTACAATGCACCCAATATTTAACCCCCTTTTATTATTGTTGACATGTCTTTATCTCACACCCTAATACTATCTCATATATGTTCATGACAGATATAGACACATACAATAGTCCTTTCGGTTAGCATTCATGTAACAAATGAACTCACATGAACAATCGAACAAAAATACTACAAACTAATCCTCCAACCCCATAGAATTAGTAGAATCGTTCAACATACCAGGTTGAATGTATTTTTGATCACACGAAAAATCCATTTTGATACAATGAATGTTGATGAACGAATTAAAAATTAAAACACATAGTATTTTTGTTAAGAATTAATAATAGCTACAACAATTTTGTAATCTCCTCCTAATTATATGTTATTATGTAACTCTCAATCAAAAAGTCTAGCAAGAAAAACACTTTATGAACTACCATTTCTACATCTGGGGAAAATCAACAATATTGTCTTTCCCCTTCATTTCTTTTTTCTTCTTAAAAAAACTCGAGAACACAACATTTTTTCTTTCCCTCTTACTTTCCTTCCCTTTCTCTTCTTTCCCTTCGTAAAAAAAACTCAAGGTCTAAGGATGTGTTTACTTGCGACAACTTAAAGGTTGAACAAGCTTATTCGCAATCGCACAACACCTAGGGGTTATATAAAATATTGACATTTTTTCCATTCAGTTAAAATGAAACGCCTTTCCTTCAAACCTATATCCTCCATCGCTCTCCCTCTTTTCCCGGCGATACTCCCCTTCAACGACGTCCCTCCTCTCCATACCTCTCGCTCCCCTGTGCTCATGTCACTGCGTGCGATGGATTTTTCGGTCACTTCCTAACCTCTCGCTCCCCTGTGCTTCGGTCACTGATTTTAGGGTTTGAGAATTCGAGCAAAGGGGGATTTACTCGATGATTTTAGTTGCAGAGCTCTGTTGGTTTGAGTTCTGCAATTGGTGCAGGTCTGTTGATTTTAGTTTCAGATACTCTCTTTCTCTTCTCTTGTCTTTGATTTTGTTCAACTCTTTTTTTCTTTTCAATTTCTCTTCCACTTTATTGTATTCAATGATTCTTGTATTGTATCAACTCTTAAGCAATATCATACTGGTCGTATAAATTGATATATTGGTTTTGAAATTTATCTTTTGGATGATATTGTGCACACCATGTATTCGATGAATTGATGTTATATGTAAAATTTCAACTAAACAAGTGTAATTTATACTCAAGGGTAAAACAGAATTTTTATCCTTCAGACAGTTCATTCAGAAAAGAAGAAAAAAAGAGTAAACAACAACATTTGGTAAACAGCCCCCAAGTCTCCAGACTTGCAATTAGTTGAGAAACAAGGATTTGTACATACACATATCATTTCTGTTTCAACTGGCCTCCTTCTGGTGTAATGTTTTAAATACATAAAATTAGGTAATTTTGCAAACAATGATTAAATATGGAATAATGATGAAGTTTCTTTGTGATACGATGAATGCTAAAGACATGAATAACAATATTTGTTAATTTCATTTCGACCTAGAATCATGGTCCCTTTGGGAAGAATTTCCTTTTCATAGTAACATCTACACGTTCTCAGGCTGCTGAAATGGCTTTTTCATACTTATTAAAACCTTTATAAATAGGACCTGGATAACCTTGAGTTGCATACTTGAGTGACCTGCAGTGCATCCTGGACTGATTAGCCTGGAGTGAGCCTTCTTTGTCGCACATTAAAAAATCCGAAATTTTCTGCATTTTTGTACAAGTTTTCAATTTTAACTACATTCTGTTGTTTGGAAGGTGCATCATTTCTTTTAGAAATTCATGTAGATGCATTGTTGAATTCAAGCAACCCTACTGTAAGATAGAATTTATTTCTAATTCTCATTGATGATATGTTAGTTTTAATTTCCAGAGACCAACACTTGAAAACTAAACTATTGTGTGCTTGATTTCAATGTGAAGAACCGAATAAGATACTAACTTTGCCTTGGAACTACTTTAAAGGAACTAGAAAAGATTACATCGAATATGGTGTCCCTCTATATGATGCATCAGTTAAAGATGATTGGGAAGCTGCTAAAGTCATTCTTGATAAAAACCCAGAGTTGATACGGTGTAGTATCACTGAAAATTGTGAAATAACACTTCATGTTGCAGCATCGGTAAGAGGAACCAAATTGATGGAAGAGTTTGTGGAAAGTCTGGTGCACTTGATGGAAAAGGACGATTAGCACTTCAAAATAAAATTTTCAACACCGCCCTTTGTCTAGCCTCTATGGCTGGAAATGTTAAGATGGTTGAAATTATGGTGAAAAAGAACACCTTGTTGTCTATCCTTGGTAGTCAAGGAATGTTGCCGCTCTGTATGGCAACCTTATCTGGATATCATAACATGGTGAAGTATCTCTATGACAATTCCAAAAATTTGCAGGACAATGGTTGGACACATCAGAATCGTTGTTGGCTTCTTTCGAGCTGTGTCCAGTATGGTCTAGTAAGCATCTTTTATATAGTTATTACACCTACACATTCTTTTTATTTCTTATCATAATTTGTATATGTACATTTCTCTACTCCTTGTTACAATATATGAACATTTCGATCCGCCACGGATTTATACAAGTATGAAACTATAAGATGGTAGCGTAGTTTGCAAAAACGTTCTGATTTGGTCCCTCCCACTAACGACAGTTAATAAATTATGTTAAACGATGGCATTTTCGTCTTTTTATCGATATTCTGTCTTTCATACAATCAAAAACAATAGGGACCAAAATCATAAAATCTCAAAAATGATATATTGTTTTATAAAATTTGAGAAATGTCAGGATCTGTATGCTATTATATATATATATATATATATATATATATATATATATATATATATGAGGGAGGTTCAAGGGAAAACCTCAAAAAAATGGAAAACTAAGTAACACCCTGTAGCCATTCATCTGCCATTCATCTGGACGGCATGCACTTGTGCATTCAAGTAAATTAAGTTGTTTTTTGGTTTTATGCACTTGTGCATATACACGTGTGCATGTTAGCAATTACTTGTATGCACAAGTGCATACTGTTCAAATGAATGGCTATCAGGGTGTTCTTCACTTTTCTGTATTTTTGAGGTTTTCCCTTGAACCTGACACACACACACACACACACACACACATATATATATATATATATATATATATATATATATATATAGGGGCAGGTTCAAACGAGAAGCTAAACATTTTGCGAAAAAGGCGAGAAGTGTTTAATCATATATGATACACAAGCTTAATCATATATGATTACACATATGTTATATTGGTAATACATAGTCGTTTAATCATATATGATTAAACACACGCACAGGCCGTTTAATCATATATGATATCACACTTCTCGCCTTCTCGTAAAATGTTTAACTTCTCGCATGATCCTTCCTCTCTCTTTCTCTCTCTCTCTCTCTATATATATATATAGGGTAAGGTTCAGAGGAAACCTCAACAAAACGGAAAACTGAGGAACACCATGACAGCCCTTCATCTAGACGGTATGCACTTGTGCATACAAATAATTTGTAACATGGACACATGCATATGCACACGTGTATAAAAACCAAAAGCAACTTAATTTGCTTGTATGCACCGGTGCATACTGTCCACATAAAGGGCTACAGGGGTGTTCCTTAGTTTTCCATTTTTTTTAAGGTTTTCCCCTGAACCTCCCTCTATATGTATATAGACGTGGATGTCAATTTTATGGTCTACTTTGCCGAACCCTTCACACATTTCATGTTGGTGGATTTGCTGATTAGATCTCATGTCATTGCAGTTGCAAAAGAAAGTCTCCTTTGTGTTTTATTGCAGATGATAACATCTTCTTAACAATTGCCCTTGCTCATCTTTCCAAGACATCACGCATAATGTCGTTGTTTCCTGGTCTTGGGGAGAAGGGTTCCCAATACTTGCAAGTTGTTGCTAATGAAAATGGTTACTCAATGGATCTTAAATACGAGGAAACAACAATGGACTATGGATGATATTCACCGAAAGAAGGTTAGTGCTCCTACTTTAGCTCTTCACATTTCAAAAATGTGCTTCTGTTGAGTGTACTTGATATATGATACAAGATCATGCAGTTCTGATATTGTTATTCCTCTTTCAACTTGTCGTCTTATCAATAGTTAACACCAAGTGTTTTGTTCAGTCTTATACTACTTTAAAAATCCAATAACTGAAAAAGTAGTTGGGTTACTTCCATTACTGCAACAGATTATAGCTTGTATCCCGACACCTTTTGATTTCTTGTCCAATGTCCAGGTTAACCTTTTGATAGCAGAGTCGATTTACTTTGGTGCAGAGGGGATGCTTCCTTGCACAAGCTGCAGTCTTGGTAAATATGGAGTAATGTTATACATATTGTATGTAATCTAAGGCAGGATGCGTAGGCCACAACCAATAATAGTTTTGTATGGATAAAGCCTACATTTTGTTATCGACAATGATAACAATCAAACTATATTATGATCTAACGTGGAAGGTCAATGATAACAATCAAACTATATTTCACGTTGCTGTCGAACATCGTCATGAGGGTATCTACAACATATCATATGAGGTAGCTTTAGTGAGCGAGTTGATAACTCCTCTTAGAGATGGAAATGGCAACAATATGTTGCATTTAGTTGGGAAGAGGACCAAGAAGCTATTTCAAGATGTGGGTGGACTTGATTTACATATGCATTGAGAACTATTATAGTACAAGGTAGTCTATAACTATACTACTCTATATTAGTATAACCAGAAAGTAGTCTATAACTATACTACTTTCTCTCAGTATGTCATATATGACAACTTCATTTTGAGTAAAGAAATAGGTCCATTGGGATGCACTTTTTCTTTTCTATCAAATATAATTATATGAAGCATGTGCATGCACACACTTATAGACCTAAGATTGTGCACGAAATCAAATATCGTAGGAGTCCCCATAGCCATTGGATGAACTCGATCGGAGATCCGACATTCAACAAAGACACGGTGACATTTTGGTTAGAGGAACTTCGATGGCAAAGCTATAGGCAGACTCAAATATGAACAAAGTTAACATGAAAAAAATCAACCTTAATATAGATTAACGTATATTAAACATAAGTTAACATACCCGACAAGCCTTAACATGTGTTAACATTTAAGCCTTAACATGTGTTAACATAAATAAGTGTTCTTTTCAATTGGCATGCATAACATACTTATGCCTCTTTCGAACTGTAAATAATTGTGGATGTGATACCTTACATATCAATTAAATGATCTAACTCTATTTTGTGTTGTAGGAAGTAGAGGGTATGGTCCCTCCTTTTTTGTAGAGAACAAAAGAACAAAGATGGTCTAACACCACAAAAGTTATTCACAAAGGAACAAAAATATAACACACTATAATTTAGAGTAATTTAAAATTCGAAAATTCGGCAATATGACGTTTATAAATGGAGTAAACCACCCAAACGGGTAAATGTAATATACATTTACAAAACCTGTAAAAGAATATAAAAATCGACTACAAACTAATCTAAATAAATTATATCTAGATTACATTGGTTGTCAACCCAATTCCCAAAATATTAAAATCATTTGAACGCCATGACTCCAAATATCTATCATCCCAAAAATGCCTCAAGCACCCATGCTCATCACTCAAACCTTCGGCGACCCACTGCTAAGGGAATTGTTATACACGTCATTTAAGAAAAAGTGTTAGGCTTAACGCCTAGTGAGAACATACAATTTTTATAAATAATTTGGAAATAAATTAAATGCGACGATAAATAAACTTTCAAAGTGTAGCAACATGTTTTAACTATAAAAAAAGTAATATATTTGCTGAAAGTTTAATAAATCAGAAAAAAGGGAGCTGCTAGATTTTAATAAAATAAAAAAAATAAAATGAATTATTTAGTATTAATAAATAATTAAAGGGGGTTATAAATAAAGTTGTTATATGTACTAAAGACAAAAGAAAAGGGGCTGGAAAAAGGGGCTGTTAGTGGCAGTTTGAGGTGTTATTTGGTGGCATATGGTGCATGGGAGGAGACCACATCAAGTAGTGACTAACCTATTTCCAAGCTCCTTAAGCTTTAGTATAAATATAAGCCTCTTTTGTCTCTTTTAAGTTCTTTGTCCAGCAGAAAACAATCAAACACACACATATAATTCCATATTTTGTTAATAGAAAGAGGAGATTAGCAAGCAAGAGTAGAGGGTTGTGATTGTGTTTATAGATGATATTCTCATTTATTCCAAGAATGAGGATGAACATCAAAAACATTTACATGCAGTACAGAGTCTTTTAAGGCAGGAGAAGTTGTATGCCAAATTTTCAAAGTGTGATTTTGGCTCAAGGAAGTTCAATTCCTCGGGCATGTGGTTAATGAACGAGGAATACAAGTAAATCCTGCTAAGGTGAGCGTCGTTATGAATTGGGAAGCTCCAAAAAGTATGTCTGAGATACGGAGTTTTCTAGGATTAGCAGGATATTATCGTAGATTCATTCAGGACTTCTCCAAAATAGCATCTCAAATAACGGCATTGACAAGAAAGGGTAAGAAGTTTGAATGGGGAAAAGAGCAAGAACAAGCTTTTCATACATTAAAAGGAAAGCTAAGCATTACACCCATTCTATCATTTCCAGAGGGAACGGAAGGATTTATAGTATACAACGATGCTTCAAGACTAGGACTAGGGTGTGTACTTATGCAATACGACAAGGTGATAGCTTATGCGTCAAGGCAACTAAAGGAAAACGAGAAGAAATATCTGACACATGATTTAGAACTCGCTGCAATTGTATTTGCACTAAAGATCTGGCGACATTACCTTTATGGTACACATTGCATCATGTATACTGACCACAAGAGTCTGCAATAATTGTTTAGTCAAAAGGACTTAAACATGAGACAACAACGATAGATGGAATTACTTAAAGGATTATGATTGTGAAATTCGATATCATCCTGGCAAAGCTAATGTGGTAGCAGATGCATTGAGAAGAAAAGAACGCAAGAAGCCGACACAAATTAAAGTGTTGAGAATAGATGTGATGCCTGAATTTTTAGTACAAATAAAAAAAGCTCAGGATAGTGCACTTACCGAAGAACATATTAATAAAGAGCGTATGGTAGGACAAGCCAAATTCCTAGAAACTGATAACAAGGAATGTAGAAGATTTCATGGAAGATTGTGGGTTCCATTGGTAAGTGGTCACTGTGAGGCCTTGTTAAGTGACGCTCATAAGTCCAAATACTCCATTCACCCTAGCGTGGATAAGATGTCTCGAGATTTGAAGTTATTATACTGGTGGCCAGGAATGAAAAAGGATGTTAAGAATTTTATTGAGAAATGTATGACTTGCCTTCAAGTAAAGGATTAACATCAAAAACCTTTTGGAGGGTTACAACCTTTAGAGATTCCAATATGGAAACGAGATCACATCACTATGGATTTTGTGATGAAATTACCTCGAACCAAGAAAGGTAATGATTTCATTTGGGTAATCGTTGATAGGTTAACCAAATCAGCTCACTTCTTGCCAATTAAAGAAAGTTATACAATAGAAGGACTTGCAAAACTGTATGTTGATGAAATAGTCTCAAGGCACGGGGTACCATTATCAATAATATCAGATAGAGATAGCCGATTTACATCACGATTTTGGAGAAGTTTTCATAAAGAAATGGGGTCAAGACTAAACTTAAGTACAACCTACCATCCACAAGCTGACGGACAGAGTGAACGAACCATTAGAACATTGGAAAACATGCTTAGAGCTTGTGTAATTGATTTAGGTGGTGGTTGGGATGATCACTTACCCCTAATAGAATTCTCGTACAACAATAGTTATCACGCAAGTCTAAAAGCTGCTCCATATAAAGTCTTGTATGGTAGAAAATGTCGAACCCCAGTGTGTTGGAATAACTTTGAAAACAAAGGAATGACGGGACCAGAGCTAATTCAACAAACTTCAGAAAAGGTAAAACAAATTCGGGAAAGGCTACAAGCAGCCCAGGACCGACAGAAAAGCTACGCACATAAGAGACGAAAGCATATAGAATTTCAAGTGGGGGAACGGTTTATGCTCAAAGGTGCTCCTTGGAAAGGATTAATTGATTAGATTCGGAAAGCGAGGAAAGTTGAGTCCTCGTTATATAGGACCCTTTCAAATAATTCAAAGGGTCGTAGAAGTGGCTTATCGGTTAGAAATGCATGCTGAGCTACAAAAGATACATAATACATTCCATGTATCCAACTTGAGGAAGTGTATGGCTGATGAAGATATGAAGGTCCCATTGGATGAAATTTGAGTGAATGAAAAACTGACATATATGGAACAACCAGAAATGATAATTGATCGAGCAATTCGAAGATTGAGGAATAAAGAGGTTCCGTTGGTTAAAGTACAGTGGAAATATCATAAAGGTCGCAATGCCACTTGGATAAATGAGAATGAAATGAGGACGAAGTTTCCCTATCTATTTTAAAGAAAGTAGATTCCGAGGACGAAATCTTTTGTAAGGAGGGGAGATTTGTAGCAGCCTGTTTTAACTATAAAGAAAAAGTAATATATTTGCTGAAAGTTTAATAAATCAGAAAAAAGGAAGCTGCTGGATTTTGTGTGTCCCTGTGATTCACGATTCAATCAAGCAAACAATAAACACAATACGATTATGCAAACCTGGTATTGATTTCACAAACGATTCAAACGATTACAAGGTTGAATGATGAACTTCTCTCCCTGTCTCTTTCACGCAACCTCTCTCTCTTTCTCTCTGATTTCTCAATGTACGGCTCACACACTCTCTCAAACTTAATTAACCTAATTAACACTAATTAAACTAATTTAAACATAGGCTTATAACCAAATGGGCTTGGCTTGGGCCCAATAGCTAATAACCAATAACATATTTAAAAGATAAAGACTAATAATGAAAATACAGAAAATAAACTTTGACTATTATTACAAAGGACCCTAGACTATTTGTTGAGAGTCGACTTTGTCAGCTTTGACTTCAGATTTCCATCTTCAGATAATGATGATCTTGAATCCAATAAAACTGTGCTTTAACAATCTCCCCCTTTGGATCAAGATCATTACTAAACAGATTCAGCAATTCAATCCTTCTTTTTTAAGCTCAGAAGATGCAATCTCTCTCTTTGGCTTCAGAAAGTAGCAATATGAGAATATAATCTCTTGGAAAGATATTATCTCCAGTATCTGCTCAGAATGCTTTAGCAAATCATCTTTAAAGAAAATTATCTACAATACAACATATCTTCAGAAAATTTCAAAAACTTTTGATCTCCTCATTTCTTGGTTGACGCTTCTCCCCCTTTTTGATGAAAAGAGCAAAGAGTTCATCAAAACTTTTCTTCAAGAAATGTCGTCCACCACTTATCATACAAACAGAACCACTGATTATCCGTCAATTCATAAAGATGTGCATCCAGATCTTTGCAAATCCAGACAAAATAGAAAGGTAACACCTGAATCAACAAATGAACCAGTTAAAATTGCTTGTCAGTAACACGAAGTCACTGTGTGTAACGAATACACAATATAAAGGAGCTTTTATGATGTTCACTCCCCCAGGGCTTCCATTCAATCATCGAAACACCACAAAGGCAATTTCTATGAACGTTATGACAAAGAAACAAATTCTTTGTGTGTTCGTGCAAGTGATAGAATAAATTAAGCATATGATGATTGCTTATAAGGCTCAAAAAGTGTAAACCACTTATACAAGTAGTTAAACACAGAGTCAATGTGCATGAGTGAAGTGCGAAGGTGGGGCAAACTTCCTTCTTTTCAACATCCAGATTTTCCAAATGAAAATCAGATAGCATATGTGTTGCGTCCCCTTTGAAAATGAAACATTTTCTAGTTGAGAAGAAAATGAGTGGTAGGTGGGGTAATGGCAAGAGTTGGCATGGGCTATTTGCCTGTTTCAATAATGTTCACGAAGAAGTTGTGAAACATTAGTAATGTGGTTGCCCGGCTCAGAAAGTAGTTGGTGCAGAGTTGAATATTCTTTTACTCTGATCTCTCACCCTCTTTCTTTTTATCATTAAGCTCACAGCTAACCAAAATCTTTTTTACAATTTCTCTCATCACACATCCCACACTCATTTCTTTTGACTCCGCACATATAATCACTAAGGATTTACTTCTTGGGTAGGAGACACTGGTTAACGTGAATCCATAGAAGTTTCTTTGAAGTCCTAACACACTGATCCCATGTTTTCCTATAAAGCATATGATGCTCAGATGATTTAACTTTATCAGTTAATATGCACAAATGAAGTAGAAAACATTTAAAATCACACTTCCAATTCAAGAAATCTGTTTGAGAATCGGGAAGTGGTTTGAACATTTAAGAACATGTTTTTCTTATGATTGAAAGTTGTCCTTCTTTCAACCATAGATGAGATGAAGATAAGGAATTATACCTTTTGAGTGCAGTCTTACATCTCACAAAGTCAAGCTTAAAGTCATAAAGATATGATCTTGTAAGCATCTCTCAATCTGCAAAAGTCTAAAGGTCTAGTCAAAGTAACTTTATTCACTGAAATTGAAATGACATAAAGCAGTAAAACAATTAATGTACGAGTTCTGATCAGAGACAATCAGAAGTCATAGTCATACTCTATTGACTTGAACGCTCCCCCTACAATCATGCATCACTAACAAGTTATCAGTAACCACAATGCATTTAAATATGCCCCCCTTAAAAATAACATTGATCATCAATGAAGTACTTCTCACACTCCCCCTGAGATCATGAACAAACTATTAAAGAGAAGATATCTTGCGGAAATAATAATAAAGAAATGAAGAAAAGACACAATAAGAAACTTTAATAGGTAACCACTGATTAGGTCTAAAGATTTAGCATACCAAGCCTAGAGACAAGAAAATTGAATCTCTTTTCATCTAAAGGTTTGGTGAATAAATCTGCAAGCTGAAAATCAATTTTTACAAAGTAAAGTTCAATTGTTCCCTTTTCCACATTATCTTTTATAAAGTGATACCTGACATCTATGTGTTTAGTCTTAGTATGCTGAACAGGATTAGCTGTAATCGCAATAGCGCTCTTCGAATCACAATAGATCGGGATTCTATTGAAATGAAACCCATAGTCTCGCAGTTGTGTTCTCATCCACAAGACCTGAGAACAGCAGCTAGCAGCAGCTACATATTCTGCTTCGGCCGTTGATGTGGAGACACATAATTGCTTCTTCGATGCCCAACTTACGAGTTTATCTCCGAGGAATTGTATATGACCCGAGGTGCTCTTCCTGTCTAACATGCAACCAGCATGATCTGCGTCTGAATAAGCTGTTAGTTCAATGCTTGTATCTTTAGGATACCACAGACCAAGATCTGCATTCCCCTTCAGATACCTGAAAATCCGCTTAACAACAGACAAATGGGATTCTTTAGGATTGGCCTGATATCTAGCACATAAGCATGTAGAAAACATTATATCCGACCTACTAGAAGTAAGATACATTAAAGAACCTATCATCCCTCTATAAGTCCTAACATCAACAGCCTTTCCCGAAAGATCGGAGCCAATCTTAGTACCAGGTGCCATTGGGGTACCAATCGGTTTACAATTTTCCATTTTGAACTTCCGAAGAATATCAAGAATGTATTTAGATTGATTGATAAAAATCCCCGTTGAAAATTGTATGACTTGCAATCCGAGAAAGAAATTCATCTCTCCCATCATGCTCATCTGAAAACGTGACACCATGAGATTTGCAAAATTCTTACAGTACTCAGGATTTGTAGAACCAAAAATAATATCATCCACATATATTTGAATAAGAATGATATCGCCTTTATCCTTTTTAATGAAAAGAGTGGTATCAACCGTACCTTTTGTAAAACCTGACTTGTCCAAGAACTGAGATAGAATATCATACCAGGCGCGAGGAGCTTGTTTCGGTCCATAAAGAGCTTTATCCAAGATGTAGACGTGGTTCGGCTTATCTGGATTTACAAACCCTTTTGGCTGTGAGACGTAGACTTCTTCCTTGAGTACTCCATTTAGAAAAGCTGTCTTCACGTCCAATTTAATAAACGGTGAAGTTCTTGTGAGCTGCGTAGGCTAAGAACATCCGAATTGCCTCTATACGCGCCACTGGAGCATATGTCTCGTCGTAGTCAATTCCTTTCTCTTGCCTATATCCCTTGGCAACTAGTCGTGCTTTATTTCTGACAACGGTACCATCTTCATCTTTCTTGTTTTTGAACACCCATTTCGTACCAATGATGGTTTTACCTTGAGGTTTGGGTACGAGTCTCCAGACTTTGAGTGCTTCAAACTGATTCAGCTCATCTTGCATCGCAGTTACCCAATCTGAATCGGCAAGGGCCTTAGATACGCGAGTAAGCTCGATCTTGCTCAGAAAGGACTCATACATACATAGATTTGATGTTGCAGACCTAGTTTGCACCGGTTTAGAAGGATCTCCAATGATTTGATGTACCGGGTGCTCTTTGGTCCACTTATGTCCACTTATTTTCTAAAAAAAAATCAAAAAACTTGAGTTTTTTTATTTTTATTATTATTATCAATTAAATTAAAATAATATTACTAATTATTATTATTATTTTGCTTATCGAGTATCTCACGAGCTTATCGAGTCGAGTATCAGGTCGCTCGACTCGACTCGTTAGTATATCGAGTCGAGCTCGAGTTCGAGTCGAGCCTATTCGAGTCGAGTGTTGACCGAGTTTTGACCGAGTCGATCTCGAGTAGCTCGCGAGTTGTCTCGTCTCATTTACACCCCTAGGTGCAGGTCATGGACTGGTTGGCCCAGAAGCTAATACTCCGGTAATTACGGGTTCTGAACTGACGTGTTCAGAAGCCATTTCCTCATCGAATGTAACGTTGACGCTCTCGATCACAGTCTTCGACTTTTTCAAGTAAACACGATATGCAGAAGATGTAGAGGAATAACCAACGAAGATGCCCTCATCCGCCTTAGCACTGAACTTGTTCAGATTCTCTCTGTCGTTTAGAACATAACACTTACAACCAAAAACATGAAAATATTTAATGGTTGGTGTTCGGTTGTTGATCAACGCATACGGAGTCTTCTGAAATCTGCGGTGTATCATGGAGCGATTTTGAGTGTGACATGCAGTCGAAACAGCTTCAGCCCACAGAAATAAAGGTAATTCAGATTGGCTGAGCATAGTTCGCGCAACTTCGACAAGTGTACGATTTCGCCTTTCGACGACTCCATTCTGTTGAGGCGTACGTGCAGCAGAGTATTGATGTGAAATCCCGACCGATTCGAGATATTCTTCAACTACTTTGTTCTTGAACTCTGTGCCGTTGTCAGTTCTTAGAATCTTGACTTGTTTCCGCAGATTGACTTGGGTCGTCTTCAGAAATGTAATGAGAACTTCGGGCGTCTCATCTTTAGACCGTAGAAACTTGACCTAAGTGTATCGCGTATAGTCGTCCACGATAACTAGCACGTACTTCTTCCCGCCTAAGCTTTGCGTTTGCATAGGACCGCATAAATCCATATGCAACAACTCTAAAGGAGAACTGGTATTTGGTTCAGGCTTTGGTTTATGTGGAGCTCTCTTCATCTTTCCCTTTTCACATGCTGCACACAGGTGTTCTCTTTCATACTTCAGCTCTGGAAGTCCTTTCACTAGCTTTCCACTGACCAGCTTGTTGATGTACCGAAAGTTGAGGTGAGAAAGTCGTCGATGCCATAACCAGCTTTGTTGCATCGAGGCCTTTGATAATAGACATACCTGGTTGTCAGCCTGGACCTTTGACAAGTTGATGGTATAGAGGTTTGACTTGCGAGTGCCGACCAAGAGTTCTTTCCCTTCTTCAGTGCGTACTGAACATGTCTTGGCCTTGAAATTAACCTCTAAGTCTTTGTCGCAGAATTGGCCAATGCTGAAAAGGTTGTGTCCTAAGCCTTCAACGTAGCTCACCTTCTTAATCGTGAGATTTTCGTGTACAACATCACCATATCCCAGAATTGGTGAAAAATGATCATTTCCAAAATGAACTGTGCCGCAGTATTTGTCTGTGTAATTAGACAACATTCTCTTCTGCCCGGTCATATGCTTGGAACACCCGCTATCCAAGTACCAATTATGAAGGGTCTGCACAAAACAAATCAGGAAAGAAGAGGTTTAGGTACCCATTTATAAATGGGTCCTACATTGTCAATACATGATTTTGGCACCCATTTAAATTTGGGCCCGCTTTTTCTTTGAAAATCATGAGCATGATGAGAAGAATGATTATAATAAGATGAAACATTATATGAACCAAACCAAACATCAGAATATTTACGAGAAGCATAATCCAATCCACCAAAATTTGAAAACTTTTTATTAGAAGGAGCTAATTGAAATAATTGCTTTATGGAATATTTCTTGCGAGAATCAACATGATTAGATTTAAAAGTAGCAACATTCACAATCAATTCATCTTTACTAGAAGTCTTTTTATTCAAATTAAAACTAGAACTAGATTTAGCTTTCTCGTCTATCTTCTGTTTCGGTATCCATGCTGACTTAACCCCAAGCCTTTGCTTTCTCACATCTGAAACATTTGAATCTTTAGAGTTAGAATGATGAGAATCAAAAGAGTTCTTCTTCTTTGGCTTACCCGTGGTGATTGGTTTCTGTGAATGCTGAGATTTTCTTTTCTTACCTTTCGCATTCTTAGATTTCACAGAAACTGATTTGTCAACTTTCGTCGATGTTTCACCTTTTTCAAACACACTGGGTAATTCGAAAGAATTAACAACACAAGATGAATGATCAGGAAGTTTGGAAGTAAAGTCAAACTGAGCAACACAATCATTTAGAACACTATCAGAGTTTAAGAAATTAAGCTCATTTTCAAGAGAACCAGATCTATCATCTGATTTTAAAGCCTTGGAAGGTTTAGAAAACTCAATATTTTTGAACACTGTTGAAAATACAAATTGTTCTAAGTCCATCAAAATTCTTTCTTCTGTAAGAGTATTCTCGAGTTCAGAAATTTTACTTTCCAAAACTAGAGGAGGGACGTAAAGTTTTCCTTCTATGGGCTTAGCCTCCATTTCTTTTACAGAATAAATGTCAAAATAGTCATTTGAAAGAAATTTTGATTTATCAGAACTATAACTATTATTCAACCTCTCATAACGAAACGGAAGTTGGACTTTAGTTTTGTTCTTTCTTTTAGCATATTTCTTGGCTTTATCTTCTTCAGACAGATTAGTCCAGAAAACTTGAAGTTCAAGGTATTCAGGTGCCAGTTTCATAAATCCAAAATCATAAAGAGCAGGCATTTCAGATATACCCTTTTTGAGACATTGTGTGTTCTCATAACCGAGTCCCCAATTCTCTTTATCCTCTTTGGGTTTGATAAAATGAATGGTTTGTTTAGACTGACCCATAGTATATAATTTCTCTTCCAAAGCATTCACCTTTTCAATTAAAGATTTCTTTTCTTTTGAAGTCCAAGAGTACATTTTAGAAAGCTCTTTAGACTTAAACTCACATTCTCTATACATTGAAATAGTTTCAGATAACTCTTTATGAATTATAGTCTTTTCTTTAGCGCAGGTGTCTATATTTTTGTGCAAAGTTTCAATTAATACATTTTTCTCAGCAATATCATTACTAAGTTTATGTATAGATTGATTTTTCTCATTAATGACACATTTCTCACGCTTCAGTTTAGACTCTAATTCTTGGAGTTTAGACATCATGGCATGCATTTGATTCAGAAAATCAGATTCAGTTAAGTCACATACTTCTTCATTATCTCCATCATCAGAATCAGCTTCTGACTGCTGCTTACCCATCAAGCATAGGTGTGCTGTCTCGTCCTTCTCTCCTTCTTCAGATTCTTGATCCGAATGGTCGAGCCAGTATTCATCCTCGGCCATTAATGCTTTTCCAGCCTCTTGTTGCTTGGCTAGAAGCATCTTATTCTTGTAATAGTCGGAGTTTCGGACTTCTGATTTTCGGCAATCCTTGGCAAAGTGACCGAGTCTGCCACAGTTGTAGCACTTTATCGGTTCTTCCTTCATGGGCTCTTCGGCTCCATCCTTCTTCTTTTCTTCTGGTCTCTTATCATCAACTTTCTCCTTGTGTTTGTAGTTATTCGGACCAGACGAGTACCTCTGACTGTTGGAGTTTGGCTTTTTATAAAATTTCTTTTGGAAAACCTTGGTTAACATTAGCATGGCTTCCTTCAGTTGTTCACAATCGTCAGAGTCAGACTTTGCCTCACTATCAGCCTCTTCTGATTCAGATGTTATCATCTTCTTCTTCTTAGACTTCTTCTTGACCACAAGTGCAACTGGATCAGCAACTGCTTTGTCAGCCTTCTTCATCTCAGCCTTGATCTCATCCACCTCTTCCTCATTCTGTATGAGGATTTCATAAACTTCATGAAGTGGAATGTCGTTCAGATCTTTCAACTGCCTCATCTGTCTAATGAATCTCTTCCACTCAGGCTGAAGGTTGCTGAGAAATTTCACATTCAGCTCAACTTGAGATTTGCTGATCTTGTTCTTGCTTAGCTCGTTCAGCAATGTGACAAATCTGTCATAGGTGGCTTCTAGTGATTCTCCAGCTTTGGCTTTGAATTCTTCATAATTGTTCCAGCAGTTGGAGACTTTGAGTTGGTTGCCAACTTTAGATCCAATCATCATCTTCTCCAATTGATCCCACATTTGCTTGCCGGTAGCGTTGTAGCTATCAATCTTGACATAAATTTTATTCGGTATGCCGTGGAGAATAAATGATCTTGCCAGCTTGTCACCCTTGTCTCTTCTTCTGTTCATCTGAGTATTCATCAATCGGTAATTTATACTATTTCTCTTCTTCTTCACCATTTTCTCCAGCTACAGTGAGAACCTTGGTTGGAGGTGTCATGATTCCTTCTTTTAGAGATTTTCTGATGTAATCTCCCAGATCATTTCGATCGATGAAATCCAAGAATCTGTCCTTCCATTGCTCGTACTCCCCCTTGAAGAGTACTAGTGGCTTAACGTCGGTTCCAATAGCAAGAGCTTCTCGAGATGGCATTCTTACTGGTATTGTTAATAGATAAGAACTGGTAAGAAACTTGAAAAAAGATCGTTAGCCCAGATAAAATATAAATTAATACTGAAAAAGAGAATCTGGAGCAAAAAGAATAGTTTGCGCGAGGGGTGGGTCGCGCAAAGAAGAGCTTTGCGCGAGTAACAGATAGCGCAAAGTAAGGTTTGTGTGAGACGAGGCTGGCGCAAAGTGTCAGTTTGCGCGAGAAGTAGGTCGCGCAAAGAAGAGTTTCGTGTGACACGTGGGTGGCGCAAGAGAGGGTTTGCGCGATAAGAGGGTCATGCAAAGTGAAGTTTGCGCGAAAAGGCACTGGCGCAAGATGAGATGGACCGGGGTCTAGCTTGACCGGTACCTCGCTCGACCGATAGATAGATGACTGATACCTTGATCAACCGGTAAGATGCTTCAACCGATAAAGTGTATGGACCGATATGAAATCGACCGAAACTATGCTTTGACCGGTATTGTCTTGAACCGATAGAATGTCGACCGGAAATTTAGAAAGGCAGGTGTCCGGTCGACCGGTATGAACTTAGAGATGTCCTAGCGACTGGTATTGAAGATGACCGGAATTTACTCGACTGGTATGAAGACCGGTATAATGCGGTCGACCGGTACGAGGTATTGACCGATGTTGACTGTGAGTTTACCGGGCGACCGGTATTGAGGATTGACCGATATTAACTCAACCGATATGCTGACCGATGTATGAACCGGTATGATTATATAGGTCGACCGATATGTTCTTGATGCTTACGACCCAGAAAACACAAATCAACCCAGAAACCAATCGAAAACTCAAAATTAAACTACAAGACTTTGCCAAATCAACCTTTTAACCAACTAGAACTGATTGCAAACGATTAATTTCAATAACTAGCACTTTTATGAAAAATCACTGAATGGAACAATGTTGTGCTCGAACGACCGAACAGATCCAAAATCATCAAATAAGCAATCAAAATCGATGCAATATTCAAATCAAACAGTACCCAATCAAGATAATAGGCAAATAGATCACAATCCAATCAATAACAACTTGAATGAACAATCACACAATAAAAAAATTGAATCTTTGACAGAAAAACAGAACCGATTTTTTTTTCAATTCAATCTGTTAGGCTCTGATACCAATTATGTGTCCCTGTGATTCACGATTCAATCAAGCAAACAATAAACACAATACGATTATGCAAACCTGGTATTGATTTCACAAACGATTCAAACGATTACAAGGTTGAATGATGAACTTCTCTCCCTGTCTCTTTCACGCAACCTCTCTCTCTTTCTCTCTGATTTCTCAATGTATGGCTCACACACTCTCTCAAACTTAATTAACCTAATTAACACTAATTAAACTAATTTAAACATAGGCTTATAACCAAATGGGCTTGGCTTGGGCCCAATAGCTAATAACCAATAACATATTTAAAAGATAAAGACTAATAATGAAAATACAGAAAATAAACTTTGACTATTATTACAAAGGACCCTAGACTATTTGTTGAGAGTCGACTTTATCAACTTTGACTTCAAATTTCCATCTTCAGATAATGATGATCTTGAATCCAATAAAACTGTGCTTTAACAGATTTTAATAAAATAAAATAAATAAAAGGAATTATTTAGTATTAATAAATAATTCAAGGGGGTTATAAATAAAGTTGTTACATGTACTAAAGACAAAAAAAAAATGGGCTGGAAAAATGGGCTGTTAGTGGCAGCTTGAGGTGTTATTTGGTGGCATATGGTGCATGGGAGGAGGCCACATCAAGTAGTGACTAACCTATTTCCAAGCTCCTTAACCTTTAGTATAAATATAAGCATGTGAGTCCTGTGATCGTTACCAGATAATCAAACAACAAACATATAGATGATAAACCAACCTGATTCGATAACAAACGATGATTACAAGGTTGATTCTTTGAACTTGAAGCTCACTTTCTCTGTGTGTGTTCTTGGTGATCGATATCTGATGTTTTGAGATATTAGAAGGTATGAGATAATAAATATCTCATAACCTTATATATCTCAAACATAATATCTAAAACTTAAACTAAATATCTAATATAATATCTAAATAATATCTAGATATTAATTAAACTAATATAATATCTAAACTAAATAAACTAATAAAATAACTAACAAAATATCTAAATTATAATACCTAGATATTTAGGATAGTAATAACATACTAAAAACAACTTTGACATTTATTACAAACTGACATTTAGACTTATATCGAGAGCGACTTTCCGGGCTTTAGCTTCAGATTGGATCTTCAGATTGGATGATCTTGAATCCAATAGATCTGTGCGCTAACAATCTCCCCTTTTGGATCTTTTAAGTTCTTTGTCCAGTAGAAAACAATCAAACACACACATACAATTCCATATTTTGTGAATAGAAAGAGAAGATTAGCAAGCAAGGGTAGAGGACTGTAGAATTTAAGTGTCTTTTAGCCAAAAACTAAGGTGATTACTTATCTTTTCTTTTGGTTTGATCTCCAAACCTGAGATACATATTTGTGTTCACGTTTTCATGAAGTTTGTTCATATTTGGTTATTATAAAGAATATGGACAGACTTTAGTGACATAGCTATGTATAACATGTAACATGTTATTTTAAAACGCATGCTAAAGGAACAAATTTGATCGCCGGTGGAATAAGAATCACCGAGACGGGATAACCGCGGTAAGGGGTCGTAGAAACGGTCCCGGATCCTTGACGAAGGGTTTCGAATAAAAACCGGAAGGGTCGACACCCACCGGGAGAGATTAAATCTGGAAAGCATAAATGTTTTACATGCATATACATGATATAATAACTTATTTGAGGCTATGAATTGATTTTCTAAATATTTTATGCATTGAAATGAGATTTGTAATCACAAGTCATTCCATGGCTTAAAAATTATAAATATGTATCTCAGTTGTGGACAAGATTACTTGAGAGATGACAAGGAAGTCTCGAAGGGATTATCGAAAGCTTCATTTCGTGGTTTAATCGGGTGTTGTTTTGGTTTGTATAATTTGTTTTTTATAACCTAGCTTAGTATGTGTTATTAGAATATGAATATGTACTTTGTAACTATGATCCATCGTGGAATGTTTTATATAAAATAAACTATGTTTTGCTTCCGCATTTTTCTAATGTCTTCTTTCAATTCTATATAAATGGTTGAGACTCGGTTCGTAACATCCTTCGTTGGGTCTCGGTTTAGAGGCGGAAACGAGGGGTGTTACACAAAGAGTTGGGTTTATAATTATAAAAATAATCACATAGTGACCTTACGGTCCAAGATACATCTTGCAATGACGGGGGAGACCCGGTTTCCAAGGATTGTAGCGGAACACAAAAGCAAGTCATTTTCCGAGTTGATGAGCTCACCATACTAGGATCAAGGCCACGAGCTCGTCGGCTCGTACTCAGATGTGGGGGAGGGCACCTAATGATCCTAATCATGCTCATTCGCTAGGATTTACATTTACGACCCATGGCTAGTATCCGGTCCCACATAACCGTACCAAGTTGCCACCTTAGGGTCCAATGTCTCAACTAGCTACAAACGGGATTTAACCCAAAAGTTAAGCCGACTCGATACCTATGGATCCATTAGTAATAATCTAGACTTGTCACAATTACATTTGTGACCAAATATAATAAAACATATAGTTTTCAGTAACAATCATTTCCCAAAAATGCATTTCTTTGTATAACTAACACCAAGAAAAACCAAATCCATTTAAGAGCCATAATGTGTGGCCATTTTCCCATTTCCAAGTATGAATTCTTTATAAGGTACACCTTTCAAGGGTCATACCATTTAAAGTAGTCATAGACCACAACAACAATAATTCATTTGTTCATCTATCAAGTAAACCCCAACCATAAAATGAGAATCATAAATGTGACAAAAATATGTTCCTTCAAGTAACCCACCATAAATATACATGTAAAACCATATTTTACATTACATAAGATGAAACACTTCATTTTAGTTGAAAATGATAAAAACCCTAAAATCTACAAAAATACAAAGTTAGGTCAAAATCATTTCAAGTATGTATATAAACAAGGAGAAGTTTAGGAGTTCAAAATGTAATGTTTTTTGACATGTTTAAAGTTTAAGAAAAGGAAGTATGAACTCACAATGCTTGTTGGTTTAGGTAAACCCTAGAAACTAAGAGACCTTCAAAAATGGAAGCAACCTTGACCTTGAACCCTAGATTAACAATCTTGATGAAGATGATGGAGCAGCTTCTTGAAATCTATGTATTTAATGCTTTCGAGGAGCCTAGGGTTTGCATTCAATGAGGGAAAAACGAGAGGAAATATGAGGGTTTTTTTGGGTAGGTGAAAGAGATAAATGAGAAAAGATTGGAAAAGTGAGCATTTAACACTCCTGGCCCGTCAGTGAGAATGACTCAACGACTATGCCCTTGTCATTCTCGTGGGGCATAATCGCCGCACGCGTACTGTAAGTGTCCCATGCTCGGCAAGAGTGACACGGCGAGAATGTTCATGTCACAGTCGCGTGTCAAACTCGCGTCAGGCGTACCGTAAGTGACAAGCTCACTGCGACTGTGCCTGCGACTTTCCCTCTGGCATTGTCGTCGGGCATCGTCGCCCCAGCGGTACCGAAGACGAAATTCGACCATTTACACCCGAAACCTCACGACTCGAATAGGAGTTTAAGGTAAACCTCTTTTTTTTTTCCTAAGGATTCACAATTACAAAATGCAAGAATTAGATGGAGTGACGAATTAAACTTACCGAAAATTCGGGATGTTACAACAAAGATTTAGTGGATGGAAGCGATGGCTAATCGATTGTCATGGTTATTATAGAGAGGAAAAGAGTTTCTAGACCAAAAATAAGCTTGTTGGGTAATGCTTGGAAGAAATCTTGTTCTGCATAACGAGATGAAAGGATATTTGAGAACATGAGTATGGAAGTGCTGATGACAAGAAGGACATGGCATCTGCCACTATGAAAACGATAAAGGATACATTTTGATAGAAGATAGGGATACCATCATTTTGGTTGTATCCACCTGGTATTGTAAAAGTTGCAGCAAACATGACGGTGGCAATAAGTGCTGCAACCACTACAAATTACTTTCATCGTTAGCTTCTCCGTACTTTACAATAAAGATTTAAAATGGATACCAATCCTTATTGGTGTGTGTGCTCCCTTACCCGTCTACACATTTTTTTCAATTCAGTATCCTCTCATACGGGAGATAACTCCTTCAACTTATAGTACCAGGTACCTCTTTAGGCCTCGTAAACCCATTCTTTACTATGAAGACGCCAATTTCTAATCATAGTTGTTTCCAATTGTAATGGGTGTCTTTCAAGTTGCTTGTGTATGATGATGTATATTTCCAAAGACGTTAGAACGGTAGTTGCAATAAATGTGTATGATTTGATTAATTGGTTGTGTATATTTCCATAGAAATAAATAGAATATGCTTTGTTGGTGTTATATTAATGCAAGTGTGTGATTCATTAATTGATTATGTATATTTCTGTAAAAAGAATATGCTTTGTTGGTGTTATATCAAGATTAGAGTCAAGTGATATATGAGTTACAAAAGTTATTTATACCAGGGGCGGAACACCTGCCTTAGAACTTAGTGGTCCGAGCGTGTGCTTACTTTCTTTTTGCACTTTTCATACGAGTTCTCAATTATCGGAAAACTAGATATAGCGGTATTATCTAGTTTGTTTAGGATTTTAAGAAAAGTTTGCATGTTATCTTTTAAATAAACCCATGCATGTATATTAGATTGAATTTTACGTACGTGTCAAACATAAAGTAACAAATAATATTAATACTTCAATAATATATCATCCTCTTATTTTGAAGGATAATGTGTTGCATATTATCACTTGAACAAATTAGAAAGTAGTTTAATCAAATACTTTAATTTTATTTTATTATTAAAACTTCGTAAAATCCTAAAACTTACAAATATCAAGTATAATAGTATTTGATTCAAAAATATGATCCAATTATCAATGAGATAGAATCCTTTCACCAAATTTATACAAGAACGTTTCTCACCAATATACACACTTTAACATTCCAACAAAACAAAATTACATTAAACAACATATAACAAATTTATATTTTATTTGTTTATTCATTATATGAATTTATTGTATTGGTTTATTTAATTAATATTATTTTACTAATTAATAAGTATGAAATGATGGAGTATTATAGAATACTAAAATGCTAATATCTAGTGATTTGAATCAAAAACAAAAATGAATTGATCGAGTTGGAATGGCAAGGCCCCCCACTGCCCTCAAGGCGATCCGCCACGGATTTATTCAAGTATGAAACTATAAGATGGTAGTGTGGTTTGCAAAAACGTTCCGATTTGGCCCCTCCCACTAACGACAGTTAATAAATCACTAGATATTAGTAGGGGTGGCAAAAAGTGACCCAACCCGCCAACCTAACCCGAACCCAACCCATTAGTAGCAGGTTGGGTTGAGAATTTCAACCCATTTAAGTTAAATGGGTCAACCCGCCTAACCCATTTATTAATTGGGTCTAGGTTGGGTTGAAATTTTCAACCTGATTTCGACCCATTTACAACCTGTTACTAACTCATTTATAACTTGTTACCCATTTGTAATATTACCTAATAATTTTTTTTAGTTATTAATAAATATAATATAATTTCAATATTAAAATTTGAAAGTTAAAATTGAAAGTAACCCTAAAAGGAAATAGGCACCGCTTTCTTCCTCATTTTGATTTTCCATCCTCTTGAGTCTCCTCCCTCTCGGCTTTGTACTGTTCATGCTTCACGGTGGTCGGCCGACCTCTCCTCTCCCTTTGTTAACAGTGACTCCTCATACGCCGGAGTCCTCTCCCTCTGTAATCTGTTCGACTGTTCCACACTTCCACGAGGACCACGACGAGTTCCAGAATCCAGACTTCCATTGTTCCACGAGACCACCACAACTCCTAACCACGACGACTCCAGTCCACGACGGAGAAGATGGAAGATCGAGAGGAAAGTAATACCGAGAATGAAATTGGAGCCGATGAAAGTGCAAGTCGAGTTACTTAGAAACTTTTTTGGAACTATGATTTATTTAACTTTGTGGTTGTGTTTTATTAAACTTCGAACAATTTGTTTGACTTTGTCGTGTATTTGTCGTGGAATGAAGTAGTTTAAGCATTTTTATTTCATTTACAATTTCAAATTTAAATGGGTCAACCCAGATTCAACCCATTTATTTAACAGGTTGGGTTGAGATAATCATAAACAGATCAACCCGCTACCAACCCACCAACCCAACAGGTTGGGTTGGGTTGAAAATCTCAACCCATTTAATTAAACAGGTTGGGTTGGGGTGAGATTTTCAACCCAATTAATAAATGGGTTGAACCCGAACCCAACCCAACCTGACCTATTTACACCCCTAGATATTAGCATACAATATTATGCTAATAGGGACCAAAATCATAAAATCAAAAACAATAGGGACCAAAATCATAAAATCTCAAAAATGATATATTGTTTTATAAAATTTGAGAAATGTCAGGATCTGTATGCTATTATATATATATGAGGGAGGTTCAAGGCAAAACCTCAAAAAAAATGGAAAACTAAGTAACACCCTGTAGCCATTCATCTGGACGACATGCACTTGTGCAATCAAGTAAATTAAGTTGTTTTTTGGTTTTATGCACTTGTGCATATGCACGTGTGCATGTTAGCAATTACTTGTATGCACAAGTGCATACTGTTCAAATGAATGGCTATCAGGGTGTTCTTCAGTTTTCTGTATTTTTGAGGTTTTCCCTTGAACGTGACACACACACACACACACATACACACACATATATATATATATAGGGGCAGGTTCAAACGAGAAGCTAAACATTTTGCGAAAAAGACGAGAAGTGTTTAATCATATATGATTACACATATGTTATATTGGTAATACATAGTCGTTTAATTATATATGATTAAACACACACACACAGGCCGTTTAATCATATATGATATCACACTTCTCGCCTTCTCGTAAAATGTTTAACTTCTCGCATTATCCTTCCTCTCTTTCTTTCTCTCTCTCTCTCTCTCTCTCTCTCTATATATATATATATATATATGTGTGTGTGTGTGTGTGTATATATATATATATATAGGGTAAGGTTCAGGGGAAACCTCAACAAAACGGAAAATTGAGGAACACCATGGCAGCCCTTCATCTAGACGGTATGCACTTGTGCATACAAATAATTTGTAACATGGACACATGCATATGCACACGTGCATAAAAACCAAAAGCAACTTAATTTGCTCGTATGCACCAGTGCATACAGTCCACATAAAGGGCTACAGGGGTGTTACTTAGTTTTTCAATTTTGTTAAGGTTTTCCTGAACCTCCCTCTATATGTATATAGACGTGGATGTCAATTTTATGGTCTACTTTGCCGAACCCTTCACACATTTCATGTTGGTGGATTTGTTGATTAGATCTCATGTCATTGAAGTTGCAAAAGAAAGTCTCCTTTGTGTGTTATTGCAGATGATAGCATCTTCTTAACAATTGCCCTTGCTCATCTTTCCAAGACATCACGCATAATGTCGTTGTTTCCTAGTCTTGGGGAGAAGGGTTCCCAATACTTGCAAGTTGTTGCTAATGAAAATGGTTACTCAATGGATCTTAAATACGAGGAAACAACAATGGACTATGGATGATATTCACCGAAAGAAGGTTAGTTCTCCTACTTTAGCTCTTCATATTTCGAAAATGTGCTTCTGTTGAGTGTACTTGATATATGATACAAGATCATGCAGTTCTGATATTGTTATTCCTCTTTCAACTTGTCGTCTTATCAATAGTTAACACCAAGTGTTCTGTTAAGTCTTATACTACTTTAAAAATCTAATAACTGAAAAAGTAGTTGGGTTACTTCCATTACTACAACAGATTATAGCTTGTATCCCGACACCTTTTGATTTCTTGTCCAATGTCCAGGTTAACCTTTTGATAGCAGAGTCGATTTACTTTGGTGCAGAGGGGATGCTTCCTTGCACAAGCTGCAGTCTTGGTAAATATGGAGTAATGTTATACATATTGTATGTAATCTAAGGCAGGATGCGTAGGCCACAACCAATAATAGTTTTGTATGGATAAAGCCTACATCCCAATGCCTTTTGTTAACGACAATATAAGCACCTACAACAGGTTCCAAATCCAACTATTTGCATTCAATCATTTAGTATCCAATCATAACAATGCACTTTATAGGACCCGTGGGCAGAGGGTCGTCTAAGGACGACCGAGATCATGCCTAATATATATATATATATATATATATATATATATATATATAGGGGCCTAATCATATGAGATTCAATCTCATCCATTCATCTTAATTTATTAATTAGTAAGGGAGGTCATTTTAGTCATTTGATAAATTAAATAATATTAAAAAAAATTGCAACTGAAAATATCAATACATTATCAATTAAATATTGAGTTTCCTTGAATATCTCAACAAATTGATTTTGAGATATTATCCATGTTTGGGTTTGAAATTCAATCGTATGAAAGCTTAATTATTCATGTCGAAGCCTGCATCCTTCCTCCATCAGTTTCTTTTGTACCGTAGCCTGCATCTTTGCTCCATCCTTGCTTCATCTCGTTGTGTAGTGTGTATAGTGTTCACAACACCTCATTTTGGTCGTGTAACATAAATATGTATAGTATTGATAACACCATTTTTGGTGTTATTTTCATATCACTAATTGGGAAAAAATGTTTTTTCCAAGTAAATTTAGTGGAATTTTTACGATTTAAATCAAGTGTTTCAGGAATTTCATCTTGTCAAGAGATAGCCAAGAACGAATGCGAAAAGTACGTTCCGGACGATAATCGAGCATAATGTCCGTCAAGTTCCAAACCTGAAAATTGGCCGATGAAAAAGTGAAGTTAAGAAGAAAATTTCAAGTCCAAATGTAAGCCAGAATCAGTGGCTTAAGGGCCTTTTATGTGGGTTGCTGAAGCTGAACCCACTTGCAACCCACCTGGTTGGAAATTAGGGGGACTTTCATGTGAGTTGTTGAAGCTGAACTCACGGATCAACCCACGAGAATGGGGTTGGACGTTTTTTTTTTGGTAAAGGAGTATCCCAGACCACTTTGGGCCCGGACTAATCTCCTGGAAAACAGGCCTATGGCCCGCGGGCATTCATCCCGTGGCCACAATGATGCGAGTGGGGCTCGAACCCGGGCAACCGCTATGAAGTCCCCAGGCGCTTACCACCACGCCACAACCTTGTGGTTGGCCGACACGTTTTTTATGTTTATCTCTTAGGGTTTTGAGACACTTTTCATTCTATTCTCAATTGGGCGACGGGAGGAAACAAGGAGGCAACTTTTGGGGGATTTTTACAAGAAGCAAACACCGATTGAAGCTAGGAAACATCTTGGGACGCGATTCTTACAGAGATTCTTCCAATTCTTCGTCAGTATTACATTTTCAAAAGGGAGTTTTTCAATCTTTGATGTTTGAGAGAACTTTTCTTTGATCTATGACTTCTTCTAGTATTTTTCTTGTTTAATACCCCCAACATGAACTAATCTTTAGATGTTGGGGGTTGGTTTGACTTTGGTTTAAGCTTGTGAACATGTGATTTGGAGTTTTTATCAGTTTTTCTTAACTAATGAAGCATATGATTTGGGTTTTAATGCTTTTGTGAGTTTGACCAACTTTCATCTGATTTGTTCGTTATAAATTCAATTCGAGAGAATTAATTGTTAACAAGAACTGGAATTATATGCCTAGGGTGAGAAATTGGATAGAGATATACCAACTAAACCTTAGTATCATAATAATCTGGAACTTAATGTGTTTTGAACTCGTGTGTTAAGATCGAGATATGAGACTTGTGTTTTCAAAATAAAATATGTGATTGCTTGAGAAAGAACAACGGTGATTTTACAGATTTGATTTTCATGAAAGAGTTTGATTGATAATTATTTTCAAGACTATTGTTCATTAGTGATAACCATATGATTTTCAACCCTCAACTATTAGTCTCCATAAAAGTTTCCAAAGTTGTTATTTTGAATAGTGTGTTGATTTAATTTATTGTTATCAGTACTCAGTTAATCAATCATAAAAAACCAACCTTTTGGACCGTTCAGTTAATAGTGAATATAGTCATTGTGATACTCAGTTCCTAGTTCCCTTGGTTCGATACTCGTACTTTCAAGTACATATTACTTGATTCGACCCATATACTTGTGGTTAGATTAGGGGGTGTAAACCCGCCTATCAAGTGTTCACAACACCTTCCAGTTCTGTTGCTTGAAATGTGTATAGTGTTCACAACACCTCATTTTGGTCGTGTAACATAAATGGAAGCTTATGTATCACAATGCATCAAAGAAACACATCTTTATCACACTGTAATAGCAACTGTTTTTTTAATACACAACTTATGTATCACAGTGTATCAAAGAAACACATAAATGGAAGCTTATGTATCACAATGTAATAACGGTTGTTTTTTTAATACACAGTTTATGAATCACAATGTATCAAAGAAACATATCTTTAACACAACCGACGTTTGTGTTGATTTAACAAAATGGGAAAATAATAATGTATCACATCGTTGTTTCTTTAACATAATGGTAAAATCACATTTAAAACTCTAATTTGGGAAAATCGCACCTGATGTCTGTTCTGGTGTGACATCACCTTCACCAACAGAATCAGTGTCACAGATTTATACATAATCATAATGTAACACAAGTTTTTGCAAGACGATCATAATGTATCACATCGTTGTGGCTTTAACACAACCGATGTATGTGTTGATTTAACACAATGGTAAAATCACAGTAGGAAAATCATAATTTATCACATCGCTGTTGCTATAACACAATGGGAAAAGCACATTTAAAACCCTAATCTGGAAATGCCAAAATTATCGTTCCACGCCTAAATTAGATAAAACTGAATTTCAATGTCTTTTAACATTTTTACCCTTTTTACCTAATTTAGTGGACTAAAATTCTTTTTTTAATTAATATTTCTATTAATTATTTAGATGGATGAATGAGATTGGATCTTATAGTTATCACAAAATACTAAGATCTCCCATGAAAGGTCCCCTATATATATATATATATATATATATATATATATATATATATATATATATATATATATATATATATATTATAGTAAGTTACATTTTTTGTCCTTCTAATTTACATATTATTTTTTATTTATTTAAAAAATGAGATAGAAGTAAAAAAAAACTAAAATACCCTTGATTTAAATGGTTTTTTTAACGCCTGCTAAAAGAAGGGACAAATTCGCACATTTTTACAAACCATAATGACCATCTATCAATTTCAAAACTATAAACACAAAATATGTTATAACTTATAACCAACAAATCATATAAACTATATTTATGGTTTACTCTAGTAGTGGAAGGTTCAAGCGATAATGTTAATTATTTAAGAAAACAAGAAAACAACAAATTATGTATAAAATCATATGTGATTTTACATCACCGACAAAAAATAGACACGAACTACTTTGACCACGACTTAAGTCGCGAGGCAAAGTCGCGTAAATCACATATGATTTGGCATGTGAATCATGTATGATTTTGTACATTACCAATTGGGTTGGTTGACTTACTAATCCTTCCCATGTCATTACTTATATGTAACTGTTTCTTTTTCTAGCTTCTTGTTAGTTCTATAAAATTTCTTCGTTCAAAAAAAAACATTACCAATCTTTCTCATATTTTCTTAAATAATTAGCATTCATGTTTAAATCCACCATACTCTAAGGGGATGTTTGGTTCATGGATTTTGAAGGAATTGGAATGGATAATTTCTTTGACCAAATTCCAATTCCTTTGTTTGGTTTACATATTAATCATGATGGAATCCTTTGAATTCCGTTGAATTCCACAAACCAAGGAATTCATCATTTCTTGCCTAAAGTGAAAGAATTGGATTTCATCCAATTCCTACCAACCAAAGTGGTTAAATTCCATCAAATTCCATTATGCGAACCAAACGCCCCTAAGTCTAAGGGGGTGTCATGGATTTTGAAGGAATTGGAATTTGGTATTGGAATGGATAATTCCAATGACCAAACTCCAATTCCTTTGTTTGGTTCACATATTGATCATGTTCAATCCTTTGAATTCCACAAATCAAGGAATTCATCATTCCTTAACTAAAGTGACAGAATTGAATTTCATCCGATTCCCACCAACCAAACACATAGTCAAATTCCATTCCAATTTCTCCAAAGTCAAATTCCTTCAATGGATTCCAATTCCATCAAATTCCATTTTGTGAACCAAACACCCCCTAATATTTATACACACCTGTATAAAAGATTCGAGTCAACCCTCGGTTACCCTGGTTAAATGTCGACCTTTTAGTAGGTGGATTTTCAATGCTCTCCTCGTTAACTGGCATGCTATTATATAATAAGGGGTTGTTTGTTTACCTCTTAATGGTTCCATTAGGAGACAATCTCTGAATCTCTAAGAGATAAATCTTGTATGGCAAAAAAAAAAGATTTGTCTCTTAATGGTTTCAAAACCCTCTGAATGATTTTATATTCTGACCTTCTCTTAACCATTCAGTACCCTAATTTCGTTATGAACAATTAACAAACAACCATATTTCATTTTACACCAAAGTACCAAACCATTCAACAACTGCCAAATAGCCCCTAAGACAAATATACTAATAATCACGATAAGTTTTTCTTACGCTATTAATGGCCAATCTACAAAATATCTTATGTTAGCAATTCGCAAGGGCCGCTGTAATCTTTTTGAAGGCTAAGTTACACTTGTACTTAAGGTTGTAAACGAACCAAACGTTTAGCAAACCTTTCATGAACTATTCGGCAGAAAGTTCATTTATTTAATAAATTAATGAACACGAACTATTTGGTGTGTTCATTCGTTAAAATTAACCGTTCGTGTTTCGTCTGCTCGTTTACGGCCTTACCGGTTGTACCGAGACTATAGACCAACTTAACGAGTATTAAATTAAACGAAATATAAAATCTTATAGCATAAGTTATATTAAAAGTTATACAAAAATGATTGGTTTGGATCTTATTTTTTTGTTTGATTTCGATCATTTCTTCACTTAAATAAATCATTCGTTTAACATTATTCGAAACAAATTCTTTTTCGTAATCAAATTTCTCAAAAAAAGTTATGATCTAAGTAACACTTTTTGATAATCATATTCAAAATGTAAGATCATTTCATATAAATTATAATTTATGAAAAAAATCTCAAAAGTATGTATATATGTATAGATATGGGGCCCCAAACAATTTGAGGTCCTGTTCCAAGTCTCCAATTGCACTCCCTAAAACTAGGGGTGTGCAGAACCCGAGATACCCGACCCGACCCGAAAACAATGAAAAATCCGAACCCTTAAACCTGAACATCCGAAACCATCCGATCCGATTTTTTTTTCGGGTGAAGTGGGATCGGGTTGGGTTCCCAAAACCCAAACCCGACCCGCCCGAATATCCAAACTATTATAATATTCTAATTTCTAAATTATTTCTAAATTCTAATAATACCCTAAATCCCTAATTCTAATTTATCGAGTCTCGACCATGACCCTCTCTTCACTCTCGTCTTCTCGAATCTCGATCGAATACGGCTCTGGACAGTGGCCTCTGAGAGACTGAGTCTGACTCTCGTCTATCGAATCTCGGCCATCGGCGACGGCGACTCCTCCGGCGGGCAGCGACCATTCACAGAAGTGACCAGACTCATCGACCCTTCAAGATTTCAAGTACTCAACTAAAGTTGTATGTAAGTTAAACTTTTCTAACGTCGATTTTCTTTGCCATTAAAGATTGTTTGTTAGTTGTTACTTGTTACTTTGTTTGTTTGTTAATTTCTTATTTTGGGGTTTTTTTGGAATGAAATTTATACTTCATTTATTGATTGGTATATGGTAATTTGGTTTGGTATTATAGATTAAGATTAGATTTTTCATTTATATGGTAATTTGGTTTGGTTATGTCATACTTGATACTACTTACTTGAAGTTACTACACTTCACAGTTCACTTCACAGTAAGGCTACTGACTTTGTGTTTCATCTCATGTTTAGTTATGTCATACCTGCTACTACTTACTACACTTCACAGTTCACAGTAAGGCTACTAACTTTGTGTTTCATGTTTAGTTATGTGATACTTGATACTACTTACTACAGTTCACAGTAAGGCTACTGACTTTGTGTTTCATGTTTAGTTATGTCATACTTGATACTACTTACTAGTTACTACAGTTCACAGAAGGATACTGACTTTGTGTTTCATGTTTAGTTATGTCATACTTCATACTACACTTCACAGTTCACACTCACAGAAGGCTACTTACTGTTTCATTTCATGTTTTAGTTGAGTGTTTGACAAATTGACAGTAAGGCAATTAGATTTTTCATTTATATGGTAATATGTTATTGTTAATTTGTTATTTGTTACATATAATTTAATTTTAAACTTTGGTTCATAGGATAGAATCATAGTTGATAGTTGTTTATATTTTGTAATGTAATGTAAGTAAATTAGTTGTTTTTGTTTATATGTAAAAAATAGTTTTTGTTTTAGCTTTTAACAGGCCCAAAAAAGAAGCCCAAATAAGGCCCAAACCCGATCCACCCGATCCGTCCAACCCGAACCCGAACCCCGAACTACCCGAACTGTATTCGGTCGGGTTTCGGGGTTTATCTCCTCATCCGAATATCCGATCGGGTTTCGGCCTAGGTCACCCGACCCGACCCGACCCGCCCGATGCTCCCCTTACCTAAAACATCGCCATGCATTTCATATAGAAAAGAAACGCCTTGCCTTCAAACGCTATCCTCCATCGATCCTCTTTTCCTGGCGATACTCTTCGGCGACGTCCCTGCTCCGGCGATACTCCCCTCCCGTCACTTCCTAACCTCTCGATCCCCTGTGCTTCGGTCACTAATTTTAGGGTTTGAGAATTCGAGCAAAGGGGGGATTTACTCGATGATTTTAGTTGCAGAGGTCTGTTGGTTTAAGTTTTGCAATTGGTGCAAGTCTGTTGATTTTAGTTGCAGGTCCTCTCTTTCTCTTCTTGTCTTTGATTTTGTTCATCTTTTTTTCTTTTCAATTTCTCTTTCACTTTGTTGTATTCAATGATTCTTGTATTGTATCAACTCTCAAGCAATATCATATTGATCGTATAAATTGATATATTGGTTTTGAAATTTATCTTTTGGATGATATTGTGCACACCATGTATTTGATGAATTGATGTTATATGTAAAATTTCAACTAAACAAGTGGAATTCATACTCAAGGGTAAAACGATAATTTATGCATTTTTGTAGAAATTTTCAATTTTTACTACATTTTGCTGTTTGGAAGGTGCATCATTTCTTTTAGAAATTCATGTAGATGCATTGTTGAATGCAAGCAACCCTACTGTAAGATAGAATTGACTTCCAGTTCTCATTGATAATATTTTAGTTTTAATTTCCAAAGACCAACACTTGAAAACCAAATTATTGTGTGTTTGATTTCAATGTGAATGTGAAGAACCGAATCAGATACTAACTTTGCCTTGAAACTTCTTTAAAGGAACTAGAAAAGATTACATCCAATATGGTGTCCCTCTATATGATGCATCAGTTAAAGGTGATTGGGAAGCTGCTAAAGTCATTCTTGATAAAAACCCAGAGTTGATACGGTGTAGTATCACTAAAATTGTGAAACAACACTTCATGTTGCAGCATCGGTAAGAGGAACCAAACTGATGGAAGAGTTCGTGGAAAGTCTAGTGCACTTGATGGAAAAGGACGATTTGACACTTCAAAATAAAAAGTGCAACAGGCCCATTCCTAACATTTTTTAGGCCCTGGGAGAGATGTAAAAATGGGCCCTCGATAACTATGAATTTATTTTCAATATATTGTTTATATCATCAAAAATAACATTGAATTCAATAAATACTAATAATTTATGTAAAATCGTTTTTCCTCGTATTCCAAGTGCAAGATCAATCAATAATTATTTCTAAATTAGTATTATGTACCCATATCGTTTTTACATAACAACGTCAATCCGTTCCACCATCAAAGGCATGTCTTGTGGGCGTTTGGTTCATTTCAAGGAATCGGAATGAAAATCAGGAATGGAACTGTTAAGGAATAGGAATCAATATATCAATTGTATTATATTATATTGCTTTATATTACTTTCCATTGTTGATGTTTGGTTTAAACAAATTCATCTTATAATGACAGTTTCTTCTACTTTTATGCATGTTTCATATCGAAACTATAATCATGAAACATCACCATCGATTTTTTGAAGAACATTGATGAAGGGGAACAATGATGAAGAACAGGTACATCACTGTGAAAGAAAATCAAACAAACCCAAAACCCTAATTCTTCAACCTATTGAACTGAACGAAATCGATCGATTTTTCAACCTATTCAACCCAAATCCCGATTCTCCAAACCCAAACATCGATCTGAACAAAATCGAAGATGAGAAACAAGTACATTGATCGATATCTTCAATCTATGAACTGAACAAGAGAGAAGATGAGAAACAAAGAAATCGATCGATTTTTTAGCCATTATCTAGGGTTTCAGAAAGGACAAATCCAACAAAATTGAAAATGAGAAACAAACCCACATGATAAGAGGATCAATTTCTTCAACTTGAATATGGTGAGAGGATCGATTTCTTCAACCCTTTGAAGGATGCGATCTGCATTATGGAAGGTTAGAGGGCGACTGCATTATTTTGGTTTAGAAATCGATCTGCTATGGAGGTTAGGTTAGAGGAGCAGATGGAGATGGAAGGTTAGAGGACGACTGCATTATTTTAGTTTAGAAATCGATCTGCTATGAAGGTTAGGTTAGAGGAGCAGATGGAGATGAAGGTTCAATGGGCGATTGCATTATTTTGGTTCATTCCACCCAATTTGGAGTGGAATGGTTTTTGGACCTTTCTATTATAATGATTGATTATAATCCTTGCAACCAAACACCATCAATCATTTCATTTTCATTCCCCTTTTGAACCAAACTAATACAATTAATATCATTCCCATTAATTACCATCCAATACCCCCAACCAAACACCCCCTGAAATCATTTGAGGTCACTATGTTGATCATTCGGAGTAACACTTTAAATAAATCAAAATAAATCAATTGAGTTTTCACATGTTACCTGATGTTGATGTTGATGTTGATGTTGATGTTGATGTTGATGTTGATGTTGATGTTGATGTTGATGTTGATGTTGATGTTGATGTTGATGTTGATGTTGATGTTGATGTTGATGTTGATGTTGATGGTTTTCATCACCATTTTAAACTTTTAGAGTTGAAACAAACATTTTAAGAACCATTAATCTTATAATCAAATATCCATGTTGGCTATAATTTAAGATCTTATTATTGTTTTAGAAATGAGAGAGTACTTAATATTCATGCACTTATATTAGGTAATAAAGATTCAATATTTTTTGGAAAAAAATTATGTAATCCTAAATATAGATATAAGTTGGGTCGTCTCATATAGTTGGTAATTGTTTTCAAAATGTAGAAGTTTTCTTAGTTAATAACAAGAAATCTACTATATTCTAACACAAAAAAAAAATTATGCGGATGGAATAATCAAAATAGTACCTGGAAGATGAGTAATAGAGTATATATCAAGTTTTCAAGGCAAAAATAGTTTTTAGATAAAAAAAACTTAGAGAAACAATAAGCAATATTATAAAATGAAATACCAATTAGCTTTTTACAAATTTTATTGTCCAATATAATTAATTAATACATGTTTGGGCGCTTAAAATAATACTAAAAAATATAATTAGGTCATATACTCCTATTATATACTGATTTTTTTTGTCTTTTTAATTAAATTTTTTTACTACTACTATATAGTATATATTTCAAATTTTTGGGCCTCTATTTCCTTTGAGCCCTGGGCGTGCGCCCGACCCGCCCTCCTCCAGGGACGACCCTGAAGTGCAACACCGCCCTTTATCTAGCCACTATGGCTGGAAATGTTAAGATGGTTGAAATTATGGTGAAAAAGAACAACTCCTTGTTGTCGATCCGTGGTAGTCAAGGAATGTTTCCGCTATGTATGGCAACCTTATATGGATATCATAACATGATGAAGTATCTCTATGACAATTCCAAATGGTTGCAGGATAATGGTTGGACACATCAGAATCGTTGTTGGCTTCTTTTGAGTTGTGTCCAGTATGGTCTGTTTGGTAAGCATTTTTTATATAGTTATTACACCTACACATTCTTTTTATTGCTTACCATAATCTGTGTATGTACATATCTCTACTCCTTGTTACAATAACTAGTGGTTACATATTCCCTTATGCTAGTTTTTTTTTAAGTATTCCCTTATGCTAGTTCTTGATCACTTGAGTTATGGGAGCTAAACCTAGGTGATGCATTGGACAAACAATTGTGGTAGGGTTATCCTACACTATAAGGTCAAATATATGTTTCTGCAAGCATTTATTATCTTTTACTTTATTATGATTTTGGTGCAAAACCAGCAAAAGGTAAAATTCATGTCTCGACTTGAGCACAACGATCACCATCCAACATGGTCTTCAACCTTTATTTTCCAATTGTCAAATATGTTCATTGTCTTGAGATGGTAAGCTAAAACAATTACATCAACCATGAATGTGTTCCATCCTCAAGCAGATCTAGTAGTCTTTTCTCGAGTGGAACCAACGTGGATCACTGGTGCAATTGATTGGTGCAATTGATTGGTGCAATTGATTGGAGCAATTGATTGGTGTAATTGATTGGTGCAATTGATTGGTTGACAACACAAGTGATATCATGACCATGCCTCAATTCAATCATATCTTAGAAATATTTATGCTCCATTTTGTTGTGTCCTAAATCCTAATAGAGAGGGGAGGTGGATTTTTCCTTTTTGTTGCAGAGAATTCAATCCAAGGTAGAACATTGTTGAATATATTTAGAATGCGGCCAAATGAGTTGTTATATGATGCCCGTTAATTTCTTTATGAGGGCATGGAAATTTGATCATTACTCTAAGTGCGAGGAAGATCATGATCATTATCAAGAGCTCCTGTATGTGGCTCTTAGCTAGGCTCTCACGTATATGATGAACTTGATCATAGTTAAAACCAAGACATTTTCATTTCTAATGCCTCATGTTGTATCTACATGTAAAAACAGATGTTTGTTCTTTATTTCAGTCATAAGATTGTAAGATCCATGTTGTCTTCTTAAGAGAGGTTTAATGACAAATTTTGGGTTTTCTTTTGGATTTTTTATGGTTTGAGGTTTAAGAAATACGAATGATTGCAAACATGTTTACTTCATACTTTGACATAATATATCTTCTCCTCTACCTGATCTATCCTGGAAGGTTATCCATATAATGGTTATGTTTCATTATCATTGTTGATTTTTGTTGCTTTTGTCATAACATTTTCCCTCACAAAGTGATTGTCAACTCTTTTTTAGATGTCGCACTACAGATGGTGAAAGATTGCCAAGAACTTTCTAGTGATGGGAGTGTACTTGGAGCTTTGGCTTGCAATCCTGATGCATTTTTCAGAACAAAACCTGGTATCATTAAGGGAACCATCCTTTCTGGTAATCTTACTCCTTGATGTTTACATATACATATAATCTACAAAATGTTTCTGGTTTGATACCTTTTTATATAATAAAAATGTGATTATCAAAATTTTCTACATGAAGAAAAAAATTATTGTCAATTTGAAATACATGTGAGGAGTTGTTAAGTATGATTAGGTTTTTTATATGTAGATGAGTTGTGCTTTGAAGGTTCAAGTAAACAAGTTTTTCCTTCTAGTGTATTTCATAGGTAGGATTCGTCAAGTTGCATGTTTTCCAAATGTAAGATCCATGTGACATACAGAAGTTTTAGAAGTCATGATAGTATTCCATTATATGTTATGCACTAACTAAACTACTATTGACATACATCCATCATTATGGTATTGTCAATTTGGCTTTTGATTTCCGGTTGTTGTCCTCGGTTCGTGCAACCATTGGTTTAAAGGAGGAGTATCCTGAAACGGATAGTGAAGCATTGCAACTACTGAAAATCATTTGGAAAAGTATTGCAGAAAAGCCTAAGAACGAATTTGATGACATACTTAAAGGGATGCCTGATCGAATAAAGCCACCTTTTGGAAATGATGATCAAGCTCTGGAAGCAAAAAAATCAATATCTTCTCGAATATTGTTTATTGCTTCATAAATTGGTAATATGAAGTTTTTGGTGGAGCTCATCTGTCTATACTATGATCTAACGTGGAAGGTCAATGATAACAATCAAACTATATTTCACGTTGTTGTCGAACATCGTCATGAGGGTGTCTACAACATATTATACGAGGTAGCTTTAGTGAGCGAGTTGATAACTCCTCTTAGAGATGGAAATGGCAACAATATGTTGTATTTAGTTGGGAAGAGGACCAAGAAGCCATTTCAAGATGTGGGTGGACTTGATTTACATATGCAATGAGAACTATTATGGTACAAGGTACATATCCCTCTCCAAGCAGTCTAGGATTCTCATTGTTTTTCTTTTCTCTTTATGTTGCTTTTTTTCTTTCACAGCAAGCTCTATATTAATTTAACCTCTAAATTAGTATAACCAGAAAGTAGTCTATAACTATACTACTTTTTCTTAGTATGTCATATATGACAACTTCATTTTGAGTAAAGAAATAGGTCCACTAGGATGCACTTTTTCTTTTCATAAAATATAATTATATGAAGCATGTGCATGCACACACTTATAGACCTAAGATTGTGTAGGAAATCAAATATCGTAGGAGTTCCCATAGCATTGGATGAACTCGATTGGAGATCTGACATTCAGCAAAGACGCGGTGACATTTTGGTTAGGGAAACTTCGATGGCAAAGCATTAGGCAGACACAAAGATGAACAAAGTTAACATGAAAATAATCAACCTTAATATAGATTAACGTATACCTTGACATGCGTTAACATTTAAGCGTTGACATGCGTTAACATTTAAAGCCTTCACATGCGTTAACATTTAAGCCTTCACATGCGTTAGCATTTAAAGCCTTCACATGCGTTAACATTTAAAGCCTTCACATGTCTTTAAAACCAAGATGTTTCCCATTCTAATGCCTCATGTTGACTCTACATGCACAAATAGATGATGTTCTTCCTTTCAGTCATAAGATTGTAAGATTCATTTTATCTTCTTACGAGAGGTATGATGACATATCTTGGGCCTTCTTTTGTGATTTTATGGTTTGAGGTTTAAGAGTGATCTGCAACCATGTTTACTGACATAATATATCTTCTCCTCTACCTGATCTATCCTGCAAGCTAATCCATATATCTGTTACATTTTTTCTGTTTCATCTTCATTGTTGATTTTTGTTGCTTTTGTCCTAACATTTTCCCTCACAAAGTGATTGTCAAATCCTTTTTAGATGTCGCACTAAAAATGGTGAAAGACTGCCAAGAACTTTCCAGTGATGGGAGTCTACTTGGAGTTTTTGCTCAAAACCCTGATGGATTTTATAGAACAAAACCCAGTATCATCCTGCGAACCATTGATGTACCGGTCCGATCCCGATCTCATCCCTAATGTAAAGCAAGTCCGCCTACATCTTGAAATGACTTCTTGGTCATCTTTCCAACTAAATGCAACTTCTTGGTCATCTTCCCAACTAAATGCAACATATTGTTGTCATTTCCATCTCTAAGAGGAGTTATCAACTCCTTCACTAAACCTACCTCGTATAATATGTTGTAGATACGCTCATGATGATGTTCGACAACAACATGAAATATAGTTTGATTGTTATCATTAACCTTCCACGCTAGGTCAGGGTATAGGCGGATGAACTCCACTAAAAAATTCGTATTACCCATTTCTGCAGCAACAAACAAAATTCGAGAAGATATTTATTTTTTTGCATTCCCTGAGGATGGTACCTTTGGATCTTTTGAAGTTGTTGCAGTAAGCGGTATGATTATGTTCTGGGTTTCAGCAGCCATTTTGAAAATATCCTCACGAATGAGTGTTAGTACTTCCAGAGCTCGATCATCATTTCCAAAAGGTGGCTTTATTCAATTAAGCAACCCTCTAAGGATATCATCAATTTCGTTCTTAGGCTTTTTGCAATATTTTTCCAAATGATTTTCAGTAATTGCAATGCTTCACTAACCGTCAGGATACTCCACCTTTAAACTAATGGCACCAATGGCTTTACAAACCGAGAACAACAACCAGAAATCATAAGCCAAATTGACAAGACCAAAATGATGTATGTATGTCAATAATAGGTGACATACAACAATTTTACCAATCATGATAGTTTCCTATATTGACATACCTCCATCATTTTGGTCTTGTCAATTTGGCTTATGATTTATGGTTGTTGTTCTCAGTTCGTGCAGCCATTGGTTTAAAAGGTGAAGTATCTTAAAACGGATAGTGAAGCATTGCAATTACTGAAAATCATTTGGAAAAATATTGTAAAAAAGCCTAAGAACGAAATTGATGATATACTTAGAGGGTTGCCTGATCAAATAAAGCCACCTTTTGGAAATGATGATCGAGCTCTCGAAGTACTACACTCATTCATGAGGATATTGTCAAAATGGCTGCTGAAACCGAGAACATAATCAGACCGCCTACTGCAATAACTTCAAAAGATCCAAAGGTACCATCCTTGGGGAATGCAAAAAAATCAACATCTTCTCGAATATTGTTTGTTATTGCAGAAATAGGTAATACGAATTTTTTAGTGGAGCTCATCCATCTATACCCAGATCTATCGTGGAAGGTTAATGATAACAATCAAACTATATTTCACATTGTTGTCGAACATCGTCATGAGCGTATCTACAACATATTATACGAGGTAGGTTTAGTGAAGGAGTTGATAACTCCTCTTAGAGATGGAAATGACAACAATATGTTGCATTTAGTTGGGAAGATGACCAAGAAGTCATATCAAGATGTGGGCAGACTTGCTTTACAAATGCAACGAGAACTATTATGGTACTTGTTGGTCCCGAAGGTGCTTAACAAGTTTGTAGAAGGGGGGGGTTGAAT
Organism: Arctium minus; assembly: GCA_954870635.1. Lineage (NCBI taxonomy): Eukaryota > Viridiplantae > Streptophyta > Magnoliopsida > Asterales > Asteraceae > Arctium > Arctium minus. The sequence continues at coordinate 63,605,273 of OX941093.1, forward strand.
ACAAACTTAGAAATTAAAGTTTAATAAATTGTTTATTGATAAATCAAAATACAATTTACAAGTTTGTTGCGGAATAAGATTAAGACAGACTCAATCTAAACAAACTTAAGAAACACTAAGATGGTTGCACAAGAAATTCAGAGAATGGGGGATTTTTAGAGAGATAGAAAACAAGGGTTTCTATTTTGGAGTTCAAAGGATTGAGCACTCCTTCAGATGAAGGAGTGAGCTTCCTATTTATACCCTATGCATTAAATGCATGGCAGGATACTTTACACGTGGCATTCATAGATTGGCTTTGGTAGTCTCACTTTTGGAGACATGCTTTTGGCCACTTTATGAACAGTGTAGTTGACAGAGTTGGTGTACGATTTGTGGCAGAGACTTGTCCGTTCTGACACATCGTACTGGTTGTGCAAGGTAAGACAAAAGAAAACTTGAGGCATAAGCTTTGTGATCGTTGATCGCTGAGTATCTCTTCTTCCAGAGATAAAGTTCAGCTATCGCTGAAGCTTTTCCTCAGGCTTCTTCGCGTAAGTAGATTTGTCTGGTCTTCGCTGATATCCGCATCAGGTCACTAGTAGACTTATCTATTGTTCAGTGGCTTCGTCTTCGATTCAGCTATGAACTATGTTGACGCGAGACTTGTCTTCAGGGATTACGTTAACTGTGTTACATAGGAAACTATCAGTGATAACTGAACAGACTCAGTTTGATCGCTGAAAGTGAAACACTAATACATATTAAATGTTTACAGAAAGGTCATCAGCGATAACTGAACAGACTCAGTCTGATCGCTGATGATGAAACACTAATACATATAATAACGTAATTTTCACTAAGTATAAAAGAGGGTCGTTATCAAATCACTGAGAGAGTTTGGATCAACAATCTCCCCCTATTTGATAATGACAAAGTAACAAAAGAAAATTACTTTTTAATTCAAAATATAGGAATAAAAAGGACTCATAGAATGCATGTCCCAATTACTATTTTGAGGGATCTTTTACAGTACTGATAGGGTTAAGTACATCACTGCAATTTTCATTTAATTCAGGGATAGAATTACAAGATATGAAAATCATAAGTACAAGTGACTAACTAACTACTGTAAGTATAACTAACAGATTACAGAGAAGAAAACTAATCTATCAGCTATAAGAAGATTTGGGAGGATTGATCATATACTCAGGTATTTCTTCTCCTTTCTGTCTTCGTTCCAAAGATTCTTGACTGATAATTTCTTTAATTTTTTCAGCAGCAGGGAAGAAGTCACACCATAAGCATAAGAGATCCTTGAGATGATTCAGAGGACAGATAGGAATCTCAGAGATTCTTTGAAATCTGAGTTCCTCATCATCATCTCTGAAGAATATTCCATAAGGCTTGTCGATTACTTGACCAGCTTGGAAGGGACCACCAGGAGGCAGAGATAAGTCCAGAACTGAAAGATCAGGAGGAGGACCAAACAGTGCATCTCTTGAAAATTTGATAGAAGTTTCATTCCTGATGATGGCGACATCTTCAGAGGAGGAGGACCCAATTTTTCTCTTGAGTTTCAAAGATTTGGGAGGAAGAGGAGATGGCAGCTTTAGTACAGAAACGACTCTATTTATGAGGGCTTCAAGGAGTCCTTCAACGTAGCCTCTGTATGTAGATTTGGATTTCTTCAGCGCATCCCAGAACTCTAACCATTCCGTAAATCCGAAGCTTTCAAGTTTTGATACGTACATTGCTTTTTGGGTTCCATCCTCTCTGGTAATCTCCATGGTCACTGAGAGTTGATCTTTCTTCTTGCGACCAGAGATAGTCACGGCTGATATTGGAAGAAGATCAGAACGATAATCCATCTTTTGTTTGCACCATTCGATAGACTTATCGTTGATCTCTTGTTCTTTGAAGCGTTCCTCTTCAATTTCTTTCAGTAGTGCTGCTTGAACTTCCACAGGTTTGCTTTTCAGCTTTTTGTCCTTAACTTGAGAGGATTGAATCTTTAAAGCGAGTTGGGCATCTCGTTTGCATTCAGCGATCAGCTTCTCAGCTTTGGCAGATTCTTCTCTTTCAGCGTCAGTGAGGAAGTCGAGCTCTGTGGATATTTGAAGAGGGATTTTCAGCCGTTGACTTTCTAGTTGAGCGATCATTTCAACTCTTTTCTTCACCACTTCCTCTGACCAATGAGATGGTCGAGAGGGCCTTCCTGGATGGATCAGGGAATCTTCTTCTTCTTCATCAATCTCAGTGATAGAGATTGGGATTATTTCATCAGCGATAGTCGCTGGTATTATTTGTAGTTCAGAACCCTTAAGCAGGGGTGAGAACTGTCTGGTTAGAAAAAGAAGGAAAGAAGGGATAAGTGTATTTTTAGAACGAGAGAGATAAAGGCTAGAAAGACATAGGGGTTTGGAAAGAGTAGAAAAGTGGTACAATTGAAAGACATACCTGAGAAGGATGCTCCCCCTCAGATTGTGATCCAGTCCTCAAGCATTCTTCAGCGATCGGTTGCTTGTCTTTGCTTTGCGAAGGAACACTTGAAGATGTATCACCTCTCACCCCTGTTTTGACAACCTCTTGCGAAGTTGTCCCTGATACGACGTTCGGCTTAGAGAACCACATAGATTGGTCTTCATCGTCGTCGTCGTCATCGGAGGGCTGATCCTTTTCTTGATCATCAAGATCTGGATCATCTTCCTCTTCATCGTCTTCTTCCTCATCCTCTTCAAAGAGAATGGAGTGAATCGATGAGGATTCTTTTGCCTTCTCCCCCTCAGATTGAGAGGGAGGTTCCTTAGCTTCCCCAGCAGCAATAGAGGTTTCTTCAGTTTTCTCCCCCACTTTGTCATTATCAGCGGTAGGGGATTGTTCAGCTGCTGGAGTAGCTGTTGAAGCTTTTAGCACTTGAACGTCAGCCTCCAGACGCTTAACTCGGTCTTCAACCGCAGGTATGTCGCATGTGGCATCATGAAGGAATTCCACAGCGATGTTGAGGTTGGTACGATCATCTTCAGTGAAGGAGGGAGGCAGCGCTGGAGCTGGTTCATTCACTTTCTGCAGAACTTTTTGGCCTTTTTGGAAGGACCAATTGGACTAGCTGATGGTCTTTTAGAAGTAGTGGTAGCGACAGGGATAGCAGACGAAGGAACCGTCTTCGTGGTCGCTGAAGATGAAGAAGAATGGAGAGAGAGACGAGAGCGAAGGAGAGAGATACTTACCTCGTCGGCGAGTGGCTTGACCTCCAGTGATCGTTGACCAACCCTGGCAAAGGTGCCATCATCTTTGGTAGGATAGGTGTTGGGATAGAGGAACTTGATGTACGTACATATGAAACGTACGTACGAGATCTTGGGATCTCGTTCAGGCTTCTCTAATCTCGACCTCAGATCTTCAAAGATGGCTGTGGCGTAGTCAAAGTTTTGACCAGCGATAACGGAGTATGCCATCTGCAGTTGTGTTTTGCTGGCTTGATCCAGCGAACCACTCTTCCCACTCATGCACTGAATTATGTGCGAGAAGATAAAGTTCAGTTGTGATGGCATCTGAGCTTTAAGAATCTTGGTGAGCTTCTTGTTAGGAATAGACGATCTTGGTTTGTTTTCCCAACAATAGCCCATTGCGTCCAGGAAGAATATCAGCTCATCATCAGTGGGGAGTGCGTCGAATCCACTCTTTGGTTTGTCAGGGAATCGTAAAGATTTCCTGAGGCTAAGAGCGGTCATGCTCCCTGGCCCTAATTCCGTGCTGAACGAGATAGCAGGGACTCGTTCGCCTTTCCTGTTTGTAAGTTCAGTTGCATCAGCAGTGAACCAGAACTGCTGAAGTAGAGTCTTGGAGGGCTTAGGATCCACAGTGATCGCGTAAGCTATGCAGGACTGCTTGAGGAAATTAGCAGCTTCCACCAGATGTGGGTATTTGTCAGCTTTGAAGTCGAGTCTGGCCAAATGATTACATTTAGTAATCTCAACTTCAGTGAGAGCGAATCGTACATGCTTGGAAGCAACGATTGAAGACTGTGTCATTTCTGTTATGGAAAGAGGCATAATAGAAGAAATGATTTAGATTAAAAATAATATGATTACCAGTTTCCATAGAAGAAGGGAAACTGGAAAATTATCAAGTTATTTTTAAGAGAAAAAAAAATAGTGTTCTGGGTAGAAAGAATGAAGAACACTTTAAAACCAAAAGGTTTTTATTTAAAAACATAAAATCAGAAGGAATGATCTTTAGTTTTAAAAAACATTTTATAAAATCCATGGAAAGCGATTAGGATTTTAAAAGAATAAAAAGCATATGAACAAAGCATATAAACATGAAATAAACCTGTGTATCTTGAAGAAAAAGAGTTGCAGATTCAATATTCTGGATTTACTTGCTTGAGTGTTCTTGAGAGAATGTTTCTTGCTTTGAAAGTTTTGAAAGCGTAAACCGTATAAAGGAGAGAAGAATTCCTTTTATACGAAGAGAGAGAAGAGAGATAAGAGAGATAATGAAGCGGGAAAAGAAATCATCATGACATTGACACGTTCCACGAAGTTGATTGGATAGGAGGGCAACGGACGAACGTGTCAGAAAAGGCATGTCGTGGATTGTCGGTTCAAATGACGTCATAGAGGAGAGAGACTGTTCATTTGTCCGTTCAAATGATCACTGAAGAAAAGTCAGTGATAGATTTTCCTTTTTAAAAGTATCCCTGATTGTAAAGATAGGGATAGATTTTCCTTTTAAAAGATCACTGATTGGAAATATCAGTGATTAATGTATTTTTCAAAAAAAAAGCTTTTAATCATTTGAAGAAAGTTCAGTGATTAAAGTTTATATTTTGAAAAAAAACATCTTTGAGGGAGAGAGAACATACCTGAGAGTCAGAATGTTTATCAGAGAGAATGATGAGGGGAACTTTTGATTACTGACACAATACATGAACGCTGAAGAATTATTCTTCGAGGTTCAGCATTCCAAGCTCACTGATGAGAAAGTTGAACCTTGTCTCATCAAGAGGTTTGGTGAAAATATCAGCAAGCTGAAAGTCAGTAGGGATAAAGTGAAGTTCAATATCACCATTCATCACATGATCTCTGATAAAATGATATCTGATCTCTATGTGTTTTGTCTTTGAATGTAGCACTGGATTATTTGCTATAGCGATAGCACTAGTGCTGTCGCAATAGATAGGAATCTTTGACAGCTGAAGGTCATAATCTAATAGTTGATTTCTCATCCATAGGATTTGTGAACAACAGCTTCCAGCGGCTACGTATTCAGCTTCAGCTGTTGAAGTGGACACAGAATTTTGCTTCTTGCTTGTCCAGCTTACTAGCTTTCCTCCCAAGAGTTGACATCCACCAGTGGTACTTTTTCTGTCGAGTTTACAGCCTGCAAAATCACTATCAGAATAACCAGTTAGATCGAACCCTGAGTCTTTGGGATACCAAAGACCGAGGTTAGGAGTTCCTTTCAGATATCTGAAAATTCGCTTTACAGCGATCAGATGGGATTCCTTGGGTTCAGATTGATAGCGTGCACATAAACAAGTAGAGTACATGATGTCAGGTCGGCTTGCTGTAAGATACAACAATGAGCCTATCATTCCTCTATAGGCAGTGACATTAACAGATTTTCCAGATGGATCCTTGTTAAGTGTCAGTGGTGGTGCCATAGGAGTTTTCATCGCTGAAGTTTGTGTTAAATCAAACTTCTTCAGCATGTCTTTAACATACTTACCTTGGCAGATAAAAGTACCTTTGTCAGATTGTTTAATCTGAAGACCAAGAAAATATGTCAGCTCACCCATCATACTCATTTTATATTCTTTCTTCATTCTTTCAGCGAAGCGAGTACATAGAGATGGGTTAGTAGAACCAAATATTATGTCATCGACATATATTTGTACAAGAATTATATGACCTTTTATCTTCCTGAAAAATAACGTATTATCAATCTTGCCACGTTCAAAATTTTCAGAGATAAGAAAAGATGAGAGAGTGTCATACCAAGCACGAGGGGCTTGTTTTAAACCATAGAGAGCCTTATCCAATTTATAAACATAATTTGGATGCTTAGGGTCATAGAACCCTGGTGGTTGTTCTACATAAACTTCTTCATTCAGTTTTCCATTCAGAAAAGCTGATTTTACGTCCATTTGATAAACGATGAAGTCTTTATAGACTGCATAAGCTAAGAATAGTCGAATTGCTTCGAGCCTGGCCACAGGGGCAAAGGTTTCATCATAGTCTATGCCTTCCTCTTGTCTGTATCCCTGAGCAACAAGTCGAGCCTTGTTGCGGGTTACAATTCCATGTTCATCTAACTTGTTTCTAAACACCCATTTGGTGCCTATTACAGTTTTATCAGATGGTCTAGGAACGAGATTCCAAACTTTGTTTCGAGAGAATTCAGTCAGCTCTTCTTGCATAGCGCTGACCCAGTTTGGATCTCTGAGGGCATCATCAGTCTTCTTTGGTTCAATTAAGGAGAGAAAGTTTACAAAGAGACAGATATTACCTGAGCTTCGTCGTGTCTGAATACCTGCATCTGGATTACCAAGAATTTGATCTATGGGGTGATCTCTGGTCCATCGCTGAGCAGGAGCAAGATTGCTTATTTCAGCGATAGGATCAACAATAGGAGCAGTCGCTGATGAAGATGCTTGAGGTTCATCAGCTAGTAATTGTTGAACATTAGATACACCAATGCTTTCAGAAGGGTTTTCAGACGTAGATGGATTTGATGGTAGAAGTGTGTTTAGAGGTTCAGCTGAAATCCATGAGTTGGATTCAGCGGTAGGAGGTATGATACTTGGTTCTTCATCAGCAGCTGGAGTTTCAGTGTGCTGTTGGTTTGAGAAGAAAGGTTCAGTTCCTTTATAGTGAGAGATCATCCAAGTATTCAGTTCTTCATTGTCAGCGATTGGTTTAGAGTTCGCTGAGCGCGTTTCATCAAACGTGACATGAATGGTTTCTTCTACGGTTTGTCTTCTTTTGTTGAAAACTCTGTAGGCTTTTGAGATGGAGGAATATCCTAAAAATATTCCATCATCGGCTTTTGGGTCGAACTTTCCAAGTTGATCTTTGTTGTTTAAGATAAAGCACTGACAACCAAAGATATGAAGAAAGCTGATAGAAGGCTTCCTTCCAAGAAAGAGTTCATAAGCTGTCTTCCCAAATCGCTTTATTATCAGCGATCTGTTTTGGGTAAAACATGCAGTGTTGACAGCTTCTGCCCAAAATTGAGTAGGGAGGTGAGAATCGCTGAGCATTGATCTAGCAGCTTCTATGATCGTTCTGTTTCTTCTTTCAGCGACTCCATTTTGCTGAGGTGTTCTTACTGAAGAGAAGTTGTGAGAGATTCCCTTGTTCTCAAAGAAATTGTTCAGGGAACTATTTTTGAATTCAGTTCCATGATCACTCCTTATTGATCGAACAGTAAGATTATTCAGCACTTCCATCTTTTTGACAAAAGATATTAGTTCTTCTGGAGTATCATTCTTGCAGCGAAGAAAAATAACCCAGGTGTAGCGAGAATATTCATCTACAATGACAAGCGTATATTTCTTTCCAGCTATTGATTGGATATTGACAGGGCCAAATAGATCCATATGTAAGAGCTGAAGAGGACTTGTTACTGAGGAAACTTGTTTCGACTTGAAACTAGCTCTTGTTTGTTTTCCTTTTTCACATGCTGAGCAGAGAGATTCTTTAGCATATGAGTGCTGAGGAAGACCAGAAACCAGTTCCTTAGATGAGAGAGAATTCAGGGTTTTGAAGTTTAGATGAGAGAGCCTTTTATGCCATAGCCAGTTGATATCAGAAGAGGCTTTAGAGAGAAAACATAAGTTATCAGTGATAGTAGAGTCCATATCTATTACATAGACATTTTCTCTTCTATAACCACTGAGAGCAAGTTTTCCTTTTTCATCTACCACTGAACATGCTTTCTTAGAAAAGCGAACTTCGTAGTCTTTGTCACATAGCTGACTGATGCTTAGAAGATTGTGCTTCAGTCCATCTACATAAGCGACTCTTCGAAAGGTAGTTGTCCCATTGCTGAGGACACCAAACCCTCGGGTAAATCCTTTTCCATTTCCACCAAAGGTCACAGAGGGACCTTTCTCTTCCTTGTATTCAGTGAGCAGGTCTTTTTGTCCAGTCATATGACGAGAACATCCGCTATCGAGATACCAGATGCCCTTTGATCCCTGAGATGATATGTAGCTCATAGAAGGTTCAGATGGTTCTTCTACTTCTTCTTTAATCTCAGCCATGAGGCAAAGATTAGCGACTTCTTCTTCATCAGAAGATGATTCTTCTGATTCAGCCCAGTCATGTTCTTCAGCGATGAGACCTTTACCTTTTTGCTGAAAGCTTTTCAGCTTTTGATATTTGTTTTTCAGCTTATGGTATTTGTCATCACTGGATCTTCTTGAGGTAGAAGGTTTGAAGACCTTTTTAGACCTGCACTCACTAGCAAAATGTCCAATTTTTTCGCAGTTATAGCAAGTGGCTGTAGCCTTATCAACCGGAGTTGATTTTGGCTTTTCAGTAAGAGAGAGAGGTTTACTTCTTCGGAAGTTACTCTTTCTTGCAAATCTCTTAAAAGAGTTTGTCAAGAGTGCTAAGGACTCATTAAACTCTGAAAGATCAGGGTCTGATAAATCCTCAGATTCAGAATCTAACTCAGTGATGGTTAGAGTAGATCGCTGGGATGGAATTATCTCTGATGAGACTAAAGCAACAGCAGTGCTTTTGGAGTCTTTAGAATCTTTTACAAGATTCTTCTTCAGGAGATTAGATTGCTCATAGTTGAGCAATATTCCATACAGAGTGCTTAGAGAGAGAGTATGTAAGTCCTTTGTCAGCTTAAGACATATTGAATAACTGTCCCAGCTTTCAGGAAGACTTTCCAAGAATTTTGTTAGGACCTCAGAATTAGAATAGGTCCTTCCAACAGTTCTTAGGTCAATGATCAGGCAGTTAAACCGCTGATGAATGTCAGAAAGAGATTCATTCTTACCAGCGATAAAACTTTCATACTGTCTTACCAAGTTAATCTTTCGGGTCTCTTGGATTTCAGTGGTGCCCTCATATTGAACACATATGGTTTCCCACATTTCTTTAGAAGTTTTTAGATGCATGATGGAATGGAAAACTTCATCAGGCAGAGCCATTGATATAATGGTCTTTGCTCTTGCATCTATGCCTACCTTCTTTTTATCTTCATCACTCCACTGTCTTATTTCCTTAACGACATATCGTTCAGGGACAGCTTCAGTGGTGGCAGTAGCAGGAACAGCAGCTATAATTCTAACAGGTTCATAGGGTCCGTTTTCTATATATTCAGGTATAGTAGGATCCGCACCTTCAAGAAATAGCATCATTCGATTTTTCCATAGAGAAAAGTTATCTCTGCTAAATCGAGGAGGTTTAGAAAGTGAACCATTATCATAGTAGTTTGTGTTCGTGTTTAGTGCCATTTTAGAATAGCAAGGAAGAGTATATAGCAAGATCTTGTTTATTAGATTAAACAAACCGCTCTGATACCACTTGTTGGTCCCGAAGGTGCTTAACAAGTTTGTAGAAGGGGGGGGTTGAATACAAACTTAGAAATTAAAGTTTAATAAATTGTTTATTGATAAATCAAAATACAATTTACAAGTTTGTTGCGGAATAAGATTAAGACAGACTCAATCTAAACAAACTTAAGAAACACTAAGATGGTTGCACAAGAAATTCAGAGAATGGGGGATTTTTAGAGAGATAGAAAACAAGGGTTTCTATTTTGGAGTTCAAAGGATTGAGCACTCCTTCAGATGAAGGAGTGAGCTTCCTATTTATACCCTATGCATTAAATGCATGGCAGGATACTTTACACGTGGCATTCATAGATTGGCTTTGGTAGTCTCACTTTTGGAGACATGCTTTTGGCCACTTTATGAACAGTGTAGTTGACAGAGTTGGTGTACGATTTGTGGCAGAGACTTGTCCGTTCTGACACATCGTACTGGTTGTGCAAGGTAAGACAAAAGAAAACTTGAGGCATAAGCTTTGTGATCGTTGATCGCTGAGTATCTCTTCTTCCAGAGATAAAGTTCAGCTATCGCTGAAGCTTTTCCTCAGGCTTCTTCGCGTAAGTAGATTTGTCTGGTCTTCGCTGATATCCGCATCAGGTCACTAGTAGACTTATCTATTGTTCAGTGGCTTCGTCTTCGATTCAGCTATGAACTATGTTGACGCGAGACTTGTCTTCAGGGATTACGTTAACTGTGTTACATAGGAAACTATCAGTGATAACTGAACAGACTCAGTTTGATCGCTGAAAGTGAAACACTAATACATATTAAATGTTTACAGAAAGGTCATCAGCGATAACTGAACAGACTCAGTCTGATCGCTGATGATGAAACACTAATACATATAATAACGTAATTTTCACTAAGTATAAAAGAGGGTCGTTATCAAATCACTGAGAGAGTTTGGATCAACAGTACAAGGTACATATCCCTCTCCAACGAGTCTAGGATTCTCATTGTTTTTCTTTTCTTTATGTTGCTTCTATTCTTTCACGGTGAGCTCTATATTAATTTAACCTCTATATTAGTATAACTAGAAAGTAGCCAATAACTATATTATTTTTTTTTCTAAACTTATCATTTATAACAACTTCACTGCGAGTAAAGAAATAGGTCCACTCGGATGCACTCTTTCATTTCATCAAATAGATATATAACAAATTCTATGAAGCATGTGCATGCATACACACACATATAGACTTAAGATCATGTAGGAAATCTAAATATCGTAGGAAGCCCCATAGCCATTGGTTGAATTTGACAAAGATATTTGACACTCAACAACTCAACAAAAACACAATGACATTTTGTATGCAAAGCTTTAGGCGGACATAGAGATTAACATAAGTTCACATAGAGATATTCAACTTTAATATAAATTAACATATATTGAACATAAGTTAACATACCCGACAAGCCTTAACATATGTTAACATTTAAACCTTAACATGTGTTAACTTGGAAAACAATAAACATGAACAAATCTTTACATGCAAAACATTGAATATTAATATACCTTAACATAAATTAACATTCATTAGTCATGAATGTTAACGTACCTTAACTTATGTTAACACACCTTACCCCAAAAAAACGTTAACATACGTCTACAAATTCGGCTCCATGCAACCATCGTACATACAGACAGACGAATGACCTATCTTCCCTCCTTGGAAACGGCAGCCCTCATGATCCACACCCTGGGTGCTTCATACGCATCCTACAAGATTTGGATTTCCTACCGGAATCCATATATATATATATATATATATATATATATATATATATATATATAAAGTGAGAGATAAAAATAATCATGTTGAGTTAATTTTGCATCTTTGTCCAATAATTTGTTTTGAAGGAGCTAGTTCATTACTTCATTTTCATCCAAGAATATCAAATATTGGTGTAAAATACATTGTTAGAGGCTCTTACAGGAAGGGTTGGGTTCCGGTGAGAAGTTGAGGTTAACGTGAGAAGTGGTTATCAACCGTTGGATGAGAAATGGATGCACATTAGGATGAAATGCACCGGATCAATTCCCTTCTAAGCCACAATTCATGGAAGGGCATTTGATTAAAAGTAATCAATGGTTCATATCCACTTCTCACGCTTCTGACATTAACCTCAACTTCTCACACGATCATTCGCCCGTATAGGAAACTATTTGATACACAATTAACTTATGTTTGTATGCAAGTGTTTTTTCATTTGGACAAACTTAAGTTGCTTCATATGAAAATTTTCATAGTCTTTAAGTAAAAAATGCACATCTAATTGCTTTCTTGACCTTGTATGAGGATAATTAGTCAGCTCTCCATGCATAAATAAGTGTTCTTTTCAATTGGCATGCATAATAGTGGATATGATACCTTACATATCAATTAAATGATCTAACTCTATTTTGTGTTGTAGGAAGTACAGTCTATGATCCCTCCTTATTGTAGAGAACACAAAGATTTAGTCACACAAGCTGAGAAGTGGATGAAAGACATGGTTAGTCATTTTGGTCTTGTCAATTTGACTTATGATTTCCGGTTGTTGTTCTCAGTTCGTGCAACCATTGGTTTAAAGGTGGAGTATCCTGAAACGGATAGTGAACATTGCAATTACTGAAAATCATTTGGAAAAATATTGCAAAAAAGTCTAAGAACGAAATTGATGATATACTTAGAGGGTTGCGTGATCGAATAAAGCCACCTTTTGGAAATGATGATCAAGCTCTGGAAGTACCAACACTCATTCGTGATGATATTGTCAAAATGCCAGCTGAACCCAGAACATAATCAGACCGCCTATTACAACAACTTCAAAAGACCCTTAGGGTTTGTTGTTTTTTTCATTGTTTGTATCTTTGAGTCTTGTAAGTGATTGTATGAGTATGTTTCATGTGTACTTCTTGTGTTGCTTATCTCCTTCTTCCCTCTAATTGTGTGGTAGATCCGAAATGGTAAATACTCGGAGTCGACCACTGATCGAAGGAGAAATGCATGAGGATAGTTCGTCTAACCCGAACCCCGTAGTCCGTGTGGCAACTGTAGTTCCTCCCGGCATGTCGCCGATATTTACCGGACCAGTGGAACACATACCTAGAGTGGAGTTGGCATCCACAATCCGGTCATTCAGGATGCAAACCCGCAACCCGATATGATGGCCAGTGTTATGCTGATGGTAACATCGGCCATGGAAAATAAACAAGAAGCATTCCTGAAAATGTTAAAAGATAGAGATGCCAGTCTTCGGAGGCCAGAAGTGGTGGCAGAGAACGCGGTAGCCGGCTCGAGTGGTACTGGGGGCGAGAACCGTACCGATGGGGTGGTGGTCTTAGAGACGAGACAAACAGGGAAGGGTTGTTCATATAAATCCCTCATGGGCTGCAAGCCGCCAGAGTTTGCCGGAGCCGACGATCACGTGGCTTGCATGAGATGGTTGAGAGAAATGGAGCAAGCCTTCCGGGCTTGTGGCTGCGATGAGAGCCAGAAAGTGAATTTTGGTTCTCAAATGCTTCGAGGTGCGGCCCTAATCTGGTGGGATGTCCACACCGCAACCATAGGGGAAATTGTTTTGGCGAAGATGTCGTGGGCTACTTTCAAAGAGAAAGTTATGGAGGAGTATTACAACGAGCAGGAGATGGATTTGATTGAAGACGAGTTTCGAGCTTTAACGAAGGGGGAATTGACGGTGAAAGAGTATACCCGTCTCTTCATGGAGAAGCTAAACCTCGTGGGGCACGTGGCCCCAACCGAAAAGGAGAAGATGAAGGCCTACTTGAAGGGTCTACCCGCGGACATGGGAAACAGAGTCCGAAACTCTAAAGCTACAAACCTCCGAGAGATCATCGAGGAGGCTAAGATAATGGAAAGAGTCTACACAAAGGACAAGGAAGAAAAGTCTAAGGCCGCGGAAAAGAGGAAGGTAGAGAGTTCACCCACCCCGTTCAAGAAAGCGAAATACCAACCCAATCCAAGGAGCGTTGATAATCGTCGGGAGGCGAATTGGTGTTCCAAGTGTAAGCGCAAGCACTTTGGTTCTTGCAACTCACACTCCAACTCTCTTACATGTTTCAAGTGTGGCAAGTCAGGTCACACTAGTCAAAGTTGCACCTTCCAAGGGTCAGTATGCTCCAAGTGCCAGGAACCGGGTCACGTGAAGAGGGATTGCCCCAAGCTAAGGGGTGGAGCAAAGGGAGGAAACCCACCTATTCAACCGAAAAAGGAAACCGTCCCTAAGGCTCAAGGGAGGGCCTTTCAAATGACAAGAGAAGAAGCAAAGGAGACCACCGACGTGGTGTCGGGTACGTTCTTACTCAACTCCCTTGCTGCTAATGTAACACCCTCAAGTCTGAAGATAGCAACTTGTTAAAAAATTTCTAAATACATCAATAAATACTTCAAACTACAAACATAAATTGGGAATTAACCCCAAAGATCACATTCATCCTATACATACATTCTAGGAAAAGGACGGGTGTTACTAAACCCAATAACAAACACTATCTCCAATCTGTGGAAGACTTCACCAGCTACTTACTCTTGTATAAAACTAAGGCTCAATCCTCATAGAACTTGCTAGAACCGAACCCCCAACTGGAACCTGATGCACATGCCGACAAATAAAAAGGTTAGGCTTAACGCCTAGTGAGCTCAAGAGTTTTAACATGAGTGAATATATCTTTAAAAAACAGGAAATCAGTTTAAAGCGAGATCTTTCGAATTAATATACTTTAAAATGGAAACGACACATTTTTGCCACAACATGCACTTTTAAAGAAAATGCTCCCAAACACACCCTTCATGTAAAATGATGCAATCCGGAACTCACCCAAAATGGGGTCGTAGTTCGATATTCCAATTATGAAATTGTACATAAAACCTCATATCCCAAAACACCCAAAACACGGGCGGGACATAATACTCGGCCCATAAATAAAGGAAAACGATTCTTAAATAATATGGTGCGTCATTGAAAGCATGTAACCCATTTTAATACTCACGCGACCATAAAGTAGAATGAAATCCCAATATTAAAACATGGACAATTAAATATCCAAAATACGACGGGCCGATGATGGGGGCTTCCCGTATCCGTTGAGAATGGAGGAACATAAAAGTATTCCACTCATACAACGTTAATCGTATGACACTTCACGACACACAAGCCCAAGTGTCCCTACGACTCCCTTCAAGCTACACCAAAGAGTTAACTGACCTTAGCGATATAACAACGAGAATACCGCTCCAAGGCCCGGCCCAAGGGGGATACAACCAAGGCATTGCCCCACCTGGCGGAGGTCCAAAACGCCCATCCATGGCTACTCCACGCCATGATAGCACCACCCGGACTCAGTCCTCCTAGTGTACTCCTTGAACGGACAAGGTCATAAAACATGTGTCCCGGAGTCCAACCCCGTACCACCCAAATGACCATCAAATAAGACTGACTCGTGTGCCTATGGATCCAATGCAACACAGTCTAAGATTACACGACTATACCTGAATGACAACAGCACTCGAGCCTGTAATTATAAATATGCGATAAAAATACATTTAGATGTAAGCCATGAAATGGGACTCTACAGCGAGCTATTAAATCCGGACAATTGTCCACAAGACTCTTTTAAGCCAACACCGAGCTAAAATGCTCAAAATCCAATTGATCAAATAATTATCGGTTCCCCGAGTAATAAAATGTCTGGAAACAACGTTTACGAAGACACATACCTCAAAGACGAGATTAACCGAAAACTCAACACATAATGGGACCAAAGGTTTTCCAAAGGGTTTATGAATGCAAATGTACCCGAAATACGTATAACATGAAATAGACTTCATTTGTACAAAATCACCATGAATGTGAAAACCATGCTATTTACTCGTTAGAACATTCAAACCCAAATATGAGCATTTTATGAGGTTAACACAACCCAAGTTCACCAAATATGAAAACTTATCAAAATACTCACCCTTTGACAAATAACCAAGTAAAACATAATTTACTTCAAAATATTCCAAACTTATCAGCAGTTAACCATTTCGTATAAAACACTTTAAAATAACCATTTTGGCATGTACACCGTTTTCACAAATCAACTTGAACTCACCTTGCTAGATTTAGGCTAAATCTAGATTTCACCCAACGAGCTCTTTGAAGGCCGCTTGAATCCTCAAGCCGAGAACTACCAAAACCTAGATCCAAACATTCCAACCATACATAACCATAATCAACCACATAGGAACATTCCCCAACATTATCTACCAAAATCCCTAAACGAGATCGAAACCCTAGTTTCTCTAAAACTAACAAATCTGAGATTTGATAAATCAAACACTAGGGAACATCCAAGGATCATTTATAACCTTAAATCAAAGGAGCTTACCATTAAAGATGACGAGACTTTCTGAGAACACCCAATCCAACACTTCAACCCGAGCTCCCAACCGAAGAACTTGACGAGGAAGGTGAATATGGAGGTTTTGTGGCTCAAGCTCCCAACTAGCTAGATGATTTAGAATCATGTGGTTAGGGCCGCGGAAAAGAGGAAGGTAGAGAGTTCACCCACCCCGTTCAAGAAAGCGAAATACCAACCCAATCCAAGGAGCGTTGATAATCGTCGGGAGGCGAATTGGTGTTCCAAGTGTAAGCGCAAGCACTTTGGTTCTTGCAACTCACACTCCAACTCTCTTACATGTTTCAAGTGTGGCAAGTCAGGTCACACTAGTCAAAGTTGCACCTTCCAAGGGTCAGTATGCTCCAAGTGCCAGGAACCGTGTCACGTGAAGAGGGATTGCCCCAAGCTAAGGGGTGGAGCAAAGGGAGGAAACCCACCTATTCAACCGAAAAAGGAAACCGTCCCTAAGGCTCAAGGGAGGGCCTTTCAAATGACAAGAGAAGAAGCAAAGGAGACCACCGACGTGGTGTCGGGTACGTTCTTACTCAACTCCCTTGCTGCTAATGTAACACCCTCAAGTCTGAAGATAGCAACTTGTTAAAAAATTTCTAAATACATCAATAAATACTTCAAACTACAAACATAAATTGGGAATTAACCCCAAAGATCACATTCATCCTATACATACATTCTAGGAAAAGGACGGGTGTTACTAAACCCAATAACAAACACTATCTCCAATCTGTGGAAGACTTCACCAGCTACTTACTCTTGTATAAAACTAAGGCTCAATCCTCATAGAACTTGCTAGAACCGAACCCCCAACTGGAACCTGATGCACATGCCGACAAATAAAAAGGTTAGGCTTAACGCCTAGTGAGCTCAAGAGTTTTAACATGAGTGAATATATCTTTAAAAAACAGGAAATCAGTTTAAAGCGAGATCTTTCGAATTAATATACTTTAAAATGGAAACGACACATTTTTGCCACAACATGCACTTTTAAAGAAAATGCTCCCAAACACACCCTTCATGTAAAATGATGCAATCCGGAACTCACCCAAAATGGGGTCATAGTTCGATATTCCAATTATGAAATTGTACATAAAACCTCATATCCCAAAACACCCAAAACACGGGCGGGACATAATACTCGGCCCATAAATAAAGGAAAACGATTCTTAAATAATATGGTGCGTCATTGAAAGCATGTAACCCATTTTAATACTCACGCGACCATAAAGTAGAATGAAATCCCAATATTAAAACATGGACAATTAAATATCCAAAATACGACGGGCCGATGATGGGGGCTTCCCGTATCCGTTGAGAATGGAGGAACATAAAAGTATTCCACTCATACAACGTTAATCGTATGACACTTCACGACACACAAGCCCAAGTGTCCCTACGACTCCCTTCAAGCTACACCAAAGAGTCAACTGACCTTAGCGATATAACAACGAGAATACCGCTCCAAGGCCCGGCCCAAGGGGGATACAACCAAGGCATTGCCCCACCTGGCGGAGGTCCAAAACGCCCATCCATGGCTACTCCACGCCATGATAGCACCACCCGGACTCAGTCCTCCTAGTGTACTCCTTGAACGGACAAGGTCATAAAACATGTGTCCCGGAGTCCAACCCCGTACCACCCAAATGACCATCAAATAAGACTGACTCGTGTGCCTATGGATCCAATGCAACACAGTCTAAGATTACACGACTATACCTGAATGACAACAGCACTCGAGCCTGTAATTATAAATATGCGATAAAAATACATTTAGATGTAAGCCATGAAATGGGACTCTACAGCGAGCTATTAAATCCGGACAATTGTCCACAAGACTCTTTTAAGCCAACACCGAGCTAAAATGCTCAAAATCCAATTGATCAAATAATTATCGGTTCCCCGAGTAATAAAATGTCTGGAAACAACGTTTACGAAGACACATACCTCAAAGACGAGATTAACCGAAAACTCAACACATAATGGGACCAAAGGTTTTCCAAAGGGTTTATGAATGCAAATGTACCCGAAATACGTATAACATGAAATAGACTTCATTTGTACAAAATCACCATGAATGTGAAAACCATGCTATTTACTCGTTAGAACATTCAAACCCAAATATGAGCATTTTATGAGGTTAACACAACCCAAGTTCACCAAATATGAAAACTTATCAAAATACTCACCCTTTGACAAATAACCAAGTAAAACATAATTTACTTCAAAATATTCCAAACTTATCAGCAGTTAACCATTTCGTATAAAACACTTTAAAATAACCATTTTGGCATGTACACCGTTTTCACAAATCAACTTGAACTCACCTTGCTAGATTTAGGCTAAATCTAGATTTCACCCAACGAGCTCTTTGAAGGCCGCTTGAATCCTCAAGCCGAGAACTACCAAAACCTAGATCCAAACATTCCAACCATACATAACCATAATCAACCACATAGGAACATTCCCCAACATTATCTACCAAAATCCCTAAACGAGATCGAAACCCTAGTTTCTCTAAAACTAACAAATCTGAGATTTGATAAATCAAACACTAGGGAACATCCAAGGATCATTTATAACCTTAAATCAAAGGAGCTTACCATTAAAGATGACGAGACTTTCTGAGAACACCCAATCCAACACTTCAACCCGAGCTCCCAACCGAAGAACTTGACGAGGAAGGTGAATATGGAGGTTTTGTGGCTCAAGCTCCCAACTAGCTAGATGATTTAGAATCATGTGGTTAGGGCCGCGGAAAAGAGGAAGGTAGAGAGTTCACCCACCCCGTTCAAGAAAGCGAAATACCAACCCAATCCAAGGAGCGTTGATAATCGTCGGGAGGCGAATTGGTGTTCCAAGTGTAAGCGCAAGCACTTTGGTTCTTGCAACTCACACTCCAACTCTCTTACATGTTTCAAGTGTGGCAAGTCAGGTCACACTAGTCAAAGTTGCACCTTCCAAGGGTCAGTATGCTCCAAGTGCCAGGAACCGTGTCACGTGAAGAGGGATTGCCCCAAGCTAAGGGGTGGAGCAAAGGGAGGAAACCCACCTATTCAACCGAAAAAGGAAACCGTCCCTAAGGCTCAAGGGAGGGCCTTTCAAATGACAAGAGAAGAAGCAAAGGAGACCACCGACGTGGTGTCGGGTACGTTCTTACTCAACTCCCTTGCTGCTAATGTAACACCCTCAAGTCTGAAGATAGCAACTTGTTAAAAAATTTCTAAATACATCAATAAATACTTCAAACTACAAACATAAATTGGGAATTAACCCCAAAGATCACATTCATCCTATACATACATTCTAGGAAAAGGACGGGTGTTACTAAACCCAATAACAAACACTATCTCCAATCTGTGGAAGACTTCACCAGCTACTTACTCTTGTATAAAACTAAGGCTCAATCCTCATAGAACTTGCTAGAACCGAACCCCCAACTGGAACCTGATGCACATGCCGACAAATAAAAAGGTTAGGCTTAACGCCTAGTGAGCTCAAGAGTTTTAACATGAGTGAATATATCTTTAAAAAACAGGAAATCAGTTTAAAGCGAGATCTTTCGAATTAATATACTTTAAAATGGAAACGACACATTTTTGCCACAACATGCACTTTTAAAGAAAATGCTCCCAAACACACCCTTCATGTAAAATGATGCAATCCGGAACTCACCCAAAATGGGGTCATAGTTCGATATTCCAATTATGAAATTGTACATAAAACCTCATATCCCAAAACACCCAAAACACGGGCGGGACATAATACTCGGCCCATAAATAAAGGAAAACGATTCTTAAATAATATGGTGCGTCATTGAAAGCATGTAACCCATTTTAATACTCACGCGACCATAAAGTAGAATGAAATCCCAATATTAAAACATGGACAATTAAATATCCAAAATACGACGGGCCGATGATGGGGGCTTCCCGTATCCGTTGAGAATGGAGGAACATAAAAGTATTCCACTCATACAACGTTAATCGTATGACACTTCACGACACACAAGCCCAAGTGTCCCTACGACTCCCTTCAAGCTACACCAAAGAGTCAACTGACCTTAGCGATATAACAACGAGAATACCGCTCCAAGGCCCGGCCCAAGGGGGATACAACCAAGGCATTGCCCCACCTGGCGGAGGTCCAAAACGCCCATCCATGGCTACTCCACGCCATGATAGCACCACCCGGACTCAGTCCTCCTAGTGTACTCCTTGAACGGACAAGGTCATAAAACATGTGTCCCGGAGTCCAACCCCGTACCACCCAAATGACCATCAAATAAGACTGACTCGTGTGCCTATGGATCCAATGCAACACAGTCTAAGATTACACGACTATACCTGAATGACAACAACACTCGAGCCTGTAATTATAAATATGCGATAAAAATACATTTAGATGTAAGCCATGAAATGGGACTCTACAGCGAGCTATTAAATCCGGACAATTGTCCACAAGACTCTTTTAAGCCAACACCGAGCTAAAATGCTCAAAATCCAATTGATCAAATAATTATCGGTTCCCCGAGTAATAAAATGTCTGGAAACAACGTTTACGAAGACACATACCTCAAAGACGAGATTAACCGAAAACTCAACACATAATGGGACCAAAGGTTTTCCAAAGGGTTTATGAATGCAAATGTACCCGAAATACGTATAACATGAAATAGACTTCATTTGTACAAAATCACCATGAATGTGAAAACCATGCTATTTACTCGTTAGAACATTCAAACCCAAATATGAGCATTTTATGAGGTTAACACAACCCAAGTTCACCAAATATGAAAACTTATCAAAATACTCACCCTTTGACAAATAACCAAGTAAAACATAATTTACTTCAAAATATTCCAAACTTATCAGCAGTTAACCATTTCGTATAAAACACTTTAAAATAACCATTTTGGCATGTACACCGTTTTCACAAATCAACTTGAACTCACCTTGCTAGATTTAGGCTAAATCTAGATTTCACCCAACGAGCTCTTTGAAGGCCGCTTGAATCCTCAAGCCGAGAACTACCAAAACCTAGATCCAAACATTCCAACCATACATAACCATAATCAACCACATAGGAACATTCCCCAACATTATCTACCAAAATCCCTAAACGAGATCGAAACCCTAGTTTCTCTAAAACTAACAAATCTGAGATTTGATAAATCAAACACTAGGGAACATCCAAGGATCATTTATAACCTTAAATCAAAGGAGCTTACCATTAAAGATGACGAGACTTTCTGAGAACACCCAATCCAACACTTCAACCCGAGCTCCCAACCGAAGAACTTGACGAGGAAGGTGAATATGGAGGTTTTGTGGCTCAAGCTCCCAACTAGCTAGATGATTTAGAATCATGTGGTTAGGGGAGGAAAAACTCCCAAAATAGGTTAGGGTTCGATTTTAGGGTTTGGGGAGAGAAAAGGGAGAAGATGAAGATGGAGATGGTGAAGAAGCTTCCAATACCGAAACCTTGGATGGAACTCTTGATTTTAGCAACAAGTGGTGAGGGTTCGGTGGTTAAAGGAACCCTAGAATAGTTAAGGAATAAAGGGAGAGTTGGGAGAGAAAGACTTGGGAGTAAGAGAAGTGAGAAATGAAATAATTGGGGAGAACCCATTTAATCCCGCAGCTATACCTCCTGATGCGACGCACGACCCCTGCGGTTTTACTGAAGGGAAATGCACGACCCGTGCCAAGACCCGTGCCACACTTCTGTCTCCTACGCACCACCCGTGCGGAAAAGCTGAAGGAGGACGCACGACCCGTGCGCCCTGCAGACCTGCGCATGCAGCCCCCTTTTCTTCTTTTCTTCTTCTAAAATAGTCAAACGGAAATTGGGGTGTTACAGCTAAGGTGTTATTTGATTCTGGTGCAAATTTCTCTTTTGTGTCGCTTGATTTTTGCAAAGACCTTAATGTGCCCACTAGTACTCTTAGCGATGCCATGGTAGTAGAAATAGCGAATGGGGAACAAGTGATTTTGCGTGAGGTGTTGAAAGGGTGCCATCTAGATATTAGTGGGGAACTCTTTGAGGTGGATCTACTTCCCATGGTGATTGGGAGTTTCGATGTGGTAATTGGAATGGACTGGTTGTCACGACAAAAGGCAGAGATCTTATGCTCAAAAAAGCTGATCCGATTACCGACCACGAGTGGGAGTTTTGTCTTTGTCTACAGGGAGAAGCGTAAGGGTGAAGTGGCTCTTATTTCTTCCATCAAGGCAAGTAAGTGTCTTGCGAAGAATTGTCCTTCGTTCCTTGCCTACGTGTTGGATGCCAAGGCAGAGAAGAAAAAGACTGAAGACGTTCGAGTCGTTAGTGAGTATCCGGATGTTTTTCCTGACGATCTATCGGGCTTGCCGCTCGACCGCCAAGTGGAGTTTAGAATCGATTTAGTCTCGGGAGCAGCGCCGATTGCCCGTGCGCCTTACCGACTCGCCCCAACCGAAATGCTAGAAATGATGTCCCAACTTCAAGAGTTGTTGGAGAAGGGATTCGTGAGGCCGAGTTCCTCGCCTTAGGGGAGCTTCGGTACTCTTCGTCAAGAAGAAGGATGGGTCGATGCATATGTTCATCGACTATCGGGAGTTGAACTAGGTAAGTGTGAAGAACAAATATCCGCTACCCCGAATTGATGACCTCTTCGACCAACTACAAGGAGCTGGATGTTTCTCCAAGATCGAACTTCGATCGAGCTATCATCAAGTGAAGGTTAGAGAAGAATACATTTCCAAGACCTCCTTTAGAACCCATTATGATCATTACGAGTTCTTGGTTATGTATTTTGGGCTAACTAACGCGCCGACGGTATTCATGGATTTGATGAACCGAGTTTGTCGACCTTTCTTGGACAAGTCGGTCATAGTGTTCATCGATGATATTTTGGTGTACTCAAATGACGAAGAAGAGCACGAGCGTCACCTGAAGGAAGTGTTGGAGGTGTTGAGAGGTGAGAAGCTCTACGCCAAATTTTCCAAGTGTGAATTCTGGCTGAAAGAGGTTCAATTCTTGGGTCACGTGTTGACAAGTGAAGGGGTAAAAGTGGATCCATCGAAAATTGAGGCCATGATGAACTGGGAACCGCCAATGAGTCCCACAGAAATTCGGAGTTTCTTGGGCCTAGCCGGTTACTATAGAAGATTCATCCAAGATTTCTCCAAGGTCGCCTCACCTTTGACGTCTCTAACAAAGAAGGATGTGAAGTTTCTTTGGACCGAGAAGCAGGAACAAGCCTTTCGGACCTTACAAAGGAAGTTGTGTGAGGCACCAATATTTCCCTACCCAAGGGGACAGAAGACTTTGTGGTCTATAGCGACGCATCTAAAATGGGTTTGGGATGTGTCTTGATGCAGAGAGGCAAGGTCATCGCTTATGCATCAATACAATTGAAGGAGCATGAAAAGAATTACCCAACTCACGACCTTGAGTTAGCGGCAGTGGTGTTCGCGTTGAAGTTGTGGCGACACTACCTATATGGAACGAAGTGTACCTTCTTTACTGACCATAAGAGCCTGAAGTATGTCTTCGATCAGAAGGAGTTGAATATGCGGCAAAGGAGATGGATCGGGCTACTCAAAGATTATGACTGTGAACTTCAATATCATCTGAGAAAAGCAAATGTGGTCGCGGACGCCTTGAGTCGGAAGGAGTATAGTAGTGGTGTTCAAGCCATCTTCACAAGGGTGGATGTGGTCTCAAGTTTAATTGACAGAATCAAAGTGTCACAGTCGGAAGCGCTTCTTGAAGAGAACCTCAAAGGTGAAATCATGGTGAAGCAACATCTCCATTTGACTGAAGATGGAAGGGGTTTGAAGTTATACCAAGGTCGAATCTGGGTACCCAAGATTGGGGAATGTCGGGAATTGTTATTGGAGGACGCACACAAATCCAAGTACTCAATTCATCCGGGAAGCACTAAGATGTATCGAGATTTAAAGCTCAACTATTGGTGGCTGGTGATGAACCTAGATGTGGCTAATTATGTGGAGCAATGCATAACTTGCTTACAAGTGAAGGCGGAACACCAACGGCCATATGGTAGTCTTCAATCTTTGGAGATACCGGAGTGGAAGTGGGAGCACATCACCATGGACTTTGGAACCAAGCTACCGAAGACTTTGAGAAACCACGATACCATTTGGGTAATAGTGGACCGCTTGACCAAAAGTGCTCACTTCTTGGCCATGCGAGAGACCTTACCAATGGAAAAACTGGCCAAGTTATACATAGATGAAGTGGTCTCAAGGCATGGAGTGCCACTTTCTATCGTTTCTGACCGGGATAGTCGTTTCACATCTCATTTATGGAATAGTTTGCAAAAGGAGTTGGGCACGAAGATTAAATTGAGCACCGCGTATCACCCTCAGACAGAAGGACAGAGCGAGAGAACCATCCAGACCCTCGAGGACATGCTGAGATCTTGTGTCATCAATTTCGGGAGAAATTGGGATTCGCACCTTCCATTGGTGGAGTTCGCCTACAACAACAGTTATCACTCGAGTATTGGCATGGTACCGTTTGAGGCGTTGTACGGACGAAAGTGTATAACGCCCATTTGTTGGCTAGAAGCGGGAGAGAAGCAATTTGTCGGACCGGAAATTGTGCAAGAAACGGCCGACAAGGTTAAAAGCATCCGTGAGCGTTTGAAAGCGGCCCAAGACCGACAAAAGAGCTACGCGGACAAGAAGAGGAGGCCGGTTGAGTTCCAAGTGGGTGAAAGAGTGATGTTAAAGGTTTCACCGTGGAAAGGGTTAATCCGGTTTGGAAAACGTGGGAAGCTTAGCCCTCGTTTCTTAGGACCCTTCACCATCTTGGAGCGTATTGGGCTTCAAGCCTACAAATTAGATCTTCCGTCCGAGATGGATGGAATCCACCCTACCTTTCATGTGTGCTACTTAAGGAAATGTTTAGCCGAAGAAGAGAGTGTCATTCCTCTATCGGAAATTAGAGTGGACAACAATAGATGCGTAGAGGAGCCTGAATCCATCCTCGAAAGGAAGACGAATAGGCTACGACACAAAGAAGTGGTCATGGTGAAGGTTCAATGGAAGCACCACCGCGGAACCAACGTGACTTGGGAATCCGAAGAAGACTTGAGGAGGCGGTATCCTCACTTATTTGTTTAGCTTGGGATTTCGAGGACAAAATCCATTCTAAGGGGTGGAGTATTGTAACACCCCGGATTTTGGATTATTGGCTAATTCGTATTTGTAAATGTATTTAGTTTTGCTCAGTTATTGTCGTCAAAGATTGGTCGTGATTTCGTATTTGGAAAACGTAGAAATTTGATGGAAACCGTTTCGACAAGAGTGCCCGGCGAGAGTGCCAGGGTCACTCTCGCGGAGTCATAATCGCACCAGGTCGAAGTGGACTCTCGGTACAGTTTTGGCGAGAATGCCTGGCGAGATTTCTAGTGGCACTCTCGCGGTGTCACAATCGCGAGGGACCAAATCAAGCCGTGGGCTGGAAGCCACGGTACATTCTTGGCGAGAGTGACCGGCGAGAGTGCCCTGTCACTCTCGCGTGTCATTATCGCGATCGGGCCTGAGGTCATTAAATGCCTGATTTTAATAGGAGAACTCATTTGGCAAACTTTGGGGTTCTCTTGGTAGCCGATTTTCTCCCCTTAGGTAAGGTTCCTCCCCTTCAATAACTTCATTTCTTCTACCTTTAATTCCCCTAAGAATCTGGTAAGATGTATTTGTTGCTAACTAGGGTTCCTCTCACTTGGTAGTTAACTCCATCTTCTTGAAGTTCAAGGTTCCAAAATCTAGGGTTCCTCCATTTCTAGGGTTTGTCATTACAACCCTATAGGTGAGTCTCCTAAACCCTCACTACCCATACTTGTGTTATTATGTGATAAATGGTTATTGTGGGATGTTCAAATAAACTAAAAATTATGGTTCATGTATTTACCATGTTTGGGAATTTGTAGTTGGTACAATCATTTAATATGGGAAGGAATGTTATGTGTACAATGTGATGTATCAATAAATGCTATGGAGATTTACTATATTGGGTTTGAGAAAAATGTGTAGGACTATTCTTATCAGCAGTTGGATTAATGTTTATCAAATGGGGTCCTTACCATATTACTCTAGTAGTCAAGCAACTTTTATTCATGAGTGTGCTTATTTTGCTTGTAAATGGTATATGTGCATTGCATGAAAGGTGTTATCCATATGAATATGTGCAAGAGTTAATTTCGGAGGTTATGCCTAATTCCTTGTGCACGAGGAATTAGACGGTTCTTATATAATATGCAAATAAATTGACCATTGGGTCTTTAGCGAGGAGGCAATAGGTGACGCAAGTCTCTGGGTTGTAACTCGTCTACTTTGGATAGGCACCCGTGTCTATAAGTCCTTGGAGCATAACTCGACAGAGTAAGCGTTAGAGGCATAAACGGTCTGAGGATTGTGATGTCCGACGTGGCATGGGAACTAGGTCCGGGATACGCGGTGAAATCCAATTTAACACCGTGGGTGACTCCACTCATGTGTTCTTGTCACCCAAGGTGGAACGGGCACGCCCGTTAAATGGAGTTTATCTCTGGTGATTTTTACAAGTTGAACTTGATTATCCCAAAACGGGATAATGGCATGATTTTAAATCCAAAGGAGGATCGGTAACATTTACTTGGTTTATTTGTAATTATTGATAAATGTGAACATTGTAGATATCTTTCTCGAATTCAACCTAACACTTGTACGTGCGTACTGTGACTCACAGGTTCAGTTAGCGGTGCGTCTAGGGTACCTTGATCCGACGAAAACACACCTAGGAGCACCATGGTTCGGGCATCATTTTTGGGGTCTTGAGAGAAGAGCGATTTTTGGAGACATAGCAACACACGTGCTTAATCTAGTTAAATGAAATGTTCTAGATTAATCAGGTTGTTGTGTATTATGTTTCATTCTTTTTACCACTACACTTGCTTATACAAACTATCCCTCGCCTTGGGGTTTTAGTTGTTCGTATTTACAGGTTTAAATCCTTACTGTTAGCCGTCATATTGCCGAATTTTTTTTAGTTTTATTTTTATCCCAATTTTTAGGGTGTTATATTATGGTTGGTTTATTACGTTTATTTGTTCGTGATTTGCATTTTGAATGTGTTTTAATTTTATGCATGAGCCACCACAATTGATGTAGATTAGAAAGGGTGTTCATTTAAACTGGCACACTTATAAACCATACACACCATATCGCTTGGTTTATAATTTTTGTTGTGCGGTTTACAGTTTGTATTTTTATTAAACCGTATTTTGAAGTGCTTTTGCTATTTTAGATTATCAAACCTTTTTGCATATTTTTATAATCTTATATATATATACACATATTATACATGACTTGTCACGTGAGACCAGTCTGTTTCATGAGAGAGGTAGAGTTTTTTTTTACCAAACAACATTTACCTCTTAGCGAATCAGAGTTAACTCTTAACGAAACTATTAAGAGGAGAACATACAGGCCATAGATATACGGTATGAGGCCTAAGCCTAAACTCTAATCATAATCCTATTGAAATTTTCGGCCATCATATAATAAAGAGAAAAACCATTCTCTTTTTTAAAAACAATAACACATACTAGTTCCGAAGATTTGGGGGTTTTGAAGCTAGCAACGTGTTCGTGTGGATCACTCTAGAAAAAACATTTAAACATCCGATCCAATTTAAACAGACCAATCCAACTAAAACAGATTGACCATAATTCGATATCCAATTGTAATTGGACCGGATCGAATCCATAATTTCAACACCCAAATTGGATCGCTCGGTTCTTGGAAAACAGTCCAGAATCCAATAAAACTGAATTGATCCAGTCATACAATGACCATCCAATTATCATCTAATTAAATGATTAATAACTATATACAATTACTAACATTCTATGATACTGTTTTTAATAGATATTTATATGTAATGTTTTTTTTAATTATTAAATATATGAATAATTGGTTGAAAATTGGATCAAAATATTGGACGAATCCAATCACATCCAATGGATACCCAATGGTAATATCCAATAAATGGAACCGATCCGATCCAATTATTGGATCGGATTGGATGAACGTATTTACAACCAAGCTTGTTTGGTTTCCAAGCAGTAAACTCGAATATTCCCAAGTGTTGTTTTTTGTTAAAGGCATTCATTTCTTCTTAAGTTTGTTTAGATTTGGTTTTACTTAATTTTATTCCACAACAAACTGTAATTTGTGTTTTGATTTATTAATAAACAATTTATTAAACCTTTAAATTTTGTGTTTGTATTCAACCCCTCCCCCCTTTCTATAAACTTGTTAAGCACCTTCGGGACCAACACAATGTCAATTTGGTTGTAACTAGAGTAACCATCCAGAAAGCAGTAAAACTCTTTTCCAACTAATCTATCTAGCATTTGGTCTATGAAGGGTAATGGGAAATGGTCTTTTTGGGTGGCTTTGTTTAGCCTCCTATAGTCCATGCATATCCTCCAACCTGATACCGTCCTAGCAGGAATAAGTTCATTCTTTTCATTGGTTACTACAGTGACTCCTCCTTTTTTGGGTACATATTGTACTGGACTGACACAAGTACTACTGGAAATAGGGTGGATTATTCCAGCATCAAGCCATTTCAAGATTTCCTTTTTGACAACCTCTTTCATAACAGGATTTAGTCTTCTTTGAGGCTCAATAGAGGTGAAGTTTTTATCTTCTAGGATGATCTTATGCTGACAAATAGTTGGGCTTATGCCCTTCAGATCTACAATGGTCCATCCTAGTGCCTTTGTGTGAAGTTTTAACATGCTGACCAACTTTTCTTCTTGGCCATATTCAAGTGATGGTGAAATGATGACTGGTAATTTTCCAGGGTCTCCTAGAAAGGCATACTTTAAATGAGAAGGAAGTTGTTTCAAATCTAGGTCTAGAGCATTTTGTAAATAAGGAACAATGGTCTTCCTATCTTTATTTTCTAGAGTTTCAAAGGCAACTACCTCACATGGTTCTTCCAAATCTTCAAAATCTGAGTTATCTTTATCACTATCAGGCTTACCTATTTCCAAAATTTCTCCTAAAATTTTCTCCTGACACCATAATTCAATTAAAGTCAATGCAGAACATTCCACTTTCTCTGCTGGGTATCTAAGGGAATATAAAACATTGAAAGTCACTTCTTGATTTTGAACTCTCATGGTTAATTCTCCTTATTGAACATCTATTAAAGCTCTTCCAGTTGCAAGAAAAGGTCTTCCTAAAATGATGGGGGCATCTTTATCAGCTTCAAAATCTAAAATGATAAAGTCAGCTGGAAAAATAAACTTATCAACTTGAACTAAGACATCCTCAATTTTCTTCTTTTGGGTATGCTATTGACTTGTCTGCTAATTGAAGAGTGCCTATGGTAGGCCTGGCTTCACCTATACCTAAATTGTTGAAGACAGATAAAGGCATAAGGTTAATACTGGCACCTAAGTCACATAGGGTTTTTCCTATTTCCTTTCCTCCTATTGAACATGGTATGGTGAAACTTCCAAGATCCTTTAATTTTGGAGGGAGTTTACTGGACAATAAAGCACTACAACCCTCCGTAAGAGCTACAGTCTCATACTCAGTCAATTTCTTCTTTTTTCTCAAAATAACTTTTAAAAACTTTGCATAACTTGACACCTCTCAATGGCTTCCACCAAAGATATGTTGATACATAGTTGTTTGAAAACATCTAAAAACTTTTTAAAATGTAATTCTTCCTTTTGTTCCTTAATTTCTGGGGATAAGGAATGTAAGGAGGGACTAAAGTAAGGATTGTAGTCTTTTTAGGAGTGGATGTAGGGATCTGTTCAAGGATTGGTTCTTTATCAAATGGTGGTGTGCAGGGGCGGAGTCAGGAATTGTTACGAGGGGGAGCATTTAAAATAAATAAAAGTAAATATTAAAATTTTGAAAATGGCGAAAACAACGATATTATATTGATTAAACACCGACTTTTAAAGATTCAACAATCCATACTACTTATGTTTACAACTATCAAAATTGTTCTTATCTTACATAGATGACAAATCATCAGTTTTTTTTTCCTTTTAATAAGATACTTTGAATAATAAACTGTTAATTTGGTGTGACAAATTAAAATACATCAAAACTACTTTTTTTTTTTGTTAAGTTTTAAAATTTATAAAATGATCTTTCACTTTTAATTTTTAATTTTTTTTTTGTATTTTTGCTTTATTTCATTGTAGAATAACATTTTAACAATTTAGAGTTATATTAACATATAAGTTTAAATTAAATTTCATTTTGTTCAACCATTTTTAACATTATTAAAATTTTATATTCTTGCAACATAATAACAAATTCAATTTAAATACACTACTATTTTACTAATATATATTTGGTATTGGATAATTTAATTCGGTTCAAATAATTATAACAAGAATATGAATTATATAAGTATAATGTTAAGGTCAATACATATATAAAGGTATTATTGTAAATCTATATAATGAAGATAGAGTCGTTTAGTGTTTATTTTAAAAATTAGTGTAATATATTTTGTATTAAAATAGAGTCGTTTAGTGTTTTACATTAAGTTTGTCCTTACTTATTAGAATAATTATTTTATTTTTTATGATAAAAATTTTAGATGAAATAAAAATATATACCGTTTGGTATATATTTTGGGTTAAACTCTAATATTTTATTTTAGAAATTTAAGGGCCATTTAAAATTTTTGACCAAAATACAAGAATTTAAATATAAAATTGACTCATTATTAGTGGTTTACTTTTACCCCTCACTCTCCTGTCTCCACCGCCTCAACTTAAATGCCTCTCATCCCTGCATCTCACATTCTCATATATATTCTTTCTTCTTTCACTTCTTTCACTCAGGCTATGACTACATCAATTTTTTTTAAAAAAACCTAGGGGGTGCAACTGCACCCTCTCGCTCTAACGTGGTTGGTGGTGTGATTTTAATTGGTTCCACAGGTGTGGTGTGATAATGAGCTTTGGGATTGTCACCAGGTTGTGACACATCCATCTTTTTCTTAGGATCTGGGATTTCCTTTGGGTCATTTGGTATTAAAACTGGAAAGTCTGACCTTTTTGGAGCTGAAGTATCTTCAATGGGTTGTTCCACAGATATAGAAACAGGAGTTGACTCCTTGGGAGCTTTCTCTGGTTCTGTCTTGCTAGATTCTTCGAATTCTCATAAGATATTTTCGGGCAAATTCCTTCCATTTCTCATAGTTACAACTTTTACATGCTCCTTCCCATCCCTTCTAGGTACTTCTGTGTCACTAGGTAGAGAACCTCTTGGTCTCTTCCTAACTTCCAGAGCCATTTGACCTATTTGAGTCTCAAGATTCTTTATAGAAGCCTGAGTTTGAGTCATAAATCCCTTCATCAAAGCTTCCAAGGAAGAAGATGGTTCAACATGTTGATTGGATTTATTTTGAAAGGATGGTTGGTGATTTGGAAAACTCCCTTGATGGGTATTCTGAGAGTTTTAATGAGTTTGTTGTTGAAAATGGGGCTTCCCTTGCTGTTGAAACTGGGACTGACCGTGCTGTTATGATTGGTGATGTGATTGCCCTTGAAGTTTTGGCAATGGTGGATTAGGAGTTGGACTGTGCCATGAAAAATTAGGATGATTTCTCCATCCTGGATTGTATGTTTGAGAAAAAGGTCCACTCTTGTTGTTGTTAACAAATTTTACTTGCTTAGGGTTTCCTGGACAATGCTCAAACGAATGATCATCACCATAGTAAGTACATTGTATAGAATTGACAGTAGGAATAGAGGTGTTGACACTGGACTGCCCAGTTTGATTGGCTGTGAGATTTTTGAGTAAAGAAGCCATATTAGCAAGTTGTGCAGATAAAGTAGTGTAAGCATCAACATCTTGTACTCCTGCTGTTTTTCTAGCTGCACTTGCCCATGGATCAGACCATTGACCATTGTTGTCGGAAATCTTTTCAAGGATATCATATCCTTCATTGTAGGTACTGGCTGTAACAGAACCTCCTGCAGTAGCATCAAACATCTGTTTTGCAACAATATTTAAACCATTGTAAAAAGTCTTTAGTTGTATACAGTATGGAATGCCATGGTGTGGGCATTTTCTTAACAACTCCTTGTACATGTCCCATGCATCAGGAATTGCCTCATCGTCCATTTGTTAAAAGTGCAGATTTCATTTCTGGGCTTAGCATTCCTCGTGGGTGGAAAATATTTTTTTTAAAAATTTTCTGCCATTTCACTCCATGTGGTCACAGAATCTGGCTGCAACGAGTTGTACCATGATCTTGCTCTATCTCTTAATAAGTATGGAAAAAGTTTGAGTTTTAGAACATTATCTAGTACACCATGAATTAAGAAAGAGTCTGTGATTTCCATGAAGGATCTTAGATGAGAATGAGGATCTTCAGATGGCAAACCAGCGTACTGGCCATTAGTTTGCAGCATCTAGAACATTATCGGCTTCAATTCAAACTTAGTGGCAGTAATTGTGAGTTTGCGTATCCCGGAGTGTAATTGATTTAAAAATGAGATAGCATACGCCATAATTCCTCCATCTTTTGAATTTGCAAGTCGAAAGATGTTTTGTTCCTCATCTTCAACATTTATTACTTTGGGTTCGGGACCACCACCCATAACACCCTCATTGACTGGTTCATCCATCCTGCTACTGATTTCAGGAGAATCAGAAGATCTTAGAGCTGAGATGACCCTTTGCAATCTTCGTCTAATTCTGAAAGTTCTTTCAATATCAGGATCCAACTGAAAAAGATCGTTGAGAGGTATGTGTGGCATGCACCAAAAGGTGGTAGAAAAACTAGCTTTTAAAAGTTCTACTTCATAAAGAAAAACTACTGACTTGCCTCTACCCGGCAACGGCGCCAAAAACTTGTTGGGTCGGGTTTATGCAACCCTGGACTGAGCGTGCAAATAGATCTCAACGCAAGTATAAATCTTGATCTACTGTCGTTTTTAAACAAGTAATAACGGTACAAGTACTAGATATCGATCCCACATGGAGAGGTTTCCAATAATTTCTCACAAGTCTAGTCTTTAAAAACTGGTTTTAGATGGTGAATGATGAAAATATTTTGTTGGGTTGTTTGATTAATAACTATTGAGAAAATCAATTATAAAAAAGAAGCAAATGGTGTAAAGTGTTGTTGAGATAAAAACAAGAAATTTAGTAAAAAGATACTATAGTAAACTTATGTCATCTCAGGTAATAAATATTTAAGTGATCTATGAAAGATCAACACATTTTCATACAGATAACCGGTTGTCAATTGATTAAGTGTAATCTACAATAAAATATTTATAAATTGATTTAAATGACAATAAGACTATATAAATATACCTTTTTATGTGTTATTGGTTCAATTCTCAACTTGACTTCACACCCCAAGCTCAGGTTGTCAGCCTGACATAGTTTGGTTTCTTTTTATAAGTGATGAAAAGACTTTTAAATTAAATAATAGAGATGGAAAATGCGTAAAAGGTAAAAGCATTAAACTTCAAGACAGCAGGAAACTTGCTAAGCAAGTTATCGGCTTTCTTGAGATTGTAGCTTGAAGTGCAAATAAACTAATATAGAAAAGTAAATTACAAAAGATTTAAATTGCAGAAAATAAGAAAGTGCAGAAAATTAAATTACGTAAATGTAACGAAAAGAAATTAAAGGAAAGAAAATACGAGGGGAAGGGAAACTTGCATGCAAAGAAATGAAATTAAAGTAGAATTCATCTTGAAGAACTTGCAATTTGAACAACCGAACTTTAAATTACTTGTAATGATTAAAAACTGAAAATCTTTCGGCCAAGTGAATTAGCCGAACGCCTTGGAGAGTACTTAAAAGTGGTAGAAAAGATAAAACCTACACCCTTTCCAAAAATGGAAAGAAGGTGAGGGTTTTTGAGGCGTGTGTTTCTAACTGTCCTAAGTACCTATTTATAATAATTAAACTAGGCCATGGGCTGAAATATCCAAAACAAAATGCCCTTAGCCAAACAGACATTTAAAAACACTAAAAATAATTGTCTTAAATATACGGCTCAAACTCTAGCCCAACAAAGGAAATGTTTATCAAAACAAGTCTTCCAGATCATCGGCGATCTTGGCGATCTTGGCATCAGTGGTCTTCAGAAACTGTCAGCGATCAGAAATTTGTTTGGCCTCAGCAACTCCTTCAACAATTAGCGAGCATTAGCGATTCATCACCAATCAGCGATGCAGCACCAATCAGCGACTCAAACCTGTAATGGTCAAAATATTGTAAATGACACAATTAATCCCTGATTTTTAGCGATTTCTCATCAACGTGGCTCATACACAAACTACTCCAAATAAATAAAAAGTAAGTAAAAAGACTTATTCTAGGGAAAAAAGCATTTAAGCATAGGAAAAGTGATACAAATAGGGTTGGGAAATAGAGTTCCTGTGAGAAATCAATTGATAGCTTGATTTGGTTTTTGGTCCATCGCGGTTTATCACCGCGTCGTTGCTGGCTCGAAGGGGTCATCACCCGGGCCTCACCCTTTAGCCGAGTATACCCTACACGCGGGTCTCGGCGTGAGGATGTGCCAAGACACGGGTCTCGGCATTGTGTCGGGTGTGCCAAGGCGCGGGTGTCACGGCGTACCCAAAGCACGGGCCTCGTGCGATTCGGGCATGGCGTGGAACCGGGTGTGGGGTTGAGACCCGGTCTCCTCCCACCCAGGCGTGAGGTGCTTAAACACGCAGGTCTGGACCAACTGCAGTGTGGGTCAAGCTTTTGGTCTGTGTGTTGGGCCGAGGCTTAGTGCTATTAGAAACTATATGCTTTTGGAATCAAGATAAGTCGGGTAGAGTTAACGACGCTTGTTCATCAAATTGTAATTGTAGGGATTTATTGTGTGGGACGTTTCTTGGGTTATCTGTTTCTCGCAAGCAGGTGAGTTCTCGTCAATCGCCTTTTTACTTGACATCTATAACATTTCCTTTTGAAATTCTGAAATGGGACAAATGAGAAAACATGCTTATTTTTCTTTGTTAACTTGGTGCATATAGCTTAAATATGAGACAACTCGATTATAAATGAAATGGTGTTACTTGGAATATATTTGTGTATATTTGGTCGTAAGAATCATTTCCACTTTGTGGAAGACATATGAAAAGTCCTATGTGCGTGAAATTCGTTTTCTCTACAAAGGCAATGGGGAGTCTGCTTGAGCCCCGAAGCGAGAGGGGAGTCTGCTTGGGCCCCGATCGTGGTTGGTTGTGGAGGTGTAATTACTATCTTTGGAATATATATTATAAATTTTTATCGTGAAACTTTAGTAATGATTTGTTATCAAATGTTTATGATGGCACTGTTATTTTACGATGGGTAACTTACTAGACTTTATAGTCTAACCATTACCTTTCAAAATAAAAACCCATTTTTAGGGAAGAATGCTTGCGGTGTTTCCTCTAAGGGAAAGGAAAAAGCTGGATTCGAGTAGATGGCCATTGATCTTGCACTTAGAAGACTGCTAGTTTTAGACAATCTCGGTTGTAGATGAGACTTTCGCTGTTTAATCTCGTTATTTTTATCTTAAACGTTTGTATTGGAACCCATTTTGGGAAAACTTTATATATGTTCTTGCTTTAAATTTTTGGGTTGTTACAGTTGATTAGTTTCTGAGACAACCAGTATTCACCCACGGTCAGTTGTATGTTGTTTTATCTAGAGTAAAAAGTAGGCAAGGTTTAAAAATATTAATTATAGATGATGAAGGTATAATTAACAATAGAATAAAGAATGTTGTATATAAAAAAGTACTTGGTAATTTATGATACATGGTTCTTATCTTATTAATATTTTAACTATTGTTAAGTCATAAATCGTATTCAAGATTAAAAGAAGGTCAAAATTGTAAAGAGTTGTGAAAAGTATAATTGTTTGTAAAAGCCTTGTAAATCAAAGTATTTGACTTTGACATGTTAGCTTGAGTTGAAAAGTATAACTAGTGTGAGTCTTTGTTGTAATCATTTGACAAGAGATTAACAGCACACTTAGATCACACATAGACTAGTAGAAAGAGAAACGTGAGATCTGTGACACTTTGTACTACCTGTGATTACAAAATCATTGTAATAAAAGATCAGATTATTCATAATGATTTCTATATTTGGTGAGTGTGATTGATTGTAGCTTGGATCTGGAACTATCAACTATGTATTTTTCTATAATTTCATTTGTGTTCTATTATAAACTTTTGTTTTATAAATTTCTTAATATTTATTCATATTTTTTATTATTTTTTTTGCAAAACATCATTTGTCAAAACTGACTAAAATATGGACATTTTGTAATCTGCTGCAAAACAAAAACAACTCTGAAGGGAAAAAAGCTTGAAAAAGTAACATCGTACTTTTGATAATCATTCATATTTGTACTGTAAGATAAATTTTCTGGCATGATTTAATTTTTTTAAATTACCCCGTGTAATACACGGGTTCGAACCTAGTTATAATAATAGATAAAATAGAGAATCAGTTGGAGTTAAATATATTTTTTTTTTCTAAAATTGACTTTTGGTTCTCTATTTTAGATAAATTATAAATAATATGTTTGAGATATATTAAAGGGAATTTAATTAAAATACCCTTTATTGAAAAATCAGTACCCAATATGCCCCCAATCTTGTTATTTTTGCCAAAATACCCCCTAGGTCCGCGTTTTTCACTGTTACACGCGGACCTGGTACGCGTTTTGTCCGCGTTCACTATTACACGCGTACTTGGGCCGCGTTTTGGCCCCGTTTCGAGAGTTACACGCGGACATGGTACGCGTTTGGCTTCGATGCGCGTTTGGTCCGCGTTTGGTCCGCGTTTAGCCCGCGTTTGGTCCGCGTTTGGTCCGCGTTTTCCACTGTGAAACGCGTATCTGGGCCGCGTTTTTTACTGTGGAACGCGTACTTGGGGGCCGGCCCATAGCATTGTTTAGGGTTTAGAGATCAACGGTGTGGATTGTTTCATTTGTTAGGGTTTGACTCCTATAAATAAGTGAGGTCCCCCACCCATAACCCCACCACCATCACTCTCAAAGGCATCCCATCTATTTCACTCTCTCAAATATATCGTGTATTACACACGCTCGGATCTCGGCTCGGTTGGTTAGCATTTATAAAAGTCGGATATGGGTCGACCACTTTCTTCGGTAAGTTTTCTTTAACCGCGTTTTAATTTTATATTTATTTTAGTGATTATGTGTTAATTTTAGAGTGTTGCGTTTATGTTGATAATATGTTAGAGGTTGCGTTAATTTTAGTTTTACATATTACGTTGATTTTAGAGATTGCGTTTTTTTTAGGATTGCGTTAATTTCATAAAATAATTGTAGAGATTGCGTTAATCTTAGAGATTGCGTTTTTTTTTTTGTATAAAAAAAGTGTAGAGATTGGGTTTGTTTTAGGGATTGCGCTCATTTTATAAAATAATTGTAGAGATTGCGTTAATTTTAGAGATTGCGTTTTTTTTTTTTTTGTATAAAAAAACTGTAGAGATTGGGCTTGTTTTAGGGATTGCGCTAATTTCATAAAATAATTGTAGAGATTGCGTTAATCTTAGAGATTGCGTTTTTTTTTTTGTATAAAAAAGTGTAGAGATTGGGCTTGTTTTAGGGATTGCGCTAATTTCATAAAATAATTGTAGAGATTGCGTTTTTTTTTTTGTATAAAAAAACTGTAGAGATTGGGCTTGTTTTAGGGATTGCGCTAATTTCATAAAATAATTGTAGAGATTGCGTTAATCTTAGAGATTGCGGTTTTTTTTTGTATAAAAAAAGTGTAGAGATTGGGCTTGTTTTAGAGATTGCGCTCATTTTATAAAGTAATTGTAGAGATTGCGTTTTTTTTTTTTTTTTGTATAAAAAAAATGTAGAGATTGGGTTTGTTTTAGGGATTGCGCTAATTTCATAAAATAACTGTAGAGATTGCGTTTTTTTTTTTTGTATAAAAAAACTGTAGAGATTGGGTTTGTTTTAGGGATTGCGCTAATTTCATAAAATAATTGTAGAGATTGCGTTTTTTTTTTTGTATAAAAAAACTGTAGAGATTGGGTTTGTTTTAGGGATTGCGCTAATTTCATAAAATAATTGTAGATATTGCGTTTTTTTTTTTTGTATAAAAAAACTGTAGAGATTGGGTTTGTTTTAGGGATTGCGCTCATTTTATAAAATAATTGTAGAGATTGCGTTTTTTTTTTTTGTATAAAAAAACTGTAGAGATTGGGTTTGTTTTAGGGATTGCGCTAATTTCATAAAATAATTGTAGAGATTGCGTTTTTTTTTTTTTTGTATAAAAAAACTGTAGAGATTGGGTTTGTTTTAGGTATTGCGCTAATTTCATAAACTAATTGTAGAGATTGCGTTTTTTTTTTTTTGTATAAAAAAACTGTAGAGATTGGGTTTGTTTTAGGGATTGCGCTAATTTCATAAAATAATTGTAGAGATTGCGTTTTTTTTTTTTGTATAAAAAAACTGTAGAGATTGGGTTTGTTTTAGGGATTGCGCTAATTTCATAAAATAATTGTAGAGATTGCGTTTTTTTTTTTTTGTATAAAAAAACTGTAGAGATTGGGTTTGTTTTAGGGATTGCGCTAATTTCATAAAATAATTGTAGAGATTGCGTTTTTTTTTTTTTGTATAAAAAAAGTGTAGAGATTGGGTTTGTTTTAGGGATTGCGCTAATTTCATAAAATAATTGTAGAGATTGCGTTTTTTTTTTTTTTGTATAAAAAAACTGTAGAGATTGGGTTTGTTTTAGGGATTGCGCTAATTTCATAAAATAATTGTAGAGATTGCGTTAATCTTAGAGATTGCGTTTTTTTTTTGTATAAAAAAGTGTAGAGATTGGGCTTGTTTTAGGGATTGCGCTAATTTCATAAAATAATTGTAGAGATTGCGTTTTTTTTTTTGTATAAAAAAACTGTAGAGATTGGGCTTGTTTTAGGGATTGCGCTAATTTCATAAAATAATTGTAGAGATTGCGTTAATCTTAGAGATTGCCTTTTTTTTTTGTATAAAAAAAGTGTAGAGATTGGGCTAGTTATAAGTTAGGTGCGTTGACAACATCCTTGCATTACTATGTAGGACGATTTTGATAACGTCGATCTTTCGTTCAAATGCCGCATCTCCATGGTAAAGGAAATTAGAGATGCTTTTGAAGCGTGTCCACCTGAACGGGCACAACGTTTACACGAAATGTTTAGCCGCACATCTTTCGGGCCATGGCTCGAGCTTACCAATATTGTACAGGACCCCCTTCTAGTACACATGTTTTTACAGATGGAGGTCGAGGTTGCGAGACCACTGCCGGAGGAATTGTATTTTCACGTGTGTGGGACTCGCATGCACTTTGGTCGTCGTGAGTTCTGTATTGTAACAAGACTCCTTTTCGGACAAATACCCGACCTTCCTACCTTGACAGATGAGTCATTCGTTAGTAGGGTTTGGCCCGGCCTTGCACCAGGTATCTTGACGTTGAGAACCGTCCTCGAGACGATGAGAATTGGTCTGGGTGCGATATCCGATGAGGATGTTGTGCGTGTTTGCTTGGTGGTGATGGCGGATTTGATGTTCATGGGTCGTGATCCAAGGCTGCCGGTTTCCTCTACTGTACTTATCGCTGTCGATGACTTTGAGAGGTTTAACCGCTATCCGTGGGGTAGCTACATCTGGAGTCACTCATATAAAGGACTCCACGGTGCCATCGCCAGACGCAAGCAGAAGAACCGGCACAACAACAAGATGACGTTGAACGGGTTTGCACACGCCCTAAAGGTTAGATAAGTACAATAACATAAATATCAATTCATTAACTAATTTTGCTAATTTTGGATTTATTCTAACGTACTTGTTCAATTTATGTAATTCCAGATATGGATCTTGGAGATGTTTCCTGCCTGCCGGCAAAATTTCACCAAGCGCTCCGACAGGTTGATTAGGGGAACCAAATGGGATCGAGATGCTGTCCTTAGTAAGTCTGCATGCATTGGGATCTTCAACTCAGCTTTGAGCGTACGCCCTCTTACTATATTTTTAATTGTAGTAATTAAAAAACTATTTGTGATTTATATGTCTTATAATTTTTTAGGTTGTTAATGCGCCATATGCGGAACTGAGGCCTACTCAGGATGAGCAGCAGTCAAGTTGGTTTCGACGGAGCGTCGCCTTTTTTGAAAGTTCGGCGGGCAGGCGACCGACAAAGAGTTCCCGACGTAGAGGTCCTGATCCCGATGACAATGATGACGATGATGACGATGATGATGAAGATGACGATGATGGCACGCGACGTCAGGCTCCCCCTAGCTCTAGCTATCAAGCTCCCCCTAGCTCTAGCTATCAGGCTCCTCCTAGCCCCACCTATCAAGCTCCCCCTAGCCCCACCCATCATAGGATGCCTGATATAGACCCATACCAAGATAAGTGGGAGTACATGACCTCCGTGGACAGACGCGTAAGAGACCTCGAGGCCCTCGATATGGCCAGACGCATAAGAGAGCTCGAGGCCCTCACCGCACACCTTCGCCACACTCACGTTAGTGTTTAACTTAATTTGGGGATATTACGCCCAATACTTTAATATTGGTTTGTGTATTGATATTACGTTCCATGATTGTATTAGGTGTCAACGAACATGGCGCCCACTTACACGTCGCCTGGGCAAATGCATGGGTACACGGGTGCGGCATATGCGACCACATCATCCCAGCGAAATGTAGGTTATTTTTTTATTACGTTTGAAAGTAATTATTAAGAGTGCTCATTATAATCCATGTCACCAGGTTGGGATGACAAGTACGACGCCAGCCTACACGTCGCCGGGGTACACACAGGCGGCAACCGGAGGAAACTACCATTTCTCGACCCCATCATTCCAGCAAAATGTAAGTTACGACGAGTGCTCATTGTTGTTCTTTTTTTGTTATTACGTTTGAATATTCTTATAATGACCTACGTCACTAGTTTGGGATGCAGGCGGGGGACTATTACAGACCCCAGATGATGGAGCCGGGGCCGGGGCTGTCCGTCCTAAGCGGG
Organism: Arctium minus; assembly: GCA_954870635.1. NCBI lineage: Eukaryota > Viridiplantae > Streptophyta > Magnoliopsida > Asterales > Asteraceae > Arctium > Arctium minus. The sequence goes on from OX941093.1 coordinate 63,646,308, forward strand.
TTGGTGGAAGATTTTTTGGGAACTTCCATCCCTTATTCGATGGGGTCGGAGTCGGGGGTTGACACCACCCAGGCGCGGGTGAGTACTCCGATGGCTGATGATATCATCGATCACCACTTTGAGGATGCTGACATGCCCATACATGAGCCAGATCAGGCAGCACATGAGAGGGCGAGACGGGTCGCTGTTGTGGGGCCAGCCCTTTGTTCCCCATATGTCCAACAAGCTTCGACCACAACAGTACCTAAGAAAAAAACCAAGGCAAGGGTGAAGTCAAAGGGCAAGGGAAAGGTTGGGGGAGACACTACGATGACTGACGCGGGGCAATCGGTTTTTGTTTCGGCGGCACAGATCAGGGAATTATGTATCAGTGATCAGCTACCCCACCTGATGTGTCCATTTTATGGCGGCCTTCAAATGAATGCCGGTTTTTTCATGCTACTGTTGGGTGTAGGTGGTAGTGGGGATTTCGAGGATCTGGTTAGTATTTAAATATAGTCATATAAACAACTACATTTCTAATGACAGGTCTAACAATCTATGTTTTGTGTATAGCAAATCGACGCTTGGGTTAGAATGATCCAAGAATCCCGCTCTCCACATGCCAGATGGACGGTCATGGACTCCAACTTCTTTGAGTGGCTTACACGGCCGGGCCAAGGATACAGGTCTGTGTTTGAAACATGCAATGGACTGGGCCATAGAACTCATCCAGCTTGGATGGACATCGACGAGGTATGGAAATCGATTTACATAATTTTTGTTCAACTTGTTTGTTACTAACTATTATTGTGTTATTGTAAAATCTCAGGTATACATCCCCATATGCGTCGTGGACAAACATTGGGTGCTCGGTGTTCTGTACCTCCGTGAAATGAGGCTGGTCTTATTTGACAGTTTACAAGCAAGAAGGTACACTTTGCCCTTGGAAGAACGCCTTGGGATCTTCAAAAAACAATTGCCGAAGTTGTTAAAAAAGATACACGACACGCCGGATCGTATCAAGGCCAGCAAGAAATTAGAGGTTATCTATGATCCTGATGCACCTCAACAGACAGGGGGCCTTGGGGATTGCGGTGTGTGGGTGTGTCGTAACATATCCAAGTTTATTGAAGGTCTGCACCCAACAGTTGCACCAGATGCAACTGAGCATGTGGCAAGGGAATGGCGTAATTACATGGCGGAGACCCTTTTCTCGTTGGCTGTCCAAATAAACGATTAGGTTGGGGATACTTTTTATGTTACTTGTGAGTTGTGATGGGCCTCTTGAAATAACAAATATGATTCGTTTTTTTAAAGTCATTTTAAATATTAAAACCCTTTTTTACTTAGATAACTAATTTGGATCGGATGTTTTATTTTATATAAAAATAGAATTCGTTAACTCCCAATATCACAAATTGATATGAAAAGGGTAGTACATGAAAAAGTTCTTTTGGTAAATAAAAAACAAAATATTATTTAAACTTACCAATTATTAATGACAAACTGGTAGGGTTCGAAAACAACCGGTACAAGTTCATCTAAACAAATATTGGAACGACGTCATTAAATGAAGTGAGTAGGTAACATTGTCGGTCATTGAAATGTCAAACTATGGCTACACGACACTTGGTTTTTCTGGAATCCCCAACGACTTCTTATATGCTCGGGTGATACAATTTTGGAAGTGTTAAAACTTTCTTGCTGTACACTTCAATGACGGTATAATTTTGTAGTATAAAAATATAAACGCATCAAACCACAAAATACATTGGACGATTTTATTAATGAAACAAAACCATAGAAAGTAAAAGTAAAAAACCGACAACTCTTTAGTGTTGTGAATTTCACAGTTACTATAACACGGGTATTTATAGTAACAAGGAACAATTGTTAAAAAAAAATGAATCGTTTCAGTATTTGCAGAGGAATCATTTCAGTATTTGCAGAGGAATCATTTCAGGCTTTGCAGAAGAATCATTTTAGTTTTTGCAGAAGAATCGTTTGACCATGGTTACAAACCTATCTCCGCATATGGTAACAAAACGCGGGGTTAGTCCGCGTTTTAGTGGTGTAACGCGGGGTTAGTCCGCGTTTTAGTAACAAAACGCGGGGTTAGTCCGCGTTTTAGTGGTGTAACGCGGGGTTAGTCCGCGTTTCAGGCTTTGCAGGGGAATCGTTTGACCATGGCACAAAAAACAAATCATTTCAGGCTTTGCAGAGGAATCGTTTGACCATGCCTTTGAAACTATCATGAACCGATCTTCGCATGGACTATAAGTAGATGCTCCGGTGAAGTAGTATTTCACAACTTCATATCTATCCTTTCTACCCTCACTTTCATTTACAAATATTATCTACATTCTATACATTATCTAAATTTTCATTACTTGATGGCTGGAGGTTCACGCGGTAGGGGGAAAAGGTCAGCGAATGGGGCTAGCACTTCACGCTCCGTGGACATCGACCAATTAAATGATGGAGCTTCAAGGATTGACTGGAATGCACCAGATACAACGGAGGATTGGGCGCAGTTTGGGTTAACTGCTTACGATGAACCGATAACGCCTCAGGAGTGGGAGCACTTTAACAATGCCCAAGCCGCATACTACGCTGCTCATGGAGGAATGCCCCCTCCTACGTATCAATCCAACCAGGGGCCAGGTCTACCAATGTCTCAGGTACTGCCTACCAGGTTGAAAAGGTCCTGTGATGAGGCAAATGAAGAGATACGAAATACAGGCAGGACGTGGCTACAAAACATGGAACTTCAGAAGGACAAAGAAGCAACTATTGCGGAGCAGAAGGAGCTCCTGGAGAATATGAAGCGCGATGTCAGGGAGAAACAAAAGGAGATTAGAAAGTTAGAAGATGAACTGGTAGACATAAAAGAAAACTACACCGTCATGGAGGAGCATATGAAGGCAAAGGCTGGCTGGGTTACGAAGTGCCGGGAAATCTACCCCTAGTAGGTTTCTCAAAGGGTGGTTGTTGTATGGATGCACTTTAACGTTTAACCTAAGTTTTATTTTATGCATTAATTTTTACTTTATCGATGCTTGAATGTTGTACGGATGCACCATTTCGTTTTCTTTAATTTCAATAAAACGATGCTTTTATGTTTTATCTTTTATTTACACATAATATAATTTCACAATCACGATAAGGTAGATAAAATCAACAATTAACATAATAACAATATCACTTAGCATAGAAGATGAGGTGGTTACAATCAAGGGAAGTCAATGTTAAGGTCAATGCTATCATGCCTTAAAGTTCCATGTGGTTCTAGGTCCGATGACCCTTGAGAGCGAAATCTTTGGCTAGTAGAAGCTCTCCTGGGCACGGTTGAAGGGGCAGGAGTTGGACATTCACCACGAGTATGTCCTACTGCTCCACACCTAGTACACGTTCTCTGTATCGGATCCTCACCACGAGATGGACGTCGATCGTTCTTTCTTGGTCTCCCCGCACGTCTCTTGGTTATTAACGGTGGATAGCATGGCGGAAGGGGGACGTGTGGCAAAACCCATGATTGAGGGGGTCCAACAGGATAGATCAACTCATGATATGTTGACCGGTAAGTACTGGACGTGTAGTAAGATATAGCCAGATCGATGCAATCTCTACGATTCATTGACCTTGCAGCAGCGATGGCATGACCGCACGGTAAACCAGAATATTGCCATTGGTTACATTCACAAACACCGTTGACCATATCGACAGTCGCGTGATAACGGATATCCCGAACGTTGAACTTACCATGTCCAATCTGACTTACCCTCCATGTCGTAGACTTTCCCGACCTTCTGCTAATTATCTCCTCCGCCATTGGTGTGAGATGATTACGCATTTCATCTACAAATATGTGTTAATTGTGTTACGATTTATACGGAAGAAGAAAAATGCAACAAACATATAAGTTAAAGATTTTAGAGTTTATCAACCTCCCTTTCGTCGTCGAAGTTGGTACCACTCTTGTTGAAAATCTCGGAAGTACTCTATAAGGCCGACAATGGGTAACCTGCGTGCAAAACGGGACAGTGCATTCACCGACTCTACACTATTAGAGGTCATTATGTTATACCGTTGTGCAGGGAAATGGGCCCTTGACCACCTCTCTTTACCAGCCTCGTCCATAACTTGTGCTCCACGAGGTACTTCATATCGTAGTGCATTCATGTAGGTCTCGAACTCCCTAATAGTATATGCTTTGCACGCCTTCCAATACGTGGTCTTGTTTGTTGTGATACGTTTGTCCGCGCTTTTCACGTTCATCTCCAAATGTCGACAACATAGGGCGTGAGGGGTGAAGGGGTACACGGCAGAAATTGCCGCGCTTATGGAAGGAGCCCTGTCGGACATAAACACCAACCCTTCCGGGGCTCCGATACATTCCCGCAACATGTTCAGAAACCAACCCCACTCCTCCCCCGTCTCGGACTTTCCTACTCCGAAAGCCAAGGGCACAATGTTGTTATTTCCGTCCATGGCAACCGCCAAGAACATCATACCCAGGTAATGCCCCTTTAAATGGGCAGCGTCTATTACAAGGACAGGACGCAGATTTGTCAAAAACGTCCGGATCTGCAATAAACGTACGTGGTTATTATTTGTAAATGTTAAAATTCATAATATGTAAAGCTACGACGATTTAATATACTTACCGCACATCCAAGTGCAGCGAAACACAATTCGAAACGTCCGTTTGAATCTGTCCTTATTCTGGTGCGTGTACCCGGATTCTTCAGCTCCAAGTTATATAAATACGCAGGGAGTCGTTCGTATGACTCCTCGGGTGTGCCTCTCACCATTAGTAGTGCCTTGCATCGCGCACGCCATCCTTGGTGGTAACCAATGTTGATCCCGTACTGTTGATTTATATCGTTGACGATGTCCTTCGGCCGAAATGACCTGCTAGCGTCAAGAAACTTGTCTTTCAGTATGTGGCCCAAAGTCCTTTTGTTGGCCTGCCGGTGGCTGGCATTTAGTTATGTCCTCGAACATGTGTGTACGTCGTTCAACTTTCTAACGACAAACAACCCTCCTTTAGGGCCCACGGACTTCGCGGACATACTCCATTCACAATTTTGTTGGTCACAGACAGCCTTGTATCTGCGTTTGTCGGATTTCTTCGCTCTAAACACGAAACCCTCTCGCAAGAACTTCATTCCCAACTGTACGGTCATTTCCTCCTTCGTATGAAATATTTGACCTTCATGTATAGTTGTACTACGATTGTAAGGTGCGGGTTGGTAGGCTGGTATATGGGTCTCCGGGTTAGGAAGGGAAGGGGGCATATCAAAATAATCGTTTAACGCACCAAATGATTTATTGCTAGGGGTATATGTTTCTTCGTCCTCGTCATTATCGGTATCTGATCTGTCCAGATCAGATATACCAGTTGTGAAAACATGTGTTTCGTCATCAGCAACTCCAACAAACCGTCTTTTTGGGTCTTCTGCTTCTTCTTCTTCTTCTAGTTGCGTCTCCGGAACAACTTCGGGATAAGATTCGTTAGGACGATATGCATGATCAGAATAAAGTGTGGTGTCGTAGGATGCCTGAAATTGAGAGTCAGGCTCCAGTTGACTACCACCGACATGGATTTCGTCATCATCTTCGTCATCACCTTCGTCATCATCTTCGTCATCGCCCATCAATGGTGCGACATACACAAAAAGTTGTGGAGGTATTTCTGAATCGGCTGCAAGTAGCATAAAACCAAGGATTTCGTCATCGTTGGTTATCTCCATCAGTGAGCCATCTGCACGTCTGAACACCAACTTGCAAGCAGCAGAATCTCCGATTCCACACTTTCCCACGACGTAATCGATAAACGTCTTATACGAAACCATTATTGGAATATATACACCACGCTTTGTGTAGCCAATATAATCCCACCCATTGTTGTTTTGCACCCATTGACCATCGAAACATAATAAGACTCTAGTTTTTTGAACAGATGAACTCATTTTTTCAGTAGTATGAAAAATGAAGCAATTCAAGTGGATGTGATGAACGATTTTGCATCTAATCTTACTAATCTTTATAGGAAAAATTGAATGGAGAAAATGAATGTGAACCACATATTCAATGACAATGGTACACTTATTGTATGAGAATCAGACTAAAATGTGGAAAAAAACAGTTAAATCATTCAAAAAAATACGTCACAAACAGTTGACCACACATGAAATCATAGGCCTGAAACTCTAATTTTCCAAACCCTAATACGCTTTACACTATCAAACGCGGACCTAACCCTCGTTTTTTAACAAAAAACGCGGCCCCAACCCGCGTGTAACAGTGAAAAACGCGGCCCAAACACTCGTCCCCGTGCATTGAAGCCAAACGCGGACCAGGTCCGCGTGTAACAGTGAAAAACGCGGACAAAACGCGGCCCGAGTCCGCGTGTAATAGTGAACGCGGACAAAACGCGGACCAGGTCCGCGTGTAACAGTGAAAAACGCGGACAAAACGCGGCCCGAGTACGCGTGTAATAGTGAACGCGGACAAAACGCGTACCAGGTCCGCGTGTAACAGTGAAAAACGCGGACCTAGGGGGTATTTTGGCAAAAATTACAAGATTTGGGGTATTTTGGGTACTGATTTTTCAAAAAAGGGTATTTTAATTAAATTCCCTATATTAAATGTAATTCTTTTTAAAGATTTTAAATTTTAATTATTTATTTAAAATAAATCATAGATAATCTATTGAAGGTGCTCTCTTTGTTACTCTTTATGTCCTATAAATAAATGTTTATAATAAAAAAGTACACACAATTTAAAAAAAAATGATATTTTTACCCTTGATTATAGAAAAAGAAATTTTTCCATCACATAACTAGGGGTTCATTCAAGGGAGAACTTCGTAATTTGTGATAATCATGAAATCCAATTTCAACCACAAATCAAATGGTAAATTAGGAAATTAATAAGTTTGGTAAGTTTAATTAAAATTTTAATTAAAGAGTATTTTAGATATTTTTTTAGAAAATTTATCTCTCCTCTCTCCGGTGAACAACATGTAATACCCTTTGTAAAACAACAAAAATAAAGATGATGCACACTCTGATACCCTTTATAAAGCAACAAAAATAAAGATGGTGCACACTGTGATACCTTTTGTAAAGCAACAAAAATAAAGATGGTGCACACTGTGATACCCTTCATAAAACAACAAAAATAATGATGATCCACTTAAAACAAGAAAAACAAATATGATGCACACTGTGATACCTTTAATAACGCTCCACCGTAAAACCATTCAATTATCATATGGGTTTCAAGATATGGGATAACACTATGATCACAGTAACTCCACTGTAAGCCCACCGTATACCCACTCGATCAACGTAAGGATTTCAAGATATGGGATAATACGTTGTGATAACACACCCAATCAATCGTCAAAATTTCAACATAACCACTGTGATATCACTATGATACCTTTAAATTTTAAACCAAAAAAAATCATTAAAAACTTACATCTAGAAACAAAAAAAAAACTCATATATAAAACCAGAGAGAGGAGAAATATGAAAGATTCTAATCAGGCAAAAAGTGAGAAAAAAAAGCAAAAAACAAGAAGTAACAAGTGCAGAATTACCACTGTTATATATTTCTCTATATTGGGTTCAAATGAAGCAAGGAGATGATGATATCCATACAGAGATGGTGAAATCAGATCTATATTTCTGTCATCGTTTTTGCCACATACCAGAAGCAAAGCTTTGATTTCAATGTCCGAAAGTTCCTTCCTTCTCCATCGACATCATCCTTGAGTGAAATCAACATGCCCAACAAATCCACGTTAACGTCACCGCCATTTTTATGATCTTCAAGGATAGTGTTAAGAAATGAACTGAATCAGACATGGAGCTTCTTCATCTTTTTCATCACGCTTTGCACGTCCATACAATCAAGGGTCGGAATGAAGTCGTCGATGTTGAATCCGCTAGCCAATACATTCAGAAAACAATGAATTGATGGAAGGATGTTTGTTATGAAAGGAGAGTGAATAATATGTCTTGTTATTGTGCAGCGGCGGCTGAAAATTCTTTAGGGTTTTATGAGTTGTAAAAAAAATTAACTTACCAATTTGCCCTTTATTTTATTTTAGTAAATAACATTAATTATCTTAAATGATTGACTCATATTGGATCTCATGGTTATCATATACTACATAGTTCTCATTTGATTAGGCTCCCATGTAATTAATGGTAAAATGAGAAATTAGAAATATACTTTTAAAAATATACATTTATTATGAAATAAATTATAATAATAATTTTGACATTTATTTTAGGAAAATAAATAAAAAATTTTGAAAGCAAAAGTGGTGTGGAATATGAAGTGACGTGATCGCTTACTTTTTTAATTTAAAGGAGAAGATGGTTTAGGACAAGGTAAAATACGAAATCGACATGTTCTTTTGTCGGTATTTCAAATAGAGTCCAGTCCAACATGTTTATTGTATTGAATTTATTAATACTAGAGTGGAAACCGTGTGTTGCACGGTAGCATGAGTATTTTTGTTAATGACTCTGAAATTGTCTATATAAATATATGTTAGTTCTTAATTCTTAAATAATATATTTGTAGAAGTTAGCATAATCTAATTACTTGGAATTTTAATATATATATATATATATATATATATATATATATATATATATAGTGGAAAGATATTTTGCAATCCTGAAAAATGTTGCAGCTCTTACAACCCACATCTTAACCGTTGGATTCATGATCGGCGATTATTTTATTTTTATTTTTCTGTTTTTTTAATTAAAAGTATTGGGCCTCATATCTATTGTAACCGCCGATCATGAATCTGACGGTTAAGATGTGGGTTGCAAGGTTTGCAACCTTTTTAAGGGTTGCAAATAAAACAACCCCTATAGATAGATAGATAGATAGATAGATAGATAGATAGATAGATAGATATATATATAGAGAGAGAGAGAGAGAGATTTGTTAAGATATAAAGTTATATGGTGAAATAAAATGAGTAATATTAACAATGTGCATGTGAATGATTTATATATTTTTTGTATTGATTGATGATATTAATGAAGTTTTTTTCCCTTTTTATAGAAATGACGACCTCTAAGATTTTATTAAGAAAGAAAAAAATGTAGACGTAAATGACACGGTAACTAATAATACGTATAAAAATGTGTAAACAGAAAGTTAGGTTATAATTTATAAGTAATATAAAAAGATATTACTTGATCATTAACATGACTTACTATAGGAAATAATCCATTGTTAAAGTGAATAAGTGACATTCAATTCGTTTATGAAAAAAACCCATTACATGTGTAACACATTATGTGTTGGGTCATCAAGGATTTGAAGATGACCTCCCTTTTCGGCTTATAATTGTATATTTGTAATATGTTGTACGTGTTCATACTTAGAGTATTTTATGGTTCTTTGTAATAGATTAGTTGTGCTTTAAAATATCGGTGAATCGAAGACCAACCGAATTCAACATGAAGTGAGTCTACTGATGTGGATCAAGATAAACTTTACAAGTACTGAGCTACTCCTGCCGAAGAGAAGCAAAATCTTTGGCAGACTATCTCCTGCCGATATGTAACATCCGGAATTTCAGGTAAGTATACGGCTTTGTTAATCTTATGTTTATGTGTTTAGCAAAGTAGAACTTATATACTTAATTGTTATTTTGTTTAAATTGGTTATTTGGTTTGGTTTGGAAGTATTTTTAGGTCATCCCCTGATGGCAGCGAGTTACGCGACTTCCGCCGCGGGTGCAAGTCGCGGCACAAGCCGCGTAACCCACTGGAGTGTTTCTCCCTGGAGCAAGCGGGTGACTTACGTCGCGGGTGCAAGTCGCGGTACAAGTCGCGGGATGACCTGCAGTTCCCAAAACCCCTTTTCATCCTATTTTCTCTCATAATTTTCATATCTCTCTCTTCCTTGACGATTTTTAGGGCTCCCAAATCAGTTCATTCCTCACCAAAACCCTAACTCTCATAAATACTTCATCCATTGGTGGTTGGATCTTGGCTTCTTGCATTTATTATCCTCAAGGAAGCTTTTCTAGGGTTCTCAAGTGCTACCTTCCACCTTCAAGTCTCATTTTCATCTAGGGTTTCATCTTTTCTAAGTTTTGGTCAAAAAACTTAGATTGTGAGTTTACTAATCCTTTGTTAAAACTCGATACACATCATAATCTATTACTTGCTATCATCTTGCATCCTACTTGGAATGTTCATATTTTATACTCAAAGTATTTGGGGGTTTTCTTTATGAAACCATGTGTATTTGTATCATGCTTTGAGTTGTTGGGACATGTATATGTGTACCTTGTTAAGGAAATGATATCTTATTTGGGACTCCAATTGTTGGGTCAAAACTACATGATTAAATTTGTGGTTATATTGGTCTTGTTATGGACTTCATATTAAATGGCTTGTAATATTGTACCCATGGTTGGTATGGATAATATTCTTGGTCATATTGTGCCTTGGGGCTAATTAATAAATTATGTTGGACGAAACAAGTCAGTAGACACTAGGAGGATGTAGTCTTGGGTGCCATCGTGTGGGTATGTGTCTAGACCTCTGCCATTCGGGGTAATGCCATGGTTGTAGTCCTCGGATGTGTTGGGCCTTTCGGATGTCACTCGTAGTAGTTGGCATCAAGGTATATCGGCTCTTTGGGTGGAACTTGATTGGTGCTATGGGTATCCCCCGTTGACTCCACATTTAATGAAACTTGGTTAACTGCTGATAAGAATTGTAAATGCTTTAACATGCTATTTCTTGTTCAACTCACTAGGCTTTTTGGCCTAACACTTGTTTGGTGTCGATGTGTATCTCAGGTTCTAGTGGCGCCACTTCCAAGCAGGTGTAGTTGCTTTGGGTGAGAGCTTGGGGAGAACTGCATTTGGACTTATATTTTTGGAGAAGGCGTTTTGGTTTATAGATGACACCCTTTTTGTAATCTCTTTTCTAGATATATAAATTAGATTAGTTGGTTGTTATTTATTATCCGTTAAATTACAACTGTAATTAAACAGGTTTGTTTATTTCCCCATTTTTGGGAGGCTCTTGCTATGACAACTTTATACACCACTTTTCTCTCTTTTGAAAAGTTTTGTTATCTCTATTTTTAGGGTGTTACACGATACTTCCTTAGTGGATCGGAAGGAATCACCTCTACCGATCTTCCTCAATCGACAATCAATTGTCGAAGATTCGGCAGACAATCTCACTGCCAAATTACCCCCTAGTTCGGTGATACCCTTTATAGCAAATCCTCATGATTTGACTATACTTCTTCATTCCCAACATCTTTCTAACAAAATGAATGGAACCTTCGTTTGCATAGAGGATATTCACTCAAGTTCTAATCTGATAGAGACTCTCTTCTTAAATATATCAAAAAGATTTGTGTATATTTTATTGGGATATTGTCTTATCATAGTATAAAAGTCTTCTTTTGTATATTGATAAGTCATTTCAAATATCTAATAATTTATTAAAGAAAATCTGAAGATCCAATCTACTTTTGAAAAGTGTCCTTTGCATTCAATACATTGGGTAGTATAAAAGGGTGAAGACCTCCTCCTTGCAACTCACGCTTTCAGCTCAAGAGATCTCGGTGTACTCAAGCAAGTTGGCATTTATTTTATCTCTTCATAGCTTTTTAATCTTTGTGCTTTCAAAGTTGTGTTCTAAAGTTTCTAAGTGCTAAGATTGTTAGAACAGTTTACTCTCTTTTTCTGCAACAATCTTTCTGTTTACTAAGTGTAATTCTTGATATCTTTATCAATAAAAGAATTAAAAATTAAGTAAAATATTTGTGTATTGTATTCAACCCCCCCCCCCCTTCTACAATATTGTTTTGTTTATTAGGGACCAACATTATGTACTCAATGTCCTATTACGATATATTTCTACATGTATTTTGGTGTGACTTTTCAATTTCAAAGAATTTTTTAATGTAGATTAGTGACATTAATGTATTTGTGAAATTTGATATTATGATACATTTATACTATTTAAACAGGAAAAAATAAATTTTAATAATATATATTGTAAAAAAAAAGTAATCTTTAATTTTACAATTACATAAAAGTAAATGGCTAGTACTTTGTAAGCATAATTCATAGCAAATTGTAACGACCCAACCAGCAACAGCAAGATAACGATTAAAGCTTAATGTATAAAAATAAAAATTCATGCCGAAACAGTCCCAAGCGTACAATTCCAATTCCAAGGTTTGCAAATGCAACATATACACAACTGAGATATTTAAAGTAAAAGAAAACTAAGATGACAGTCTTTTAGCCGCTCCTGCTACATCTTCTTTTTACCCTTAGCAATCCTTTCTAAATTACGCATGCCTGAAAAGGTTTTTAAATTTGAAAGAGCGAGGGTTAGACCGAAGGTCTAGTGAGTCCCCTCTAACAGATAAGCAACAAAATAACTTTCCAGCAATATAAATTTAACACATTTAAATCAACATAAAAAGTCAATTCACGCTACTGACCACACTACCGTCGAAGACGGTGTGTCTAACTCGCACTGCCTTAATATTGGGACACACCCCCAACGGCATAAACGGACCACACTCCCCGGTACGAGTAGGCGGGCCACACTCCCCGACTTAGGTCACAATCTCCACAAACAATGTATGCATACATTTAAATGTCAACAATTTATAACACACTTAAATAATTTCATAATACTCATGCCATCATAAATAAATCAAAGTTTAAAAATTAAACTTTCACATGCTTTCGTTACAAAAAGGTTTAGTTCAGAAAACTCACCTGGTGTCCTTTGCTTAAAGCTTTACGTCTACTTTTATAATCCGAACCGAAACCTATAAAACAAGGCATTGCCCGGTGAATTTTCGATATTTTCTATTTTAACAAAGCTGACCCTAAACCCAAAAATTTCAACGGTCTCCTATTAATTAAGAGAAACCCGACCCAATAAAATCCAACTCAAGGCAAGATTCAAAGAATCCTAATATACCAAAAATGAAAATGGGCCAGTCCACAAAATGAAGCCCAACACTAAAATTCAAACTAAACTAAATCTTAAATTTAAATTTGACTTAACTTGGGCTTCGGCCCACATTCACAGCCTGGGGACCGGGGTCAAAACCCACTCGACCGGGGTCTGCTTACCTGTTCTCGACCGGGGCATGGATTGACCGGTGCCCCCCCCCCTTCGACCGGTGTTACATCATCGAACGGTGTCAACTTCTTCGACCGGGGTCAACGCAATCCAGTGATCGGAGTCACTCGGGAAGATTTTCGAATGAACCCCAGAGACTCAAATATAGATATCACGAATCGCAGATAAATCCCAGAAATCAATAAATCTAACCTAATAACTCGAAATCAGATGCAGAAACTCGATTTCAACAAACATTCCATTAATCACATAGATATTTCTATAATGACTTCCAATTATCTCAAACCCAGAAAACTCCAACTTCAGGGAACTATCAATGGATACAAAACCCAACTAAAAGATTTTGAAATAAATTGCTAAACTCTTAATAATAGAGAGAATAAGATTAGATTTTACCTTAGAAAATTGAAGAACACCAAATCTCAGCTTCCTTTGCTCCCTTTCGATCGAATCGTTGCACTCTCTCTTCCTTTCCAAACTTATCGGCCGCCAACACACAACACTGATTCCTAGGGTTAAATCCCTCCTTTCCCCACTTTTCACTCTAGACCCCTATATTAAGGCTTTTCCATTTTTCTTACCCGAACTTTTAATTCCTTTACTTTTTAACCCAGTTATTACAATATCCCCCCCTTAAAAGAATTTTGTCCCTGGAATTCCTTCGTCGAACAAACTGGGTATTGGTTCCTCATAACCGACTCTAACTCCCAAGTCGCTTCTTGACCCTTGTGGAATTGCCACTGCACTTTCACCAGTTGGATTTCTTTGCTCCTCAATTTCTTCACTTTACGATCTAACATGGCCACCGGTTTCTCGACATAACATAGCTTCTTATCTATTCGGAAGTCGTCCAGTGGTACCACCACATCCACCTCCGCTAAACACTTTTTCAAATTAGACACATGGAATGTAGGGTGTATACTTCGTTGCTCCACGGGCAGATCCAACTTATAAGCTACCTCCCCAACGCGCTCACCAATAGGAAATGGACCCACAAACCTGGGTCTCAACTTACCTTTCTTTTCGAAACGAATCACTCCCTTCCAAGGAGAGACTTTTAACATTACCAAGTCTCCCACTTGGAACTCTCTTGGCTTCCTTCACTTATTTGCGTACATCTTATGACGATATTGAGCTACCTTTAACCTTTCTCGGATCTGGTTGACTTTATCAGTCGTTATTTGCACAATTTTCGGTCCTGCTAACTGTCTTTCACCCACTTCATTCCAACATAAAGGTGTCCTACACTTTCGTCCGTACAACGCTTCAAACGGAGCATCTCGGATACTAGCGTGATAACTATTGTTATACGAAAACTCTATCAATGGCAGATGAGTTTCCCACGAACCCTTGAAGTCAATAACACACGCTCGAAGCATGTCTTCCAGTGTTTGGATGGTCCTCTCACTCTGGCCATCCATCTGAAGGTGATACGCAGTACTCACCTTGAGTTGTGAACCCAATTCTCTTTGCAGGCTTCTCCAAAATGACGATGTGAAACGAGCATCTCGATCTGACACAATAGATGATGGCACACCATGTCTAGATACAATTTCATCAATGTACAGCTTAGCTAGCTTCTCCAACGGGTACGTCTCCTTGATTGGTAGAAACTGAGCAGATTTTGTGAGTCGATCCACTATCACCCAGATAGCATCATGCCCCTTAGGTGACCGCGGCAATCCAGTAACGAAGTCCATTGCTATCTCATCCCACTTCCATACCGGTATTTCTAACGGTTGCAATTCTCCATAAGGTCTTTGATGCTCCGCTTTCACCTTCAAACACGTTAGACATCGCTCAACGAAGTAAGCTATGTCTTTCTTCAAGCCTGGCCACCAGTAACTTTGCTTCAGGTCTCGATACATCTTATTGGTTCCCGGATGTATCGATTATCGCGACTTATGAGCTTCTTCCAACACTCTCTTTCGAAGATCTCCCAACTTTGGAATCCACACTCTTTTCTCGAAGCATCTAACTCTGAGACTGTCAGCGGTAAGCGAATCAACCATTCCAACGATTCTCTCGCTTTTCAAGTTTCCTTCCAACACTGCTTCATCTTGACACTTCTTGACTTCTTCTAAGAAACTAGAAGTTGCCTCAACCCGGAACACCACCACTTTAGATACCGCACTATGCTCTTTCCGACTCAAGGCGTCTGCCACCACATTGGCTTTACCTGGGTGGTATAGAATCTCACAATCATAATCACTTAGTAATTTCATCCACCTTCGCTGCCTCATGTTCAACTCTTTCTGATTGAATAGGTGCCAAAGACTCTTATGATCAGTATAAATTTGACACTTTACCCCATACAAGTAATGCCTCCAAATATTCAATGCGAATACCACAGCTGCCAGCTCAAGGTCGTGCGTCGGATAATTCCTCTCATGATCTTTCAACCGACGAGACGCGTAAGCGATCACCTTCCCATCTTGCATCAGCACACACCCCATAAATCTCCATAAACAATGTATGCATACATTTAAATATCAACAATTTATAACACACTTAAATAATTTCATAATACTCATGCCATCATAAATAAATCAAAGTTTAAAAATTAAACTTTCACATGCTTTCGTTACAAAAAGGTTTAGTTCAGAAAACTCACCTGGTGTCCTTTGCTTAAAGTTTTACGTCTACTTTTATAATCCTAACCGAAACCTATAAAACAAGGCATTGCCCGGTGAATTTTCGATACTTTCTATTTTAACAAAGCTGGCCCTAAACCCAAAAATCTCAACGGTCTCCTATTAATTAAGAGAAACCCGACCCACTAAAATCCAACTCAAGGCAAGATTCAAAGAATCCTAATATACCAAAAATAAAAATGGGCCAGTCCACAAAATGAAACCCAACACTAAAATTCAAATTAAACTAAATCTTAAATTTAAATTTGACTTAACTTGGGCTTCGGCCCACATTCACAACCCGGGGACCAGGGTCAAAACCCACTCGACCGGAGCATGGATTGACCGGTTCCCCCCCCCCCCTTCGACCAATGCTACATCATCGACCGGTGTTACATCATCGACCGGGGTCAACTTCTTCGACCGGGGTCAACGCAATCCGGTGACCGGAGTCACTCGGGCAGATTTTCGAACGAACCCCAGAGACTCAAATACAGATATCACGAATCGCAGATAAATCCCAGAAATCAATAACAATCTAACCCAATAACTCGAAATCAGATGCAGAAACTCGATTTCAACAAACATTCCATTAATCACATAGATATTTCTATAATGACTTCCAATTATCTCAAACCCAGAAAACTCCAACTTCAGGGAACTATCAATGGATACAAAACCCAACTAAAAGATTTTGAAATAAATTGCTAAACTCTTAATAATAGAGAGAATAGGATTAGATTTTACCTTAGAAAATTGAAGAACACCAAATCTCAGCTTCCTTTGCTCCCTTTCGATCGAATCGCTGCACTCTCTCTTCCTTTCCAAACTTATCGGCCGCCAACACACAACACTGATTCCTAGGGTTAAATCCCTCCTTTCCCCACTTTTCACTCTAGACCCCTCTATTAAGGCTTTTCCATTTTTCTTACCCGAACTTTTAATTCCTTTACTTTTTAACCCGGTTATTACACAAACGAATAGTCTCATTCCATTTATCTTCAACATCATTTGCTGACGTAAGTTTATTACTGTATATATGAGCATTCAACCTAGTGAATAATGAGTTAACTATGTCACATCATGATGGATTTCACACATAAATTATATTAACTCACAATTATTGATATGTTACTATCAATCCTTCTAATACATAATTGAAACTTCAAATTAAATGAATCTCTACAAAATATAAAACATGACAAACAAAAAACAAATAGCTCACTGACTTTTTTGATTTATCGAATATATAAAAAAATAAACCTTTTTTTTCATACCAACTCTTTAATCCCGCCGCCTGCATAGCAAAATAAATTTATACACATTAAAAAAAATATCAAATTATTCATTACTTATTTTAAATCCAATATTTAAATAAATAAATAAATAGAACTCTAGAGAAATTTTAAACATCAATAAAATAAATAACACCTATCATCTAATAAAGATAATTTAGTAAAATGCAAACAAACATACATACTAAAACCACATGAACATCAAGAAATAAATTCATAAATATCATTCTAAGTGTTCTTTAAAACAACAAACAGTTACATGATATATATTGGTTTTCACAAATGACCATAATACAGAGAAAGACATAAAAAATCCAAATTGAGAAACTCTATAAATATAAAAGATGGAGAAGAAAATTCATAATAAAAAAACTCCACATAGATCACACTTTTTCAGAATTTGATTGTTGTCGGGAAACAAAAAAACAAAACTTGAATAACTACAACAATATTAACAAAACAAAAGAATGCAAAATAAAAACACACATAAGAAAACTCGCACAAAAAACATAAATAACTTCCGAAAAACGAAGGATGAAGAACCATAGTGAATAAAATATAATAACAGGGAAGAAATTTTTGAGAAAAAATATTTATCAACAACAACATATATAATTCACATAAATCATAAAATAAAATGTAATATTTGTTACCCCAAAAAGTTTATGATAGAATATGGACAATAAAAAAATTATGGAAAAGAACACATAAATAACGCACAAAAAATCAAATGTAACAATAATTAACAAAATATAATATCATGTAATAAAAAACATTCATCAAGATTATATAACCCACACAAATCATAAAAATAAAACGTAACAATTCTTACATTGATTTCATGGAGGAAGAACACCGGTATCGACAATAAAAATTCTGTAAAAAAATACAACACATCAATAACAACAATTAACTCATATAAAAACATAAAATAAACCATAAAAATGTAGCTTCCATCTTGATTAGACATTTGATTGTGTAATTTGCAATATGATTGAGGATTCGGTAAAACAAAAGATAAAAACGTTAGATGAGATATAATATATAGATGGGATAAAAAACGGAATAGAAAACCGAAAATATATTTGGAACTCGATTTAACAAGTAACAAGCCGTTAACATGGCTTCACCCCAAAATTCATCACTCAATCCCGAGTAGGATAACATAGAGTTCACCATTTCTTTGAGAACTCTACTTTTCTGTTCCGCCACACCATTTTGTTGTGGTGTATAGGGCGTTGTAGTCTCATGAATGATTCCTACGGATTGGAAAAACATGGGGTCGTAATGTTCCCCACCACGATCGGTGCGTAAACATTTTATAAAACAATTCATTTGCAATTCAACCTCCGTTTTATAAATTATAAATTTGTCAAACGCTTCATTTTTAGAGTGTAACAAAAATACATAGCAAAAACGTGAAGCGTCATCAATAAAAGTAACAACATACTTTTTATTACCCAAAGACGGAGTTGAATGCAAATCACAAAGATCACTATGGATTAATTCAAGCATCGACGAGTCCCTTTTCACGTTAGAAAAAGGTTTGTGTCTAGTGATCTTTGTTAACATGCAAGTTTTACATTTTTCGGTTTTAATGTCAAATGCCGGAATAAGACCGTCTTTTGACATTTCAACCATTCTTTTAAAATTCACATGACTAAGCCTTGCATGCCATAAATTAGAATCAATAAAATTTCCATTTGCAACATAAACAGAATTTGAATCAAAATTCTTTTTATTTAAACTCAACATAAACATATCATTCATCAAATAGCCGAATCTTACAAAACAACCACCCTTTGACAAGGTAAACTTGCCGGACTCAAAAACTTGCCTATATCCTAACTTATTCAAGACACTACCGGAAACCAAATTCTTTCAAATTTGTGGTACAAACAAAACGTCTAAAAGTTCAATTATTTTCCTAGAACTAAACTCTAGCCTAACTAAGTCGCGTCCAAGAATGGGAGCACTTGACTTGCTTCCCATGTGTAGCACAGATCCGTCTTCAATCGGTTCCAAAGAGGTGAACCAACGTCGATCCTTGCATACATGATTCGAGGCACCCGTGTCAACCCACCAAGCAGCATCATCATCATGTACGTAAAATGATTTGGATATTAGTGGTACATAATTCAAATTCGAATTAAAACCAAAGTCGAGAAACTGACCTTGCTGTGGGTTTTGATCATTGGATCCTTGCCCACCACCACTTATGCTTGCTCCACTCTTATTCTTGACAACCCCACAATCCCGGTTGAGATGGCAGGTCCCACCACAGGTCCAACACCACAGGTCCAACAGGTTAAATTAACCTTTTTGTTAGGCCTTTCTTGGCTTCATTGAACTTGTGTTTTCCCTTGAAGTTGTTGGATTTTCCCTCTTCCACCATGTTCACGGAATGGGCAGAAACCTTTTTTATCTTAGGTTTCTCAGCCTCTTGCGCCCGAAAAGATTCCTCTATGCGCAAGTGACTACCAAGTTGTACAAGGGACAACTCTTCGTTCTTATGTTTCAACACGTGTTTGAAATCTTTCCACGAGGGTGGCAATTTATCAGTTATGCCCGATACGGAGATGGATTCATCCATCTTCATATTATGTTGAGCATATTGGCGTAGAATGTGTAAGAGCTCGTTATATTGTTCCATCATAGGCCTTGAGTCCACCATTTTTGTAATTATTAAAATTACTAACGAGGAACTTCTTACTAGAAGCATCCTCCGCCATGTATTTGGACTGAAGAGAGTCTCATAGTTCTTTTGTAGACTCGACATTTTGATAAATTTCAAAGAGGGAGTCACACATACCGTTTAAGATGTGACCACGACAGATATAGTCGTCGTTTTCCCATTTTCCGCGACGCCGGATCATCTCCAACGTCTCGTCCTCCATCACCTCCGGCATCGGAGTGCTTAGCACGTACATAACCTTCGACGTTGTCAACAAGAAATGCATCTTCTTCTGCCATCGTCGAAATTCGACGCCTTCGAACTTATCAAGTTTCGTGAACTTGGTCGTCATGTCTCTCACGGATTGATCACTCGTCATCTCTCTCACGATGAACAAATATCACTTAAGATTGTTGGGGAGCGAGTCGCAGAATATAGAGGGAGAAGAAGAGAGTGATCGAACTTGGATAAGAATTAGAGATCGCGTGAGAGCTCGCTTTCCTTAAGTGATATTTCGATCATATTCTGTCCGGGTATCATGAAATTCACTCGAGGATAATCTCAATTCACCGGTATCGATTTAGGCAGAAATCAATCATATTTAAACACGTAGAGAATCGTAACTGACCCTATATTAATAATGATAATAATTTCTCATTAAATGAGATTTATTGTGGACATTAATGTTGGAGGTTACAAAAGGATTTTCATAAATATTGGCAGTTACAAAGACTGGAAGTCCGCGCGAGTGGACCCGCACGAAAACTCATGCTAGACATTGTACGACAAACATTCCAGTGCACCGTGCGACTCGTGGCGCGGATAGGGCCGCGCCGTAACCTACGTCGCTTTGTCCACGAAACATCATGCGAGCGTTTGCGCGACTCAGGTCGCACCGTGACCCGCACCAGCCACTGTCAATCCAATCAATTAGTAGTCTGCCAAACATTACCATACAACTATCATGGGTCATAGTTAGCTTACATGAGTGTGCACTCCACACCTCCTAACTCATGTTATATCTTAGCTACCAACCCCATTACACAAAATGAACAGATGATTTCACTAAAATCACCAACACTTCACGGGGTTTAGTTGATGCAATTGGAGGGTTCTCACGTGTTGTTGCTATAGCAAAACAGAAGGCCAACATACCTTAGGACAAACAGGTTGGTTCCCTTGTGCTCTCTGCTTGCTCTGAATAATTTTCAATTTCGAAGAATCTGGAATAGGCTAAAAAGGAAAACAAAACCAATAACAATAACGATATAAACGCACATTCTACCATGATGCAAGTTGTTGATAGAGGTGGTAATTTTGATTCATGTATGTAGTAGTAGGTCAAATTAGGGGTGTATATGGATTGGGTTGGGCGGTTTGAGACATTTATACAACTCAACCCAATTATGGTGGTTTGAAAAAATCTCAACCCAACTTACAAAGTGTAACCCAACCCTTGGTGTAACACCCCGATTTTCGAAAGGTATCATTTCAAGTTTATACAGAAACTGATATATTAAGGAAAAATAAGATATTTAATTTTGGGCTTTAATCATAGATTTTATAGTCTAGATAGATGAAGGATTCAATTATGAGAACAACGGTTCTTTCCGGAGCGAAAACGGAGCTATAACGAAGAAGTTATGACCAAAACAGTTTCGGTACGCGCTAGGCTATAGTGCCCGGCGATTGTGACAGTGTCACAATCGCCTGTCAAGGTCGCCGGAGCCCAAAAACTCTCGGTACAATCTCAGCGATTGTGCCCGGCGATTATGACATTGTCACAATAGCCTGGCACAATCGCCTGGGTGTTTCAAGGTGTTAAAATCGCGATTTTCAGCCCCAAACTTCATTTCTTCATATCTTCTTCATCACAACCCCGATTTGGGTGATTCAAGTTGCTACGGTTTCTTTTTTGAGAGATTTTCTAGGATATGAAAAGATATTGGAAGTATATTGAAGTATACTAGAGTATTTGGTGGTGGTAAGCTTCTCATCTCTCCCTATTCATCTTCTTCCCCAAAGTTTTCTAGGGTTTCATCCACCCTTTGTTCTCCCTTTCATAGATTGAAGGTTTGTAATCATTTTGGTGAACTATAAGTGTTTTGGTTGGTGAATTCAAGCTTGGGTTAAGGTAATCTTCTATTCTCTTCGGTATTGGAAGTTAGGGTTTCGGTATTAGTTGAGGTATTCATGTATATGGTTTGGGAAATGATATTTTGTGGTTGATTATGATTATTTATGGTTGGAACCTTGTGGAACTAGGTTTTGGAAGATTTGGTTTGAAGAACCAAGTTTCTTCAAGAAAAGCTCTAAGTGGGTAAAATCTAGATTTAGTCTAAATCTAGCAAGGTGAGTTTACTAAACTTTTGTCAAAACTGGATACACATCATATTTGCTTAATTGTTGTTATTATCACATAATTGCTCAAATTGTTCATCTTTACGGGTTTTAGTAATTGATGGTATTTACATGAGATTATGTGAGAAATATGATATAGAAGTAGCATCCTATGATTTATCCTATTTTGTGAATTATTTGGGGTTTCCAATATGTGTACTCACTATGGGTATTTGACATGTTTAATGAATACATGTTTGGTATATGTTGAGGATTTCCATTTGGAATACTCAAAAGGTGATATTGTATCTACAACGTGTTTGTGTGGATATTTAAGTCCTATGTTGGACACATGCTATTAGGAGGGTGTTATTGTACCCGCGGTTGGTACCGGATTATATTTGGTTGAAATATACCTAAGGACCTCCTAAATGCATTATGTTGGACGAACCAAGGCAAATTCACTAGGAGGATGTAGTCTTGGGGCGCCACCGTGATGGTATGTGCCCAGTAGATCTCCGCCACTCGGAAAGTTTCCTTCACGGTCTGATCTCCGGGTGTGCCGGACCTTTGGGGTGTTCCTTGTTAAGGGCATCAAGGTGCATCGACTCTTTGGAGTGGAATTGATTGGTGCTATGGGTCTCCCCCGTTGACTCCATACATGTTGAAAATTGGTTAACTGCTGTAAGAATTGTAACTGTTCATGCATGCTTATTATTGTTCAACTCACTAGGCTTTTTGGTCTAACACTTGTTTGGTGTCGATGTGTATCTCAGGTTAGAGCGGCACCGGTTCTAAGCGGGCATGGTACTTGGGGGAGAGATTTGGGAATATTGCTTTTGGTAGAAGAATTCTTTGGGTTTATAAATCACACCCTTAATTGTAATCTCTTTTCTGATTATAGAAATTAGATTAGTTGGTTGTTAATTATTGTCCGTTTAATTACGATTGTATTTAAACATGTTTGTATATTTTCCCCATTTTTGGGAGGCTCTTGCCATGGCAATTTTAGTATACCTCATGTCCGTTTTTCGGATTTTTGTTATCCCTATTTTTAGGGTGTTACACTTGGGTTGGCGGGTTGCAATCATCCTTTTAAATAAGTATGTATTTTCGATTTTTGGTGACTTAGGAGTATTGTTCATCACTCGATTTAATCCTATACATATAATAAAAAAGTATTTAATTACTAATAAACAAGTACATACAACGAATGAACAAATTGTACTTGCAAAAAATGAAAATATGTAACCACAAGGGTTGTGGCGTACTGGTTAAGGTCCTGGGGGATGTGGTGGAATATCCCATCTGCCCAGGGTTCGAATCCAGAAGTACATAACAATTGTGGTCACTGAGGTTTAATCAGGGTTGATGTCTTACAGTCATAATTTGCCAAGGGATTATTCTAGGCATAGCCTAGGATACCCTTCCCAAAAAAAAATGAAAATATGTTACATATCACACTTATGTTTGTTGATTTCTGAGGTTTTCCCTTGAACCTATAATTATATATTGCTTAGATTCAGATATTTGTATGCACAATTTAATCCAATACTTTTGCTACCGTTAAATTAATGGTTGTTAGCAACATAATGTAAATGAAGAACGAGAATTGGGCAAAAAAAGGAGAAAATGGTGCTTCCAAAATGACCAAAAACAAGAATGAGTCTCTAAATGATTTTGTATCCTGGCCTTCTCTTAACCATTCAACACCCTAATTTCATTACGAACAATTAGCAAACAACCATTTTTCATTTTACACTAAATCATAAGAGCCTCTTAATCATTTTGGCCACTTAATCATTCTGCACCAAACCATTCAACAACTGTCAAACAGCCCCTAAGACAACATGAATTTTAGGGGGTGTTTGGGATTTCTTATTTAAAACAAATTATGCTTTTGTTTTTAAAGTGCTTATCAACTTATACGGTGACAAAAAAGAGTTTTATAAAAAGTGTTTGAATTAGCCTATTGTGGTACCAAAACGTAATAAGTTAATAAGTTGTTATTTATGGGTGTTTGGGATTGCTTATACAAGTAAAATAACCAAAAAAAAAGTTACAAATTGTTTCAAATAAGTTGATAAGTCAGTATGGTTTAACTTATCAAAAACTTCTTATTAACGGTGTGGAAAAGCTATAAACACTTTTTTTTTCTTCCAACCCACACACTATAAGTTTTTTCTTCAAATGGTTGATAATCAGGATTATAAGTTTTTTCTTCAAATAGTTGATAATCAGGATTATAAGTTTTTTTCTTCAAATAGTTGATAATCATGATAAGTTTTTTCTCCAAATAGTTGATAATCAGGATAAGTTTTTTCTTCACATAGTTGATAAGTTTTTGAGTAAACTACGATTTTCATCCCTATGGCTTGGTGTTTATAACGATTTTCGTCCCTGTGGTTTAAAAACTGCTTTTTTCAACCGTGTGGTTTGCATTTCATTTCATTTTTCGTCCTTCATCATAACAGAGTTAAAAAAACAAGTTAAATTAAAGGTAATATAGTATTTTTACCTTTTTTATATTTAATTGCATTATATGCTATTGACTAAAACAAAAATCTAACCTACCATACAAACCCAGGCCCCAACCCAAACCCATCTTCTTCCTTAGCCATTACCTGCATAATTTTCCTTCCCTCCGTTATTACCATAACCAACCACCAGCACCTTCTATGTATCTTACGAGAAACACCCCCCTTCTTATGTATGTTTTTCATTGTTCTTCCCCACGTTCCACCCTCTTTGTCTCTCTATTGTCGAACATCAACTTTATGGCTATTGGGTTTGTTGGGTAGTTCATGTTGTAGCCAAAATGTAGAAGGAACTTCAAAGGGAGAAGCATTCAGAGAACTTTATGGTTCATAGTCTTTCTCTAACTGTTTACTCTACCATCGATCCCTTCTGTTTTGAAACCAAATGGCTTCCCTACCGTAATATGACATAGATCTCCTCCTCATCAGTGGCTCAACACCTGCTGACCTGCATATACATATATATATATATATATATGTTCAAAACGATCAAGACAAACCATATATATACCAACTAATTATGTACTCAACCACTCAAGTGTACTTGATCTTCAGACACACACATGTTCGTGTATATATATGTTATGTATATATTGAGGATAATATATATATATATATATATATATAGAGAGAGAGAGAGAGGACCTTGGAAGTGATGATGGTGGTGGTGGTCATCTAATCATAGCCAAATAACATGGATTCAGGTGGGAGGAAGGACATGACGATGGAAAAGTCTTTATTTTTTTGGAAAAAGATTTATGAATTTGTTGTGAGAGGATTGAATGGTTAATGGGAATGTGTGTTGATGTGAGAGGGTTGAATGGTTAATGGGAATGTGTGTTGATGTGAGAGGTTTGAAGTTGAACACCATCCAACAACCATAACCTGATGTATACGTACAAGAGAGAGAGAAGGTTCCTTTGATTATAATTAAAACTTTAAAACATATGAAAATGGGAGGGAGAGGAGAAAAGTGGTGTAGGCGGTGAGGAAGAAGATGGGTTTGGGGGTGGAGCTGTGAGGATATGTGTTAGGTTAGGTTTTTGTTTTAGTCAATAATAAATAATGCAATAAATATAAAAAAAGGTAAAAAGACCGTATTACCCCCAATTTAACTGATTTTTTAACACTGTTAGGGTGAAGGACAAAAAGCGAAATAAAATGCAAACCACAAGGATCAAAAAGCAGTTTTTAAACCATAGGGACGAAAATCGTTATAAATACTAAACCACAGGGATGAAAATCATAGTTTACTCTAAGTTTTTTATTCACATAGTTGATAAACAGGGTAAGTTTTTCATAAGCAATCCCAAACACTCACTCCATTAATAGCATTATTAATAATGTAATCTACAAAATCAAAAAGTTTGACTTATGTTAACAGCAAGTGAACTTTATATAAATCATGGAATGCATTGATTCATACTTACCAGATTCATCATACTTATCAGACACCTCATTGATTCGTACTTATCAGATTCATCAAACCCAGTGTACTCCAATAACAATTTGAAGATGAATCAAACAGGTGTGCAATCAGCCAAGTACAGTCGCCAACATCAAGAAATCAACATTCCGGTTGCTTCGCCACAACCGAATCTACCTCGTCCAGATCTATTTATCGGTAATTTCTGCTGCCTTAATTTGTTCCTGTTTTGATGTTCATTTCATCAGGGTCATTCCAATCTTTTTGGAGGCCCTGTTACACTTGTACTTAAGGTTGTAAACGAACAAACGTTTAGCAAACCGTTCATGAACTATTCGGTAGAAAGTTCATTTATTTAATAAATTAACGAACATGAACTATTCGGTGTGTTCGTTCGTTAAAATTAACCGTTCGTGTTTCGTCTGCTCGTTTACGGCCTTACCGGTTGTACCGAGACTATAGACCAACTTGACGAGTACTAAATTAAACGAAATATAAAATCTTATAGCATAAGTTATATTAAAAATTATACAAAAATGATTGGTTTGGATCTTATTTTTTTATTTGATTTCGATCGTTTCCTCACTTAAATAAATCATTCGTTTAACATTATTTAAAACAAATTCTTTTTCGTAATCAAGTTTCTCAAAAAAAGTTATGATCTAAGTAACAGTTTTTGATATTCATATTCAAAATGTAAGATCATTTCAAATAAATTATAATTTATGAAAAAAATCTCAAAAGTATGTATATATGTATAGATATGGGGCCCCAAACAATTTGAGGTCCTGTTTCAAGTCTTCAATTGCACTCCCTAAAACACCACCATGCATTTCATATAGAAAATAAACGCCTTGCCTTCAAACCCTATCCTCCATCGATCCTCTTTTCTTGGTGATACTCTCCGGCGACGTCCCTGCTCGGGCGAGGTGGCGACGTCCCGGCTCTGGCGATACTCCCCTCCCGTCACTTCCTAACCTCTCGCTCCCTGTGCTCCGGTCACTGACTTTAGGGTTTGAGAATTCAATCAAAGGGGGATTTACTCGATGATTTTAGTTGCAGAGGTCTGTTGGTTTGAGTTTTGCAATTGGTGCAAGTTTGTTGATTTTAGTTGCAGGTCCTCTCTTTCTCTTCTCTTGTCTTTGATTTTTTTTCTTTTCAATTTCTCTTTCACTTTGTTGTATTCAATGATTCTTGTATTGTATCAACTCTCAAGCAATATCATACTGATCGTATAAATTGATATATTGGTTTTGAAATTTATCTTTTGGATGATATTGTGCACACCATGTATTTGATGAATTGATGTTATATGTAAAATTTCAACTAAACAAGTGGAATTCATACTCAAGGGTAAAACGATAATTTATGCATTTTTGTAGAAATTTTCAATTTTTACTACATTCTGTTGTTTGGAAGGTGTGTCATTTATTTTAGAAATTCATGTAGATGCATTGTTGAATTCAAGAAACCCTACTGTAAGATAGAATTGACTTCCAGTTCTCATTGATAATATTTTAGTTTTAATTTCCAAATACCAACACTTGAAAACCAAATTATTGTGTGTTTGATTTCAATGTGAATGTGAAGAACCGAATAAGATACTAACTTTGCCTTGGAACTTCTTTAAAGGAACTAGAAAAGATTACATCCAATATGGTGTCCCTCTATATGATGCATCAGTTAAAGGTGATTGGGAAGCTGCTAAAGTCATTCTTGATAAAAATTAAAAACCCAGAGTTGCTACGGTGTAGTATCACTAAAATTGTGAAACAACACTTCACGTTGCAGCATCGGTAAGAGGAACCCAACTGATGGAAGAGTTCGTGGAAAGCCTAGTACACTTGATGGAAAAGGACGATTTGACACTTCAAAATAAAAAGTGCAACAGGCCCATTCCTAACATTTTTTAGGCCCTGGGGGAGATGTAAAAATGGGCTCTCGATAACTATGAATTTATTTTCAATATATTGTTTATATCATCAAAAATAACATTGAATTCAAGAAATACTAATAATTTATGTAAAATGGTTTTTCCTCGTATTCGAAGCGCAAGATCAATCAATAATTAGTTCTAAACTAGTATTATGTACCCATATCATTTTTACATAACAACGTCAATCCCTTCCACCATCAAAGGCATGTCTTATGTTATACCTTTAATACATAGATTGGAAATCATTTGAGGTCACTATGTTGACCATTCAGAGTAACACTTTAAATAAATCAAAATAAATCAATTGAGTTTTCACATGTTACATGATGTCGATGTCGATGTCGATGTCGATGTCGATGATTTTCATCACCATTTTAAACTTTTAGAGTTTAAACAAACATTTTAAGAACCATTAATCTTATAATCAAAAGTCCATGTTGGCTATAATTTAAGATCTTATTATTGTTTTAGAAATGAGTGAGTACTTAAGATTCATGCATTTATATTAGGTAATAAAGATTCAATATTTTTTGGAAAAAAAAAAAGATAGTTCTGTAATCCTAAATATAGATATAAGTTGGGTCGTCTCATATAGTTGGTAATTGTTTTCAAAATGTAGAAGGTTTCTTAGTTAATAACAAGAAATCTACTATATTCTAACACAAAAAAAAAATCATGCGGATGGAATATATCAAGGTTTCTAGGCGAAAATAGTTTTTAGATAAAAAAAACTTAGAGAAACAATAAGCAATATTATAAAATGAAATACCAATTAACTTTTTACAAATTTTATTGTCCAATGTAATTAATTTATACATGTTTGGGCGCTTAATATAATACTAAAAATATAATTGGGTCCTATACTCCTATTATATACTGATTTTTTTGTCTTTTTAATTAATTTTTTTACTACTACTATATAGTATATATTTCAAAATTTTGGGCCCCTGTTTCCTTTGGGCCCTGGGCATGCGCCGGGCCCGCCCTCCTACAGGGACGGCCCTGAAGTGCAACACCACCCTTTGTCTAGCCATTATGGTTGGAAATGTTAAGATGGTTGAAATTATGGTGAAAAAGAACAACACCTTGTTGTCGATCCGTGGTAGTCAATGAATGTTGCCGCTCTGTATGGCAACCTTATCTCGATATCATAACATGATGAAGTATCTCTATGACAATTCCAAAAGGTTGCAGGACAATGGTTGGACACATCAGAATCGTTGTTGGCTTCTTTCGAGCTGTGTCCAGTATGGTATGTTTGGTAAGCATTTTTTATATAGTTATTACCCCTACACATTCTTTTTATTGCTTACCATAATCTGTGTCTGTACATATCTCTACTCCTTGTTACAATAACTACTGGTTACATATTCCCTTATGCTAGTTTTTTTTGAAGTATTCCCTTATGCTAGTTCTTGGTCACTTGAGTTATGGGAGCTAAACCTAGGTGATGCATTGGACAAACAATTGTGGTAGGGTTATCCTACACTATAAGGTCAAATATATGTTTCTGCAAGCATTTATTATCTTTTACTTTATATGATTTTGGTGCAAAACTAGCAAAAGGTAAAATTCATGTCTCGACTTGAGCACGACGATCACCATCCAACATGGTCTTCAACCTTTATTTGCCAATTGTCAAATATGTCCATTGTCTTAAGATGGTAAGCTAAAACAATTACATCAACCATGAATGTTTTTCATCCTCAAGCAGATCTAGTAGTCTTTTCTTGAGTGGAACCAACTTGGATCACTGGTGCACTTGATTGGTTGACAACATAAGTGATATCATGACCATGCCTCAATTCAATCATATCTTAGAAATATTTATGCTCCATTTTGTTGTGTTCTAAATCCCTAATAGAGAGGGGAGGTGGATTTTTCCTTTTTGTTTTTTTCTTTTTTGTTGCAGAGAATTCAATCCAAGGTAGAACATTGTTGAATATATTTAGAATGCGGCCAAATGAGTTGTTATATGATGCCCGTTAATTTCTTTATGAGGGCATGGAAATTTGATCATTACTCTAAGTGCGAGGAAGATCATGATCATTATCAAGAGCTCCTGCATGTGGCTCTTAGCTAGGCTCTCACGCATATGATGAACTTGATCATAATTAAAACCAAGACATTTTCATTTCTAATGCCTCATGTTGTATCTACATGTAAAAATAGATGTATGTTCTTTATTTCAGTCATAAGATTGTAAGATCCATGTTGTCTTCTTAAGAGAGGTTTAATGACAAATTTTGGGTTTTCTTTTGGATTTTTCTGGTTTGAGGTTTAAGAAATAAGAATGATTGCAAACATGTTTACTTCATACTGTTAGACTGAAATTGTATTCAAGATTAAATGTGGGTCATTATTGTAATTGTTGTTAGTGTGTGTGTTGTAAATGAGCTTAGAAGGTTTGACCTTGCTTGGTCATGTTGATCTATATATAAGCAAGTCATTGTGTTGGTTTCAAGTAGTGGTTGAATAGAGAAGTAAGAACGTGATGAGAGATAGAACACATAGTTGCACACCTTGAGAACACACACAAACACTTTGTCTTGAAAAGATTATCACAAATAGGTATATGGCTTGATGTAATCTGTGTGATTAAATAAATAAAAGTGTTTTGTGTAAATCTATATGTGTTTATGCTAGTAATTGTTGGACCACAATTGGTATCAGAGCCAAATCCATTTTGAAATCAAGAAATTTTTGAGTCGGCACTGTTCATCGTTACTGTTCACCGAAGTTAGAATCAATTTTGAATTTTAGTGAAAATTTCGAGTTGTAATTGATTGATTTGTGTTCGTTTATCATTTTCGATCAAGTATGTGTATTTTGATTTGTGAATTGCACTGTAATTGAGTTTTAATTTCGATTTTTGATTGAGTTTTATTCACGAGTTCATCGCACTGTTCTTGAATCAAATTGTCAATTTGTGCGTTTTTAATCGAAATTTCTTGTCAGAATTAGATTCTAGATGTGTAGGTGAGTGAATTGTCAAGTTTTCAGATCGAGAATCGAGGTCTAGATTGGTTTTTAGTGCAGATCTGGTCGAATCACGAAGTTTGCGCCAGATTCAAAGTTTGCGCTAGTTCATCATATACTTTGCGCCAGTTCATCATTATTTGCGCCAGTTCATAGTGATCATCAGATTTGTGCCATACTTCACGCAAAGTGTTATTTGCGTCATCAGTTCTTCGCGTGAGTCTCGGTTTGCGTCATTAGTACATCACGCAAAATCATGTTTGCGCCTTATAATACTTGAGTAAATCATTGTTTATCTTGTTTACACGCAAAATCAACTTTGCGCCACACACTAATCACGCAAAGTCAGGTTTGCGCCACACACTGGTCACGCAAAGTCAGGTTTGCACCATACCCTTCTAGCGAGAAGTGTAGTTTGCGTCATAAACTCATAGCGCAAATCACGTTTGCGCTACAGCCTGTTCACGCAATCTTCAATCTTGCGCCAGATACAGTGTTATACTTGAATATTTTTTTCAAGAGTTTTCTTGATTTGTTGGATTTAAAGATCTTTACTAGCTAATATTTTTCATTGTGTGTAGGTTTATACATCTTTCAATCATGTCGAATGATTTACTCTCTATGGGATCTCATCTAAAGCCTCCGGTCTTGTCTATCGGAGAATACTCACAATGGAAAAAAAGGATGACTCAGTTCTTGAATCTCAAGAAAAGAGATTATATGGAGTCTATCATAAATGGTCCAATTGTGCCAAAAACGCATGTACCTGGACAGGCAGCCTCAGCTACATCTCCAGAAATTCCAGATAGATATGTGCCAAAACCATATGAATTCTTCAATGAAACAGAAAAGGCAAGACATAAGATAGATGAAGAGGCACTTATCTATCTCACCATGGCAATTCCTAATGACATCTACAATCGCGTAGACAGTAGGGAATCTGCAAAAGCCTTATGGGATGAACTGGAGAGACAGTTTCAGGGAACAAAGAAGTCAATTCAGACAAAGCTGAATCAAAGTATAAATGCGTATGAAGGCTTCCATGCAAAAGAAGGAGAGACTTTGTTGGAGACATACACACGTTTTAATGTGATTCTGAATGATCTAAGGAGAAATGGAATGAACAAGTCAGTATCAGAGATCAATTATAAGTTCATTAAGAACTTGAACCCAGAGTGGAAAAGCTATGCTATCAACATTCAGATGACTAAGTACATGGCTCAAGAAGAAGTCAATGATATCTTCACAACTTTGTCTCAGCACGAGGATGAAGTAAAGCAGCTGAGTGCTGAAAAGAAGATGGTCAAGGATTCTCTAGCCTTAATGTCTGAACGTAAGAAAGGGTCAAGTTTCAAGTCCAGTTCTTCTTATAAGACAAAGTCAAGGAAATCCAAAGCTCTCCTCACTGAAATCACTGATTCAAGTACTGATGAATCTTTTACTGAAGTTGAAGAAAATTCAGATGAGGATATTCAACGATTTGCTGAAAATCTGGCTCTCCTAACAAAGCAGTTTCAGAAAAGTTTTGGTAAGAACAGATTCTCAAAGCCGAAATATGAGAGTTACAAGAAAGACAAGTACAAACCAAGGTCTGAAAAAAAGTATGAGAAAAGAGGAGAGAAAAGAGATGAAAAGAGAGAAGAGAAAAGAGAAGAGAAGAGAGAAGGAAAGAAAGAACAATCTGAGCCGAAATATGGTCGATGCTATAACTGTGGAAAACCAGGTCATTTTTCAAAAGACTGCAAGTTCAAGCGAACAAAGAATTCAGAATACTATGCTAGGAAATCAATGATTGCAAAGAAGGTGGAAGATGGTCAAAACTTAATGGCGGAAGAGGAAAATTGGTTCTACAAGAGTTCTGATGATGAAACGGCACACTTTACTCAGGTGTGTATGATGGCCAAAGTGGATGAGGACACTGAATCATCTTCTGATCATTCCGACTGTGGTTCTGAGGTGCGTACTTTGTTTAACTATGAACTTATTCAATCTTTAAAGGCTCAGGTTCAATTCATGAAAGAAGAGTTTGAAAATTTGAAAGTCAAACTTAGTCATGAAAGACAAACAATGTTGAATTTTCGCGATGAAAATGCAATGTTGAAAGATGTTGTTAAGGAGAAAGAATCTGAGAAAGAGATTTTGAAAAAGGACAAAGATGTTTTAAAATCAAAAATATCTGAGCTTGAAAGAGATCTTGTAAATTTAAATGCTGAAAAAGGTGAATTTAAAATCAAGTTTGAAGCATGTTTTCAAGAAAGAAATGAGGCATATTGTAAAATCAAGCAACTGGAGGATTTAAATCTGAAACGAGGACAGACTGAGCAAACATTAAATCTTTTAACAAACAAACTCCAAGATGTTCGATTTTATGATGTCGAAAAAGGTTTAGGTTTTGAAGCAAATAATGTTTTGAAAAGAGCACCAGAAAATTTGTATAATTTTGATAAGATGGGCTCTACTCCTACAAAACCTGATATTCGTGATACTTTTGTTACTTTTCTTAAAGGTAAAGTCGTGAATGATGATGACACTTCATCTTGTGCTGATTCAATTTCAAGTTTTAAATCTGTTGGTTTTACTTATAAAGATTTGAACGAAAGTTACAAAACAAGAAAAATCGGAATTTAGTGAATTTTCTTCACTATTTTCTCCTTGTTTACCAACAGAGTCAGCCAAGGTTGAAGCAAATAGTACTGAATCTCAGTGTCAGTATGATGAATCTGATTCAGAAACTGATGTTGAGAATCAAATTTCTTTATCTGATTCATTCACTTCTAATTCCTCAAAAGAATCAAAAGGTGAAAATATCATGAATCAAAACCTTAATTCTGATTTTTCAAAAATTATGACTAAGGAGATCTTTACAGAAATGATGAATGCTTCAGATCCTGTACCTATAATAGAAAAGATGGAATCAAACTCTGAGGTGAATCAAGCATCTATCTTTGAGAAACAAATCACAGATCTTCAAAAGACGATTGAAGAGTTAGAAGATGAGAACATTGATCTCAGATTCAAACTTGACAAGTCTTCTGAAGAAAACAAAGAACTCTCTAGAGAGTTAAAAGTTTTAAAAGATGATTTGTTTAAACAAAATCTAAAAGAGAAAAAGATGTTTGAGTCTCCAAACTGGAATGTTCATTCTAATCCAGAGTTTGAGACTATTAATTCTAAAACTTCAGTTGTTTATACTACTACTCCTGAATATCCTCCGAGTATTTTTGAAAAGGGAGAAACTTCTTGTACTTCAAAGTCAAAATCATCTTCTACAAAGAAAGCTAACAAGATTCTGTTTCCTGTTTCAGATATAAAAAGGCAGAATGATAAAGGAGAATGGATGAAGAATGTGAAGGAAAATAAAGTTGCTAAAAATAAATGTAGTATCAGTGATAGTGATAGTTTGATTTGTAAAAATTCAAACGTTTCCAAATGTCAAAGTTCTATGAATGCTTGTACTTCATTGGATAAATCTAAGCTTTTGACATTTGCACGTAAGAATTTTATCTGCAAACACTGTCATGATAATGCATTTATCATTCCTTCCATTTATTCTAAATCTAAAGTTGCCAGAAAAACATCTCTTGTCAAATCAGTTTCCAAATCCTTAACACATCAGGCTAAAGTTTTTCATGCTAAGATTGATCATTTTTCTAAAAAGCAAAGATTTCACGAGCTTAATGTGAAAATGACATGGAAATGGTTACCTAAGCCTCGCTATGAGTGGCGAATTAAGGCTAAGGTAAATGATGTTGATAAATAGCAAAAAGCTAACAAGGAAGGACCCATCTGGATATGGGTACCTAAGCAGAAATAATTTGCTCTTTTTGCAGGCCTCACATACATGGTATATAGATTCAGGATGCTCGCGCCATATGACAGGATTTAAGCATCTACTTCACAATTATGTTGAGGAACCTGCCAGTACTGTAAGTTATACAAATTCTGAACTTACTGGACATATTCGAGGACACGGATCTTTAACAAATGGCATCGTGACGATCAAGAGAGTACTATACGTAGAAGGACTTGATCATAATCTTTTCAGCACAAGTCAGTTCTGCGATAGTCAATTCCAAGTTCGGTTTACTGATAAATGCTGTTATATTGAAGATAAAGATGGTCGTGCAGTTTTTAAAGCTAAGCGGAATGCAAATCTTTATTCTGTGAATTTTCCAACTCTTTCTGCATCAAGACCTGTTTGTTTGATCACAAAAGCTTCACGAGCTGAAAGTTGGATATGGCATCGGCGTTTGTCTCATCAAAACTTTGATGCGATGAATCAGTTGGCGAGACAAGGTATTGTCAAAGGTCTACCTGAACTAAGGTTTGAAAAGAATTCTCTTTGTCCCGCTTGTGAAATGGGAAAGATGAAGCGAACCTCTCATAAAGCAAAGACAGAATTATCATCCTCAACACCTCTTGAATTGATACATATGGACCTTTGCGACCCGATGAGGACTCAGTCTATCAACGGCAAGAGATATATTTTGGTCATGATAGATGAGTACTCCAGATATACTTGGATGGAATTTCTAAGGAACAAATCAGATGCAACAGAGCTGATCATTGCATTCATAAATAAAATCCAGGTTCGACTACAATTGTCGGTTAAATCTTTGAGAAGTGACAATGGCACGGAATTCAAGAATGAAAAGCTTCAGAGTTATCTCGTATCTGTTGGGATCTCTCACAACTTTTCTGCTGCCTACACTCCTCAGCAAAACGGCATAGTTGAAAGAAAGAATCGAACACTGGTGGAAGCTGCGAGGACAATGTTAGCCTATTCTGAGTTACCAATGTTTCTGTGGGCTGAAGCCGTAGCCACTGTGTGTTTCACACAAAACCGCACGATTGTCATCAAAAGACATAGAAAGACAGCGTATGAACTTATTAATCGTCGAAAACCGAATATTAAATTTTTTCGCACTTTTGGTTGCAGGTGTTATATTCTCAATGATCGTGACAATCTTGGAAATTTTGACAAGAAGGCTGATGAAGGATACTTCATTGGTTATTCGTTAACGTCTAAAGCCTATCGGGTATACAATAGACGAACCAAGACGATCATGGAGAGCATTAATGTGTCTTTCGATGAATCATCAAAGTTGACTTCTAAACACAACAGTTCAGAACTCAAGATTAAGCAGAAGGTTTCTATTCAAGACGGAATAGAACCCGCAATCAAACAGACTAAGTCTTCTACATCTGATTCAAATAAAGTTACATCTGAATTAGACTTATTAATTTTTTATGCTTTTATGGATATCTGTGCAGATTTTGAAAAATCAAGCATATCCGCATCAACTTCAGAGGTTCCAGTTATAATAGAAGACATTTAAGAACCTTCTGACAATGTCACAATACCAACCTCATCAGGTACATCTACACATATATATTCTGAAGGTACTAATGTTGATTCTGTGCATGCAGATCTAAATTCTGGAATAGAAGTCCCGAGCAATTCTTCTATTGCTCCGAAAATCTTTACTTCAGAAGAGGTTGTACAAGATGTCCCGAGCACATCTGGGGTTGATCAAGACTTACCTGCAGTCTATGATGAATATGAGGAAGATAATACTCAAGCTGACATTCATCCACTTCCAAGTACCATGAGATGGACACGAGCTCACCCACTTCATAATATTATTGGTGATGCATAGTCTGGTGTACAAACGCGGGCAGCATCTGCTAATTTTTGTCTATATTCAAGTTTTTTAAGTTCCCTCGAGCCGAAGAAAGATTCAGAAGCCTTGCATGATCCAGATTGGATACTAGCGATGCAAGATGAACTTCTGCAATTTGAGAGGAACAAAGTTTGGCGACTCATACCACTTCCAGAAGGAAAATCTGTTATTGGAACAAAGTGGGTTTTCAGAAATAAGAGAGACGAATCTGGAGTTGTAGTTCAAAACAAAGCTCGCCTTGTTGCAAAGGGTTATTGTCAACAGGAGGGGATTGATTATGAAGAAACTTTTGCTCTTGTGGCACGACTGGAAGCTATACGAATCTTCTTATCTTATGCAGCTCACAAAAATTTTACGGTCTTTCAAATGGACGTAAAATCTGCATTCTTGAATGGGATATTGCATGAAGAAGTATACTTTGCTCAACCAGAAGGATTCATTGATCCGAAGAACCCTGATCATGTCTATGTCTTAGACAAAGCCTTGTATGGACCAAGAGCTTGGTACGATACTCTAACACAATTCTTACTTGCTTCAGGATTCAAGAAAGGTACAATTGATACTACTTTCTTTCTGAAAAAACAAGGTGATGATATGATTCTAATACAGATCTATGTAGATGACATAATTTTCGGTTCTACAAATCCAAAGTTTTGTAAAAACTTTTCAAGAATAATGGAATCTTGCTTTGAAATGTCAATGATGGGCGAACTAATTTTTTCCTTGGTCTTCAAGTGAAACAGTTACCCGAAGGCATTTTTATTAATCAATCAAAATATATTCGAGATATTTTAAAGAAATTTAACATGACTGACAGTTCAGTGATGAAAACACCGATGGCAACGGGCACACTTTTGGATGCAGATCTTTCTGGCAAATCAGTAGATCAAAAAGTGTACCGTAGTATGATTGGTTCACTGATGTACTTAACTGCAAGTAGACCGGATATTATGTTTGCTACATGTTTCTGTGCTAGATATCAGGCCAACCCGAAGGAATCACACCTGGTCGTTGTTAAACGGATTCTTAGGTATCTTAAAGGTACTACTGAGTTAGGCCTTTGGTACCCTAAGGGTTCGTCTTTTGATCTAACTGCCTATACAGATGTTGATCATGCAGGATGTAAGCTGGATAGAAAGAGCACCTCTGGTTCATGTCAGTTCTTAGGTGATAAGTTGGTTAGCTGGACGTCTAAGAAACAAAATTGTGTTTCTACATCCACCGCCGAGGCTGAATATGTAGCTGCCGCAAGCTGCTGTTCACAAGTGCTATGGATGAGAACACAGTTAAAAGATTTCGGATATACTTACCAACGAGTCCCTATCTATTGTGACTCCAAGAGTGCAATTGCGATAACAGCTAATCCAGTGCAACATTCCAAGACGAAACATATCGACGTGCGTTATCATTTTATAAAGGATCATGTCGAGAAGGGCGATATTGAGATGCACTTCGTGACTACAGACTACCAGTTGGCTGACCTTTTCACCAAGTCGTTGGATGAGAAGAGGTTTAACTTTTTAGTTAGCAAACTTGGTATGTTAAACGCCACTTCATGATTCTAGGGGGAGTTTTTATATCTTGTGCTTTATTTGAATATATCTTGGATATTTCATCACATGCTGACGGACTAAAGTGGAATCATTTTTATAATGATTACCAAAATCTTTTTCTTACAGGATATTTTATGTGACAATGGCTTTTGGACAATTTCAGTTCAAAACCCGTATTCAAATGTTTTCTTCTGAAGGATGCTTTCATGATTACATCTTTTCAGGAAGTTTTTCGTTTGAAAGGGAGTTTAGAAATTATATTGATATATTTTTTTCTGATAAGTTGACTGTTTCAGATATCAAGGGGGAGGATATCTATTGTTTGTCAAGGATGCTTTAACTGCTATATTCATTCCAGAGGGAGTTAAGGATTATGATCTACAGGTATATCATTCTAATCCTTTTACTCTAACACTTGTGAAAGAAGAACAACTTTCACTTGTGAAAAATGGTTTTAAAATGTTCAAACCACTTCACATTCTTAAAATTTTTTTATGATTTGAGAAGTGTGAATTTTAAATGATTTTTGGATACTTAACTGCCTATCTGGTCGTGTGTTCTTTAAAGAATAATACTTGTGTATTTTATTTTCTATATACTTTGTCAAGTATTCATATACACACTGGTTCAGTATTTTCAAATTGACTTTGTTATTACCATGTATCAAATAATATATCTTTCTTTGGTAATACTCCCGTTTGATATTCACAGTTGTTTGAATCAAACGTCATTTCATCTTTAATGTGCTTTCATTGATAATATGTTTATATATTGTTCATATAAACAACATACGTCTTTGAATTCCCAAATATTTTTTTTCATGATAATTTGATCTGATCTTAATCATTGTCAGATTCTCAAAACATTTCTATTCTTTCATGGTTATTCATTCATATAAAGTTTTGAGATATCTTAAATGTTTAAAATGCTCAAATTTCATTTTTGATTTTTGATGAGCATACATACACTGACATATGATTTCTTGTGTTTTACATGTCAAGAAAATCATTGACCAACATGTACTTTTAGGAACATGGGATTCAGTGTGAGTGCTTAATAGATCTTCCATGGATTCACGATAACCAATGTTTCCTACCCCGGAAGAAATCCTTTGAGTGATTGAGGGGAGAGGGGTCTAAAAGAATTGAGTGTGGGAGTGAGCTGAGGTAAAATGGAAATGAGAGATTGGTTAGATGTGATCTTATATGTTTAAAAGAAGGAGAGTGTGAGAACAGAGTTAAAAGAATATCAGAACTTTGCACCAAACATCTTTCTGAGTCGGGCAGCCACATTACTGATTGGTTCACATTTTTTTTTTGGTGACCATCATTGAAATAGGCAAATAGCCCATGCCATATCTTGCATACAACCCCACCAGCTACTCATTCTTTTCTTAAAAAGAGAATGTTTCACATTTTCTGGGGAAGCAGCACATAATCTATCGGATCTTCTCTTGGAAGATACTGATATTGAAAAAGAAGGAAAGTTGCCCCACCTTCGACCCTTTCTCATGCACATTGAGTCCATGTACAATCTTTGTTGTCTCAGTGATTTACATACTTTGAGCCTTATGAAACACAATCATTGTGCTAATTCTTCCAAACAAAAGCACGAGCACACAGAGAAATTGTTTTTCTGTCAGAACATTCATAGAATTACCTTGTGTTTTTCAATGATTGAATGGAAGTCCTGGGGAGTCAACATCAAACCAGCTCCTTAAATTGTACATTCATTGTACACAGTAACTTCGTGTTACTGACAGGCATTTCTAACTGTTTCATTTGTTGATTCAGGGTTACAACTCTTACTTCGTTTGAATTTGAAAAGATTCAGATGAATACATTCGTGAATCAAAGGCCAATCCAGATCAGACGTCAGATTCTCTCATATTCTTATAAGGGGAAGATGAAAGCTCATGTTTGGGGAAGATCATTCAACGACAGATCTGACCTTGAAGTGTTTTAATGATTTCGATTCTTACAAATCATTAAAAAAGGGGAGAATAATCAAAGTTCATGATCAGATTGAAGTTTTAAAGTTTTCAGGGGAGATAACTTTTCAGATGATCAAAGTCA
Source organism: Arctium minus (assembly GCA_954870635.1). Lineage (NCBI taxonomy): Eukaryota > Viridiplantae > Streptophyta > Magnoliopsida > Asterales > Asteraceae > Arctium > Arctium minus. The sequence goes on from OX941093.1 coordinate 63,686,609, forward strand.
AAGGTTAAAGAAAGCTTGTCAAAGAGAAAGTGAAAGAAAGTCAGAGTTTGAAAGTAAAGTTGTCTATTCATAATATTCAAAAGTTAATTCAAAGGGAGAGACAATTTTGAAGAATTGTCAAAGATCATACAAAGTGTAAAAAGACTTAAAGATATCAAAGTTATGAAAGAGCAAAAGTTGAAGACAATTCTGAAGATAAGAAGACCTGAAGATTATTGCCAAAAAAAAATTAATCTTGAATCCAAAGGGGGAGATTGTTAGACTGAAATTGTATTCAAGATTAAATGTGGGTCATTATTGTAATTGTTGTTAGTGTGTGTGTTGTAAATGAGCTTAGAAGGTTTGACCTTGCTTGGTCATGTTGATCTATATATAAGCAAGTCATTGTGTTGGTTTCAAGTAGTGGTTGAATAGAGAAGTAAGAACGTGATGAGAGATAGAACACATAGTTGCACACCTTGAGAACACACACAAACACTTTGTCTTGAAAAGATTATCACAAATAGGTATATGGCTTGATGTAATCTGTGTGATTAAATAAATAAAAGTGTTTTGTGTAAATCTATATGTGTTTATGCTAGTAATTGTTGGACCACACATACTTTGACATAATATATCTTCTCCTCTACCTAATCTATCCTGCAAGGTTATCCATATATTAGTTATGTTTCATTATCATTGTTGATTCTTGTTGCTTTTGTCATAACATTTTCCCTCACAAAGTGATTGTCAAATCTATTTTAGATGTCGCACTACAGATGGTGAAAGACTGCCAAGAACTTTCTAGTGATGGGAATGTACTTGGAGTTTTGGCTCACAAGCCTGATGCATTTTTCAGAACAAAACCTGGTATCATTCAGGGAACCATCCTTTCTGGTAAGCTTACTCCTTGATGTTTACATATACATATAATCTACAAAATGTTTGGTTTGATACCTTTTTATATAATAAAAATGTGATTATCAAAATTTTCTACATGAAGAAAAAAATTCTTGTCAATTTGAAATACATGTGAGGAGTTGTTGAGCATGCTTAGGTTTTTTATGTGTAGATGAGTTGTGCTTTGAAGGTTCAAGTAAACAAGTCTTTCCTTCTAGTGTATTTCATAGGTAGGATTCGTCAAGTTTCATGTTTTCCAAATGTAAGATCCATGTGACATACATAAATTTTAGAAGTCATGATAGTATTCCATTATATGTTATGCACTAAACTTAACTACTATTGACATATATACATCATTATGGTATTGTCAATTTTGCTTATGATTTCTGGTTGTTGTCCTCGGTTCGTGCAACCATTGGTTTAAAGGTGGAGTATCCTGAAACGGATAGTGAAGCATTGCAACTACTGAAAATCATTTGGAAAAGTATTGCAGAAAAGCCTAAGAACGAAATTGATGACATACTTAGAGGGTTGCCTGATCGAATAAAGCCACCTTTTGGAAATGATGATCAAGCTCTAGAAGCAAAAAAATCAATATCTTCTCGAATATTGTTTGTTGCTGCAGAAATTGGTAATACGAAGTTTTTGGTGGAGCTCATCCGTCTATACTATGATATAACGTGGAAGGTCAATGATAACAATCAAACTATATTTCACGTTATTGTCGAACATCGTCATGAGGGTGTCTACAACATATAATACGAGGTAGCTTTAGTGAGCGAGTTGATAACTCCTCTTAGAGATGGAAATGGCAACAATATGTTGCATTTAGTTGGGAAGAGGACCAATAAGCCATTTCAAGATGTGGGTGGACTTGCTTTACATATGCAATGAGAACTATTATGGTACAAGGTACATATCCCTCTCCAAGCAGTCTAGGATTCTCATTGTTTTTCTTTTCTCTTTATGTTGCTTTTTTTTCTTTCACATCAAGCCCTATATTAATTTAACCTCTAAATTAGTATAACCAGAAAGTAGTCTATAACTATACTACTTTTTCTCAGTATGTCATATATGACAACTTCATTTTAAGTAAAGAAATAGGTCCACTAGGATGCACTTTTTCTTTTCATCAAATATAATTATATGAAGCATGTGCATGCACACACTTATAGACCTAAGATTGTGTAGGAAATCAAATATCATAGGAGTCCCCATAGCATTGGATAAACTCGATTGGAGATCCGACATTCAGCAAAGACGGGGTGACATTTTGGTTAGGGAAACTTCAATGGCAAATCTTTAGGCAGACACAAAGATGAACAAAGTTAACATGAAAATAATCAACCTTAATATAGATTAACGTATATTAAACATGCGTTAACATACCCGACAAGCCTTGACATGCGTTAACATTTAAAGCCTTCACATGTCTTTAAAACCAAGACGTTTCCCATTCTAATGCCTCATGTTGACTCTACATGCACAAATAGATGATGTTCTTTCTTTCAGTCATAAGATTGTAAGATCCATTTTATCTTCTTACAAGAGGTACGATGACATATCTTGGGCCTTCTTTTGCGATTTTATGGTTTGAGGTTTAAGAGTGATCTGCAGCCATGTTTACTGACATAATATATCTTCACCTCTACCAGATCTATCCTGCAAGCTAATCCATATATTTGTTACGTTTTTTCTGTTTCATCTTCATTGTTGATTTTTGTTGCTTTTGTCCTAACATTTTCCCTCACAAAGTGATTGTCAAATCCTTTTTAGATGTCACACTACAAATGGTGAAAGACTGCCAAGAACTTTCCAGTGATGGGAGTGTACTTGGAGTTTTGGCTCAAAACCCTGATGGATTTTATAGAACAAAACCCGGTATCATCCTGCGAACCATTGATGTATCGGTCCGATCCCGATCTCATCCCTAATGTAAAGCAAGTCCACCCACATCTTGAAATGACTTCTTGGTCATCTTCCCAACTAAATGCAACATATTGTTGTCATTTCCATCTCTAAGAGGAGTTATCAACTCCTTCACTAAACCTACCTCATATAATATGTTGTAGATACGCTCATGACGATGTTCGACAGCAACATGAAATATAGTTTGATTGTTATCATTAACCTTCCACGCTAGGTCAGGGTATAGGCGGATGAGCTCCACTAAAAATTTCATATTACCCATTTCTGCAGCAACAAACAAAATTCGATAAGATATTGATTTTTTTGCATTCCCTGAGGATGGTACCTTTGGATCTTTTGAAGTTGTTGCAGTAAGCGGTATGATTATGTTCTGGGTTTCAGCAGCCATTTTGAAAATATCCTCACGAATGAGTGTTAGTACTTCCAGAGCTCGATCATCATTTCCAAAAGGTGGCTTTATTCAATTAAGCAACCCTCTAAGGATATCATCAATTTCGTTCTTAGGCTTTTTGCAATATTTTTCCAAATGATTTTCAGTAATTGGAATGCTTCACTATCCGTCAGGATACTCCACCTTTAAACTAATGGCACAAATGGCTTTACAAACCGAGAACAACAACCAGAAATCATAAGCCAAATTGACAAGACCAAAATAATGGATGTATGTCAATAATAAGTGACATACAACAATTTTACCAGTCATGATAGTTTCCTATATTGACATACCTCCATCATTTTGGTCTTGTCAATTTGGCTTATGATTTCTGGTTGTTCTAAGTTCGTGCAGCCATTGGTTTAAAAGGTGGAGTATCTTGAAACGGATAGTGAAGCATTGCAATTACTGAAAATCATTTGGAAAATATTGCAAAAAAAGCCTAAGAACGAAATTGATGATATACTTAGAGGGCTGCCTGATCGAATAAAGCCACCTTTTGGAAATGATGATCGAGCTCTCGAAGTACTACACTCATTCGTGAGGATATTGTCAAAATGGTTGTTGAAACCTAGTTCACTTAAACTAGAGCTCTGATACCAACTTGTAACACCCTAAAAATTTGGGGTAAAATAAAACTCAAAATTTCGGCAATAAGACGTCTAAGCATGAGCTGAAATAAACCTGTGAACATTAAGACTAAAACCCAAAAGAGTTGGGATAGTTCCTCAATTACAGTAGCGGAAATAATTAAGACATATACATGACAACCTATTCAATCTAGAACAATTAATACTAGATTAAGATGGGTGTCACTATGACTTCAAAAACGCTCTATCTCGATTTCCCAAAAATTCCCGGTCCAGGGAGGAATCCTAGGTGCGATCCCGGCGAATCAAGGTGCCCTACCTCGCACCGCTAGCGGAACCTGTGAACCATTAAACATGAACACAAGTGTTAGGACGAAGTCTAATGGTTAACGTACCAATATAGTTTATAATGTGGATATGAACAATAATTAGATGTTACCGAACCCATGCAATGTAAACAATGCCAAAGTCTCCCAAACGGGACATTGATCCATCCTTTACAGATATAACAAAGAAAACTTCCAAATAAAACGGAATGACCCGTTACCATCTTGGGTGACGAGAACACATGAATGGAGTCACCCGCGATGTTGATTGGATTTCACCACAAATCCCGGTTCTAGTTCCCATGCCACGTCGGACATCACAATCCTCAAACCGTTTATGCCTCTAGCGCTTACCCCGTCGAGTTATTCCTCAAGGACTTACAGACAAGGGTGCCTATCCAATCTAGCTAAGTTCTAACTCAGGGACTTGTGCCCCCTATTGTCTACCCGCTAATGCCCAATGGCAAATAAATATGCAATATAATGCATGCTATCTAAATCCTCGTGCACAAGGAAATAGATATAAGACTTCCAACAAGAATTATGAGCAATTATGGATGATATTCTTCATGTAAGTATATAAATGGCACATTAATATGATCATGCTTGCTACATATTCACCATGAGAAAATACAACTCATTTAGCCACATATAAATTCCCAAATAGAAAGATGACTCCAACTGCTGATAAGAATTTATATATTTGTTTTTACCATTTAGAAGCTTAGTCACTTATGTTATTCTACTTCCCATTCATGAAACTTGCTTAGGTGAGTCTCCCAAGGTGTTTATATTCTTACACTCATTCCAAAGTAGTGAACATAGAAAGCATACAAAACCCTAGATTTTAGGTTAACATACAACATATTACAAATCCCATATTACCAAGTGATATTGCAAGTATAAATGTTTACAAGTTAAGGAAACTTACCTAGAGATTGAATGAACAAACCCTAGAATGAAGAGTGGGTGGAAATTTGACTTGAACTCTTTGAACTTGAAGGAGTGATGCTTCTATGAACTTAGAACCCTAAAAACCACCAACCATTAATGATTCACCCACCTAATAATTAATGAGGAGAGATAGGGAAGAGAGTGTGTGGAAATCGCACCTTGAGTGTGTGAAATCGCTACTAGGAGCTGCAGATTCTAAACAAGGGTTCTAAACTCAAAAATGGAATTAAATGAGAAATTGGTCGTCTGGACACCGCGCGCGAGAGTGCCCACGCGATAGTGCCCTTGGCACAGTCGCGCAGATTATACCGTGACCACCCCCACACTCGCGACCTTGACATCGCGATTGTGACCATGGCACTGTCGCCGGTCACAATCGCGCCAATTGTACCGTAACCTCGAACACCCCTCACGACATTGCCCATGCAATAGTGACATTGTCACTATCGCGGGCACAGTAGCCGACTTCCCCCCTCCAGCTGCTGAAACCCGACGATTCGACCCGATTTTACCCAACTCTAAAATAATGAAGAATAACCCGTCGTGAAAAGATTGTACAAGGCATTCTTTCGATATGCGAATAAAACTCAAGTCACCAAAATTTCGGGGTGTTACAATCCTCCACCCCTTAGAAAAGATTTCGTCCTCGAAATCTCAACTATCCGAACAAGTGCGGATAGCGCCTCAACATATCCTCTTCCGACTCCCAAGTTATGTTGGTTTCCCGATGGTGTTTCCACTGAACCTTTACCATCACCACTTCCTTGTGCCGCAGCTTTTCGTCTTCTTTTCTAAAATAGATCCGGGTTCTTCTACGCATCGGTCGTTATCCACCCTAATCTCGGACAAAGGAATAGCGCCTTCCTCTTCGGCCAAACACTTTCTCAAGTAACATACGTGAAATGTGGGGTGGATCCCTTCCATTTCGGGCAGAAGATCCAATCTATAGGCTTGAAGACCAATTCGCTCCAAAATGGTGAAAGGTCCTAAGAAACGGGGACTAAGCTTCCCACGTTTTCCGAACCTGATCAATCCCTTCCACGGCGAAACTTTCAACATTACCCTTTCACCCACTTGAAACTTGACCGGCCTCCTTTTCTTGTCCGCGTAGCTCTTTTGCCGATCTTGTGCCGCTTTCAAACGCTCTCTGATGACTTTTACTTTATCGGCCATCTCTTGAACGATCTCCGGTCCGGTAAACTGTTTCTCACCCACTTCCAACCAACACACGGGTGTTCTACACTTTCTTCCATACAATGCCTCGAATGGCGCCATACCAATACTTGAGTGGTAATTGTTGTTGTAAGCAAATTCCACTAGTGGAAGGTGTGTATCCCAACTTCCCCCAAAGTCAATGACGCACGACCTTAACATGTCCTCGAGGATCTGGATGGTCCTCTCACTCTGTCCGTCTGTCTGCGGGTGATAGGCGGTACTCAACTTAACTCTTGTTCCCAACTCCTTCTGCAAACTATCCCAGAAATGAGATGTGAAACGGCTATCCCGGTCAGACACGATAGACAAAAACAAAATCCCTGTTTGAAGTCGGTAATTTGATCAACTTCTTTGAACATAAAATCTCCGCTTTGTGTCGTGACAACCAGTCCATTCCGATCACCACGTCGAAGCACCCAATCGCCATGGGAAGTAGGTCCACTTCAAAGAGCTACCCACTAATATCTAAATGGCACCTTTCCAACATTTCACGCAAGATCACTTGCTCCCTATTCGCTATCTCTACTACCAAGGCATCACTAAGAGTACTAGTGGGCACATTAAGGTCTTTGCAAAAATTAAGCGACACAAAAAAGAAATTTACGCCGGAATCAAATAGCACCTTAGCAACAAGGGAGTTGAGTAAAAACGTACCTGACACCACGTCAGTGGTCTCCTTCGCTTCTTCTCTCGTCATTTGAAAGGCCCTCCCTTGAGCCTTAGGGACGGTCTCCTTCTTTGGTTGAGTTGGTGGGTTTCCTCCTCTCACTCCACCCCTTAGCTTGGGGCAATCCCTCTTCACGTGACCCGGCTCTTTACATTCATAACAGATTATTCCCGGTATAGGACAGCTCAGGCTTGTGTGACCCGGCTTGCCACACTTGAAACAAGAGACTTGGTTGGAGTTGGAGTTGCAAGGACCAAAGTGCTTGCCCTTGCACTTAGGGCACCATTTCGCTTCCCGATGGTTATCAAAACTTCTAACGTTCGGTTGAAACCTCGGTTTCTTGAATGAACTCGGCGGCGTCTCTCCCTTCCTCTTTTCCGCGGCCTTTGCTTTCTCTTCTTTGTCCTTTGCGTAGAGACCCTTTCCATTATCTTGGCCTCCTCTATAAACTCCCGAAGATTTGTGGCTTTGGAGTTGCGGACTCTATTCCCCATGTCCGCAGGTAGGCCCTTCAGATAGGCCTTTATCTTATCTTTTTCGGTTAGGGCCACATGCTCCACAAGGTTTAACTTCTCCATGAAAAGACGGGTATACTCTTTCACCGTCCGCTCCCCTTTCGTTAGAGCTCGGAACTCTTCTTCGATGAAATCCATTTCCTGTTCATTACAATATTCCTCCATAACTTTCTCCTTGAACGTAGCCCAAGACATCTTTGCTAACACAGTCTCCCCTATAGTTGCGGTGTGGACATCCCACCAAACCAAAGCCGCACCCCGAAGCATTTGCGAACCAAAATTCACCTTCTGTCTCTCATCGCATCTACAAGCCCTAAAGGCTTGCTCAATCTCCCTCAACCATTTCATGCAAGCCACGGGATCATCGGCCCCGGCAAACTCCAGCGGCTTGCAACCCATGAAGGATTTATAAGAACAACCCTTCGCTGCTTGTCTTGCCTCAACAGCTATCACCCCCTCTGTACGGATTCCCCCCTCCGGTACCACCCGAACCGGCTACCGCATTCTCCGCAACCACCTCCGGTCTCCGAAGGCTGGCATCTCTATCTTCTAGCATCTTCATAAATGCTTCTTGTTGCTTCTTCATGGTCGAGGTCACCATTTGCATAACATTAGCCATCATATCTCCTTGAGGGTTTGCTTCTTGAAGGACCGGGTTCATGGAGGCTAACTTCACTCGAGGTATATGCTCCACCTCTCCGGTGAATATTTGCGGCATGTTGGGAGGAACCACAGTCGCCACCCGGACTACAGGATTAGGGTTAGACGAGCTATCCTCATGCATTTCTCCCTCGACTAGTGGTCGACTCCGAGTATTTACCATTTCGGATCTGCCACACAATTAGAAGGAAAAGGGAGATAAGCAACACAAGAAGTACACAAGAAACATACTCATACGGTTTATTGATTATCATAATCATAGTAATCCAAGTATATTCACGTAATCATATATTCATAATAACAGTAGCTAATTGAAATTATGAACATACACTACATAAAAATTCTCGTTACCACTTTTACAATTCTCAACAACGTAGTTTCTGTTAACTCTAAGGTCGTCCCATCTTAGAAAATCTACCCCAAAGCTCACCAATTATAACTTAATAGTCTCAGCTTAAGTCTAGGCATCGAGTTTACGTACCTAGTTCACTTAAACTAGAGCTCTGATACCAACTTGTAACACCCTAAACATTTGGGGTAAAATAAAACTCAAAATTTCGGCAATAAGACGTCTAAGCATGAGCTGAAATAAACCTGTGAACATTAAGACTAAAACCCAAAAGAGTTGGGATAGTTCCTCAATTACAGTAGCGGAAATAATTAAGACATATACATGACAACCTATTCAATCTAGAACAATTAATACTAGATTAAGATGGGTATCAGTATGACTTCAAAAACGCTCTATCTCGATTTCCCAAAAATGCCCGGTCCAGGGAGGAATCCTAGGTGCGATCCCGACGAATCAAGGTGCCCTACTCGCACCGCTAGCGGAACCTGTGAACCATTAAACATGAACACAAGTGTTAGGACGAAGTCTAATGGTTAACGTACCAATATAGTTTATAATGTGGATATGAAAAATAATTAGATGTTACCGAACTCATGCAATGTAAACAATGCCAAAGTCTCCCAAACGGGACATTGATCCATCCTGTACAGATATAACAAAGAAAACTTCCAAATAAAACGAAATGACCCGTTACCATCTTGGGTGATGAGAACACATGAATGGAGTCACCCGCGATGTTGATTGGATTTCACCACAAATCCCGGTTCTAGTTCTCATGCCACGCCGGACATCACAATCCTCAAACTGTTTATGCCTCTAGCGCTTACCCCGTCGGGTTACGCCTCAAGGACTTACAGACAAGGGTGCCTATCCAATCTAGCTAAGTTCCAACTCAGGGACTTGCGCCCCCTATTGTCTACCCGCTAATGCCCAATGGCAAATAAATATGCAATATATTGCATGTTATCTAAATCCTCGTGCACAAGGAAATAGATATAAGACTTCCAACAAGAATTATGAGCAATTATGGATGATAATCTTCATGTAAGTATATTAATGGCACATTAATATGATCAGACTTGCTACATATTCACCATGAGAAAATACAACTCATTTAGCCATATATAAATTCCCAAATAGAAAGATGACTCCAACTGCTGATAAGAATTTATATATTTGTTTTTACCATTTAGAAGCTTAGTCACTTATGTTATTCTACTTCCCATTCATGAAACTTGCTTAGGTGAGTCTCCCAAGGTGTTTATATTCTTACACTCATTCCAAAGTAGTGAACAAAAAAAGCATACAAAACCCTAGATTTTAGGTTAACATACAACATATTACAAATCTCATATTACCAAGTGATATTGCAAGTATAAATGTTTACAAGTTAAGGAAACTTACCTAGAGATTGAATGAACAAACCCTAGAATGAAGAGTGGGTGGAAATTTGACTTGAACTCTTTGAACTTGAAGGAGTGATGCTTCTATGAACTTAGAACCCTAAAAACCACCAACCATTAATGATTCACCCACCTAATAATTAATGAGGAGAGATAGGGAAGAGAGTGTGTGGAAATCGCACCTTGAGTGTGTGAAATCGCTACTAGGAGCTGCAGATTCTAAACAAGGGTTCTAAACTCAAAAATGGAATTAAATGAGAAATTGGTCGTCTGGACACCGCGCGCGAGAGTGCTCACGCGATAGTGCCCTTGGCACAATCGCGGGCACAGTCGCGCAGATTGTACCGTGACCACCCCCACACTCGCGACCTTGACATCGCGATTGTGACCATGGCACTGTCGCCGATCACAATCGCGCCAATTGTACCGTAACCTCGAACACCCCTCGCGGGCACAGTCGCCGACTTCCCCCCTCCAGCTGCTGAAACCCGACGATTCGACCCGATTTTACCCAACTCTAAAATAATTAATAATAACCCGTCGTGAAAAGATTGTACAAGGCATTATTTCGATATGCGAATAAAACTCAAGTCACCAAAATTTCGGGGTGTTACAAAGATGACCAAGAAGTTGCATTTAGTTGGGAAGATGACCAAGAAGTCATATCAAGATGTGGGCAGACTTGTTTTACAAATGCAACGAGAACTATTATGGTACAAGGTACATATCCCTCTCCAACCAGTCTAGGATTCTCATTGTTTTTCTTTTCTTTATGTTGCTTCTTTTCTTTCACAGTGAGCTCTATATTAATTTAACCTCTATATTAGTATAACCATAAAGTAGCCAATAACTATATTATTTTTTCTCAACTTATCATTTATAACAACTTCACTGCGAGTAAAGAAATAGGTCCACTTGGATGCACTCTTTCATTTCATCAAATAGATATATAACAAATTCTATGAAGCATGTGTATGCATACACACACATATAGACTTAAGATCATGTAGGAAATATAAATATCGTAGGAAGCCCCATAGCCATTGGTTGAACTCGATAAAGATATTTGACACTCAACAACTCAACAAAAACACAATGACATTTTGTATGCAAAGCTTTAGGCGGAGATAGAGATTAACATAAGTTCACATAGAGATATTCAACTTTAATATAAATTAACATATATTGAACATAAGTTAACATGCCCGACAAGCCTTAACATGTGTTAACATTTAAACCTTAACATGTGTTGACTTGGAAAACAATAAACATTAACAAATCTTTACATGCAAAACATTGAATATTAATATACCTTAACATAAATTAACATTCATTAGTCATGAATGTTAACGTACCTTAACTTATGTTAACACACCTTACCCCAAAAAACGTTAACATACGTTTACAAATTCGGCTCCATGCAACCATCGTACATACTGACAGACGAATGACCTATCTTCCATCCTTGGAAACGGTAGCCCTCATGATCCACACCCCGGGTGCTTCATACGCTTCCTACAAGATTTGGATTTCCTACCGGAATCCATATATATATATATATATATAGAGAGAGAGAGAGAGAGAGAGAGAGAGAGAGAGAAAGAAATAATCATGTTGAGTTAATTTTGCATCTTTGTCCAATAATTTGTTTTGAAGGAGCTAGTTCATTACTTCATTTTAATCCAAGAATATCAAATATTGGTGTAAAATACATTGTTAGAGGCTCTTATAGGAAGGGTTGGGTTCCGGTGAGAAGTTGAGGTTAACTTGAGAAGTGGTTATCAATCGTTAGATGAGAAATGGATGCACATTAGGATGAAATGCACCGGATCAATTCACTTCTAAGCCGCAATTCATGGGAGGGCATTTGATTAAAAGTAATCAATGGTTCATATCCACTTCTCACGCTTCTGACATTAACCTCAACTTCTCACACGATCCTTCGCCCGTATAGGAAACTATTTGATACACAATTAACTTATGTTTGTATGCAAGTGTTTGTTCATTTCGACAAACTTATGTTGCTTCATATGACAATTTTCATAGTCTTTAAGTAAAAATTGCACATCTAATTGCTTTCTTGACCTTGTATGAGGATAATTAGTCAGCTCTCCATGCATAAATAAGTGTTCTTTTCAATTGGCATGCATAATAGTGGATATGATACCTTACATGTCAATTAAATGATCTAACTCTATTTTGTGTTGTAGGAAGTACAGTCTATGATCCCTCCTTATTGTAGAGAACACAAAGATTTAGTCACACAAGCTGAGAAGTGGATGAAAGACATGGCTAGTTATTTTGGTCTTGTCAATTTGGCTTATGATTTCCGGTTGTTGTTCTCAGTTCGTGCAACCATTGGTTTAAAGGTGGAGTATCCTGAAACGGATAGTGAACATTGCAATTACAGAAAATCATTTGGAAAAATATTGCAAAAAAGCCTAAGAACGAAATTGATGATATACTTAGAGGGTTGCGTGATCGGATAAAGCCACCTTTTGGAAATGATGATCAAGCTTCGGAAGTACTAACACTCATTCGTGAGGATATTGTCAAAATGGCTGCTGAACCCAGAACATAATCAGACCGCCTACTGCAACAACTTCAAAAGACCCTTAGGGCGCGTTGTTGTTTTCATTGTATCTTTGAATCTTGTAAGTGATTGTATTTAGTTTGTGAATAAATCTTTAAAAATCCATGGGCCTTGTTTACAATTAATTGTGCTTTCTTTATGGTTGTCATCTGGTTTATTATGTTCGTGATTTGCATTTTGAATGTGTTTTAATTTTATGCATGAGCCACCACAATTGATGTAGATTAGAAAGGGTGTTCATTTAAACTGGCACACTTATAAACCGTACACACCATATCGCTTGGTTTATAATTTTTGTTGTGTGGTTTACAGTTTGTATTTTTATTAAACCGTATTTTGAAGTACTTTTGCTATTTTAGATTATCGAACCGTTTTGCATATTTTTATAATCTTATATATGTATACACATATTATACATGACTTGTCACGTGAGACCATTCTGTTTTCGTGAGAGAGGTAGAGTTTTTTTTTTTTACCAAACAACATTTACCCCTTAGCGAATCAGAGTTAACTCTTAACGAAACTATTAAGAGGCGAACATACAGACCCATAGATATACGGTATGAGGCCTAAGCCTAAACTCTAATCATAATCCTATTGAAATTTTCGGCCATCATATAGTTAAGAGAAAAATCGTTCTCTTTTTTAAAAACAATAACACATACTAGTTCCGAAGATTTGGGGGTTTTGAAGCTAGCAACGTGTTCGTGTGGATCACTCTAGAAAAAAAACATTTAAACATCCGATCCAATTTAAACAGACCAATCCAACTAAAACTGATCGACCATAATTCGATATCCAATTGTAATTGGACCGAATCGAATCCATAATTTCAACACTCAAATTGGATCGCTCGGTTCTTGGAAAACAGTCTAGAATCCAATAAAACTGAATTGATCCAGTCATACGATGACCATCCAATTATCATCTAATTAAATGATTAATAACTATATACAATTACTAACATTCTATGATATTGTTTTTAATAGATATTTATATGTAATGTTTTTTTTAATTATTAAATATATGAATAATCGGTTGAAAATTGGATCAAAATACTGGACGAATCCAATCACATCCAATAGATAACCAATGGTAATATCCAATAAATGGAACCGGTCCGATCCAATTATTGGATCGGATTGGATGAACGTATTTACAACCAAGTGTTTGTTTGGTTTCCAAGCAGTAAACTCGAACATTCCCAAGTGTTGTTTTTGTTAAAAGGCATTAATTTCTTCTATAGCATGTCTAGTACACACTTTGGAATCTGTATGGACTGCAAAGGCCCTATGATTGGAAGATAAGGCCTGCCTTTGTACCAGCAACATAGGGCCATTTACCAAATACTTACCCAGGTAAGCGCTTATCGGTAAAATTCAATACAATCACTTACTTATCGGATAAAATTTTAGTCCTCCAAAAGGTATCGTATGCAACAATTTTCCCAGTAAGTGATAACCGTGGTAAGAGTCTTCGTCCTCATTTACCTTATAAGACTCTCGGTCCTTGCCTTAGCTCTTATACCGGGTAAGATTCTTATAAATCCTGGGCCACAAGTTCAAGATAAAGAGTGCAACTCATGATATAAAACAATCATCTGATGCACAACAAGTATCATTTTTACACAACTACCCTTTCAGATTACTCAACACATAAAGAGTTCAAGGGTTTCATTAAAAACCTTTTTTCTTGTTTCAAACAAAGATTTGAATGAATGGATGATTAAGATTGCAGTGCCTGAAGTACTCGACAGCGGTATTCTCCTAACGCCCAAATAGGGAAGATGTTTCTGTATGCAGCATACGTAATCATGCAGTTCCTGTTAAAAACCCCCATGATCTCCTGCACAATAACAAATAATTTAACATACTACAATACTCCCCATAACTTCAGAATATCCCAACGGGGATCAATAATATATCTTTAACGATTTTGCACACAACAATCAAAATGACATGAGATACCTGTTGTGGGAAATCTCCGTTTTCCATCTGAGAATTAATCAATACTCTTGCCGCATGGTGCAATGGCGTTGGATCTCTCTTGGCCTGAAAAAAGTTTGGAACTTGAATAACGTCCTAGAAAAGTTTATGATAATAAAACGCTCAATCAATTATTCGTTGCTCTACTTTCAAAATTTTACTATGTATTAGGCTTATTAGTATAAGGGTTTGTTTGTTAGCAGCTTAATGAGACTCACAGCTTATTCGGTCAGCTATACATGACTGTTTGATAGTGGCTTAATGATATAGAAAGGGGCTTATTCAGTAAGCTTCTATGGCGGAGCTTTATGCAGAAAGCTAAGTTTTTTTTCCAAACTTGGCCTCCCAACTAAAAAAACACGCTTCTTCCATCTATGAAAAAACTTTCCCAATCTATACAGACAGATTAATCCACACAGACAGCTTTATCCATATAGGACTTAATAGAAAACCAACCAAACAACCCCTAACATCAGTTTCCCATTAGTTCTTGGAACTTGAATAACTTGGCCTATGCGCCTATGCAGTAGGACTAGTAAGTCGATTCATTCATAACCCTTCAGGTTCATCTCAAGGCTTTATACAGGAATTTTCACTACCTCAAAATCAGAACAGACATTTTGAGGTTTTTATGGATTCCGACGATTAGATAGGATGTGCAGAAGATGAAATATCTACATCAGCCTATTGTACCTTTGTTTGGGGAAATCTAGTAACATGGAGAAGTAAGACGCGGCACATAGTAGCTCAAAGCAGTACATAAACTGATTTCAAGGTTATGGCTCAAAAAGTATGCGAACTCTTGTGGCAAAGAAGCATTCTAAAGGAATTGAAGATTGAAATGAAGAACCCAATGAAGCTATTTTGTGACAAGAAGTCTACTGTTAGCATTGCTCAGAAATCACAATGCGGTTCAACATGATTGGATGAAACATATTGAAATTGATTATCAAAGAAAAACTTAAACGAGAAGAAAGTTTTCTGCTAGAAGCTAATTTGGAAGAACAGTGTCAAATATGCTATTTTAGGAGATCTTTTAGGAGAGTCTTTAAAATTAGGCCTATACAACTAAGTTTCCATTTTGTTAGGATACTTTACAGTTGTCTTTTGTATTGTGTTGAAATCTTTAGATTAACATACAATTTTCTCTTCTTGATTCAGAATAAAACTATTGTGTTGCTTACTTATTTTGTTACAACAGAAAACTGCATCTGACATCAAAACTAAAATACTAAAGATTGGCAGTGAATTTGGATGCATACCTGCTCAGCATCAATGAGAGCTAGCATAGCCCAAGCCGTATTTACCACGTGAGAGCGATTTCCCTCAAGATTGGTATACACCTGTATGGAAAACATCAACACATTGATGCAAGCATGAAGTAAGGGTAAGTCATCAGTTTTGGTACATGTGATTCAGTAAAACATAAATGTTATATCAACTGAATTTTTATTTTGACCTTGTTCTGACAAGAGAGATAGCTCTCCCCCCATCCGCCCGACGCAAGTTGTTTAGACAATAAAAAGTTACAAGCCTTGCGAACGCTAGAGCAGTTAGAGAAGTTCCTTCCAGCAGCCACTAACCCTTTGACTCCAAACCATGTGCCATAGGTGAAGCAAACTGCCCACGAGCCATACCTAATGAACATGTTCCAATATGTTACAATCAATTCTAGATCGGCAATCAAATGTGCATAAATTTGGCCGGAAATATAATTTCCTGTGATAAACAGTGTATTGACCATCAAATGCCTGACAAAGGCAGCATGGCACAAAGTACAGCAACACACAGACAAAAGAAAGCACATATGATCCTGTCATTGCAATTATATGATGAAAAACAAACCATGAACCATCTGATGCCTGGATTTTTTCAATGAATGCAGCAGATTTATCAATACAACGTTGTACTTCTTCTCTCCTATGCCCAGGGTACAATCTCTTAAATGCCACCAGAGCTTGAATTGCAGCCGAGGTACACTCTACATATCTGAAAGATCATAGCGTTGGTAAACAAGCACAAAGATCCACAACATAGAAATAAAATAGATAAAAGGATTTGCAATATCTTACGGGTAATCTATAACAATGTCACCAAAAGTTTCAGCAGGATTGACCAACTGAAAGTGAGGTTGTAAAGACAAAAAGAAATGTCAGATTACATCTAAATGATATTAAAATTATGTTGCAAGGACACTACATATGTCACACTAGATTAGTCTAAAACCAAACAAGTAAATAAACAAGTGATCAATACAGTTACTACAACGCCCAAAGGTTATGTGTCTAAAATGAAAATTAGAATATTTGAAATAAATAGAAGAACTAGTCCATAATGAAAATCCTCAATGTCAAGCCCGACATTCTACAAAAGGCATTCCTTCTATCTCAGGTCCATCAAGGAGATATTTGTAACTGGCTTTGTCAACTTGTATCCTTTCTCTATATCTCAGGTGTAAAAAGCATCTTTTTTCCTTTTAAGTTAAATTTTCAACCCTAATATCTACATTTGTAGATTATGAGTGTTTCTCTTTCTTAAATATTCCAAATTGTAATTGTGTGAATTTTCATCTCTTCTTTATTCTTACAAAACAACCACAATTGCCACTTTACTTCCCCAATCCTATATCCCACATTTCAGAGATCAGGTCAAAGTCACATATTGTGCCAACCCACCACACCCCTGAAGTACTTACAGGACATGAGGGGTCTACATTAACAGAAGAGTAGGCCCCCACTTTGAATTGAATACCAACTCATCATATAGAGTGGTCATGCATCCATGAGAACAGTGTCTTGTGGAAAGACCAGATGTGGTCTTACCTGCCTTTCAAGGACTCCAGGAGCACCCAATTATGGAATTTGGTTCGAGTGTGGTAGAAAAACCTGCTTCTCAGTTCCAAAAGCATCCATTGGTTTATAAGGAGAAGCAGTGAACATAATTGAGAATACAACACACTAATCAACTTGTCATTATTCCCCCTTCACTGCTATGATGAGTATTTTCAAATTGTAAAAGAAAATAGGATGACCATTCAACTTGTGTGGTAAATCTTTATTCTTAGATGAAACAGTGCCAAACAACGTATTCATGACAGAACCACAAGGGTTGTGGCGTAGTGGTTGAGGCCCTGGGGATGTGGTGGAATATCCCATTTGCCCAGGGTTCAATTCCAGGCGTACACAACAGTTGTGGCCACTAACTTTATCAGGTCTGATTTCTTGCAGTCACAATTTGCCGGGATTAGTCTAGGCATAGCCTGGGACACCCTTCCCAAAAAACACGTATTCATGACAGACTAGTTTATACAATGCATGGTGCACCACCCAATCACAGTAGCAGATATATATGATAAGAACAAAGTACAGCATTGCAGTGACAGTGAGTATGATAATAGACTATATGGTTACAGTCGATCATCTAATAACAATTGCATGGGGTACCTCCAACCAGCTGTAGGATCTTGTCAGTTCATATGTTGCAAAACTACCATCACCATTCTGCAATGAGGAAAAGGAAAGAACTCAGACATTCAGAATGTTTAGATCCATATTTCGTCAAAAAGTTTAACAGCCAAAAGCAAGAGTCGCCATAGCAGGGGACAAGCAAGAACCAGTTTTCACAATCTGCATCACTTTGTTTTGTTTTACTGAAAGGAATCTGATGGTCGATTTGGTGGTTGTCCACCTTCAATTCTTTATGTGGTCAGAATCTTTTAGAAATCAAATTTCTAGTTTTCTCAGGTTAAGGCATTATTGACGTTGTTCAATTCTTTATGTGGTCAGAATCTTTTAGAAATCAAATTTCTAGTTTTCTCAAGTTAAGGCATTATTGACGGTGTGCTTCAACTTGAGGGGTGTTGTAAATTATAACAGATTTAGGTTTACTCTTACAAGTTCAAAGTTATATTGGGGATATTATTCTTACTCATATTATGACTATTTTACTTTCATCTGAAGCTTCATTGTGCATCATAGTCATATCATATACTTTAAGACTCTAACAACATAACACATCTTTGTCAAACCCTAGTTTGTATCACATAAAATGCTCGTATATTCGTTCTAAATTCTTCTCAAGTTCATATCTAAAATATGTCACTTAATGTTCTATTTTAGGAAGCCAACTCTCTTTTGGCAACTGTAATGAAAACAGTGGCCAGACTCTTGTCAGAAACTGAGATGAAATCCTGGTTCATGGGGGAAGCCAGAAGTGGCATGATGTTGCAAGCAATGAGCTTATAAATGTGAATGGATGATTACTACAACCAGAATTACCTGTAAAGATAGAATAACATTGACGGCATCATACAGCCGCTTTGCATCTAAGGGCTCGTCAACAATTTCTGATGGCAATTTTGAAAGCATGAGTACAGCCTAAATAGAAAGAAAAAAAGGCATGTTAATGGTTAACAAACTGGATGCACTAGGATGGACTATAATAGATAGTTGCCTTTAGCCCTTCTGCGGTACAATCTGAAATGGGCCATCCGTGATCTGCAGTTGAGAAAGGCCAAGCACCTTTCGAAATATGACGATACCAATAATCAAGATCGCCAGAGCAGTTATCTAACACCTTTAAGCAAAAGAAAGCAATTAAAAAGAAGCAAGGATAACTATCTTGAATGTGATGTAACCAAGGATAAAACTTTACAATCAGGGAAACTGCGGTTTCACCTGTGAATTCTTTATGAACATGTGTCCTTTTTTCAGTGTTGGACCAAATTCTTCGATGAGGTTTGTAGAAATAATTGCTTGAACGGTGAAAGCGGTATCCCATAGTTGACTACCATTATAACCCTGCATTAAATGAGTACTTATATGATGAGATTCCATTTACCCCCTCATGGTAGTATGTGTAGACAAGGAAGAGATTTCATATAGTGATTGCATGATGTGAAGTCACCCAGAAGTTGACAATTTGGTGCCCTACATAGTGACGGACCAAATCATTTAAAGCATCTAAGATGGTAAAGTGTCATACCTGCATTTTCATGCCATCTTCAGCAAGCCACAGATAATCATGTAGTCTTGGGAGGTGCAACTTGAAAGCCTCTGAGTTTGGATCTTCTGCCCAGCAGCAGAGCATATTTAACACCTGAATAAAAGATTTAGGTTTAGAAAGATAAGGCTTTGGATGTATCAAAATCATGAACCCACAATTACTTTCAAAATAAAGATTAGAGTATCATCTAGTGTAGGAAGGAATGATGCAAGCTTTTATTCCGAAGATTGGAGGAAGAAATAACATCTATAGTCCTAGTTTCTTTCCATGCCATTCAAGAATGATGCAAAACCATCTTGTTACTTATTGTAACTATCTATATCACCTTTGCACCAACTTGAACAAAAAATCCTTACATCTAGTTTTCACTTTTAGTAGTGGGTACCTATTAAAATGCCAGCATCGGTAAAACATTAGGGGCGGACCTAGTAAGTGGGGAGTAGGGTCCCGTGCACCCGCTCACTTGATTATTACAAGAGGAAAAAAAAATATATACGTCTGAAAGGTGCACCCGCTTAATTTTTAAGGGTGCTCATAAATACTTTGGAATCAAGCTCATGACAGAAATTAAACATTGGTGGGATGGTTAGACTAGCATTTTACATTCAAGGGGTCATGGGTTCAAATCTTATTTGATGTAAAATTTTATACTTTTTTATTTTTTAATTTTAGCCTCCTGGGTCGGCCCAAAGCATTAACTCATGCCCTAAACTTTTTGTTAATTTTTCTCATATTTCGATTCTATTATTTTTCTTTTTTTAAGAGTTATTTTTCTTCTCAACGCCAATTCATCTTAAAAATCATCCTTTTTTATCTCATCTTCAAACAATACCCTATATTTATTTTAAAGATCAAGTTCGATTCCATTTGAAACAATGCATTTTACTACCAAAATCGACATAATTGACTCTTCTATGGTCAAACCGTATTGATTTCCCCTAGGTCAAACCGCGATTCTGCAGAGCCACTTTAAGGGTGCACCCGCTCAGAGAAATTTTTGGGTCCGCCACTGAAAACATAGATAGATATGTCATAACATGAATGAATGAAACTCAAAGAACATAGTTGTTTACTTTGTTTACTGGCCCTATGCATATATAGCGAGTGTTCTCATCCTCATAATGTACATGTTCCATCACAGTGCAAAGAGCCTTCTCTCTCAACTTCTTCCCAGGCCATCTCATGAGTATCGGCTCCACAAACTTGTCCAGAGTTGCCCAAAGTATGTCCTGTATGAGTGGGTGTGGGTAGTAAAGATCTTCCTGCAAATAAGCAAGATGCATTATTTTAAAATGGAATTTGACCTCCTTATTGGAGTCCTGGAATTTATCCTCCTTATTGGAGTCCTGAACAAAAATAAAAACAGATATCAACAATATCGTTAATCAACAGTCTGTTATTAACAATAGTAACACACTAACACTTATCTAATATAAGCCTATACAACCTATGCCTGTACTTCAGCATTTGTTACATCAATTAATAAATCCTCAACTATTGTCGTAGCTACTACATAATCTGCAAGTCAATAATTTAGAAATTGGGGGATATCACTCCTCAAGCTCATCTACTAGTTTCTCGGGGGCACATAATCATAAGGACAGAGCAACCACTCTATGTGCATATCAGGAGTATGGTTGAGAGACTACGTAAGCATAGGACATAGTAGAACATTGTATAGGCAACGGCCAAATGAAAACTTCAGCAATTTAACATCATTGCAATAACATTGATGTCAGGCTGTATAGCTCCCCTAAAAAGCATACAAAATATCATTGTTTCCTATGTGTCTGTCAATCTGGAGTTCAATTTATAGAAGATAGAGGATGGTGTTGGTTGGTCAGCCTCCTCCGTAAGTGATGTCAGACGAAAATCAATGAGTAGGTCCAAAATAGGTCCAACTTTTTTTTCGTTCAAATGAATTTCTAGTTGCACATTCATGCAAGAGCCTCTGCCCTATCATCTACCATGATTACTAAACAAGAATATGATACTAAATAAACAGCAAATCAATTGGAGATTCCCTAATAATAAACAATGGCAATCTAACTACTTAAGAAAACACCAACGCTTCACATCAAAAGGGGTTATCAGAAAATAATACGTAATTTCCATACCAGGTTTTTTATTAGGGTTGATTATCTAAGGCTGTGGCTCTCGTACCATTTAAAAATAAATTTTCAAATTTTAAGTCCACTAACTAAAGCACCGCTATATAGATACAATAGTTTGCCACAAACTGAGGAAAAAAAATAACCCAGATGAGACCCAAACAATATCAAAAATGTAGAATGACATAATGCCCTATATCTAAACACCAAATACTTGAAAGGGGGACAGAAAGTAAGACAAGCAAGTCAACCACTCCTGGAAACATAGACTCTCTTTGCAGAAGGATCAACCAGTTTAGGCCATCTAAGTCCACACTCAAGAATAGAAGGAACCATAAGGCCATTTGTCAAGGGACGCCAACTGATTCAAAAAACGAGTTACGGCATCCAATTTTTTCTTTACTTGCACATGTTCAATAATGATTTCGATTATCAACGAAATTGCTCCATTGATTCAAAAAGAGGCCAAACAAGGAACAGGAACAAGTTGAACCATAACAAAGGAACACTGGATAAGTCGTGGAGAAAACAGAAATATAAAAAGAATACGATGATAAGATACTAAGGATTGGTGTATCGAGTAGAATGTATATCAGTATTTGTATTTGGAGCAGAACAAGGTTAACTTCTGTAGTATTAGAAAGTAATTGCATCTTGCAGTATGTCAAAAGATGAAAGATGACACTTAATAGTGCATTTCTTCTGTTTCCTGTTTTGGGTGGTTTTACTAGTATGATGATCTTGTACAAGGTGCAGAAAGACAAGTACACCATTCTGAATTTCGTAAACAATAAGTTGAGATTGAAGATTAAGATAACAAAAAACCAATGTGAACTCTGAAATTGTACTTACAAAATATCACCTAGAAGATTGGTGGCTGCTTGGAGAAAGATTATTCTAATTCCCAAAGGCCGCAAGGTTTACGAATAAGATATTTAGTAACTGGGATTAAGTAACCAAACTACATCTAAAAAGAGTTCTAGTTACGGTTTCATTATATGCCAATCATAAGGCAAAAAAAATATAACAATGTTATATTAAAGCATCTGACTATGATTGACTCAATAGTCTGACTAGAAATAACCAGGGACATTTACAAAATTCAATCTGTGGTATGTGATGTTGTGAACTAAACATCAAAGCATCATGAAACCTGAGTATGTATATGAAAGTATGCAATTGGAACAAGTATACAAACCTTAGCACAAAGGTTTCGTGCATCATTCCAATCTATGTCATGATAGGGGACAGTAAACAGCTCCTTTCTCAAGGCTAGAACTGTAGATGTGATAGGTCCAACAAACCTCTTCCCATATAAGTATGACATAGGCAGGTAAACCATTCGACAGTGACACCACATCCTACCTGAAATGTTGGGGCAATGGTTTAGCCAGATAGTAACTAACTTTTAGCATCTGATGAACCATCTCAACATTACAATGCCAATAAAGCAGGAAATCTAGACATCCAATAATGAGCAGACTGAACTATCTATACATATTCATACGTACAAAGTCCCCAAGTCAATATATAAGCATCAAACTGATTGATGTTGAATAAATTCATCCATGAAACTTCATCTACATACTACATCAAGAATACATGTCAATATGCTGTTAATCACACCGCTATGGCGGTGCTATTGCGATGCAATAGCGGTTTGCGATCTTGGGAATAATAGCGGTGGTAAAATAGCGGTCAGAATAGCGGTTTTGATATTATCGCCACTAAATACCGCTATTTAGCCGTTATTTGATTTCAAAATAGCAGAAATGGCTGTTGCTATAGCTGCTATTTGCTAAAAACGGCTGTCTTTTCACTTTTAGCTCCTTTGGTTCTTCCAAGTTCCACCACAAGGTTTCTTTTGGTTCTTCCACTGCTTCACGAGGAAAACAATCAACAGGTTTGCTAACCGGTCTTTTGAACCTACAACTTCTGTTTAATGGTCAACGGGTTCAAGAACTATACAAACTCTTTTGCTATTTCGTCTGTGTAAAACTTGACTTGTTTAAGACTTTAAGTTGATGTTTTGATATTTAAATTGTATATTTTTTGTTGAATACATATACTATATAAAGTATTGATATATAGTATATACGCGCACACACACACACACACACATATATATATATATATAATTCTAATTATTTTATGGACTGCTATACCACCGCTTTACCATGGCGATAACCGCTATATCAAATCAAGGTTGTGACCGCTATTTTGAATTTTGACCATTGTAACAGCACAGGACTCGATCCCATGACTGTTACTTTGTTTAATCAGATAGATTCATCTTGTTGCACCAGATCTGAGCTTTTAAGAATATTAGCCATACACTATGAAGGTGATTCATTTCCACAAAACAAAAACATGATAAAGATAATAAAGTTTTTAGCAGTCAGAACTTACCACTAAACTGATGAAATTTTTTGAATTGAAAAAATTAGAAGTACATTTTACTACAAATTATAGAATATTTGCATCATGATAACGAATACAAGGCACTCACCTGGATGCACCGGAAGGAAATATGGAAGGATCCACATCTCAGGGGGCATCGGATTATTTCCAGACCACTCAAATACCCCAAGTACCTAATTTTAGCAACATATAAGACGAATAGATAGGTAACAGAGATTCAAATAAACAAGATAAAGGGTAAGTTGCTATACTGAAAGCCAGAACTTTCCCCATGATGTTATTGAAGTAGCACCGCCATGGTCCAAGATCCACTTCCGCCCCTTCTCCATCGCCCCTTCTCCATCATTAGCTCCTTCACCCAGCAATCTCAAAGTAACATAGTTCAGGGAACTACCAAACATGGTGCTATGCCCCTCAATGTGTAGACCCCATCCACCATCTCTATTCTGATTATGACGTTGAAAACATAGAACATAAATCCATTTAAAAGGAAGTTCAAAACATAGGAGAAGCAACTACAGTTATACAGTTATCATAAGGCATATCCCAAATAAAGAAAAACACTAAGCTATACATGCCTGATGATTGTAAATGTAACGGCACATCTCTCGTTTGTGCTCTTTGGATAAGACTGCATTCAGTGCCCCAGTAATAGTTAGAGTAATAACCTGATTCATCAGATTAACTTGTACCGTCAGCATTTACATTGATTATTGATCTCTTAAAGAAGGTAGCATCTGCAGATAAATTTAAAGGTTTCCATGCTGACAACTGCAATATCTAGAAAGGTAAAGTACAAGGTACTTCTGGCAGTTGGCACTCTCACAAATATTGTTTTTAACTTAAGACAACGTAGTACAAATGCTACAACTTGTGTGAGAAAAGATAAGACTAACCAAACCAGGCAATAAAAACATAGGACCTCCGTAATCTCCTGGCCAATGTCCATCATCTGCCTGGAGGGTTGAATGGTAACCAATAGCTCTTCTTAATACATTGGTTACTTTATCTTCCGTAATATCTTCAGCATCTTTTATATTGACTTTTGGTGGGTAAACAGAGAGTGAGTTCTCCTTTGCGAACTACAATTTATTTAAATAAAACGGAAGATAGTATTAGATATCCAAGGATACATTAGAACTACCAAAAACAAAAGCTTATGGAATAACGAAATCTAGATATTTCACCATCTGATATCATAAAGGCGTTTCAAGTTCCGTACTTGTGCCATTAACCAAACAAACACAATGTAGAATAGGTTAAGACACAAAATATCTTGAAAATCCCCAAGAAGGCAGCAGAATACATATCATACAAATATGGGAGAACAAAGTACATCTATATACCGTAGTGGAGAGAGAAACCTAATGAAACTATGATTAAATATATATCGATTATACATAACATGTGTATGTGGTGCCATTCATGCAGGGCCGTTCCAAATATTTTGGAGGCCCTGTCACACCTATAACAAAAATATAGATCAACTGGACAGTAATAAATATAACAAGATATAAAAATTCTTACAAATTAAAACAACAAAGGTGTTTTAAGATAACAAGGTAATATATGAAATTCAATTAAATAGACTCATTCTTCTATCATTTTTGAATCAGGAATCGCCAAATCAGCTAAAAGAGTTAAAGCCTAAAACATTATGATTGGGTTAAAACATGTATAATTGGGATAAATGTTAGAACATAAGACTAAAACATGTATAATTGGACCCCCAAAATTTTAGGGGCACTTGTTCCGTATATCATATTGGAATGCCCTCGGGCATGGTCATGCATTCATGCTTCCTTATGCAAAACATATAACTCATATAAGAGATTAGCTGCTATCCTCATGTAAAGAACCACTAGCAATGACTTTTCTCCAAAAAAAAAAAATACTACAGCCAGACAAAAGCAGCTTTTTCTGGAACGATTTCACCTATCATCAGAAGTTTTGTTTAGTTTAGAGAAATGTTGAAGAGAAAGTAACAAGTAAAACCATATATGTGAGGGTTTTTCCTGACCACATCAAAAACCTAACTATCATCCTATAACTAAATAGCCTGGTGTTAACCAAACAGGAAAGGCCTATGATTATTATTCAATTGTAAACTAACCAAGGATTTAAATGAACTTAATTTATGATATGCAAATTCACTCTTCTGTTCTTTTCTTTTCTTTTTTGTCCATAGGCGTGCAAGGCAGAAACGTGCTAGCCAGGGATATTCAATCCATAGATCCACACCTAGATAAGGCAGAACAAGGCATGAATTGAGAGGATAGAATGCTGACATTGGAGGTAGGACCATATCATTTCATTCACTACTTGGTCATACAATTCATACGTATATTTCATCATTAGATCATCACGTGCTGAGCTGGAGTCATCGATCATGTAACTCAACATTTGGCAATATGACTTCTACCTTTTCATGTATAGCTTAGGACCATCGACATGAGAGGTGAGCATGGACAGGCTTCCCATGATACTACCCATCTCCTAGACTTTCTAATTTCTCTTAACCATTAACACAATTCCACTGCTTTACTTTTCAAATCTAGGGATCAAAGAATCTGAACTGCCTTTAATTTCCACACTGATAACTCTCAGTACCCATCTACTCAAAAGAGAATGCTTGTTGCCATATATCCCGTTACATAAACGACAAGTTGAATTTTCATCTAAATTTGGTTTTGCTGATTCGACTATAGAGACCAAAATGCAATGACCCCATACACGGAAATAAGAAATTATAACCTGCATTTTTTAACCTCGTTCAACAGCAAGAAGTACCAAAACAACCTGCAGATATGTTCATATACATAGAATAAAAGTAATTTTATCTTCTATACGTGTTTGGATTTTTTCAGATAATTAATTAGAAATGAGTGTTTGATTTTAACAACACATTTTGTAACCTTATATCCACCTCGTGTAACAGGTGGCATTCATTAAAAATGTACCTGACTACGCATAAGCAGATCTGAGCTATGCTTTTTTTCGAATCGATTGTCGTGAAAGTCCTGTCGAACTTTTTCAATATCAGCAAGTTCACCAACAGACCCTAGCGTAGGATCAAACTCCCAAATTTGCCGGCCGACGTGATCGTTTGTCGAACGCAGCCATGGACTCCCTCCGTCTGCGATCTTCAGTTTCCACATTGTTTACTTCACTGCCAAAATCATAAAAACCAGTCAAATCGCCTGATTTCAGTTTCATGCTCAACAACACTAAGAGGACCGAAATAAAAGCACAAATTCAAACAGATTACGGATGGGTGTATATTGAAGAACAGTAAAGAATTTCATTCACGTAAAAATCGAAGAAAAATCAAACTAAAACGAGTAAATGTAAATCCAACTATCGAAGACTCCAAGTAAATACCTAAGTAATGTATTGTGGCTCGATGTGCTCTATGCTCACAAGCGGAGGGGGACGGCGTTCAGCAGTTCAGGGCTCAGGCGGACGGCGTTCAGCCGGAGAGTTCTTCTGTGGCTCAATGTCACGGACTCGAGGTCTCTGAGTTCTGTGCTTCTGTGCACCTGTGCTTCTGTTGGATAATTGGGTCGATGGACGATGGGCTTCTGCAACTGATCGAATATGCAACGCTAAATCGCTAAAAAGTATAAATCGCTAAATCGGAAATGAAGTTTTTAATTAAATTAAGGTGTGGTTTACTAAATGTTTATCGGATAACTGCTTACCAAGTCATCTTACCTTATGGATGAGGATGGTAATGACCAAAAATCTTACCCGGTAAAAGCTAAGGCAAGGACCAAAAGTCTTACCCTGGTAAGTGATGGCGAAGACTCTTACCACGGTTAGCGTTTACCGGAAAAATTGTTGCATACGATACCCTTTTGGTGGACTAAAATCGTACCCGGTAAGTAAGTGATAGTGTTAAATTTTACCGGGAAGCGCTTATCGGGAAAATTGTTGCATACGATACCGTTTTGGTGGACTAAAATCTTACCCGCTAAGTAAGTGATAGTGTTAAATTTTATTGGTAAACGCTTATCCGGGTAAGTGTTTGGTAAACGGCCCCTAATTATGGAAGAAAAAATGGGTTTATGAAGGTTATGAATTTAATTAAAATCTCATTTAAGGATATATACCTAAAAATCTCTCGTATAAAAGAGCATCCACACAGCATAAACTATCTAACAACTTATCGTTTTTGACACATTAGCTTTCCACTAACTTATTTTAACAAAAACTAATTTCTTAAAAACCTTCCCCAATGCAATAGCTTTTTGAAAAGTTTTTTTATCATTTAAAATTTAACATTTATCCTCTTCTATTTAAATTGTCTTATACAACCTTTCCTTAAAAACCATTATAAATACATTGTATTTAATTGTCACACAACATTTTATTATACATTAGTTGTTCGTTTGTCATGCCCATGACCATTCTTTACCTGCTAAATGTCGATTTTGAACATGGTCCTAAAATTTTGAAACCAATTTTACATTGTTTAGAATTTTCCATAAACGAATGATGATAAAGATGTATAAAAAAATATAGTGACAAAAATACAAAAAATCTATTAGTTAAGAGCATCTCCAATGCATAAGTTATAAAAGCCCCCTAATTTAATTTGTCGATTAAAATTCATGTCATATTTTTGAAAACAAAAATTACTTAATTTTAAAATTCAAAAATCCAATATTAATATTATTTTAATCGTCTCGTTGAATCTTTATAACAATGTATTTCATAAAAAAAAATCATTTTTATTTTAAATATTTAATAAACTATAGGAGTTTAATTAATTAATGAAATTTTATTAGGTGTAAAATAAATGTCTAAACGAACAAGGGGGTAAAATGAAATTTTAGTTGTTGAGAAAAGTTATTGTCTAATAGGTTGGTAAACTCCAACCCTTTGTTTAAAAAGCTTTTAAAAAGTTTTAATGTCTAATGCTACCAAGTCTTTGTAAAGACTTATTTATTATAAATAGTAAAAAGTCATAATAGCTTATGCATTGGAGATGCTCTAATCTGAATAATTTTGTATTTCGTTTCTTCTTTAGCATTCAGCGTCCTAATTTCATTATGAACAATTAGCAAACAACCATATTTCATTTTGCACTATATCATAAGAGCCTTTTTATCATTCTGACCACTTAATTATTTTGCACCAAACCATTCAGCAACTGTCAAACAGCTTATTCCTGTAATCTTGTACCTTTGTTTTTTCATATTATAATAATATATTTTTAAATTATTTTTTATTATAGTATTGTATTTTGAAAATTTTACTCGTTATAGCAATAGATAACCTTTTGATTTGAAAAGATGATATGATACAGGTTACCAAATTTCCATGTCATGTTATTATCTACGTATAGCATATTACTGCGTACATTTTTTATTATAACATTATACTTTCAAAAAATATTAGTTTTATATATTATTTAATAAATATTATAAATTAACTAAAAAATCTAAGTGGTTCATTAATATAATAATATTAAAAAAAGTGTTAATCAAGAATATTTATTTTGCATACAACTTAATATGAGTGGTATTTTTCAAAAAGATTGATGAAAAAAAGAATTTGGGATGTATATGAATAATTGGGAAGTAAATTGAGAAAATTATTAAAAACAAGGAGGGGTTGATCGATTTAAAAGGTAATAAATTACATATTGATATAATAAGTAGATTTTTCAAAAGTATAATGTCCAAATAAAAAATAATTTGTATGTACGTTGTTGTAATAAAAACAAATGAACGTGCAATATTATAATAAGCAAATTGGGTTGTTATTTCATGCATTTAGCCAATTAGAAAATAATTTGGGTATGGGGCGGAATAGAGAGGGGAGTGAGATACCCATCCCCGGTTTGAACCAAACGTGGATCCCCATCCCTATTCCCGATACCCAATTTAACTGGGAATCTTTGTCCTTGACCGAGTTACCTGATGGGTTGGGACCCATTCTCATGCATGATACTTGTCTAGAATGACTAATACAGCTACTACATATTAAAGATTATCTCCATGAAATTGAATCCAACAACTCTTATCTTTCCTCGCAATCCTCAACGAAGTTGATTCTCTCCATGACTTTGAATTCTATTTTTTGGAACGTTTTTCAAGTTGAATAATATTTCTGAAACACACAAACTATTTGAACATCGAAATATAATATCATAAACTCTTTGATATAATACAAATATCATTAATAAGTAGTTTTAAATAAAATAATTAAAAATCCAAGTTCAATCATAATTCAACCAAGCACCGTACTTTCCTTTCAAATAATCAAAAATGACTACACATTTGCTTATGATCAACAACAAAGTTACGAGTGTTTTTTAGAGTTTTGACAACTTTGTTCCATGAAAGCGACGTCAACCTCTAGAATTAAACTTTATAGGAAAGTTTTCACAACATTGTGATCCTTCCCACTAATCCTAATCCGTTTTTGTTGTTGTGATTCGCCCATTAGTTGTATACTTAAAAGAAAGACATGAAGCATAAAATCGTAACAACAAGAAAACTGATATAAAATCGTAGATAACACTAATAGAAGCATAAATTGATGTAGAAATCAATATAGAAATCAAAAGCAAGTAATTTGTTTCCAAGTCCTAACGTAGTTGATCGCATAATCCTTGGAGAACCTCAAAGCTTTCCAGCCTTCCTATTTCATAAACATGAAGATGGGTAGGATGAATAATTGCAAGTCTATAAAAGTAAACTACTAGATAAATTAGAATCATAGGGGCACAAAAGGTAGTATTACAAACATATATGTTAGTTAAAGGGTATCTAATCAATGTTCTAGTTAAGAAAATTTATAATATGTACCGAATTTTAGGTCTAATTAAACACATCATGACAAACTTAGGGCTGTTTGTTTTTTTTGAAAAAAAACTTTTAATATCTCTTAAGTCTGAATCAGTCCGACCTTTTTACATTCAGACCGTTTGTTTGTTTTTCTAATTTTCATAACCTCTTAACTCTTGAATACATCTGAAATAAGAAGTGGTGACCTAACTTCTTAAAATCTCTCATCGTCGTTTCAGTTCATATGCTTTCATTTTTCTCAAAACGCTTCCAAACGTTACAGAAACAAACAATCTTATTGATTCATATTTCATACTTCAACACCACCTCTTACTAATCTATATATCTATATATATATATATATATATATAAGCAAAATGTGGAGTTGCTTATGTGGCACAATGAGAAACCTTCTTTCACATTTTTCTAATTTCTCATGATTTTGAATTTCTTTTAAATTAAAAGTTTCTCAATAAATGAGTTGTAAATAAACTTCACTTTTTGTCCCTAACGTTTGTCAATTTTAACGGATATCGTCCATAAACTATCGAAACTCGGATTTGGTCCCTCACGTTTGTCGTTTCCTTTTGGTTTTGGTCCCTCCCACTAATGACCATTAACTTTTTCTATTGAACAAGTGAGCAAATTTGCATCCCACCATGACACAACACCACCTTCAGATTTGCATCGAACTCCTACTCCATCACTAGGCCACCACCACCAGATCTACAATTAGGTGTCGTTTGTTTTTTAAGAGGTTTAAATTCTGAAGTCTTATTTTAGTTATGATTAATAAGAGGTGGTGTGTAAAAAGGTCTGAACGATTCAGACTTAAGAGTCATTAAGAGGTTTTCTAAAAAAAACAAACAACCCCTTAGACTCCCAACATCGTTACCAATTTTCTCAGTACCTCCACCTTAGATTTGTGGTGCTACCACACATTGTTCTCCGACTCCCCCTTCAACCTCGATCTCTTTCCCTTATCTCTGATGTGAACAAACTAGATATGTGACGTAATCACATCCATGAAAAGCTTGAACCCAGATATGTGCCGAACTAGATTTTTGATTTTAAGGGTTATTATTCAAGTTATGATCTTAGGGTTTGATTATGTTATATGGTTCGTATACATCTCATTTTCATCTGTATCTCCATCTCCATCTCCATTTTCATTTGATTAGTTTTTGTTTGATTTATGGTTTTGGGTTTTGATTTAAGATCAATTTCGGTTTAGAGTTTTATGGTATTGATTTAATTTAAATTTTGTATCTCTTTGAATGAACTATTTTATATTTTATTTAGATTTTTGAGTTTGGACATATGTTTCAATTACGACTTTGAATACCTATTTTTGTGTTTGGATTTGTGATTGTGGTAGATGGTGGTCCACGGTGGTGGATGGTGGTCAATGTTGGTCAACGGTGGTGGACGATGGCCAATGATGATGGTTGGTAGTGATTTTGGATTTATATTATATAATATACTTTAAAATTTAATAGGAAACTAAAAAATTATGGAAAATATCCATAATACCCCTTATTTAATTGGAGTTAACGGAAATAATTAACGATCGTTAGTGGGAGGGATCGAAACCAAAGTGAAATGACAAACGTGTTACGTGAGGGACCAAATCCGAGTTTCAATAGTTTAGGGACGATATTCGTTAAAATCGACAAACATTAAGGACCAAAAGTGAAGTTTACTCTTTTATTTATTATTTTATATATTATTTTTATTTGCACAACATAAATACATCAACAATTATTTTTTATTATTTTTTATCGGGTTAGCCATAGTACACTTCACATATTTCTAGCGATTTACATAGCATCATCAAATGATACAAATATTCGAAAGGGGTAGTTAGTATATGAAATGAGGGGGTATGCCTTGAAGATTAGAAAAGTTGGTTGGATATAAATGTGACACTTGCCATTTGGATTAAATGACAAATTTGAAGTCATGTGATAAAAAAAATTATTTAAAAAATAACAACTTTCACTTCTGATTCCATTAAATGTAAAATGTTTATTAGAATCGAATCAATACGATCATGAATATAAATATAAATACAATAAATATCAATATCAAAAAAATGTTGGCTAGAAAGTATTGACATAATATAATGAGAATTTTATATTTTCTCAAATAATGAATTGTAGTTGAGTTTG
This sequence comes from Arctium minus, assembly GCA_954870635.1. Lineage (NCBI taxonomy): Eukaryota > Viridiplantae > Streptophyta > Magnoliopsida > Asterales > Asteraceae > Arctium > Arctium minus. The sequence continues at coordinate 63,719,617 of OX941093.1, forward strand.
TTTATCCCACATTGATGAATATATGAAAAGAGAAGAGATGTCTTGATATATTAGAAGGGTATTGACAAATGTACGACGAGAATTTAGTGTTCTCAAGTTTTGGTTGATGTAACATCATAACATTTTTATATCTTATTTAACATGTGTTTTGATCATCGCGCAACGCGCGATGTTGAAGACTAGTTATAAGTGAAATAAGACTTTAAACTTCAGACCTCTTAAAAAACAAACGTCACCTTAGACTCATTATGACCTTTTAGACTTCATTAAGGACCACCAAGACCTGTTATACTTTAATGAGATCCATTTAAATCGAACTAGACACATTATGACCCATTTAGTCCCATTATGAACCACTTAGTCCCATTGTAACTCCTTTTCTTTTCTTTTCTTTTTTTTATCATTACTTCTATTGTTCAATATATATAGTCGTCGAATTGCAAATATAACAATTTTAAAATGTTTTTGTAAATTACATAAAAGGTAAAGTTATATTTTATAAATACTAAAACTCTGATAAATATTTTAATAAAATATTTAATGTAATTATCAATTTAAGATCTTTTAATGAGTTTATTGTAAATATTTGTATTTACATATACAAATCCAAAATTTGTATATATACAAATATAGGGACGTTTCATTTACAAACCATCCAATTATAGCAAATTATATAAATCAATCTTAGGGACTATTTGTTTTTAAAATTAAAAAAAAAACTCTTAATGACTCTTAAGTCTGAATCGGTCAGACTTTTTTACATTCAAACTGTTTGTTTTTTTCCCAGTTTTCAGTACATTTTAACTCTTAAATACATCTGAAATAAGAAGTGATGACCTAACTTTTTAAAACCTCTTATTGCCACCTCATTTCATATGTTATCATTTCTCTCAAGATGCCTCCAGACGCGTTACAAAAACAAACAATCTTATTGATTCAGATTTCAGATTTCAACACCACCTCTTATTAATTAGAAGTGAAATAACACTTCAGACTTCAGACCTCTTAAAAAACAAGCGCCACCTTAGTCTTTCATCTAGTCTTATAAATATATGATTTTATTTTGTTTCTTAATTCAAAGTCATAATCATAATAAATGAACCTTATCATCTTCCATATGTAATAATTAATGAATCGTGATAACTATTCATAAATATACCTATTGTTTCCTAATATAATGGTTTATATAGTTTGTTAGAATCAGATGGTTTGTAAATGAAACGGACCCTATAGATATGCATATATATATATATATATATATATATAATCAAATTGAAATTCTATTAGTTAACATATTATATTTATTTTACCATATAATTTGTACAACTTAACGTATTATATTATTAGAGAGAGGTTCAAGGGAAAACCTCAAAAAATGGAAAACTGAAGAACACTCTGGTAACCCTTGATTTGGACAATATACACTTGTGCATGCAAGAAAATTAAGTTGGTTTTTGCTTTTTATGCACTTGTGCATTATGCACTTTTGCATCATGCACGTGTACATGTTACAAATTATTTGTATGCACAAATGCATATTGTCCAGATGAAGGGCTACCAAGGTGTTCCTCATCTTTCAGTTTTTTTTTAGATTTTCCCCTAAACCTGACCCTATATTATTAATGATTTTTTTTAATATATATTACAAAATGTCAAAATTGACTAAATTTTTAACATGTTATTTTTATCACTTTACATTTTTCAACCAGCTTCTCAACTACTTATTATTAAACGTGATTAATTCATCAACTAACAATTAACTTATCAATCAATCAATCAACTAATTTGCCATTACTAGTAAATAAAATAACTGGAGTTTAAAAACTAAATAAACCTCCTAGAACCTTTTTACGTGCTTAAAGCCCATCCATTGGGTATTAAACCATAAACCAAATTAAAGGTGGCCAAAAACCGGATTCGAGCCGAACCCAATCAGTCACAGGCCGAAACAGTGTGGGCCGGTAACCGGTTAAGGCGTAACCGGTCCCGGGCCGGTCACAGTTCAAGGGGTTCGGGTGGTTAATCAAATAAGGTTAAGATTATCCAGTTAAGGGTAACCGGTCTCGATTTGGTTACGTGCCAGGCCTATAATCGGTTAAGGTTTTTTTTAATAGAAATTTTAAAATATATAATTAAACTTTAAAAAATAAATTTGGTTCACTCAAATACACTTTAAAATACGTTTTTATTATACTTTTGAGTTAATTACATCAATTATGAAAAAAGTACACTTATTAAAGATTCGTATTCCCCTCATCCCATTGATTCGTATGACCTTTGAAGAGCCCCCTACTTTATAGTGTTTTTGGGGGGTTCAGGAGGCAATTTTTTTTTGAAAAAAATCAGATCATGTCGGGCCGGGCCTTCGAATTTATCTGTAACACCCGTAAATTCTTAAGGTAAGTGTTATGTCTCCCTTAATGCATTGATTTCGCTTATGTGTGAATGTGTGTCTTTGTGTACATTGTATGATCTTGTATTATGTTAAAATGTCATGTATTGAATTACCTTTGTTAATCGTTCAAACCTCGCCCTCGCCATCAAATTTGGTTAAGTTTCGGACTGTTTTGGGATGCCAGCGATTGTGCCATTGGCACTATCGCCGGAGGCACTATCGCCAGAGACGTACCGTGGGCTGTTGGATGCCAGCGATTGTGCCTTGGCACTATCGCCAAAGGCACTATCGCCGGGCTTGTACCGTGGGGGTGGCAACCTCCGCGATTGTGACAAGCGATAGTGCTCATGGCACTATCGCCGGGCATTATCGCCCACGTGGTTTGGTTGATTTAAAAACACTTTGGCAGTCTTATTTCTCACATTAACACTTTACAAAAACGGGAGAGCTCTTCTTGGAGGCGATTTTTTAGGGTTTCATCACCTGCCTCATTCATTTATAGGATTTTGGGTTGTTGGGAGCATTAAGTGGTCATCAAGCTTCACCCAAGTGTCCCCATTGAAGTGTTCTTCAAGATTCTCATTTCTCACCTTCAAGTCTCATCTTCTCCAACTTCTAGGGTTTCCATATTTTCTAGGTTTTGGGTTCAAAACCTAGATTGTGAGTTTACTAAACCTTTGTTAAAACTAGATACACATCATAATCTCCTATTTGTTACTTTATCTCTATATGTTCAAATGTTTGGGGATTTCTTCATGAAAATAGTTGGAGGATGTATATATAAGGGTGATTTGCCATGATTATTGTTATATGTATCATTATTTGGGATTTGTCTCATAGATACATAATGTGGGTACCTTGATATGTTAAATGTATGCGTATATGGGTATTATGATGATTCTAGTTGGAACACCATTTTGGTGATATGTTTATATGCATGATGAGCATGATTTACATTGGGTCTTTTGTTAGACATCACGAGGATAAGGTGGTAATATTATACCCGTAGTTGGTATTGAATTATGTGGGTTGAAATATACCTAAAGGACCCCTTATAAATGTTATGTGGACGAACCAAGTCAGTACACTAGGAGGATATAGTCTTGGGCGCCACTGTGATGGTATGTGCCTAGACCTCCGCCATTCGGGGAATTTTCTTAGCGATAGTCTTCGGGTGTGCCGGGCCTTTGGGGTGTTCCTTGTTAAGGGCATCAAGGTATATCGACTATTGGGTGGGACTTGATTGGTGATATGGGTCTGCCCTATTGACTCCACATTTGTTGAACTATGGTTAACTGCTGATAAGAAATGTGGCTGTTCATGCATGCTTACTATTGTTCAACTCACTAGGCTTTTTGGCCTAACACTTGTTTGGTGTCGATGTGTATCTCAGGTTCTAGCGGCGGCGGTCTTAAGCAGGTTTAGTTGCTTTTGGGTGAGAGCTTGGGGAATTGCACATGGACGCGTTATACTTTTGGATATAGACCGTTTGGGTCTATAGATGACAACCCTTTTTGTAATCTCTTTTCTAGATGTAGAAATTAGATTAGTTGGTTGTTGTTTATTGTCCGTTAAATTACAATTGTGATTAAACAGGTTATTTAAATATATATTCCCCATTTTTGGGAGGCTCTTGCTATGACAATTTTAGCATACCTCATGTCCGTTTTCCGGATTTTTGTTATCCCTATTTTTAGGGTGTTACAAGTTGGTATCAGAGCAACTTAACGTTTATCCTGCTTTAATGTTAAGAATGTGATTTACACATAACCTTGAACTCGAAAGCTTAATCACATTCTTAACATTAAACCTATCGTAGTCGGTCGCCTATAGCTTAATCACATTCTTAACATTAAATCTCGTTGTATTAGTTGGTTATGTGATTTATCTTGGGTGCGTACTAATGCAAAGGGGGAAGGTAATAGCCTACGTGTCGCGACAATTAAAGGATCATGAGAAGAACTATCCGACTCATGATTTGGAGTTGGCGGCGGTAGTTTTCGCGTTGAAGTTGTGGCGACACTACTTGTATGGGACCAAGTGTACTCTTTTCACGGATCACAAGAGTCTCAAGTACATCTTCGACCAAAAGGAACTCAACATGCGACAAAGGAGATGGCTAGAGCTTTTGAAGGATTACGATTGTGACCTACTCTATCATCCCGGTAAGGCTAATGTGGTGGCGGATGCATCGAGCCGAAGGAATCATGGTGATGGTGTCAAAATGTCCCTTACAAGGATCGATGTGGTCACAAGTTTGTTGGAAAGCATTAAGGCAAGTCAAGTGGAAGCACTTAAGGAAGATAACCTCAAGGCCGAAGTAATGGTGAAACAAAAGGAGCTATTAACGGAAGACGGTCGTGGTCTCAAACTCTTTCAAGGACGGATTTGGGTGTCGAAGTTGGGAGGAAATCGGAAGTTGCTTCTTGAAGAAGTGCATAAGTCGAAATACTCTATACATCCCGGTAGCACCAAGATGTATAGAGATTTAAAGTTAATGTATTAGTGGCCGGTAATGAAGCTAGATGTGGCTAGTTATGTGGAGAAGTGTGTCACTTGTCTCCAAGTCAAGGCGGAACATCAAAGACCTTATGGAAGTTTGCAACCGTTGTCCATTCCCGAGTGGAAGTGGGACAACATCACTATGGATTTCGTGACAAAGTTACCAAGGACCTTGTGTGGCCACGACACAATATGGGTGATCGTGGATCGGTTGACCAAGAGCGCACACTTTCTTGCGATGTGGGAGACTTTGCCAATAGATAAATTGGCTAAACTGTACATCGACGAGGTGGTGTCAAGGCACGGAGTTCCGCAATCTGTAGTATCGGATCGGGATAGTCGATTCACTTCGAACTTTTGGGCTAGTTTGCAAAAGGAGTTGGGTACTCGACTGAATTTGAGCACGGCGTATCATCCTCAAATGGATGGTCAAAGTGAGAGGACGATCCAGACCTTAGAAGATATGTTGAGGTCATGTGTAATAGATTTCGGGGGAAGTTGGGATTCACATCTACCTTTGGTAGAGTTCGCGTACAACAACAGTTACCATTCTAGTATCGGAATGGCACCGTTCGAGGCTTTGTATGGACGGAAGTGCAGAACCCCAGTTTGTTGGTTAGAAGAGGGCGAAAAGCAATTCGCCGGGCTGGAAATCGTTCAAGAGACGGCCAACAAGGTGAAAGAGATACGGGAAAGGCTAAAGGCGACACAAGACCGACAAAAGAGTTATGCGGACAAGAAGAGAAGGCCGGTTGAGTTTCAAGTGGGTGACCGGGTCATGTTGAAGGTGTCTCCGTGGAAGGGGATCATACGTTTCGGGAAGCGTGGGAAGCTTAGTCCTCGTTTCCTTGGACCATTCGTTATTTTGGAAAAGATTGGTTTGCAAGCCTATCGGTTGGATTTACCGCCGGAAATGGATGGAATACATCCCACATTTCATGTGTGTTATCTTCGGAAGTGTCTAGCCGAAGAAGAAAGCGTGATTCCTTTGTCGGAAATTCGGGTGGACAATGGGAATCGTTGTGTGGAAGAACCGGAATCGATTTTAGAATCGAAAGTGAAGAAGTTGAGGCATAAAGACGTGGTTATGGTGAAAGTCCAATGGAAGCACCATCGGGGTGCTAACATTACTTGGGAATCGGAAGATGATATGAAGAAGCGTTATCCTCACTTGTTTGCCTAGGGTAAGATTTCGGGGACGAAATCCCATTTAGGTGGGGAGGATTGTAACACCCATAAATTCTTAAGGTAAGTGTTATGTCTCCCTTAATGCATTGATTTCGCTTATGTGTGAATGTGTGTCTTTGTGTACATTGTATGATCTTGTATTATGTTAAAATGTCATGTATTGAATTACCTTTGTTAATCGTTCAAACCTCGCCCTCGCCATCGAATTTGGTTAAGTTTCGGACTGTTTTGGGATGCCAGCGATTGTGCCATTGGCACTATCGCCGGAGGCACTATCGCCAGAGACGTTCCGTGGGCTGTTAGATGCCAGCGATTGTGCCTTGGCACTATCGCCGGGCTTGTACCATGGGGGTGCCAACCTCCGCGATTGTGACAAGCGATAGTGCCCATGGCACTATCGCCGGGCATTATCGCCCGCGTGGTCTGGTTGATTTAAAAACACTTTGGCAGTCTTATTTCTCACATTAACACTTTACAAAAACGGGAGAGCTCTTCTTGGAGGCGATTTTTTAGGGTTTCATCACCTGCCTCATTCATTTATAGGATTTTGGGTTGTTGGGAGCATTAAGTGGTCATCAAGCTTCACCCAAGTGTCCCCATTAAAGTGTTCTTCAAGATTCTCATTTCTCACCTTCAAGTCTCATCTTCTCCAACTTCTAGGGTTTCCATATTTTCTAGGTTTTGGGTTCAAAACCTAGATTGTGAGTTTACTAAACCTTTGTTAAAACTAGATACACATCATAATCTCCTATTTGTTACTTTATCTCTATATGTTCAAATGTTTGGGGATTTCTTCATGAAAATAGTTGGAGGATGTATATATAAGGGTGATTTGCCATGATTATTGTTATATGTATCATTATTTGGGATTTGTCTCATAGATACATAATGTGGGTACCTTGATATGTTAAATGTATGCGTATATGGGTATTATGATGATTCTAGTTGGAACACCATTTTGGTGATATGTTTATATGCATGATGAGCATGATTTACATTGGGTCTTTTGTTAGACATCACGAGGATAAGGTGGTAATATTATACCCGTAGTTGGTATTGAATTATGTGGGTTGAAATATACCTAAAGGACCCCTTATAAATGTTATGTGGACGAACCAAGTCAGTACACTAGGAGGATATAGTCTTGGGCGCCACTGTGATGGTATGTGCCTAGACCTCCGCCATTCGGGGAATTTTCTTAGCGATAGTCTTCGGGTGTGCCGGACCTTTGGGGTGTTCCTTGTTAAGGGCATCAAGGTATATCGACTATTGGGTGGGACTTGATTGGTGTTATGACAATTTTAGCATACCTCATGTTCGTTTTCCGCATTTTTGTTATCCCTATTTTTAGGGTGTTACATTATCCAAAACCTTAATCGGTTACTACTAGTCCCAGGCCGGATCGATCAAGAATTGAGTCGATTACCGGTTAATTGTGGGTTACGGATCAGGTGGGGCCCAAGTGGCCACCTCTAATCCAAATACCCTTTATTTAATTAAAAGCAAAGTTCAATTTTGGTAGCTAACTTTTACAATTTTTGACGGATATCGTTCCTAAATTTTAAAAACTTGTATTTAGTCTTCATGTTTGTCAATTCCTAACGATGTTGGTCCCTCTATCTAATAGTTGTTAACTTTTCCCGTTAAGTCTAATAAATTGAGGGATATTTTAATCATTTTCACTATTTTCTTAATTTTATATTAAAATTAAAATACATTTTATATTTTTAATTTTAATTTGAAAAACTTAAAAAAAAAAAAAGAATAACCAATACCTTTCGATTTTCGTTTTTATTTTATTTTATTTGTTTTACAATTTAAAATTAAACATATAATGTGTTTTCTTTATTTTAAAATAATAAAAATAATGAAAACGAGTAAAGTACCCTCATATAATTGGACTTAACGCAGAAAGTTAACGACTGTTAGATAGAGAAACCAAAATCGTTGGAAATTGACAAATATGAGGGACTAAATTTGAGTTTTTGAAGTTTGGGAACGATATCCGTTTAAATTGCAAACGTTAGGGACCAAAATTAAACTGTACTCTTTAATTAATGATTGAGAGATGTGGCGTGTGGGACATTTTTGCTTGGTATCCGGCGGGTTGGGTCGGAAAATCAAAAACCCGATCGAATTTCGGATATGAAAATCAAGACCCGAATTTTAGGTTTCGGATTACTTTGGGTTCGGGTTGATGTCGGTCGGTTTCGAGTATTATTATAATACAAAAAATATATATAAATTCAATCAATTTTGAGAATGACTTCAATCGATTGTGAGATTTATGAAATCGATAGTAAATTTATAAATTATAAAACATTTCGATCTACTAGAATTTATGATTTTCATAAGATAATTAGACAACTAAATATAATTATATAATATATAAATATGTATGTATATTATTTCGGGTTTTCGGGTGGGTCGGGTGGCCAACAATCAAACCCAATCCGAACCCAAATATCCCCAAAAAAGTCGGGTTTTGGATTTTCGGATTTCAGGGTGTTTGGATTTTGCAAAAACATCATATTTTCGGCTCGGGTGGGTTCGGATTTCGGACTTTTCGGGTTTTTCACACTCCTAATGCTATTGGCACCCCAGTCAAGATCAAAATCAGGTTAATTCATACATTAAAAATGTAAAAAAACAGGTTTTGATGTTGATGTGTATGAGGAGAAAATCATTTGATAAGGATGGCATTAGCATTTTTTTTTGTTGATATTGATTGGTGGTTAATGGTATTAATTGGGTATTAATGACAAATGACAACACATACCTAAGCATGTTGATGATGAATGCAGAAAAGTTAAAAAGTGGTGTTTAAAATTGTCCCACATAAGAAAAAAAAATGTTAGTTCAATCATCTAACTCATATTTTGGGTAATTTCAAGCTTAAGAAAATGTTAGTTCAATCATCTAACTCATATTTTGGATAATTTTAAGTTGTTTGAAATAACTGATTTTTGTGTACATCAATCTGTATTGAAAAGATTGACCATAAAAATCAACTCTGAAAAGATACTATGTGAAGCAATCTCGACCGATGTAATTGGAGATTGGTAAATTAATGAGTAAGAGTTGATAGAAGGAACTAGGGAATGACTTGATACATCTGATGATAAAATCATTCTTTGATTTTCACTGCATGTGAATTCTTCCCTTTTATCATACACTTGGACATTTAAGACGTTATATTAATTCAATTGTGTTGTAGTGTAAAACTCCTAAAAATTAAATGTTATTATATCATACAATAAAGTAAATGTACAAAAATCTTAAAGTTTAAAAAATTATTTTTATAATTCAAAAAATTATTAAGGGGCCATTTACCAAACGCTTACCAGAATAAACGTTTACCAAGTTATATTACCTTATCGGATGAATATGACAAGTACCAAGAATCTTACCCTGGAAGAGCGAAGGCAATAACCGAGACTCTTACCTGGTAAGTGAGTGTGACGACTCTTACCATAGTTAGCGCTTACCGGGTAAATTGTTGCATATGATACCGTTTTGGTGGACTAGAATCTTACCCGGTAAGTAAGTGATAGTGTTGAATTTTTCCGATAAACACTTAAAGCTCGTATGTAGAATAAATAGTTCATTGCGATAGGTGTAACACAATACACTTAACAGACCTCAAATTAATGGTGCTAACTTGAAGGACTCCTTTGAGATTTAAAACACGAAAAATAGACCCACCGATGTATTTTAGAGACCAAAAAAAATCAGACATAGATAGAGGTGTACAAAATACGGTTAACCCGTGAAACCCGTTCAACCCAACCCAATTTAACTCAACCCACCAAACCGTCAAACCGTTAACCCGCTAACCCATCAATTAAGAGGGTTGAAATCAAGGTTCTAAAAAACACGCCTTGGCGCCGCCATGGCGTCGAAGCGTGGCCTTGCCGCCACGTTTTACCCCTTGGCGTCGAGATAAGGCGTCGAGCTCGTTATGGCGCGCCATGGCGCGTTATGGCATTACGCCTTGGCATTGAGATAAGGCATCAAACTCGTTATGGCCCGCCATGGCGCGTTATGGCGTTACAACTTCAAATTTGTGTACTTCGAAATTCGATTGGAATTTACCCATTAGTATCGATTATAGCTAAGAAATTTTTTTGTTTATCGTTTTATATGAATTTAAATTGTTAATAACTCGTCCATTATTGTTCAAGACACCGATTAAAACACATACACATATATACATATAAATAATATACATATTTGCCGCCTTAAGCCACGCCTTGGAAAACGTCATGGCCTCGCCATAACTTGTAAGGCTTGAGGCTTGACCTCACCGCCACGCCACATCTCACGCCATTTAGAACCTTGGTTGAAATTGGGTTAGCCCTAGCTCAACCTGTCCAACCCACCAACCCGTCGCTATGGCCTATGATAAGTATTGATTTTACACATTTTTACGTTAAAACTACCCTAAAATCAGTGTTAATTAGATGCTTAAAGTGTCCTTATTAAATTGAATTTAGTATTTTATTGTTTGCAATTAAATTAAAGTAAAAAAACAAAAAAAAAGAAACAAAACAACAAGGCCTTTATAATATATGTTATTAATTATATTTAAAAGGGATAATTGCATCAAAATGGAACAAACTTTGGTCTGATTCCTATTTTGGGGAATAAACTTTTAAAACTATCATTTAAGGGTGTAACACAAAGTTATCATTTATTTAAGGGTCTTGTTTACCTGTTAGGTAACCGATTACCTTAGTATGACGTGGCAAATAAAAAGAATTACATAATATTCACATCATCAACTAATTTTCTCAAATCAAAATTATTATTATAACAATATGATGATAAATCTTTGAAGATGAACATGAACCTCATTAGATAAACATAAATCAGAATCAAACATTATTTCACAAAAAAAAAAAAAAAATCAAACACAACTTCCTTTATTTAGATCAGATTCGTAAAATACAAGAACCTAAATCAGAATCTAAATACAAATAAAAACCCTAAATCATAAGTGTATAAGATGTTTATACAATTAATTCTTGAAGTTTCTGATACATAGAAAAAAAATCAAAACCGGAAATCAGATCTTTAAAATCAAAAAAATAAAACCCCAAAAAATTTATACAAACCCGTTTTGTATTTAGTTGCAAATCAAATCAAAACCCTATATATTTATCTGCAACTGCTTTAAATCGATATGTTGATGGACTGTTTTCAATCGACAAATACGTCGGTTTCGAAATCAAAAGCCTCTGTTGATAGCTTCTTCAAGCTCGTTGAGTCGAGGTGTTAAAGATTCCTTCGTTGTTTAATCACGAAGGATTCCTTCGAAATCAAAAGCGCCTGTTTAATCGTTGAAGATTCCTTCGTTGTTTAATTACACTGAAAAGATGATGAAGATGAAGCGGCGAGGATGAAGATGGTGAGGACCAGATGAGGCGGCGATAGTTTCTTAGGGTTGTTTAGGGTTTTTTTAATGCTAAGGATTTGACAAATGTTTTTTTACTATTTTTAATATTATAAAACTATACAAAAATATTAAATTAAAATATCGTAATTATCTCTCACTTTGAATTTTAATTTGTAAATAATAAAAGATATATGATATGTCATAATTTTGGTTGCCTTGTCATCATTTTACATTTATTTTTTATAAATTTAATTATGACATGTAATTTTAGTTGGCAAATACTTGATCCATGTCATCATTAGCAGGTCAATTAGTCAATCATACCCTTAAATAAACGATAACTTTGTGTTACACCCTTAAATAATGGTTTTAAAAGTTGATTCCCTAAAATAAGAATCAGACTAAAGTTGATTCCATTTTGATGCAATTTCCCTATTTAAAAAAGAAAAAAAGGTTGCTTATGTTTGTTTGGTTTCATGGACACCATATTAAGGAAACAAGGAAGAAAAGAAAAAAAAGTCAGTCCAAGCAGCCCAAATCGCAGGCCCAAAAAGAAAAGAAAAAAAAAGGAAAGATCCATGAGTGTTGTGCGTGTGCCCCACCCGAGGGAGATACTGTTCGATCCCGATTTCGAGAACTCGACGAGTTTCCCTTGCGTATAGCCGCATCCCATCCGCTTTAGACACTGTTTCGATGTCAAATTTCAGTTTCGTGTGGTTCTCGTGCGACAAAACTCCTAGCTCAGTCGCGTTAGCAAAAATTGAGCAACCATGTTTTTTTTTCCAAGTGGTTTTCTTCCATGGGGTGTAAATGGGGCTCCTTAACCATCGACAAGAGGGGAATTGATCAATTTCAAGGGAGAAAAAAAATCCAAGAACGAGGGGAGTTGAGTTTTTCATATTTGAGGAGTCGATTTTGGAGTATTTTCTAGGGTTCTTCGTCAATTTCTCCATTTCATTCAAATTGTAAGTTTATATAACTCTAGATATGAGTAGCTAGTTTTCTAATTCCTAGCAATGGGTAGTTAATTGACTATGAATGTGATTATATTGAGACTTGATTTGGTTTTATAATCATTTGATTTAATTTGTGCAATCCTTGTATCTTTTTTATTCTTCAATTTAAGTTTGATTTTGTGAGTTGGGTCCCCTTGCTTTGTCTTGCTTAAATTTGAATTGCTAAAGTGATTTTTGAATCCATAACTATTCTTGAATATCTTTTGGTAGCAAGCAATACCCGACTGATAAGTGTGTCAATTGCGTGTATTTTTTTTTTTGGAAGGGTGTCCTAGGCCAGGGACGGACATTACATGGTGGTAATGGTGGCACGTGCCACCGTATTATTTTCTCCGGCGAATGGTAAAACTTTTTAGGTTCGTGGAAGGTACAACCGTATCGTTTTGGAAGATGCTACCGTATTATTTTGGAAACTTCAAGAAGGTGCAACCATACCTCGTAATCAACCAAAAAAAACCCCTCTCGAAATCAACCAAAAAACCGGGAAAAAAACTCTTGAAATCAACCAAAAAATCCCTCGAAATCGATAAAAAAAAACTAAAAATCCATCGAAATCAAGCAAAAAACTTTAAAAAATCTCTCGAAATGGTGGAATTAAGCTAAAAACACATCAGAAAATATTGAACGTTAAAAAGATGAAGACATGCCGATAAAAACCGTGCTTTTTGTAATTATTTTTTGTTTATATTATATGGTACCACCGTATGAAAAAATTTATAGGTCCGTCCCTGTCATAGACTATGCCTAGACTAATCTCTTGGCAAATTATGACTGTAAGACATCAGATTAAACCTAAGTGGCCACATGTTGTGTATGTCTAGATTCGAACCCTTGACAGATGTGATATTCCACCACATCCCCCAATGTCTTAACTAGTACGCCACAACCCTTGTGGTTGTCAATTGTGTGTATTGTAGGATGGCATAATCTAACTTAAATGATCGGCGTCCGACTAATGGTCAATTATTGGTTAGTTTCGTATTTGTATGAACTTAATGCGATTGACAACTGAATTCCAAGTCTGTGACTAGGTTAAATTAGTTGATTAGAGACTAGTTGTTGGGATGCTTGCACTAGTCACGTTTTAATAACAAAAGGAATATTGATGCGTGTTGGTATTCAAGTTGATTTGATATATTTTGAGAAAATATTTTGAATGAGTCGATGAACATAATCTAAATGATTAGTTGATTGGTGCGCATTGCTAATCTCTTTTATTATTGTTTAACGTCCTTAATTATTTTTGCATGCTTAGTTTAATTATAAATTACCCCCACCCCCCCTTTTCTATTTAATGTTTTCGGTACTCTTGCACGTGAATTCGTCTTACATTTAAGGTTAGTACCAAGTCCCTCAGGAGACGACTTTACTTACCATTATTGCAAATTAGGTTGTAATACGAGGTAATAGGATTTATTATAATTTGTTGGACTCGACACTGGCCACGCTAATATATAATATTTATAAGATTTTGTTTATAAGGTCAGGTTCAGAGAAAAACCTCAAAAAAACGGAAAGCTGAAAAATACACTGAGCCCTTAATCTGGATAGTATGCACTTGTGCATACAAGTCATTTGTAACATACACACGTGCATACATCATTTACCTGTATGCACAAGTACATAACGTCCAGATGAAGGATTACTAAAATGTTTTTCAGTTTTCCGTTTTATTCCGGTTTTCCCTGAACCTCCCTCTTATAACAATATATATATATATATATATATATATATATATATATAGGGAGAGGTTCATTTGAGAAATGATAAATATATGAGAAATAGAGAAGTAATCTTAGCCATTCATCTGGTCAACATTTGCGGCTTTGACCGCGAAACACCGGATAATTCCTTGTGTGGTCTATAGAAGGTAGAGGGGTAATTTCGTAAAATACACGGGATGAGTTCATATATGAATCTGTATGAATCACAAAGATTCATATATGAATCTGTTAATTAGTTCAACTGATTCATATATGAATCTTTGTGATTCATACAGATTCATATATATATGAATCACAAAGGTTCATATATGAATCTATTAGTTAGTTCAACTGATTCATATATGAATCACAAAGGTTCATATATGAATCAGTTAAAAGAGTTCAGTTGTGAATTGCACTGGTTCATATATGAACATATAGTTCATATGTGAATTATACATGTTCATATATGAACACAGCCCGTGTGTTTTGTAAAATTTACGAAATTATACTTCTATTTTTGGGATAGCCGCAACTTTTGACCAGTCAAAGCCGCAACTTTTGACCGGTCAAAGCCGCAATATTTGACTAGTCAAATCCGATCTTGACCATATGAATGACTAGAATTACTTCTCTATTTCTCATATATTTACCATTTCTCAAATGAACCAAACACTATATATATATATATATATATATATATATATATATATATATATATATATATATATATATATATTGTTATAGTTTACTTTGTCGATTTGTTTAAATATTATATGTATCTTCAAAGTTGTAGAAGTTTTAAGGTTGTGTTGAGAAGAAAAAAATTGAATACAATGGGTGGTTTGTTTTTGATGTTCCCACAAAGTCGTACTTGATTAATGATTTGGACGAGACATCTATTATTCAAACTTTTGAGATTTTTCAAAACCGTCAAAATTAAGTTGGATTATAAAAATATCACAAACCGTCCAACCTAACCCGTTTTAACTCTTAGGGTGCGTTTGGTTTGCGGGAATGGATTGGAATGAATTGGATTTCAAGTAAGGATTTGGATTTGGAGGGATTTGGATTTGGATTTGGGGGGATTTGAAATCCCTTCATGTGTGTTGGATAAGAATTTGAAATCCATCAGGCTTTAGGGCGCGTTTGGTTTGCGGGATTGGAATGAAATGGATTGGATTTCAAGAAAGGATTTGGATTTGGAGGGAATTGGATACGGGGGGATTTTAAATCCCTTCATGTGTTTGGTTTGTAGGATTTGGAATGGATTTCAAATCCATTCCTTTACAAGTCTTGTTTGGTTTGTAGGATTTGAATTTGGATTGAGTTTTTTTTAATTATTTTTTTGTTTTATAAACAATTTATTTTTATTGGTAAACGTCAGATTTGGATCGATACAATTTGACGTTTGGATCAATGTTTTAAAAACTGGGTCGGCCCGGCCGGTCGAACCGGTGAAGAGACCGGGTTTATGCCATTTTATGACCCGGATTGAACCGGTCGGTTCTATTAAAAAATCGGTTGAATCGGTCATAACGAACCGGTATCGAACCGGTTGACCCGGTAACAAAAGTTAAAAACGAATAGTCCAATAGGCAATACGTATTAGCGTTAAAAACCAACACTCCAATGTCTCAAGATCCATGATAGGTTTGATCGTTATATTTCGTTTGGATGTATTTGAATTGATGAAAAACTTATGCTTATGTGTGTTTATTTAATGTTTTTGGATTAATGTAAAACTTGTTCTTATGTGTTTTTTTAATGTTTTAACTTGTGGACATCAATATTTTGGTTATATATATATGCATGAAAATGAAAAATAAAAATAAATTCTTGAAACCGGGTTGAACCGTGACCCGGTTACCACACCGGTTCAATCAAAAAACCGGTTTTTAAAACATTGGTCTGGATCACGCTTTAGAATCCGTCGGATTTGGATTTCAAATCCAGGCCCAAAGCCAAGGATTTCCAAATCCATCATATGAGGGATTTCAAAATGGTCAACGGATTTGAAATCCGGTCAACGAAATCCTTTCCTGCAAACCAAACGCATTATTGGAATGGATTTGAAATCCAAATCCCTCCAAATCCATTCCAATCCCGCAAACCAAACACGCCCTTAGAATCCATCAGATTTGGATTTCAAATCCAGGCTCATTGCAACGGATTTTGAAATCCATCATGTAAGGGATTTTTATATGGTCAACGGATTTCAAATCCGGTCAACGAAATCCATTCCTGCAAACCAAACGCAGGATTGGAATGGATTTGAAATCCAAATCCCTCCAAATCAATTCCAATCCCACAAACCAAACGGGACCTTAGACATAGATAAAGAACCACAAATATAATTCATTCTGTATAAACTCTAATCTACTTTCTTTTGTATCAAGAAAATATTATCATTTTAATTAGTCTATTTATTTATATTAATTTTTATATGTTAAAATACAATGGCACAATATCATAAATAATTTATTATTACAAGTCATAAAAGAAAATATAAATAAATCCAATACAATAAACATGTTGGACTCTATTTGAAATACCGACAAAAGAAAATGTCGATTTCCTATTTTCCATTATCCTAAACCATCTTCTCCTTTAAATTAAAAACGTAAGCGATCACGTCAAAATATTCCACACTTTCGATGTGGTCGGCGGTGGTTCAGAACGGTGGTCGATGGTGGTTCCGATCGGTGGTTCAGAACGCTGGTCGACGGTGGTTCCGATCGGTGGTGGTCAACGGAATTTGGTGGAATGTGTGGAATTCAATTCCATTCCATGGAAAACCAAACGTCTGAAAGGAATTTGGTCAACAGAATTGATCATTCCAATTCCTTCATATTCCATCGGAATCTTGCGAACCAAACGCCCCGTTAGAGGAGTTGAGTTCGATATATCATATGATTATGATCCAACTGTTTGATTTTATTAACTTAGATATATGACCTACTTTTGTGTTCTGTCACATTCTATGAAATCCGGTTTCCCCAGTCACCGAAATGTGTTGTTTTAGGTATTGAGTTTTAGTATCCATGTTTTCGGTGACGTTATATATATATATATATATATATATATATATATATATATATATATATATATATATAGCCTTAAGTTCATTTGAAAAATGATAAATATATGAGAAAATAGAAAAGTAATCCTAACCATTCATACGGTCAACATTTGACTAGTCAAATATTTCGGCTTTGACTGGTTAAAAGTTGCGACTTTGATTGGTCAAAAATTGCGGCTATTCCAAAAATAGAAGGACATTTTCGTAATTTTTACAAAATACACGGGATGTGTTCATATATGAACCTGTATAATTCACATATGAACTATATGTTCATATGTGAATAAGTGTAATTCACATCTGAACTCTTTTAACTGATTCATATATGAACCTTTGTGATTCATATATGAACTAATTAACTGATTCACATATGAACTAATTAACTGTAAGTTCATATATGAATTAGTTGAACTAATTAACAGATTCATATATAAACTAATTAATTGATTCTCATATGAACTAAGTAACTGATTCACATATGAACGTATAGTTCATATGTGAATCATATAGGTTCATATATGAACTCATCTCACGTATTTTACGAAACTACCTATCTACATTCTATAGACCATGGAAGGAATTATCAGGTGCTTCGCGGTCAAAACCGCAAATGTTGACCAGATGAATGGCTAAAATTACTTCTCTATTTCTCATACATTTACCATTTTTCAAATGAACCTATCCCTATATATATATATATATATATATATATATACACACATACACATATATTTAAAAGAGTCGGGTTCAAACGAGAACGATACATATTTAAAAAAACACGAGAACGGCAAATCACATACAAAATCATAATTGATTTTACATTAGCGGGGAAGTCGTGCAAAATCACGGTACGCGGACGACTTTTGCCGCGACTTAAGGTCGCGGGAATCACATGTAAAATCACTTATGATTTTGTATGTGATTTGTCGTTTCGTGTTCTTTTAAATAGGTATCGTTCTCGTTTGATCATCTCTTTCTCTCTCTCTCTCTCTCTCTATATATATATATATATATATATTTATCCATGATTTATGGGTTGAGTATTATGCTTTACCCATGTTTGGGTGTTTCGGGATATAAAGTTTTATCCGTGCTTTCATAAATTGGGAATTCGAATTCTATTCATGTTTTGAGCGAGTTTTGGGTTGCATCACTTCATGAATGAATGTTTTGTATTGGGACGTTCATCTTTAAAATAAAGTGTGTTATTGGAAAACGGGTCGTTTTCATATTTAAAAGAAATAATTTTGAAATATTATGATTTAAGTTGCATTCTTTTCTTTTAGCGATATATTAATCATGTTGAAAATTCTTGAACTCACTAGGTGTTAGCCTAATCTTTTTATTTGTCAACATGTGCATCATGTTCCGGTTGATGAATGGTACTAGCGACACCGTGAAGATATTAGTGCTAGTTACATGCACGAGAGAGAATAGCTTGGGTGAAGTCTTCCGCACATTTGGAGATAGCAATGGTTGATGTGTTTAGTAACACCCGACCTTTAATTAGTCCTTATGTAAGATTTTTTTTTTAATTTTGTTGATGGTTAAATATAGAATCATATTTCAAGCATGGACTCGTCATAAGAGATTTTATCCTTATTTGAGGTATTATTAAAAAATTTAAATTAGTTGTTATTTCCAAATTTGAGGGTGTTAGATATCTCAATTTTTGTAAAACTATCATTAAACTTACCTTAATGGTCTTGTTGGTTAAAGTTATGTCAATCACCAAAATTATACTACAATTGTCAACAATCCCTATTAAACAGTGATCATCAATATCTCTTCCCTTCTTTTATAACCTTTATTTATAAGTCTAAATCCCATCTTGTCATTCTTCAAAATTGGGATATCAAAACTGAATCTCAATAATTCTCGTAACAACACTTAATGGGCGTTTGGTTCGTAGAATAGAATTTGATGGAATTGTACATCATTTGAAGAAATTGTAATGGAATTTGACCACACATTTGGTTGGATGGAATTGGAATGAAATTGTTAAAGGAATTAGAATCTTTGGGATATCCCATGGAATGGTGAAATCCTTAATATAAGGAATCCAAAGGATTCCTACATTTTCATTATGTGAACCAAACATGAGATCTGGAACTGGTTAAAGGGATTATCCATTTCAATTCCTTAAAATCCATGAACCAAACATTCCCTTAGGGGGCATTTGATTCAAATAGTGGAATTTGATGGAATTGGAATCCATCTAAAGAAATTTAATTTTGAAGGAACTTGAATGGAATTTGATGGAATTCGACCACGCATTTGGTTGGTAGGAATTCAATTCCTTCACCTAAGTCAATGAATGATAATTTTTTTTAAATTGTGGAATTTAATGGAATTCAAATGATTCCATCATTTCCATTACGTGAACCAAACATTAGATTTGGAATTTGGTCAAATGAATTATACATTCCAATTCCTTCCGATTCTTTCAAAATCCATGAACCAAACACCTGCTCAGAGCGTCTCCAACAACTTCTCCAAAATGGAGAAGTAAAAAGTCAAAATCTTTAAAAAAATCACCTTCATCTTCAACAGATTCTCTATTTTGGAGATTACACAATTAATTATATTATTAAAATATTCAATACAATTCATAAAATATTATTTCTCTCTCATAAACATTTAATTTAAAGCAATTTCATTGGTGGAAGGAATAAAAAATTATTTCTGTCTCATAAGTAATCATTTTTGGAGATATCTCCAAAATTTGAATCATCTCTCCCTAATTTCTCCATTTTTTAGAGGGTTTTGAAGAATCTGTTGGAGCAAAAATTTCCAAAAATCCCCATTTTAAAGAAGCTGTTAGAGATGCTATTAATGTTCTTAATCGTACTTGTCATACTCCGTACTTCCGCTTTAGAAAAGTCATTACAATGATCAATACTTAATCGTGAAATATTATTAACCTTTCAATAATTCGTTGCTATTAAATAAAATCATATTCTATCACACTATTCACATAATACCAAATACTAAAATAATTACTCCTTTATAATCCAATCGTCACATTTTAAAGCCAAATACCTTAAATTAATATATAATTTGATATTATTAATTATAATGTCTTTTAATCAGTTTAGACTTTAAATAACTCATTTATCTTAATCAACCACTTTAAACGGTTATTTACTAAACGTTTATCTAGAAATTGTTTACCGACTCATTTTATATTATCGAATGAACATGATTAAGATTAATAACCTTACCCGGTAAGAGGCTAAGAGCAATAACAAGGACCGAGAGTCTTACCAGGTAAATGAGAGTAAAGACTCTTATCTGGTTTGCGCTTATTAAATAAATATGTTGCATATGAATGATTCTGTTTTAATGAACTAAAATCTTACCAGATAAGTTACGTGAAAATATTAATTATTACTGATAAAGTGATAAATGTTTACCAAATAAGCGTTGAGAAAAAGCCCCTAAATTGGCTAACCATATCTAATTGCTAAAACAGTTTCCAAGCCCAACTTTGTAGCCCAAAAATAATTAACAATGATTTGGGATCTGCTAATTTCGGCCCATAATAGTTAAGACCCAACTAGAGGCCCAAATATGTATTTTCTTGATCGGATCCGGATACGATGAAATAGTCTTGGAGTTTGAGGGTGTTTGGTTAGAGGTAGTAAACAGTAATCAATTGGAATAATAATAAAAGAAAATGTTTGATTTTATATAATACTAAAAATTTTGAATCTATTTTATGTACTAATTTTTAAACTATTATTGTATGCTAAACAAAATTGGACCCCTAATTTTTTTAGCCCTAAAGATACGTATGTCCCGCCCTTACAAATCCATATGTAATATCAAGGTTCTAAATGGTGTGAGGCGTGATATGGCGGTAAGGCCAAACCTCAAGTCGCGTGACTTATGACGTTAAATTTCTAATTCATATATCTATACATATAATAAATAAGTAACTAGAAAGACACGTGTCGGCTTCTGATGAGCCAATTTTTTTCATTTTCCCGCCTAAATATGTATCTGGACGCATTTTACATCATAAGTTCATTTAGCACATCCACATTCATTATTCTTTAAATCTTTCCTTAATTCAATTTTTTTAATTTATATCTTATATTTACTATCCTTATAATTAGGTATGTAGTTTACTTTTAATCTCTTACTTTTTTATTTTTCATTTTAGACTCTTATCATATAAACATAAATAATATATATGAACTAAAATGCAAATAAAAAACATTTTGTTTTTTACAAATTATATCATTGTAATCGTTTCGTCAATATTTTCGAAATGAGTCTAATATTGAATACTTTTGAATTTAATTATATTATTAAATATCATAAATATATATGAATTAATGTGTTGTGATTAGTATGAGATTTGTTAAAATTAGTATGAGATTTGATACAAATAATCACTAAATTGTCGTAATTTTCTTTTTGTAATTTCATATCAATTTTAACTATGTATTTTTCCATAATTTCATTTACGTTATATTATAAATTTTGTTTTATAAATTCTTAATATTTATTCATATTTTTTATTATTTTTTTGCAAAACATCCCTTGTAAAAACTGCCTAAAACACGGACATTTTGTAACCAACTGCAAAAAAACAACTCTGAAGGGAAAAAACTTGAAAAAGTAACATCGTACTTTCGATGATCATTCATTTCTGCAAGATAAGTTTTCTGGCATGATTTAATTTTTTAAACTACCCCGTGTAATACACGGGGTCGAACCTAGTAATATTATATATAAAAACATATGTTTTGTACTGTTACTCAATGAGTCAATGGTAATAAGCAAGTTAAATTACGTTATATATTAAAAACTAACAAATAAAACATTAAAAACGTACAGAAAAATCAAATATCGTATTACGAAAACTGCGCATTAGGTCATGGCGTGCCACAGGCTTAGCGTGGCGTAAGACATAAGCCTTGTGTCACGATGCACCATGACAACTGTGCGACGAGTTTTTTAGAACATTATGTAATATTGATTAATGAAATTGGAGTATGAAAAAAATAATACTATTCTAATATAAATAATAAATATTGGTTTCTAGTTTATTCAATTATAATAAGTTTTTTTCTTCATTTATATTCAACTAAGTTTTTCATGTCATTAAATTGATTTGTTATTATCATGATACATTTTACAAGTAAATAAAATAAATTTTATAAAAATGATTTGTTATTATCGTGATACATTTCACAAGTAAATACAACAAATACTAAAATTAACAACAATACTTATATAAAAACAAATTGCAGTAAAAATATAGTAGTAATAGTATAGAGTCCTTTATTTTATAAATTCAATAATTCGTGCAAACTTACAAATAGGTTTTCATATGTTATTTCATATATGAAACAACATGTGTTAAAATACAATGTTTATGCACTTTTGTTTTATATGTGAAACCTTGAGGCCTATTTTTTTTTCTTTACACACAAATAGTCCTGAAAACAGTTAATATTAATCAGGGTTATAATTGAAAAAAATGTTAAAAAACTCTCGAAACGCAACTTCAAGTAGAGTTTCAATAATATAGCTTATAATCTACTTTTTGGCCATTTAAATGTGCCTTTTGAAATAAGCTAAAAAATAAGTTAGCGTTTTTTTGTCATGTATGACCTAAATTTAATAAAAACAACTAATAATATAAAATCAGATGTGTTGTCGTTGTTATATTTCTTTGTCTATTTTAATACTATGTCGGCCTTTGAAAAAAAATATAAAATTAGATAATTAATATTTGCCAAACAAGACAAATTAATGTTGCAACTTTAGACATTATTTTATAGGGAAAAAATTTATAAAAATCCAACAAACTATTCCATTTTGAATGATTAAATCTTTGAATTATTTTTTTGAACGAAAAAACCATTAAACTTTTATATTTTGAATTATTAAGTCTTTGAACTATTTTTTTGAATAAAAAACCATTCTCATTTTGAATGAAAAAACCATTAAAAGTTCTCATTTTAAATGATTAAGTCTCTGAACATTTTTTTCAATAAATTAAATCATCGAGCTTTTAAAAATTGGTTACTTACATCATTTTAACAAAAAAAAAAACTAACTGTAACCGGTTATCTTTTGATTCTTTCTCTTTTGATAGATTAAAAAAAGGGAGATCGATGGCAGAGCCAACAACGTGTTAGGCGATATGGAGAACGAACAATGTTCGGGCTACGGGGAGTGGCGAGGCGGAGCGATACGATTGTTTGTGAGGGGTTTTAATGACGTACATTTGAGAACGGTAAAATTGATTTAGATTTGTTTTTACTTTAAAATCTTCATTATCAGTTTCAGGTATCTTTAAAAAAGATAATAAATTTTTAAAAGTTCGATGGTTTATTTATTCAAAAAAAATGTTTACAAACTTAATCATTCAAAATTAGAAAGTTTAATGGTTTTTCATTTAAAAAAATAATAATTGAGATACTTAATCAATCAAAATGAGATGGTTTATTGGGTTTTTTTTTTAACTTTTTCATATGTTATATAATACATTTATTAAAATTAATATCTAATTTTAATTACTTAAAACTCTCAAAATATAAAACGAAATAAAAAATAGAAGGTTTAAGACACGTGACGACGTGGTCACGTGAAAGAGGTAGCGGCGCAACCAATCTTGGGGTTAGGAGCGAAGGCCTACCAGTAGGAGCTGGACCCTACACCACGTGATTGTCACCCTTTCCATTAAAATGATTAAATTTATTTAAATAAATTTATTGTTAGACATTTTTATTTTAAATAATTAAGTTTTTAAATGACTGAACATTTTTTTATATAAATAAATCATTAAATTTTTAGAAATTTACCACATACATTCTTTTAAACCAAAAAACTACTTATAATCATCTAGAAATATTTCCTTTAAAAAAAAAAGCATCTAGAAATATTTTAAATTAAAAAAAAATCTACATCAATTTTACTTAGGGGTGTACAGAAAACCGTCAACCCGTGAAACCCATCCAACTAACCTGCTAACAACCCAATTAAACCCAACCCGTCAAACCGCCAACCTGCAAACCGTCATTTAAGAGGGTTGAAATTGGGTTAGGCCTAGCTCAACCCGTCCAACCGCCGCTAATATACAATTTATATATAATTATATATATAGAGAGAGGGAGGTTCAACGGAAAACCTCAAAAAAATGGAAAACTGAAGAACACTCTATAGTCATTCATCTGAACGGTATGCACTTGTGCATACAAGTAATTTATAACATGCACACGTGCATATGCACAAGTGCATAATATGCACATGTGCATAAAAACCAAAAAACTAATTAATCACTTGTATGCACAAGTGCATACCGTCCAGATGGAAGGCTACCAGGGTGTTCCTCAGTTTTTCGTTTTTTGAAGTTTTCTCCTGAACCTGAACCTGAACCTGAACCTGACCCTATATATATATATATATTGTTCGTTTAGTTAAATGAAATGAACAATGGTCTCGTCTGTTTATTTACGTTCGTAAATGCTCGTTCATTTTTATTCGTTTACGTTTGTTTATATATTAGATATATAACAACCCAAAACTTAACACTAAAGCAGTCTATTAATTAATAAATTTCGCCAAAAACGGCCCAAAATAACATCAATCAGAAACTTAAATGTATGCTAGGTTTGCATTAATACAACCTATTACAACTGAGACCGAAGAAAACTAAATGCTAATAGGAGGTCTTCTATCCCGGATTCCGATCAAGCTTTCTCCTTACCCTTGCAAGAATTTCCTATCTCACGACGACCTGAAAAGGTTTTAGTTTTGAAAGAGCGAGAGTTAGACCAACGGTCTAGTGAGATCCCTCAAAATATAGTCCAAACACAATTTACAAAAAGATTAGAGTAAATCAAACTTCTCAGTTTTGAAAACATAAACCACATTTATAACTCGCTTCCGGCACACACTACTGTCACTAGGAGTGACAGCGTGTCTGTCTCATACTGCCTTAGATGGGACACACCCCCATATAGCATAAACGGGACCCCCCCCGGTATGAGTACAGGCGGGCAACACCTCCCGACTTTGGCCGCTCACAATTAGGGATGGTAACGGAGTGAGTTTAGGGCGGGTATCGCATTCCCCGTCCCCGTTCCCCGGCGGGTACGGGGATCCCTATCCCGTCCCCAGTCTGTAAGGTGGTCAAACCCTGATCAAACCCGGTTAATCCCCGGTCCTCTCCCCATCCCCGTCCCTGTTTCAGACCCAACCCCCGACAAGCTAATGTTCCCTTCCAGCAGATTCAACTGCCACACACACAGTAGGTTGTAGAACCCAAGGGAAGTCTAATTAAAACAAAATATCAGAGGTAGATGCATAATAGAACTAGTGTAATAGCAATGAAATAAAAAACCAAATCAATATCATATCCCAAACGCCCAAAAGAATGGTGTAAAATTGCTATATGTATCTAATGTAGAGGATGGAACTACTTGGAGGCTGGAAATAACAATGGAGGATGGAACCTACCTGTAAATAACATTGGTGCTAGACAAGGGGTGGTCGGTGAGGACTCGAAGTCGGAGTCGACGAGGGCTCTGCAGCTCTGCCTCTGGAATTTAAAGTCGAAGACTCGAAGTTGATG
Source organism: Arctium minus (assembly GCA_954870635.1). NCBI lineage: Eukaryota > Viridiplantae > Streptophyta > Magnoliopsida > Asterales > Asteraceae > Arctium > Arctium minus. The sequence continues at coordinate 63,745,497 of OX941093.1, forward strand.
CCTTTGGATTCTGGAATTCGAAGTCGAGAGCTGGAGTGAGGGAGTCTGGATGTCGGACGCTGCTGGAATTCGAAGTCGAGGAGAGTAGGAGAGGTCGATGACTGAGTCTGTGTAGAGAGGATTGGAGGCGCCTAAACCTAATTTAGAAAAATAATACTGTAAATAACAATATAACATATAAAATAAATAAATAATACATTACATATATATACCGGGTACGGGGCGGGGCGGGGGACATGTTACCCGGCCCCGGCCCCGACCCCAACCACGGTTTAAGGCTACCGGGGATTCCCGGCCCCGACCCCGGACACGTTTTAGCGGGGAATCCCCGACCCCGTTCAAGGCGGGTGAACCGGGTTCCCCACCGGGTCGGGGCAAATCACCATCCCTACTCACAATAAAGTATGCATACAATTAACCATCAATAAAACATAAACAACATTAAAAGGAACTCACATATATACAGCCCGCGTAAATAAAGACATGTCTTAAAATAACTTATTTATGTCTTAAATAGTTAAAACACCACGATCATTTAATTAAAGAAATCCACATGCGTAAATAACTTCATAAACTTACGAGGCTTTAAGTTCAGAAAAACTCACCTGTGGTCCGTGCTAAAGAAACCCGCGAACTATCGCTCTTAAAACCTACGATGATACCGACGAAACCGATAAAACACATCACTCAACGAGCCTTAAATTCTTTAAACATCCCGAATAAGGCTACTGTGCAACACCCCCGACAAAACCCGATCCTCGGACCCCCCGAGCTCCCCCGACTCCCGGGGTCACGGACCGAGGTCTCATCGACCGAGGTCTCGACCGGGGTCTCGCCCACCCAGGTCTCGACCGGGGTCTCACTCGACCCAGTCCACCTTCGACCGGGGTCTCACTCGACCCAGGTCCACCTTCGACCGGGGTCTCACTCGACCCAGGTCTACCTTCGACCGGGGTCGCCCATTTCGCCCGGGGGCAATTCTGGGTTATCGAACAACCCCAATATTTAGAACTCAGACATTGAATGCGCAAACAAACGATTTCTAATCCCATTAAAATGGAACAATAACCTTCCCTTAATCTAACCAATAACATTAAACAACAATGAATAAGGATTAAGGAGAACTATGGGTTCTTAATCATTCCAACCCCAAATTCACAAACAGACTCAAATCCAACATGAGGCATTCAATAACCAAAACCAAGAAGAGAATGAGATATGAACCTTACCTTGGAATTAATCGAACACTCTCAAAACTCTTTGATCCTTTTTCTTCTTCAATCGGTCCTAGCCTTTCTCCTTCTTCTCTCGTTCTCTTTAAGCCGCCAATAGAGTGAATGAGACAATCCCTAGGGTAAAACCCTTTTAATACCCTATTTACACTTAGCCCCCTTGACTTTGGTTTTAGACCACTTCTCACCCCTAACTCTAGATTTATTAAATTTACTTGGTTATTACAAGATATATTTATATAGTTTGACATTAATATGTAAAATGATTAATTGAATTAAATTTTTAAGATTCTTTTTTTATCCTCCTAAATTTACTGGTTTTTCATTTCGTTATGCTATTTTTTTAGGAACGAAACGATGATTAATGATGGTTGTTTTTTTGTCATTTGTTTACATTCGTTTATGTTCATTTATGTTTATTTGTTTACGTTCGTTTAATATCTTAACGAATAAACATAAATGAACACGAACAAACACATTTTTTTTAACGAATGAACATGAACACAAAAAATTTCGTTCGTTTACCATTCGTTTGTTCGGTTATGTTAAACGAACGAACACAAACAAGTCTCTGTCCATACTCGTTCGGTTCATTTACAACCCTAACAGTCGTACATGATTGATGATTTGGACGGTTTGGAACATCTATTATTCAAACTTTTGAAGTATTTGATTGATGATTCGAAGTATTTGGTTCTAAGACTTAAGGATTTAATTATATATTTATATGATTGTAATAACTAATAACTTCGTTTTGTATATATGTTTAGTATTTATCGTATTTCATTACTTAATTTTATGTATACTACCAAACCACTCAACCCGTAAGGGTTGGGTTATACTTTTGAAGGGGTTGGGTTGGGTTGAGATTTTTCCAAACAACCATAATTGGGTTGGGTTGTAAAAATGTCAAAAATCGCCCAACCCAACCCGTGTACACCCCTATTTTTACTGTTTCCAAACCCCTCGTACCCAACGGCATCACTCCTCCTTGTCACCCCCATCTCGTCTGTTTTTCATACCATTCATCATCGCCATTATCCTCTGTCATCGATCTTCCACTTTTTTATATATTTTTTTCATTCCCATTATTTACAACAACTTAATGGAATACGTATAAGACAAATCAAAGAAAAAAGAGGGAAAATTGAAAAGAAAAAAAAAGGATCAAAAAGAGGGAGATCGAGGACATCGGCCAACAACGGTGATGAGTGGTCATAGAGTGCGAACGATGATGGGGGTGGCAAGTGGCAACAATGAGGTTGGGTATGAGGGGTTTGAATGACATAGGGTTCGGGAACGATAAAACTGATTTAAGTTTTTTTACTTCAAAACTTTCCTAACCGATTATGTAACACCCTCAAATCTGGAAATAGCAACTTATTAAAAATTTCTAAATACATCAATAATTGATTCGTCTACAAACACAATTTAAGAATTAACCTCAATACATACATTCATTCTATACATACAATCTATGACAAGGATGGGTACTACTAAACCCAACAACAGTTACTAACTCCAACATGCGGAAGACTTCACCAACTACTTACTCTTGTGTAAGGCTAAGGCTCAACTCTTCGTGAGGCTACTAGAATTCGAACCCCCAACTGGAACCTGATGCACATGCCGACAAATAAAAGGTTAGGCTTAACGCCTAGTGAGCTCAAGAGTTTTAGCATGAACAACTATATCTTTAAAAGCAGGGAAACCAGTTTAAAGCGAAATCATTCGAAATAATATACTTTAAAATGGAAACGACACATTTTCCATAGTTGGCACTTTTAAAGACAATGCTCCCAAACACACATTTCTTATGAAACGATGCAACCCAAAACTCACCTAAAACGGGGTCATAGCTCGATACTCAAATGTGCCAAACTGTAAATGCTACGTCATGGAAAACCCGTAACTCGAAATAATACTCACACAACCATAAAATAGAATGAACTCGAAATATTAAAACGCGGACAATTAAATATCCAAAATACGACGGGCCGACGACGGGGGCTTCCCGTATCCGTTGAGAGTGGAGGAACACAAAAGTATGCCACTCATACAACGTTAATCGTATGACACTTCACGACACACAAGCCCAAGTGTCCCTACGACTCCCTTCAAGCTACACCAAAGAGTCAACTGACCTTAGCGATATATTAACGAAAATACCGCTCCAAGGCCCGGCCTAAGGGGAATACAACCAAGGCATTGCCCCACCCGGCGGAGGTCCAAAACGCCCATCCAATGGCTACACCACGCCATGATAGCACCACCCGGACTCAGTCCTCTTAGTGTACTCCTTGAACGGACAAGGTCATAAAACATGTGTCTCGGAGTCCAACCCCGTACCACCCAAATGACCATCAACAAGACTGACTCATGTGCCTATGGATCCAATGCAACACAGTCTAAAATTACCCGACTATACCTGAGTGACAACAACACTCGAGCCTGTAATTATAAATATGCAATAAAATGCATTAAGACGTAAACCATGAAATGGGACTCTACATCGAGTCATTAAACCCGGACAATTGTCCATAAGACTCTTTAAACCAACACCGAGCTAAAATGCTCAAAATCCATTTGACCAATATTTAATGGTCCCCCAAATAATGAAATGCCTTTAAACAACATTTACGAAGACACATACCTCACAGACGAGATTAACCCGAAACTCAACGCATAATGGGACCAAAGGTTTTCCAAAGGGTTTATGAATGCAAATACACCAAAATGCATATAACATGAAATAGACTCCATTTGTACAAAATCCTCGAAGGTGCATAAATCATAAGATAAATCTTGTTCAAAATCACCAAGACTACGTGAATCATGCTATTTAGTTGTCGAAATGTTCAAAACCTAATATAAGCATTTTAAGAGGTTAACACAACCAAAGTTTACTAAATATGAAAACTTGGCAAAATACCCACTCTTTGACATAAAGCCAAGTAAAACATATTTCTACTTCAAAATACATAAAACTTATCAGCAGTTAACCATTTTATATAAAACACTTTAAAATAAACATTTTGGCATGTACACCATTTTCGCAAATCAACTTGAACTCACCTTTCTAGATTTAGGCTAAATCTAGGTTTCACCCAACGAGCTCTTTTAAAGGCCGCCTGAATCCTCAAGCCGAAAACTTCCAAAACCTAGATCCAAACATTACAAACCATAAATACCCATACTCAACCATTTAGAAGCATTTCCCCCAAACAATATACCAAAAACCCCAAACGAGATCAAAACCCTAGTTTTCTCCAAAACTCACCAAATCCGAGATTTAAGAAACCAAACACTAAGAAACCATCAATGGAGCATTTATAACCTTAAATCAAAGAAGCTTACCACTAGAGATGACAGGACCTTCCGAGAACACCCAATCCAACTCTTCAACCCGAGCTCCCCAAACATCGAACTTGCATACTCCTTTATGAAGAATCCACCATGGATGCTTCCCAAACTGAGATTAAAGCTCCCAAAATCGCCAAGTGGAGAGGAGAGAAATAAAGATGGTGGCTAATGAGAGAAAACCCTAGAACCTGGGTTTAAAATCGACCAGATGACTCCCGTGGCCTTGGCCGCGACCTTGAAGTCGCGGGCCAAGTCGCGCGTGCTACAAAGCTGCGCACCACAGTGGGTTACGCGGGTTTAGCCGCGGCTTTGAGGTCGCGGGCTAAGCCGCGCGTGTCACTGGAGTCCCTTCCCACTTCTCGTGCTAAACCGCTCACCGACTTCTTCGCTCGGTCGATCGCTGACTGACTTCCCTAGCTAGTCATAAACCGATCTTTAGGGAAATTACGGGTGTTACAGATTAAATGCACTTTTTTTTATTAAAAGAATGTAGGTAACTGATTTCTAAAAGTTCTATGATTTATTTATTCAAAAACAATGTTCAAGGACTTGATCAATCAAAATGAGAAAGTTCAATGATTTTTTTCATTCAAAAAAGTTTAGGAACTTAATTATTCAAAATGGGGGCGTTCGTTGGGTTTTTCAAAACTTTCCCCTTAATTTTATAAAACTTACTTATATACTTATACTGCAGTTGTTGTATATAAATATTATATACTTCAAAAAAAACTCAGTAACTATATAGAGATTCGAAGTAATGATCTATGAAATGAGCATCAACGACTATCTTTTATTTGCGAGCTAATTTAGCTCTCAGTGTTTTTAATTCATAAACCAATCTTTGTCTATAAACAAAGTCCATGCCACATGACATGTATCGAGCGGCCCTACTGGATGCCAATTTTTTTGACAAGTCTTAAACCCTCATACAAAACCCTACTAAAAACCAACTGTAAACATGTTTAACAAGATCGTTTTAAATGTGTCTTTCATTTGGCAGACCTAAATAAAAGTTTTAGCGTGTCAAAATTCGACATTATGCTCTTCTTATTCAAGGTCCTTCGAAACAGTTGGTAGTTACTTAGTTTCATTTTGGAAGTCTTAACCTCCTTATAGTGGAAGCTCCCAACAATAAGTGACTTTCGATCCCACCCCTTATTGAAAACGAAACTAACAAGCAATCGGAAGTCGGTGTATGTACCAAAATGGCCACTGGTGTAATAACCGGGTTAAAATTAAAGAAATTAAAGTTTGGGCGAGAATTTGAAAGGTTCTTTTTAGAAGGGTCACTATGGAAAAATTTGGGAAAAAGGAGTTTTATTATACCCTAGAGACATCAGTGTGGAGGTGTGTAGCGACTGAGAGTTTGAGAGGGTCTCGGGGCGATTTCAGAGAAAGGTAGCGAGAAGAAAGAAATTCCTCAAGCAATCCAGGATTGGGCTTTGTGCTGCAATTTCAAGGTAAATTTCTTTAACTAGCAACCTCGTTAATGATATTGTTGCTTTTATCAGTTTAGTGTTTGGGAAATGGGTTCTGTTGAAACCGAGTTTGGGAAATTAGGATTTATTTGCTGAGTTTTATTAATCTGGGTGAATGAAGTTATAATGATTGAGATTGTAAATAAACTTTGTTGTTAAAGGGTGGGTTTAATTCGAGTGATGTCCAGTAAGCTGTGATTCTGAGGTCTCTGCAAATCGTATTTCTGGGTTTTTGTTCGAGCGATTAGCTCCGGTCGCGAGGTCAGTCGAGGTCGACATCGGTCGAGAGTTGATACCGGTCGAGGTCGACATCGGTCGGATTATATAGTCGTCGGTCAAGGGGGGGTCAAGATCCCGGTCGCACGTCTTCATCGGTGCACACCGGTCGACCGGATAGCACCGGTCGATGCTGTTGAAGAGGACTCGATCGTGAATTGTTAGCAGGTTCCGGTCGCAATTGAATGTCCCGTTCGGAGGTCACCATTCCGGTCACCAACTTGAGAAGGGTGGACCGAAGCCCACGTGCATTTAGTTAGAGCCACGTGTAGTTTTTCTTGGATTTTGGCTCAGTTAGTGGAATTCTTGATGTTGGACCTTAAGGTGATCGGCCCACATAATTGTTTTTGTAATTTATATAATCCATTTAATTATTTAAGGATTTGGGTATGTCGTCTTGAGTTAGGATTAGCGGGTTAAGTTCGGTCAAAGGATAGAGGGTGTTGGGATGAGGGGTTAAAGTCAATTTTCGCTAAAATAGATCGTATCGGAAATTCACCGGACGATGTCTTGTTTTATAGGTTTGGTTCGGGTTTAAGGTAGACGTAAAGCGTAAAGCAAAGGACACCAGGTGGGTTTTTCTAACTAAACCTTTTGATGACGAAAGCATGTGAAGTTTATATCAAACTTTGGTTTATTTATGATGGCATGATTTTATTAAACTGTTCAAGTGCGTTATAAATTGTTGATGTTTAAATGTATGCATACATTATTTGTGGGTTATGTGACCTAAGTCGGGGAGTGTGGCCTGCCTACTCGTGCCGGGGAGTGTGGTTCGTTTATGTCGTTGGGGGCGTGTCCCAACATTAAGGCAGCGCGAGTTAGACACATCGTCTTTGACGGTCGTGTGGTCCGTAGCGTGTTTTACTTATGTGCCATTATCAAATGTTGTTTTAATTCTGGAAAGTAATTTATTGCTTATCTGTTGAGGGAACTCACTAGGCCTATGGTCTAACCCTCGCTCTTTCAAAATTAAAATTCTTTTCAGGCCGTCGTGAGTTAGACAGGGCAGCTAAGGGCAAGGAGAAGGTTTAGCGGGGCGAATAGAAGATCGACATTTAGTTTAACCTTCTTTATCTCAGTTGTGTATAGGTTGTTTTATCAAACCTTGATTATTCTATTGTAAGCTTGGGACCGTTTTGGCATGGATTATTATTAACTGTTGGTATTTTAATATTAAGAATTAATCTGTTTGTTGATTTCTGGTTGGGTTGTTATAGTTGGTATCAGAGTCATAGTTCAAGGGATCTAGGCGACCAGTTGGGCTTAGACTTAAACTTAGTGAGTGAACCACAACTGAGATTATAGGATGGCCATAGGAAGTCGGGTGATAGAGTAGTGAGGACTAACATGTAAGGTAAATTTAGAATTACATCTGGCCAGTGTAATTGTAAATTTACAGGTACATGTGCGTGCTTAACTTGCTTTATTGCTTTGGGGGTTACCTTAATGGAGTTTTCGTTGGTGTTTTAATTGTAGCTATGTCGGAAAGAGTAACTAGGAGCAGATCAGTGCCAGCAGTAGAGGTGGCACCTGTTAATGAAGTGGTTGAGGATGGACCAGTTGCTCCTCCTCAAGCAACTGCTACTCGAGGGAAGGGTCGCGGATGACCTAAAGGGAAGACAACGAAGAAAGCGACCACTAATCTCAAAACAATCCATGAATTGTGTTTTGGAAAAGAATTGATCTGATATCTCATTAGTGTTTAGTGTTGATCTTCAATTAAGATTGATCTAATGGTAGAGACCGTTTCTTACCTTTTTACCGTAAATTTCATTTTCACCAAAACCCAACCCTATAACAAAAATGGACTAAAGTATATTTTTTTTTAGAACTATGTAAAATGAAAATATATTATTGTAAAGAGTAAATTACTATTTTCATCGGTTCGACTTTTGTTCTTATGTGTTAGAAGTTGGATATGAATGAAGAACACGATGAATATACCGAAGGTTTAAAACCTCGATGTATTGATAGAGAGAAAACTTACAATACTGAAAATAATATTATGAGAGTAAACTAACCTAGATTACATAATACAACAAATATATACGTAGACTAAATGGGCTTGGGCCCTAACATGGGTCTGGGCCTCTATATACATTAACATCCCCCCTCAAACTCAATCGGGAGAAGAATGAAACAGATTGAGTTTGGAAACAAGATCACGAAACCGTCCTGGTAAATGAGCTTTAGTAAAAATATCAGTCGGTTGATCAAGAGTCGAAATAGGAAGCAGTTGAATAGTCTTACGAGTCACATGTTGACGAACAAAGTGACAGTCAATTTCAATATGCTTCGTGCGCTCGTGGAATACATCATTGTGGGCAATCTGAATGGCACTGTTGTTATCACACCACAATGAAGTTGGAGACTGTTGAGGAGCCCCCATGTCAGAAAGAAGCCAGCGTAACCACACAAGTTCTTGAGCTGTGTCAGCTAGTGCTCGATATTCAGCTTCAGTGCTGGATCGAGCTGTGAGTGATTGTTTCTTGCTGCGCCAGGATATAAGAGAGTCGCCAAGAAAGAAACAGTAGCCAGTAGTAGAGCGACGATCAGTCATGTCACTGTCCCAATCAGCATCAGAAAAACCTCGCAAAATCAACGATGAGGTGGATGGAAAATGAAGACCATGAAACATAGTCCCTTTTAAGTATCGAAGAATGCGCAGGACAGCAGCATAGTGATCAGAACAAGGTGCATACATGAACTGACTAACAGTATGAACAACATAGGCAATATCAGGTCGAGTCACTGTCAGATAGACAAGTGACCCCACTAACTGGCGATATAGAGTAGGATCACGTAGGGGTGGACCAGCATTTGGAGCCAAATGAAGGTTGTGTTCAAGAGGAGTGGATGTTGTTTTGTTGTCAGTAATCCCAGCTTTCGACAAAAGATCTGAGGTGTATTTGGCTTGACACAGATAAAGGCCCGATGGATCAGAGAGTACCTCAAGACCAAGGAAATAGTGTAAAGAACCAAGATCCTTCATCTCAAAACAGGAGCTGAGAGATGACTTCAGATTGGCTATGCCTGTAGAGTCACTGTCAGTAATGATCATATCATCCACATACAGGAGAAGTAATATTGTGCCAGCGTCAGTGGTCCGAGTAAACAGTCCTGAATCATAGTTGCTGGGTGAGAAGCCCAAAGAGGTGACAGTGGAACTGAATTTCTCAAACCAAGCTCGCGGAGCTTGCTTGAGGCCATAAAGAGCCTTCCGAAGATGACAAACATGACCTTGTGGAAGTCGAACACCTGGAGGAGGTGTCATGTAGACTTCCTCAGATAAGTCACCATTCAAAAAGGCATTCTTAACATCCATCTGAAAAAGAGGCCATTGTTTTGTAGCAGCAATGGCAAGAAGACTGCGAACAGATGTGACGCGAGCAACAGGTGCAAACGTCTCCTCATAATCAATACCATATTCTTGATTGAAGCCCTTGGCCACAAGCCGAGCTTTGTACCGATCAATAGAGCCATCCGATTTGGTTTTGATTTTGAACACCCATTTGGAGCCAATGGGTTTCTTGCCAGGTGGAAGAGGGACAGAATCCCAAGTCTGAGCTTTGTCAAGTGCCTGAAGTTCCTCATCCATAGCTTTCTGCCAATCAGAGTTAGAAGAGGCTTCCTTGTAGGAAGTAGGTTCGTGATTTGACAGAAGAGTAGCATAAACATGATAATCACGAAGATGAGAAGGAACTTGTCTTACCCGTTCTGATCGTCTAACATTCTGATATTGAGTAGTTTCAGGAGCCAAAGACTCAGCAGGCACCTCAGATGTTGGTTGTGCAGATGGATCAGATGATTGATGATGATCAGGAAAACTTGGAGAAGCTGACTCAGAAGGAGTTGGAATACTAGGTGGGGGTGATATAATGTCAGATTGGAGTGAGTCCAATGAGACGGAAGCATCAGTGAAAAACGGAGGTGTGAGATTAGGAGACTCACGAAACTTGGATATAGAAGAGAAAGGAACATGTTCCCAGAAGGTAACATGTCGAGAAATACGAAGACGCTGGGAGATAGGATCCCAGCAGCGATAACCCTTGTGCTCAATCCCATATCCAAGAAAGCAGCACAGTCTGGAGCGAGGTTCAAGTTTGGTATGTTCATGAGATTGCAGTTGAACAAAACAAGCACTACCCCAAACTTTTAGAAGTTCATAGGCAAGAGTGACCTCATAAAGAGCCTCATAAGGAGACTTATTGTGAAGGATGGGAGTAGGGTGACGATTGATAGTATAAACAGCGGTAAAAGCAGTTTCACCCCAAAAACGTTCTGGACATTTAGCAGAAATGAGAAGAGTGCGAACCGTATCAAGAATATGACGGTGTTTGCGTTCAGCACGACCATTTTGAGGAGAAGTGCCAGGACAGGAGTATTGAGAGAGAGTCCCCTGAGATTGAAGAAAGGAGAGAAGAGATGACTCTTTGTATTCCATAGCATTATCAGCTCGAAGAATCTTTATAGATTTGGAGAACTGGGTGTGAATCATCCGAGCAAACATAATATAGATTTGAGGTAATTCCGAACGATGTTTCATAAGATATATCCATGTGAAACGGGTATGATCATCAATAAAAATAACAAAATATCGAGCACCACCCATGGATGGATGTGGTGCTGGTCCCCATACATCAGAATGAATAATATCAAACGAGGAAGTAGAATTAAATTCATTCATTTCAAAAGGTAAAGCATGATGTTTGCCAAGTTTGCAAGATAAACAAGAAATATTGTCAGTTGAAACACAATTTCCTAAAACCCCTAAATGAACTAAGGACTTGATCCTGGCGAGAGATAAGTGACCCAGTCGGGCATGCCACAGCTCAAGGGAAGAAGTGCTAGAAACCGAGGCAACAAAACTTGAAGATGGTAAAGGAAGACGCAGGTAGACCACTTCAATCATCCGTCCAACTTTACGGCTGAGTCCAAGGATCTGCTTGGTCTTTGGATCCTGTACAACACAACCAGAAGAATGAAATAAAATGATCAAATTAGATTCAAGAAGTTGAGCAATCGAAACTAAGCTCAGAGATAACTTTGGAACATTCAGAACATCCGGTAATTGTATAAGAGGAGTGGAAACATTTCCACTAAAGGATACCGGTAGACCAGTGTTGTCAGCAGTTCTGACTGACGTAAATTGCTGAGGTGGTTTCTTAGAAGCGAAACCATCAGGGCAAGGTGTCATATGATTGCAACACCCAGAATCAAAGAGCCATACGTTACCTGATGCAGCTGAGTGTGGAGAGTTCATACCCATAGCACCAGACATGATCTGTTCCATAAGTTCCTGATTGCGACGCATCAGTTCCATTAGGTCAGGTGAGGAGGCTGTAGAAGCCTCATTATCAGCAATGGTAGGCCCAGCAACAGCATGAGTCCGATTCTGAGAACTAGTGTGCTTTGAGTTCTTCGGACAGTCAGTCTCATAGTGACGCGGATGCGTGATGCCACACTTACGGCACTTACGGATAGGACAATCAAAAAGAAGGTGAGTCGGAGAATGACAGAAGGCACACTCGGATGTGTTCGCCTTTCCCACAGATCTGGAATGATTGTTTTTTTTTTGGAGAGGGTATCCCAGACCACATTGGGTCCAGACTAATCCCTGGCAATATGGGCCGAAGCCCGACTGCTAAAGCATGCAGCCCGGGGTCGAAGCCCCCGTACCTCCAGGATGCGTCCCCCAGGGTTCGAACATGAGACCGCTACTAGCTAGTCCACATGCCTTACCACTAGGCTAACACCCTTTTGGTATCTGGAATGATTGTTATTGGTCCATTTGCCTTTTGGCTTGGGATGAGACGTGTAGAGAACACTATCAGTAGCAGGCACTGGTGAACGCATGTGAAGACGAGTTTCTTCACTTAGCAATTCAGATATTGCTTCTTCAAAAGTAGGTAACGGCTGCCTATGAAGAAGGGAAGCACGAACATTCTCAAATTTATCAGTCAAACCCATCAAAATGGTGATCAGATGCAGCTGGTTGAAGTAGGCGGTGAACTGTTGAGCGGTTTCATCAAAAATCTGTGGTGCTCCAAGACTTATATGATCTCTGAGAGACTGCATTTCAGAGATATAAGAGTTGATAGATTGATCAAGAAGTTGACGTTTGTTCTGAAAAGTGGTCCACAGTTGATACTGATGAGATAGACCAGAAGATGTATACCGCTTAGCGAGAAAATCCCAGAGACTTTTGGCTGTAATATAACCAAGGAACTGTTGGTTGATCTCAGGAGTAGTGGAGGCATTAATGAAGCCCAAGATACGAGCATTATTAATATCCCACTCATTCATTCGTTTGGCAAAGTCATCAGCATTCTCAGCTGTTTCTTGAACTGGAGCTTTGGATGCGCCAGTAACATAGGTGTAAAGACCATAAGACTTTAACAGAATTGTCATATGGTGATGCCAAAGAATATAGTTACTACCATTGAAAACAACGGAGATGGGATTTGAGTGACTGAAATTGGTAGCCATGAAATAAAGAAAAAAATACTGAGAAACAATATTAAAGACCAGATAATGTTCGACCGGAGGAATGTTCGACCGAATAGGTGTTCGACCGGTGTGTTTCGACCGAAGGGTGTTCGACCGAAGGGTGTTCGACCGAAGGGAGTTTCGACCGAAGGGGTTATTCGACCGAAGTGTGTTCGACCGAAGGAATGTTCGACCGAATAGGTGTTCGACCGGTGTGTTCAGCCGGTATGATGTTCGACCGAAGAGGATATTCGACCGAAGGGGGTATTCGACCGATAAGATGTTGCGGCTAGGGTTTCCAACAGATCGATCGATCGACCGATGGTTTCAAGCAAGAACAGCGGCGGCTATGGCAAGAACAACGAGGAACAGCAACGATGGCAAGAAAAACGGCGGCGATGGCAAGAACAACGGCGGCGGCGAGTCGACTGTGACGATAAACAGAAAAATCGAGATGAACAGTAAACCGATGATCAAACCTACAACTCTGATACCATGTTAGAAGTTGGATATGAATGAAGAACACGATGAATATACCGAAGGTTTAAAACCTCGATGTATTGATAGAGAGAAAACTTACAATACTGAAAATAATATTATGAGAGTAAACTAACCTAGACTACATAATACAACAAATATATACGTAGACTAAATGGGCTTGGGCCCTAACATGGGCCTGGGTCTCTATATACATTAACATTATGCTTTCGAAATTACATCATTTCTATGGTTTGCAATTCATTGTTGTTTCCGTCCCTAAGACTAACTACGTCAATGATTTACTGTTAAGTATGATTAAAAATAACAATAAATTATAAACCACATAAATAGAAGAAAAAAAAAAGCAAGAATAATAGAATACATAGATGAAGGTCGTAATTTCAAAAACAAAAACACAAAAGTAGCAATTTTCAAACATATAAAAATTTATTTTAATTCTTTATTATTCTCTTTCTAAAAAAGTTTACTAATTAGGATATTTTTGAAAAAAAAAACTTTCAAAAGGTTTATTGAAATAGAATAAGGGGTTGTTTGACAATTGCTGAATGGTTTGGTGCAGAATGATTAAGAGACTCTTATGATATAATGTAAAATTAAATACGGTTGTTTTTTAATTGTTCAAAATGAAATTAGGGCTCTGAATAGTTAAGGGAAGAACAATATACAAAATGATTAAGAGGATTTGAAACCATTAAGAAATAAATCTTTTTTTTACCAATCAATTTCATCTGTTAACGATTCAGATGTTGTCTCTTTAATAAAACCGGTAAATAAAACAAGGCAATACAAAGGTATCACGCCATAAATTGCGGGAGAAGGGGGACAACATCGCGGCGTGAGTTGGCCACGTGACCTTCTCTTCTTCCCTTTAGCATATCCACTGACTGCTAGTTTCTATCACGTGATCCTCCCCGCAATTCAAGGTGTAATATCACCCACTTTTTTATTATTACTAGGCATATACCCGCACGATGCAGCGGAATGTAAGTAAATAACGAACAATTAATGTTACTTCCTTATAGACATGTCATCAACAATCCAACCATGACCTATGAATCACAATTTATAAAACCCTAAACCCTAAACACATAAATATATTCAATAATTAGATTATATTACAATTATTGACAGAAAAAATTATAATGATATAATTTATAATAAAAATGAAACGTATTTTACGATTATGTATTTTTAATGTGTTAACGGTGGAAAAAAATAAAACGTATGGATAGAAAACAAATTAGTTCGTAGATATTCATGATATTTAATAGTACGGTTAAATTAAAAAATATTCAATATTGGCTCGTTTTGAAGATATTGACGAGACGATTATAATAGTATAATTTGTAGAAAAGGAAACGTATTTTTTCATTGCATTTTTGTTCATATACGATTATTTGTGTTAATATGATAATGGTGTAAAATGAAAAATGAAAAAATAATGGATATAAAATGAATTAAATAAGTAATTGTAAGGGTGACAAATGTAACATTACAAGAGTGATAAGTGTTATTGTATAAAAGCTTAGGGTAATAAGTGTTATTGTATAAAAGCTTAGAGTGATAAGTGTTATTGTACAAAAGTTTGTACATTATTAGTTTTTTTATATAGTAGTAGAAATTTAATTCGTAGATATTCATGATATTTAATAGTACGGTTAAATTTAAAAATATTCAATATTGGGCTCGTTTTGAAGGTATTGACGAGACGATTATAATGGTATAATTTGTAAAAAAAGAAACATATTTTTTCATTGCATTTTTATTTATATACGATTATTTGTGTTAAAATAATAAGAGTGTAAAATGAAAAATGAAAAAACAAGGGATAGAAAGTAAATTAAATAATTAATTGTAAGGGTGATAAATGTAAAATTTAACTTTTCAAAAACCGTAATATAACTTTAATATAATAGTATAGATATATAGATATATGATTATTTATGTTAACATGATAGGTATGTAAAATAGAAAATAAATTAAATAACTAATTGTAAGAGTGATAAACGTAACATTTAATTGAATTAGGAAGCGAAACATTGAGAATTTTTTTTGGCTTTCAAAGGTTTGTAAAAAACTGTATTATAATTTTTATAATATAGTAGAGATTACCGTGATTTATTTATAATAAGAATGAAACGTATTTTTAATATATTTTACGATTATGTATTTTTAATGTGCTAACACTGAAAAAAAATAAAATGTATGGATATAAAACAATTTAATTCGTAGATATTCACGATATTTAATAGTACGGTTAATTTAAAAAATATTCAATATTGGGCTCGTTTTGAAGGTATTGACGAGACGATTATAATGATATAATTTGTAAAAAAAGAAACGTATTTTTTCATTGTATTTTTGTTCATATACAATTATGTGTGTTAATATGATAAGGGTGTAAAATGAAAAATAAAAAATAAGGGATATAAAGTAAATTAAATAATTAATTATAAGGATGGTAAATGTAATGTTTTTCCAAAAACCGTTTTTTTCCAAAAACTACCTTTTTCAATAACCGTAATAGAATTTTAATATATTATATAGATTATTATTATTATTATTATTATTAACAAATTAATGTATAACTACTAAATATATATTCAATTTCTTTAATACTTTGTTAATTTTAAAATAGGGAAATTAATTAAAATGACCGTATTTGAAACCCGTATTACCAAAATGCCCTAAATCTTGATAACTTTGCTGAAATACCTCTTTTGTCCGGGATATAGGGCCGGGATGAGACTCATCCCGGGGTTAGGGTGATTCGGACCAAAAAATGATCGATCCCGGGGTTATGGCCGGGATGTACAGTGAAATCCCGGGGTTAGGGCCGGGATGGGAGGGTTTCCCGGGGTGATGGCCGGGATGGGCAAGTGGTAACAAATTGATTGATTGGATTTTATATTATTTTAATATATATTTACATTTTATATCCCTAAAATTATTTAGTTAGTTTACTTTTTACTTTTCTATTTTTCATTTTACACTTTCACCATATTAACACATATAATCGTATATTAACTAAAATACGTTAAAAAAAATATCTTTTAATTCTAACAAATTACACCATTATAATCGTCTTTTCGATACCTTCGAAATGAGCCAAATATTAAATATTTTTGAATTTAATTATTTTATTATATCTCATATATATTACATAATTAAAATTTTTAAATATCATTAAACCACTACCAAAAATCATGTAAAACTAACAAATAAGGTGGGACTCCCATTAAGCATATTAAGATGCTAACAAACATGTCTTAAATTTGGTCAATCATTTCACCTTATGTTTTTACCTGATTTTTTTTACCATTGACCCATTAAACATAAAAGTAAAATTCAAATATCCTCATTTTAAAAATAAATGTATTGAAATTGTCGTATCTGTATAATCGATAATTATTAAAAGTTTTTACAATAATAATGATATTAAAACTAAACTAAATATAATATATAATAAAATAATTAAATCCAAAAATATTCAATATTGGGCTCATTTCGAAGGTATCGAAGAGACGATTATAATGGTGTAATTTGTTAGAATTAAAACGTATTTTTTTAACGTATTTTAGTTAATATACGATTATATGTGTTAAT
The DNA here is from genome assembly GCA_954870635.1 of Arctium minus. Classification (NCBI taxonomy): domain Eukaryota; kingdom Viridiplantae; phylum Streptophyta; class Magnoliopsida; order Asterales; family Asteraceae; genus Arctium; species Arctium minus. The sequence continues at coordinate 63,762,445 of OX941093.1, forward strand.
ATAGTGAAAGTGTAAAATGAAAAATAGAAAAGTAAAAGGTATAAAGTAAACTAACTAAATAATTTTAGAGGTATAAAATGTAAATATATATTAAAATAATATAAAATCCAATCAATCAATTTGTTACCACTTGCCCATCCCGGCCATCACCCCAGGAAACCCTCCCATCCCGGCCTTAACCCCAGGATTTCAATGTACATCCCGGCAATAACCCGGGGATCGATCCTTTTTTGGTCCGAATCACCCTAACCCCAGGATGGGTCTCATCCCGGCCCTATATCCCGGACAAAAGGGATATTTCGGCAAAGTTATCGAGATTTAGGGCATTTTGGTAATACGGGTTTCAAATATGGTCATTTTAATTAATTTCTCTTTAAAATAAGTGTTTATATTATTATTTTTGTTTGTCTTAAAATAAGTGTCCATTTTTAAAACAAATGATTATGTTCTCATCTACCCTTAATTTTGTTATTATAAAAAAAATTCTTTCTATATAATTAAAGGTAAAATGTTCTTTTGTTAATTAAAATGTATAATAATTATACATTTCTAAAATTGTGTGCATTTATTTTGGAATGGAGGTCGGAGGGAGTATTTAAGAACATCTCCAACAACTTCTCCAAATTGGAGAAGTAAAAAGTGAAAATTTTTAAAAAAATTATATTCATCTTCAACAGATTCTCTATTTTGAATATTACATAATTAATTATATTATTAAAATATTCAATACAAGTTATAAAATATTATTTCTCTCTCCTAAACATTTAATTTAAAGCAAACTTCATTGGTAGAATAAATAAAAAAATTCTCTCTCATATGTAATCATTTTTGGAGATATCTTCAAATTTGGAGATTTTCATATACTCTCTCATACTTTCTCCATTCTGGAAAATGTTTTGAGAAATATGTTGAAACAAAAAATTCTCAAAATTTCCATTTTGGAGAAGCTGCTGGAGATGCTCTAACAATCAGTTTTGTTATAAATATTATTGAACTAATTATATGATCACTAAATATTTAAATAATTATAAGCATAATTAAGTTACCCAAATGTTATAACCAAATTATTATGTGGAACAAGCAGTTGGTGTATGCAGTTACATGTATAACTAGGTGTATCGATATGTTGATTGTACCATGTGAATATACACATATTACCATAGGCGGAAAACTATTAATTTTTTTTACAGATAATGTGTTATATGGAGCCGTTTTATAGGGAAAATGTGGCGTTGGATCACGTTTCATTTATATGTAGCAAAACAACATATAGTCGAGGGTCTAAACCGTTCCAGTTCAACAATATGTTGCCTAAACATATGTGGATTTCATTAACGGAGAGTTCTACACTATTCCAGTTCAACAGTACATTACTTAAGAATATGTTGATTTGAGTGTTTATTTTATAAATTGCATCAGACAAATTCTTCTATTTTAAAGATAAACTTGTCCTTAGACAGAGGCAAATCCAGAAAGTTATTTTTGTGGTTGCATTATAGTATGCAATATAACAAAATGATAGTAACCTTAAGGGTCGTAAAAAAAATATACTATGTTGGAAAATTGTAGTGGCTGCACAGGCTCCCATTGACACCCCTTCAATCTACCCTTGATAAGAGATGACAATGCCTATTTGATTCAAATACGAGTAGGAGTGGAAATTTTGTACAAAACTAAACCAACTAATATGTATCAACCGTACCAAATAAATTGGTATCGGTTACAATCGATTGGTAGTACCGTATCAAGTATACAAACTTGGTTGGTACACGATATTTGAAATCACGTACCATGGTACCAACTTATTTAACTATTTATTAGCTTTTAAATAATGTATTGAATATTAAGTTTTATAACTTTAACTATTTTGTTTGAACATTAAATGTCTACAAGTTTTGTTCACAATGTTATCTAAAAACTCAAAATGTCACTCAAAATTTGAGCATAATGGGCAAGTTTTCATATAGGTAACTTGAAGTTGGTACAAAACCAGTACCAACCTGTAACATCCCGAATTCTGGAATTGAATTCGTGGTTTAACCTATAGTTACTGTCTCATCTGATGTTAAGCAAGATAGTTGAAAAGAAGAAGCAAAGTGTCCAACAGTGTTTGGCGCGGTTCACCGCGCCATCATCCGCGCGGGACTCTGCCCGTCTTGGCTCTAGTGTTCTGCGCGAGCACTCGCGCGCGGGCATTGTGCGCTGAAAATAGAATAAACTGGCCCCAAACTCTCATTTACTCAAATATCATCATTTAGAGCTCTTTGGGTTGTGTTTTTCTCCCAAGAAAAATCTGGTAAGCCTCTTCCTTTCACCCCTTGCCATTAATGTCTTCCATCCACCCCAAACCCCTAATCATTTATGTCATTTTAGGTGCCTTTGAGCATTTATTTTGCTAGAATCAAGTCTTCTCAAGGATCTCCATATCATCTCTCTAAGTTCTTGGGTTTTAGGGTTTTAAGCTACAACCCTACAAGGTGAGTTCATTCTCTTTTATAAACTTTATACATATTAAAATGTGGATTTTAATCTTCTAAACATCTCCATTTTTTATTTACTTGATTGGGTGAGTTTTCACCAAAAACCTAACTTTGGAGATGTTGGGGGTTTATGTGGAAGGGTATGATTTTAAGGTCAAAAAGCTATATCTTGAACTATTTGTGGACTTGCACATGAGATTATGAGAAACACGTTTTTCTCTAATCCCATGTTTAAATACTATGAAAATCAAAACTAGGGTTTTGGAATATGGATGTGTATTTATTGAATGAGGACTTGGGTAAATTGATTTAGGGTGTGGAAGCACTATTTAAAGAATTATATTGGAACCTCTTGGAATTTTGGGAGTAATTATATGGATTTATAGTCTTGCACATTTTATAGCAATACTAACTGTTGGAAATTATTGTTTGGTTCTGTTGGCATTAGATTGACTATTTTGTTGCATTTGGGCGTCATGAACCCACAAATATTTGTATAATTTGGTCCGATGATGGAACGCTAGTTTCCACACTGAGACACATTTAGGCATCGGATAGGGTGTAAGTCCTACGTGCTAGTAAATGATATTGGGTGAGGATCTCAACGTTAGGACCCTGTGTGGTTAAAGTTGACTTTCCGTGGGTGTACATTTAAAATTATCGAGCCTAGCATCCATTGTGTGTACTTTATTATGTGTTTGGTTTTACTAACATGTCAAGTGACTTACTTTTGTGTTTCGTCACTTATGTTAGTAAGTGGATCTCCCCCGTCAACCCAAGAGATATTTGTATTAAAGTGAAGATTCATCTATATTATTCCACCGACTTTTCTTATTTATCTCATTTAGAATTTACTGATTTCTCAATACAAATGTTTGATCTCACTTGGCTTTAGCCTAACATTTTTTCTTAAAATGACATGTATAACAGACCATTCTAGCGGTGAGACCCCTCGGGATTGAGTTGAGAGTCAAGAGGAGAAGTAGCAATTTTTGGGTGACATATAGAGGCGTACATTGAGTTAGCGATAGTATATTTTTGAAAGTGAAATGACAACACCCGATCTTAATCTGGATATAGTTGGTCTAGATTAGTAGGTTGTTGGGTTACTTTTCTCTTGTTATTGTAATGTAAACGCCATACAATTATTCCCTTTTAGATGAGTTATTTATGTCAGTCTTGATTTTTCCGCATTTGTTCAGGTTTAAATTAACCCTATTTTTTGGGTGTTACACAACCAAAAAAAATTGGTATCAATTAAGTTGGTACCAAGTACAGTTGGTTGATATATGATATAAGATTTTGCGTAGCAATTATAATTTACTTATACACAATATTAGAGGGGAAAAAAACTTAACACCATACCAATTCCAACCCTAAAGACGAAAGCTAGAAAGAGCAACTTTAATTGGTTTATCTAAATATTGGTCGATTTGGATTATTTTTTATTATTCAAACATGTAAAACCAAAAAAAAAAAAATCAAATGCTTATAAGTTTATATAGAAAATTGTTTAATTTATATTTTAATAACTAATTTCTTATGGTTAATGTATTTATAATATAAAAAAGTATTTTAAAAAAATGTTAATAACTCACACAACCTAACTCGATCCATTTTGACCCACTGCAAAAAATAAAAAATAAAAAATAATAAAATAATAAAAAAAAATCACCCCATTTCAGTTACGCTTATGATCCAAATTCAATTGCTATGTGTTTAATATAATAAAAAGTTAATAAAAAAACATGAGTATGACTTTTATTAATTAATTATTTATTAATCTAAATAAAAAAAATATTTGTTAACTGATCCCTAAGAGGATTGCTTCAGAAGAATTTCCATGTTACATGGAACTTTCACAATTTCCATTTATATTATTTTAATAAAAGCAAATTAGTTTTTATAATATTTGATAAAAATGATTCCAAATTTTAACATTTTGACAATACTCAGTTCTATAATTTTTAAAAGATAAAATCATCTAACTATTATTAATTTTAATTAAATAATTACCTGTATTTTAATTATTAAATTGTAATTTAAAAAAAATTACAAATCCAAATACTTTTAAATCCATTTAATATGGCATTCCATTAACGGTTCGAATGTTGCCAACTCAGAGGCATAAAGTCGCTTAAATGGGAAGCCATGTTACAGGAAATTTTTTTATCATTTTAAAATGTTTTTTGGTCTTGATTATATAATTACAAAATAGTTGTTAATTTAAAAAAAAAAAAGTAGTTGTAGTTTTGTATTCATGAACCTAATGCAATTTCTTTTGTGTTGGAATAAATAATAATGATAATATATTGTTATTTGGGTTCTTGTATAAGTTATGATTTTTATTTATACGGTTTATAATTTACTAGAAGCGTACTCGCGCAATACAGCGATATATCACTACTACAAAAATAGACATTTTAAACGGTTGTTTTGGACATTTTTAAACGGTTTTACAACCGTTTGAAAGGGCACCGTTTGAAAAAGTCAGGGGCATTTTAAATGGTTTTTGAACCGTTTAAAAAAGTCACATTTTTAAACGGTTTTTAAACCGTTTTAAAAAATAAAAGAATGCTATATGTTGCACATAGGACTCAACCTCGGAACCACAACCATGCAAACCCACAATACTTACCATTCTAGCACATCTTCTTCTATGTTTATAGAAGCACCTTTAATTATTTTATTCATTTTATGTCCAGCTTTGTACTCCCAACTTCAACTTCAGATTCGGCCCAGATTCATTCCAAATTACCAAAAACTCAAAACACGAACATTGTAGATCTGTATGTTGGGTTTCCAGATCATCTTGAATCACTCAATCGAACGAGTGAGATATGATCAAAACGTCACAGTTGCGTAAATCTGTCAAAAATTATCGTTTTGTTCTTTTTCGCTCCAAATTGTTCCGAACCTATCAAAATATAATGTAGTTCGGTTTTACCCTAAATTTTTAAAGGATTTTTTAAACGGTTTTGTGATAGTGAAAGCGTTTGAAAAAGTGTTTGTTCTTTTTAAACGGTTGTTTCTAGAGAACCGTTTAAAAAGATGTATGTATTTTAAACTGTTGTATGAAAAAACCGTGTAAAAAAGTTAAGCGGCTTTTTAAACGGTTTTGTTTAATTATCCGTGTGAAATACGTATCCCTTTTTAAACGGTTTTTTATAACAACCGTTTAAAAAAATCACATGAGTTTTTTAAACGGTACCACAACAGCAGAACCGTTTAAAAAAAGTCTTAAAAAAAAGCGGTCACCTTTTTAAACGGTTTTTTCGATTTTTTTTAAAAACCGTTTAAAAAGGTGCGTTTAAAAAAATCATTTTTGTAGTATATATTGCGATTTTAATGTTTCATTTTATTTTTTTTATCGATTTACAGTACGATTTTGGATGGTTTTGAGAAAGTAATAATGTTTTTCTTATAAATTTGTTTAATTTAGGCTTAATAATATAATTATTTTTATATAAAAAAATTAAGTATTTTGTTAGAATTTAATGATTATCTTATATATTTTAATGACATTTAGAAAAAATAAACAATTACATATTTAATAATATAATTAAAAAAATTATAGTAATATAATATATTAATTAATAGTGATACATGAAAATGTCTGCATAAAAGGAAGGTCTTGCACATACGAAATTGGTGGATGTTAGAAGTCTGCAGTAGTAATATGTATCTTGTGCTTTGATACTTGTAAATTAAGAGATTTTTAAAATATTGCATAAAATGATGGTACCTTGTGCCTAATAATTTGTATTTAAGAGCTTTTTATTCGTGCTTTATAATATAGTATAGATTGTTGTTTTCGTTTTTTATTATATACATTTTTATTGTTGTTTTTGTCTTTATGGTTTACAATTTTTTGTTATTTTCGTCTTTAATACTTAGGCTATGTTTGGCAAACTAACTAATAAGCTAGCTAGTAGCTGATAAACTAGTTTTTCAAAACGCTATTATGAGTAGTTTTTCAATAAGCTAGCTTATGGTCATCCAAACATGTACAAAAAGAAAAAGCTACTCATAGTAGCGTTTTGAAAAACTAGTTTATCAGCCACCAGTTAGCTTATCAGTTAATTTGCCAAACATAGCCTTAAAAGGTAAGAGTTGGCCCTAAAAATAAAAATAACAATACATTGCAAACTATATGGATGAAAATGCAATTTTAAAATCACATGAACGAAAGTCATAACTTTTTTTAACAAATCACATGAACGAATATCATAATTTTTTTTAACAAACCACATGAACGAAAAGCGTAATTTACTCTATATTTTTTAGGTAAACTAATGATGCACTTTATTTTGGACAAATTGCATCATGTTGAACATAGTTTCTTGGTTTCTGTTATCGGAAACAATGTCGAGTTTTACCTTAAACGTCATCAAACACAACTTTAAGCGAATTCCAACTTTGAATTCTATTTCCTTGCCAAAAACCAGATCATTTCAAAACAGTTATCATGATTGCTTGTCAATAAGTTCATTCAAATCATACGAGGGAACACATCAACGTATGTGGTTTCCGTTTTCAAACCCAGTTGAAACAAAATTTTGTTTTTATACAAACAAACTCTTCAAGTTTGGTATTTCCCATTTTTCACTCTTCATAATGCAAGTCAGTCAACATGTTAGGGGGGCGTTTGGTTCATGAATTTTGATGGAATTGGAAGGAATTGGAATGGATAATTTCTTTGACCAAATTCCAAATCTTTTATTTGATTCACATATTGATCATGATGGATTCCTTTGAATTCCATTGAATTCCACAAATCAAGGAATTCATCGTTTCTTAGCTAATGTGAAAGAATTGAATTCCATTCAATTCCTACCAACCAAATGCGTGGTCAAATTTCATTCCAATTATTTCAAAGTCAAATTCCTTCAATGGATTCCAATTCCATCAAATTCCATTCTGCAAACCAAACGTCCCTTACTTTCAGGTTGGCTGACCGAATCCACATCAACACATAAATAGCTTTCAAGATAAAGTGGAGAAAACTTCAATAAATGAAGAAATGTGTAGTACGTTGTCATTCTATGTATTTAACATTTTTTGTATTATTTAAAATAATTTGATTTTAGGAAATGTTGCTTTTTTATTTATGTATACATTTTGTGAAACATGAGGGGTCATTTAGGTAATTAGGTAAGTTTTGAATTTCGAGCTTGCACATTCAAGCTCGAGTAATATTTACGATACAAATCGAGCTCACTTCAACAATAGAAGTTCTTTTGGGAAAAAAACTAAAGGAAAGTGAAGAGGTTTTTACGTGCTAACAGCTAAATAGGAAAATAGGTGAACTTATCAAGTCCTTAGGTTTAAAACCGAATCAACGGTCATGAAAAAACGAGATGAACGATGTTGAATCGACCAAGAAGAACTTGGTTGATTTCACTTGAATCGTGAAGAAACCGTAAAAAACTTGAATTATACCTATATCGAGAGGACTTGTAGGGATAGATAGAAAAGGTGGACCGTAAGCATTGGAGGCAACTGGACCGAGGATGGTGAACGTTCGAAAAAGATAAATTATAATCACAAGTTGTAAAAAAATGTGATTATATTTTATCTGACATATAACTTAATAAAAATATGGTATTGAATTTATTTATTAACTTATATATTAAATTAACATTATCTTTATTTCAAAATAGACATTAAGGCTATGTTTGGCAAAAAAAACTAGCTTATAAGCTAACTTTTTTTTTCTGGTACATGTTTGGATGATCATAAATTAGTTTATTGAAAAACTACTCATAGTAGCGTTTTAAAAAGCTAGCTTATCAGCTACCAGCTAGCTTATAAGCTAGTTTGACAAACAATGCCTAAAATAGTCAAACATTTAAGATGTTACTTTAATAATAAAAATGATAGAAGCTAATCTCTTCGTACCAAAAAAAAAATCATTTTACATTTAATTTTTTTTTATATATATCCGACTATTGTAGCATCATTTAGGGGTCATTTACTAAATAGTATACTAGGTAAGTGTTTATAGAGTGTCGTTTACCTTGTATGGTGAGTATGACATGAACCTAGAAACTTACCCGGTATGTATCACCTATACAGAATGCACTAGCTCAACTTCTTTCGTAACTAGGATTTTTTTTGAGGTATGAAAAATTCGTCAGCTAGACTTTGGGGGTGCTTCGGTTATTAGAAAGTATAGAAACATCAACTAAAAATCCAAAAAAATTATTTCGAAATCAACCAAAAAAACAAAATAAGTCTCTCGAAATCAACCAAAAAAACCGAAAAAATCCCTCAAAATCAACAAAAAAAGTCCCTCGAAATCGACTTAAAAACTCCGAAAAATTCTCTCGAAATCAACCAAAAAACAAAACAAAAAAAATCCCTCAAAATCGACAAAAAAACTGAAAAAGTCCCTCAAAACCATCCAAAAAACTTTAAAACATCTCTCGAAACGATAGACTTCGGCTAAAAACACATCGGCCGACTTTGCGGGTCTTTGATCTACCTTAAAAGTGCCCCACTCGGCAAAAATTCTGGTTCCATCACTGCCAGTATGCTCACAAAAAAAGGCATAACAAAGATCAAGAATCTTATTTTTTTATTATTTTTTTTGGTAACCGTGGGTTTCCCGGGCGACCACGAATGGGCTGGAGTCATCGCAGGTGAACCTCCATGACCACAAAAGCTTTGACAGCGCCTGGATTTGAACCCTGGGTAGATGAGATCTTCCACTACATCCTCCAAAGGCTTTACCAGTGCGCCACAACCCAAGTGGTTAAGATCAAGAATCTTAGCCGTTAAGTAAAGAAGAAGACTTTTATCCGGTTAACGCTTGCCGAGTAAAAAATATTTACCAACAATCTTTTTAATGACCAAAAATGTTATCCGATAAAATAAGTAAGATTATGATTTTTCTTATAAACGCTTACCCGATAAATATTTGGTAAACAACCTTTACTAATAACAAAAAAGTACATATAAACAAAATTTAAAGTTATAATAACAAGTAATTATTGGTTAAACAATATTTAAAACCGTTAAAATATGAAGTCTTTACACGAATTTTATATTTTGGTGACAAAAGAAAATAACTTATGTGTATATCTGGTCCACACTAAGTGACAAACTAGCTGGGAGTAGATAAAGTAGCTGATGAACTGATCACAGTTAACAAAAACTAGTTGAAAAAAAAATAAAATGATCAAAAAAGACATGTTAAAAATTAATCAATTTTAATATCTTATAGTATATTTAAAATAAATAATTAATAATATAATATCTTAATCAATTCAAACTAGGTAGTAAAAAAATTAATTAATATAATTCCAATTTACTTTATATATATAATATTATAATTTTAGATTCGTATAATCAAATATGAAAAATTTATAATAAAATTTTGAAATAAAACAATTGAAATAAACCCTAGAAATAAGTTAGAGGTTGTTTGGTTGATTTTTCATTAAGTTATGTATGAATAAAATTGTTCGTGTGAATTAATCTGTCATATGGATTAATCTGTCTGAATAGATTGAAAATGTTTTTGTTTGTGAGGGGTTTCTTAAAGATAAAAGGAGTTGTATTTTAATTTGGAGGGGAAAGTTTGGAAAAATATCGGCTTTCTGCATAAGCTCCATCTTAAAAACTTATTGAATAAACCATTTTTTTATATCATTAAGCCACTATCAAACAATTATTTATAACTAACCAAATAAACTGTATGTTCTATTAAACTGATTAAACTGTTAACAAAAAGGCCCTTAGAAGTTAGAACATCTCCAACAGTTTCTCCAAAATGGAGATTTCGGGGATTTTTTGCTCCAACATATTACTCAAAACCTTCTAAAAAATGGAGAAATAAGGAGAGATGATGAAAATCTCCAAATTTGGAGATATCTCCAAAAATGATTACTTATGAGAGATAAATAGTTTTTTATTCATTTTACCAATGAAATTGCTTTAAATTAAATGTTTTGAAGTGAGAAATAATATTTTATAAGTTATATTAAATATTTTATTAATATAATTAATTGTGTAATTTCCAAAATAGAAAACATGTTGAAGATGAAGGTTTTTTTTTTTTTTTTTTTGAGATTTTGACTTTTTATTTCTTCATTTTAGAGAAGTTGTTGGAGATTTACGTGAAAGATGACCTAAAATACTAGGCATTAAAAAAAACTAGATTTATGGCTGAATAAATCGAGTTAATTTATCAAATAAACTCTTGAGTAAACTATGATTTTCGTCCTTTTGGTTTGTTGTTTATAACCATTTTTACCATTGACTTTAAAAGTTGTTGTTTTGATCACTATGGTCTGCAATTCTTTCCATTTCCGTCCCTAAAACTAATATTCTCAAGGACTAAAAGCAAAAGAAGTTGTAAGCGATAAGAACCAAAAAAACAATTTTTAAAAATCAGGGATGAAAATAGTTATAAATAACAAACCACAGGGACGAAAATAGTAGATTACTCTAAACTCTTATAAACGAAAGAAAAAAGCAAAGGGAAAACGGCGTTATAACTCCGTGTTGAAGTTATAAAAGACGTAACGGAGACCGTTATCACCCTACGAAAACCAACCATCACTTTATTCTCTTCATCAAAATCTCTCTCACACACAGAGAGACGGGGTCCTATCTTTCATCACAGGCTCTTTTGCTTCATCATCATCATCATCATCACCAGAATTCTCTATGTTTTAACACGAACGTAGATTCAAGAACAGCAACAAATTCAAGTATTATTCCAATCCATGGTTGGAGTCATAGTAAATTCATCTGAGAATTGAAGTCCTATTGTTGAATTTTAGTTCGTCTTCTCCACGGATTCTTCTAGAAGCTGAATTCCGGAAAGTTTTTCGACATTCAGATCGAAAGGTATGCATCGGTTCATCATCTCAGTGATTGTCATCCCTCTCGATCTGACTTCCTTTATTTGATTCTTCATTTTGTCACTTTTCACCATAAATTTTGCTTTTAGTTACTCTCATTGTATATGATTCCGATGTGGTTACTTGACTCTTTAGAGTTGAATTCTAGTTTTCTATTTTTATATCAAGTTTTTTAGTGTTATTAGTAGTTCAGTACTTGAGCTTAACAAATCAATTGATTCTCACCAATTCTCTGGTATCGGAATTTTGTTAGGTAATGAAACTGAAAGAACTATAATGTATTTGAAGGAACAATCTAAGTGATTTTTGCTCGAGATTTTACTTTTTTGTTATTGAATTTTGATCTGAGAGTGGTGGAATCTATTGTATCTAACAGAATTGCGTAAACAGAAGGGTGAATGCACCTCTGAGCCTCAAGAGGAGGAGGCACAAACGCAGTTGTGTCATCTACGTACGCTGCTTCTACTGGATCTGGCCAGCTAATTTGAATCTATAAACCCTCACACTCGTTTCCGCGATCTAAGCGAAGAACGGATTGTCAATTTACAAGATTACCGCAACTAATTCGATCCGAATTCTGAGAAGCAAAGTCTCAAAATCTTCCCTGGGGCGCGGAGATGGAGTTTTCTCAACCCCGTCCCTGTGGAGCCCAAGGTACCATCGTTTTAACATCCCTAACGCACAAACGTACAAATTAAGAGGTTTTGTGGCGGCGCGTGAGCAGCGCGTGTGTTTGTCTAGAGTAGAATTAACAACGGTTTGTGTGTGTATGTGTGTGTGTGTGACGTTGATTTCGCAGGTGCCAAGCCCACGCATGATTTTCTTTCACTTTATTCACCTGTGGCTGTCCAACAAGATCCAAACCCCAGCATTGCAGGTAAATTTAAACCCTCTTATCATTTTAATTAATTTTGTCTATGGGCGGTTTACCAAATGCTTACCGGCGTAAGCGCTTACCAAGTTATATTACCTTAACCGATAAATATGACAATGACCAATGATCTTACCCGGTAAGAGCCAAAGCAATGATCGAGAGTCTCTATGTGTTATGGATTTTACCTGGTTAGCGCTTACCGGGTAAAGTTTTGCATACGATGTCGTTTTAATGGACTAAAATCATAGCCGGTAAGGTAAGTGACAACTTTGAATTTAACCGGTAGGTAAGTGTTTGAATAAACGGCCCCTAAGTAACTAATTGCTTAGATATCATCCTCCTAATAACGTAAAATTATACTTCCATTTATTTTATGACGATTTTAACATATGATTTTGCCAAAAACTAAACTAACCCATTGACGGGTTATTGAATTGTAAATGGTTTTTGAATCTCATCTCTTTTTAATCCTCTGTTTTTGTTGTTGGATGAGAGATAGAGAAAGAGAGACTTATATAAGATAAAACAAATAAATCGATAAAACATTTCATAATAAATGAGAAACATCAAGTACAACTGTGATGATAACGTATGACTAACAAATCAATTAAATTTGTTGTTAAATGTTATTCTTTTAACAAAAACACATTAGCTATGTATGGCAAACTAGTTGAAAAACCGGCTCTTAGCCGATAAAATAGTCATATTTGGTAAAAACTAGTTAATAAGATAGACGACAATTTCAAATGATCTAAAAGGACAATGTTGAAACATTAATCGAAAAAAATATGAGGAGCATAATTGTAAAAAAATGGAAAAAAACTGTGTAGTTTGTTGAAACGCTACATGAAGTCGCTTTTAAAAAAATTAGCTTAGGACAGCACCAACCATATGCCAGAAGACCAATTTGCCGAACAAAGGAGCTCCAACCTTACTCTAAAAAGAACTGTAAAATGTGGGAGATGTGAGAAAAACGACATTTATGCTATGTGATTGGAGTTGATACTGGTTTCGGCATTAATGTCCCCACCAGACTCGTGGTTTTTTTGCGGCTATGGTTAAAGATGATCTTATAAATTTAACAAATGGCGGATCAAAGAAGTTTTTTTTAAGAATAAGTTAGCTTATGTTATTGTCAAGCATAGCCATAGACTCGAGAATGTTGTATTATTTACAAAAACATTTATTAATTTAGTATATTATATCTACTAGGCATCACAATGCAATTGTAGGGCAATCCAAATACGTTCCAATCTTATTGGAGGCCCTGTTATACTTAAACTTTTCGATTACAATACAAAGTGAGATAACAAATACACATATAGACAAATTACCGAGGTGATGATACGACATATTATTTTTGTTTTTTGATAGAAATTAGTGAGACACTAAGGTGGGTTGTAGCTTTACATTCGTCAATTAAAGACTCTAAACAAACAACATAAAATTTTACCCAAAATTTTGAGTACCCTGTTCAAAATCACACATTTAACATGTTAAATAACAACCCTGAGACAATCAATCACTTCACGGAAAGGGGTGATCAAATGTTTATTCAAGTATATTTTGTTGGTATGTTTTACCTTATCAATAGAAAACTACATTTAATATCTTGTGAGAGTTGATGACTTGATGTGCACGTGTCTAATTATGCTATGCTATTTTTCCTGAGTTCCTGTTACTGTGTTGCTTTGTTGGCTTGGCGTGAATGACATGATATCTGATTACCCATACAAAGAAAAAGACCCACGAGTTGGGTGGTACCCGTGACCTCTTTGTTGGGTCCGGGTCACGGTTTGTAGGCCATGCCAGTGGCGGATCCAAGATTTTTATTTAGTGGGACACCTTTAAGGTAAGCTAATGTGTTTTTAGACTAATTTCATTTTTTTGAGGGATTTTTAAAGTTTTTTGGTTGATTTTGAGGGGTTTTTTAGTTTTTCTGATTGATTTTAAGAGATTTTTTTAATTTTTTCGTTGATTTCCTAAGTTTTTTTTGCTGGTGGGGGCACAAAAAGGAAACTACTGGAGGGATCTATAGTAGAAAATTTTAAAAAATTGGTTTTTAACCTATGAAGAGGAGAAAAAAAATATTAGTGGGGCTTTCTCCCCACCCTTTAAAGACTATGTCCGCCCCTGGGCCATAGCTTTTGGATTTGGGAAATTGACTCAACCAGTCAAAAAACAAAGTCAAATTGATCTTTTAGCTATCCTTCTCCTTATTTTACATTTTTGTCGTTACCTCCACAATGGCAGGTCTGCAATTGCAGATCTGGGTTAAAAATGTAAATATTTTTCCAAATTTCACCCACTTCCGCAATATTGCGGAAGTGCCACGTGTCACCACCAAATCAACCCACGTGTCACCCATGTGGGATCGACACGTAGCACTTCCACAATATTGCGGAAGTGGGTGAAATCTAGAAAAATATTTACATTTTTAACCAAGATCCATAATTGCGGACCTGGTTTAGGGTTTAGGACCTAGTCATTGTGGAGGCAGGGACAAAAATGCAAAAATCGGAAAAAGGATGACTAAGAGCATTTCCAACCTTGACACCAAATAAAACACCAAATTTGATAGACCCATCAACAAAAAAAAAAAAAAAAAAAAACTTAACTCCAACTTGTTTTTTAGCTATTTATGTCAATTTCCCAATGGATCTTAGCCTGTTGACTGACACAGAAACCCCACCCATGAAGGAGGCACCGAGGCAGTAGTGCAGGCTTTCAGATGTATGATGCTGTTGGTCTTGAGTTTTGTTGTCAAAAGCTATCACCTTTTAAACTTTTAGTTGCATTTTTCTTTATTGTCTGCCAAAACACCATCTCCGTGACTCCATTTACATCAAGTTTGTTAAATGAAGAAAACGTTGCAATTATTATAAGAATAAAATGTTACTACAATCTTCATAGGATTGATCGATTGCTCTATGAAACAGATTGGGTTTGATGTTTGGAATTGGATGTCTTGAGAAAACAAATATTTAAATACCAAATAATATATACAGTATTCTATGGCGTTGGGTTCAAGTGAGACCAATTTGTTTTCGTGAGACCTACGAGACCAAATTTTTACACTTGAAACTTCACAGCAAAACACCGTAAAGGTAAAAAAATCCGAACTTTCACAGTGTTTTGTTGTGAAGGTTTTTACCTTCACTGTGAAGTTTCAAGTGTAAAACACCAAATTTGGTGTAATACCATTCATTCACACCGTTTTATTGTAAAGCTTTCGTAGTTACCTGAGCTTAATTTATCTTCCACCTATTTTTCGGGCAAGTTTTCGATAGAACTCTTCTTCCCATAATGATCTTTTCCTGCTTTTACGACATGTTTAGAACCAAGTTGTATGCAGTTATCAAATTGTGTTTTGCAATTTGCAAGTTGGGTTGCCATAAGAATCAAAACTTAAACCACAAGGGTTGTGGTGTAGTGGTTCCAGACGTACATAACAGTTGTGGCCACTGAGTTTATCAGGGCTGATTTCTTGCCGTCACAATTTGCCGGGATTAGTATGGGCATAACCTGGGACACCCTTTAAAAAAGAAAAAAATCAAAACTTATTTTTGTGTTGGTTTTTCCTGTGTGAAGCTTTAGGCTCACTTAATATCCATGACTAATAAACAGGTGGCTACCTAAGAACTCATGACTTCTTGCAACCATTGGAACAAGTTGGGAAAAATGTTGCCAAACAAGGCATTGAAAAGTCTTTCCTACCGAGTCCCCCAACTATGGTGGCGCACGTTCTTCCCGGGGGGATGGGGACTTACAGCATTAGTCACGTTTCATATATCAATCAAAGCCAAAAGGTACCAAAGCCTGAGGGGATTGTGACCTCGGCTGCACAATCAAGTAGTAGCGATAACAATGATGAAAACTCAAACTGCAGTTCTTACACAGGGAGTGGTTTCACGCTGTGGGAAGAGTCTAATGTAAACAAGGGAAAGACGGGGAAGGAGAATATTGCGGGAACTAGGCACGTCATGAGAGGTATATTTGTTGTCTCTTTGCTTCCGATCTTATTGGAGGCCTATGCTTGTACGATGACTATAGATCGACTAGACCTGTAATAAATAAAACAGATTATAAAAGTTCATACCATATATTGTATTAAAAATCCGTGACTATAGATCAACTGGACCAGTAATAAATAAAACAGATTATAAAAGTTCATACCATATATTATATTGAAAGTCTTGCAAATTAAAACAACAAAAATGTCTTAAAATGACTAGCAGTGTACCCGTGCAATGCATCGGGGTGATCAATTGTAAATGGAAATAAAAAATTAATGTAATAGCTTATCAGGGAAAAAAAAGAAAAAAGATATATATGAAGTAAATCATATATTTATAATTTATGTAGCATTAGTAGTGATAAACACATAACTTGAGTTTTTTCAATCATGAAGCATTAAGAAATTATATTAAAGTAATCGTTAAATGTATATTTGAATTTTAAAAACATGTATTAATCAGCGATATCTAACGAATGATAATATTTTTTCAAAATACTGAAATATAGAATAGGTAAAAATAACAAATATAATGTTGGATAGTATTATTTTGTATCTAAACGTATATATAGGTTCATTATTAGTTAGTTTTATAGAATTCAAAAGGCTTTAAAAACTTGTATACATGAAGAAAATACATGTACCATCATAATTAAAGAAATATGTTAATTTGAGCAAGTAAATAACTTTTCTTCTTTTGGAGAAACCCCAAATGGAAGGGAAAAAACTTGAATATGGAAGGTAGTGAAAAAGTAAAGTTTGAATTTTTTTCAAATAAGTTGTACCTTATGCATACTAAATTGTGATTAAGAGATTTTTGAAATGTATGCATAAGTAGTACCTTATGTTTTATAAGTAGTAATTAAGAGTTTTTTATTCCGTCTTTATAATATAGTATAGATATAGATAAAGTAACATATGAAATTCACTTAAATGAAATCATTCTTCGAAAGTTGGAAACGTGAATCACCAAATCGGTTAGAAGAGTTAAAGTTTAAACCATTATAATTGGGGTAAAAGTTAAAACATAGAGTTAGGGGGTTGGGTTCACGTGAGACCAACCTATTTTCATGAGACGCATGAGACCATGATTTTACACTTGAAACTTCACAGCAAAACACTATGAAGGTAAAAAACAATCTGAACCTTCACAGTGTTTTGCTGTGAAGTTTCAAGTATAAAAACGTGGTCTCACGAAAACAGGCCGGTATCACATGATCTCAAGTCTACAATTAAGTAAAGGCTAAAATGTGTATAATTGGTAATGAAACATGGATTGACAAGTGATAACAACTTCAATAAGCAATCACATAGTAGGCAAGCATGAATATTTGTGGAAACTAAAATTATTTGCTAAATGTGCTTTTACAGAGGGGGGGATGAAGATCGGAGCGCCATGGATGACATCCATGGAGCGGCCATCGCAGCCCTCATCTATCCATAAAGGTGCCTCTCCTCCCCCTATCTTTCAGATGAATTTTCGAATGATATTCTGAACTGAGATTGTACAAATTCATCTGTAAATTGATAGGCGGTATGGCGGTTAAAGTTGGCATAACGAACCCTGATCAAAAGCCCGACAGCCCACGTTCAAAGCACTCTGCTACAGAACAGCGCAGAAGAAGCAAAATTAATGACAGGCATGTTAATCTAACCCCGGTTCTCACCGTGAATGCTTCATATATTAAATTTATTTTATGTGTTCGATAAGTCCCGTTTTTTTGGTGCAGTTTTTACTTATGGTTGATCAGATAGAATAATCATAGCTTATAAATCATAATGTTTTTTTTGGAAGGGTGTCCTAAGCTATGCTTAGACTAATCCCGGCAAATTATGACTGCAAGAAATCAGCCCTAATAAACTCATTGGCCACAATTGTTGTGTATGCCTGGATTTTACAAATCATAATGTTGATCCTTCAGTCTTCAAAGATAGTTATTATTTTACAGTGCTTTGATGATGTAGTGTAGCTAAAGTAGATGATTTCATTATTACAATGCTTCAGCATGATACATGTTACACACCTTCTATTTATGCTTAAGGTAGAAGTCAGGTCTACCTACATCTTACAGACCCACCCGTAGTGGGATATATTGGGTTAGTTTGGTTTTAGTTTGTTTCTGCTTACCTATAGATCTTATACATTGTAACAACTTGTCACATATTGGTTAAGCTTAGATTTGTGGGCTATTACTAATAACTAAAATTTAGATTTACGAGTTCATTATAATCCTTAGTGGTGGGTTACTAACAACTTATTTTGATTTGGATGTCTACCACTTTGGGTTCGGGGTGTTACAAATACTCCCTCCTTCTGAAAAACAAGTGTTTACATTTCTATTTTAGTGTTCACTCTAAAATGTCTATTTGCCAATTCTACCTTAATTATGATATAGATAAATTCATTACTCCATCTATTATTAAGGTTAAAATTGTCATTTAATTAATTAAAATGTGCAATAATAACACATTTCTAAAACTGCATACCTTTTTTATTGTGGACATATATTTTGGGATGGAGAGTAGTAGAGTGGTCCCTCAAGGTGCAACGGGTTGGACTCTTGCATCTGGAGTGATATTGATTATGAGTTTGTTCGAGGTTTTTGTGGAAGCCTAGTTTATGGTTTAGGGTTTAGGGTTTAGAAACCATAAAACACTTGGGTGGCTCACTATATTAATTATTAATGCCAATATTACAAGGGACAGGTAGCTCAGCTGGCAAAGGGGTGGAGCAACTTTGCTCAAATACACTAGCCTCAACCACTGAGTCAACTCTGAAATGCCTCTTCACATGTGGTTGCTAGGCGGCGGTCGGGGTTGTTGGTAATCAACCTTTTGCCCAAATATTACAAGGGACAATCTCTTGGAATTATAATTCACTTCATTTGCAATTTTTTTTATGGAATCCTTTTTTTTGGAAAGGTGTCCAGACTAATCCCGGAAAATTTGACCGTAAGAAATCAACCCTGGTAAACTCAGTGGCTACAATTGTTGTGTACGCCTGAAATTGAACCATAGGCAGATTCCACCACATCCCCCAGGGTCGTAACCACTATGCCACAACCCTTGTGGTTTTGTTATGGAATCCTTGTTGAAAGGGGGAAAAGGTTTTGTATAAGTTAGTTGATGATTGACAAGATTAATTAACTGTATTTTATAACTTGTGCAGATTTTCAATGTTGAGAGGAATCATCCCTCATGGTGATCAAAAGAGAGATAAGGCATCATTTTTATTAGAGGTATATATAACTAAGCTTGGAGATGCCGTTTCTGATTCCGTTATCGTTTTTCAGAACCAACATGTCCGAGCTTTAATGTTCTTTTATCTGATCTAACTCCCATCATAGGTTATCGAATACATTCAGTTTCTACAAGAGAAGGTGCACAAGTATGAGGATTCGTACAAAGGATGGACCAACGAACCACCAAATACAACCCCGTTGGTAAATTCGTACTTCCACATTTTCTGTGTTTGGAAAGGAGTCGAAATGTGTCCCACACACTCATTTAGTTTTCTAGCTTCCCATAATTTAGAAATAGCCAGATTCTTTATCTTTATGGTGCGTTTGGTACACACTTGGCATGACTTAAGATGGGGACAGAATGAGACAAAAATGCATTTTTTTTGTCTCACCAAACTAGGTGGGACATAAATGCACCTTTTTGTCCCATCCGAGGGCGGATTTACTTGTAATTTAGGGGGGGGGGAAGGGATCCCATTAAAAAAACAAAAAAATGAAAATTTTTAGGCCAAAAACAATTTTTTAAAACTTTATACCATAGATCCCCCAATAATTTCTCATCTCGCCCCCATCAACCAAAAAAATACCTCGAAATCAACCAAAAAACCAAAAAAACACTTGAAATCAACCAAAAAAACCGAAAAAGTTCTCCGAAATCGACAAAAAAAACTTAGAAATCCCTTGAAATCAATCAAGAAAACTTGAGAAATCTCTCAAAACGGTGAAATTAGGCTAAAAACACATCGGACGATTTTACGGACATTTAAGCTACCTAAAAAGTGCCTCCACTAGGAAAAAATCCTGGATCTGCCACTGGTCCCATAAAAAAAAGTGGAACAGAACTTAGGAAGGTGGGACAAGATTGATAAATTACTAAACTATCCATGTCAGATTAAAATCCTACAACATTCTACAATTCTTTCACTTGTCTACCTCACTTTCATCCGTCCAATTCTGTCTGGTCTTATCCAAGCCCTATGCGTACCAAACGCACCCTTAGAGAAATTGCATTCAGTTGTATACCGATGAATTAGCAGACTTTATTTTCTCGACTCCAGCTTACCCATGAAAACACACATGCACTCTGCAAGAAAGATATTCTTTTACAAATGAACACATCTGATAAATAGTTTTAACATAACCACAGGGGTTGTGGCGTAGTGGTTAAGGCCTTGGGGGATGTGGTGGAATATCGCATTTGCCCAGAGTTCAATTCCAGGCGTACACAACAGTTGTGGCCTCTGAGTTTATCAGGGCTGATTTCTTGCAGTCATAATTTGTCGGGATTAGTCTAGGCATAGCCTGAGACACCCTTCAAAAAAAAAAACATTCTAAACCTATCGGAATTGGTTATCCTCTCGACTTATCTGCCTTACTTTTAACAGAACAACGTACCAACGAAATCCTTGATTGATCAACCACAACTTCCAAACAATACAGCATTCGTGTTAGACTCTAACACCAGCTCTCTCGATGCCATCAAGGAAACGGCGAGTAAACCATTTCCCGTTGGTACATCCTCTCGTACACGCACATGTGATCCTGATGAGGCTCAACCCTCCCAGATATTGCATAGCAGCAGGTCATGCACAACTCGTGACTGCACCGGAGACAAGTTGAAAGATGAAGACCTGATAATTGAAAGCGGTACAATTAGCATCTCAACCATCTATTCTCAAGGGTCAGAATCTTTACCATGCCCTCATTTTTCATCATGCTTCTCGTATTCATGAAAACAACTGCTCTACGTACATCATGCCCCCAGAGACCAAGGGCAAAGTTCGGGGTCAAAAACCATTCATTATGGGGTTTGTTTTTTTCTTCTTCAGAAAACCTCTTAAATCTGAATCGGCCAGACATTTTTACATTCAAACCATTTGTTTTTTTACAGATTTCAGACCCTCTTAACTCTTAAATACATCTAAAATTAGAAGTGGTGAAATTTTTCTAATTACTTGTTATCACAAACAAAACAATCTTATTGATCCAGATTAAGATTTCAGACTTCAAACGTTACAAAAACAAACGGTCTTATTGATTCAGATTTCATACTTCAGCATCACCTTTTATTAATCAGAAGTGAAATAAGACTTCAGACTTCAGACCTCTTTTATTTCCTTTACATTATAAGTCATAAATTTTATATTTTTTACATTCCGCCCCCAATTACCAAAATTCTTCGGCCTCAAACCCCACCTCCGTGAGCTTATTTGGTTTGGTTATTATGGACTAAGGTGTTGGGTTGAAATACAGATTATCTAGTGCTCTAACACAAGCGCTAAGGAGGTCGGGTGTTGACTTGTCACGAGCCAAAATCTCGGTACAAATTGATCTGGGAAAAAAATCATCAAATACGACTAGTAGTATCTCGCCATCCAATCTCAAGGTACTGCGGTTCGTTAAACAAGTTCTAAATACAAATATTTTCCGAGGGACCAATTCGGCTTTCTTTTTACGACAGGAAAATGGGACTCCTTCCATCGATCAATCGCTAGCACGTTGGCAACAAGAGAGCGGTGAAGCCACTAAGCGGTTGAAGACAAAAGCGTAGAGTACTGAAACTTGGCGTCACGAATTCGATTCTTTTGCTTGTGAAGGTCTGAGGTTCGACTCCAAGCACCATCCACTTGCTCCTGGCATGCATGATTTTTACCTTTCCATAACAGTTGTGGGGCCGGTATTGTGGGGACGTTTTAGAAGGTGACGTCATATACCCTTTTTGGAGAACTCAATTCATTTGATCTAATTCATGATTTGTTGGGGGCAGGTGGAGATTAATTCTGTTTAACATTATTGAGGATAATACATGTGTTGTTTTTTTGTATTTAAAAAATATTGTACATGTGGTTAATTCTTTTTTTCTTTTTTCTTTTTTTTTTTTGGAGAGGGGGTGGGGGTGTTCTCTAATTTGTATTATTAATTATTCATCGTTATTTCGGTAGATTTTGAGGAATTTTTTGTTGCACATGGAACTATTTGTCGAAGAATATGGAAATTATAATGCTTAAATTGGTATATAAAAGTAAGTTGGGGAGGTTTAAACGAGAACACTACCATTTTATAAAAAACACGATAATACCCATATAGGCCATATCACATGTGAATATGTGATAATACATTATGTCACACCAATGCTCGTCACTTCCTGATTTAGTATCGTATGTGATGGACTACAGTATCACATGTGATATGAAGGTTTTCGTGTTTCTTTTCCAATCTTGTGATTGTTCTTATTCTGGGTAGTTGTTCAGGGTGTAATGTAGCTGAAGTTGAACCTGGAGGGTTAATTCTGTATCTTAGCTATTCTTAGAGGTTTGGGTGGATGGTGTGGCTTAAAGTTTAGGGGTAGTGGAGCATTTATTCTAAAACTTTAGGGGCCGGCTATGTAGCTTGTGTATATTTTCTTAGCTAGCCTTTGTTACATAGTTTTTATGTTGTCTTATACATATAATGAGTCGGATTCTTACCAAATAAGAGAATACAAAAACGACTTAATCACATCTGATTTTACATCAAAATCATGTGTGAAATCACATGTGATTCATGTGACTTTGGCCGCTATCAGGATGAGTTTTTTAGTCGAGTATCGGGTAGTTTGACTCGACTGAGTCAAGTCTACTCGAGTCGAATGTTGGAGTCAATCTCGAGTAGATCACGAGTTATATCGTCTCATTTAGACACCTAATTCAGATTTATAGACTTGATTATGAAGACAAGTGGGAGGGGGGGTGGTTAGGTTTTGTTTATAAATGCTTCAATAACTTGTACATATATGCTTTAAGAATTTGTATACTACTTGTTTTATGAAAAAGGTAAAAAGACTAATATATCCATCACTTAACTACAACGGCTAACAGCCCTAACGGCCATGGACCAAATCCATAATAAAATCAAAACCTTGATGATGTTCCTTATGATTTCGAAAAGTTGGGGATGAAAACCAGAATTTCCTTAAACCTAGAGGACGATTTTTGTAATCTACTATTCTACTGCAGTTTATATAATAAGAGGCTAATACAATATAACTTTTGTTGAAATAGATTAAAGTATGATTCCCAAAAACAATTTACTAACATTCCCACATCATCTTTGGGAATGAATTCAAGTTACTAACAACTCACAACAACAACAACAACAATATAAATATATATATATATATATATATATATATATATATATTCAAATACAAACCACATAATTCATATAAATCAATCTTAATCATCCATTTATTCTCATGAACATGCGGTTTCATAAATATTTCAATTGTTTCTTAATATAAAGCGTTGATCATAATCAATGAACCATCATTTCCATAAGTATCTCAATAGATTGACTTAAGAAAAATGTTGAATCACATGTGATTCACGCGACTTTGGCCGCGACCTGAGCGAGAGTGGGCCGTTGTGTTGACTGTTAGTGTAAAATCACATGTGATACCGCACATGATTTGGCTATTTCTTATTATCTTAGTTTGTTATTATTCTCGTTTGAACACACACGTATATATATACCACACAACAATGATTATATATATATATACTACACAACAATGATTAGTAGGTATTTTAAAGGCAGTTTCTTGCATTGATACCAATTGATATGCAAAAGAAAGTCCATAACCAACTCTCTTCATACAGAATCCTGCCACCATTTTATACCTAAAGCTGCTACTTGCCAGCCATATCCTATATATGATCAACCCCACAAATTAATTGAAACAGGCTAAGCAAATGTACCTCAAACAAATCCAAAATTTGGATTCGAATCTTTAAATGTATGAAGGAGCAGTTATTATGAAATCCCATTAGATTACTCTCCAAAAGAGCCGAGCCCTTGAAGAGAGGATTCAATATATATAGTGGGATAAATGGCCGATGTGAGACTTTAATAGTTATGAATATGACCCTGAAATGTCAGGGTGGTATCTATACATGAATCGGAGTTATTGACAATGATGATACGTGTAGAAAACAAAACAAAACAAAACAAAAAACGAAGAGATTAAATACACACCATCTCAGCTTTGATGTGTGTTCTCCGATCCCACCACCCCGTAAATCGCGAACTAGGTTTCTTGCAGGATTGAATACGGATGGATTCATAAAATTTGTTGAAAAAAATGAAGGCGGAATTAGAGCATACTATTCACAGGTTCGTCGTCTGAGGGCTGCAAGCATTCTTCTGGATTTGCATAGAAGTAATCTTCTTCTTTGGGTTTGTCGGGAATAACCACTCTTTTCGTGGGGTTTCCCATGCGTTCTGCATGACCGGCTTTCACAGCGCTCGAGAATTCATCCCAACTCAATGATTTACGTGTGTATTTGTCTATTAATTCAACCAGTAGTTTTCGATCCAATAATATCGTCTTCTTGAAACCCAAGTATCTGAAAAATAACATTTTAGATTCATGAATCATTATGACAGAACTCGAAAGATGCTGTTCTTGGCTAAATCCATAAACATGCAAGAACAAAGTTTACATCTTATCCAAGTCCCTAACATTGTGGTCAATAATATATATATATATATATATATATATATATATATAGGGTTGGGTTCCTGTGAGAAGTTGATGTTAACGTGAGAAGCGTGAGAAGTGGTTATCAACCGTTGAATGAGAAATGGATGCACATTAGGATGAGATGCACCGAGATGGATGCACATATCAATTTCCTTCTAAGCCACAATTCATGGGAGGGCATTTGATTAAAAGTGATTAACGGTTCAGATCCACTTCTCACTCGAACTCACTTTCAACGCTCGAACTCCAGAACGAAACTCAAGTCATTGCTCATTCCCGCTCATGCTTGCTATAACAATTCCCTCGCTTCTCAAGTTAACCTCAACTTCTCACACGATCCTTCGCCTACACACACATATATATAGGTAATCAAATGAGAACCCTATTATTCTGATAACCATGAGAACTTTTACCTTAAGGTATTGTTTCACATGATTTTTTTCATCTAAGGCTAGTATTTAATGTATTGATTAACATATGTTCGTTTTAAAATCCGTGTGTTTCATATATATCCGCTTCACAATGTGAAGCTTTTTTACGTGTATTTTTTGTTTCACAAACACGCAAACAAGTTTCACAATTGTGAAACAAATATATGTTAATTAACACCGTAAATCCTAGCCTTGGATGAAAAAAATCATATGAAAGAGCACATGATGTAAAGGTTCTCAGGGTTCTTACAATTTTCTATGGTTTGTATTTGAAACCTCCTATATATATATATATATATATATATATATATAAACAATATATCTTTTAAATGGTAAAAAGCATAATTGTACCTCCTATGGCCTTCTACAACTTTGGCCATATTTCCGTCAAAAGTAGGGACAAAAACATCACTCTCCAGTGATACAAGATAGTCTAAGGCTGCCATTTGCGACGAGTGGTTCTGGAAAAATTGAAGGTCGGCTGGTGCCAATAGAGTCTCTTTCCTAACCTGTCAATCATATAAATGTGATGGCAAGAACATAGAAAGAAAGAAAGAAAAAAAAAAGCCTCCCCGGAGGTCAATGGCCCAGCGGTATCCGGAGATCAAGTGTTTAAGCCTCACCAAAGACGAGTACTGTGCATGAGTATTTGCTTTATATAAATATTATATACTTAAAAAAAAATAAGGCATTGACTTTGTATACTAACCAGCTTTGGATAGGCGGCTGCGAGACTATCCACTCTCCTTTGACCACCGTATATTTCACCAGCAGCGATGTAAATTTGGATGTCACGATCTATGTCAAGTGCCCTTAATGCAAGAGCGGTCTCTTCAGGAGTCAAAGGGCATAAACCATCTTTCCTTTTCAAGTCAGAGTTTATGATCTTTTCTTTCCACCATGGGTATGCATACCTGCCAAATAAAGAAAGTTAACACGAGAAGCGAAAACATTATGGAAGTCTAGTGATGATGAATTGTTGCAATAAAACAAATTAAACCTCATTCGTGTCAACTCTTCCACCTCCTCATCGTTGCATCCTTGAGTACAACCAGAAAATGCTAACATGTCCATTTCGTAACGGAGGTGAAGTACCAGAAAGGGTCCATTTTGTCTCAAAAGCTTAACAACCCGTCTACCCAACTCTTCTATCTGAGGAGTAAATCTCAGAGCACTGAAATTTACTCGGCACCTGAGCTTCTGAAGGTCGAGTGGTTGACCACTATTGGCAAGCCGAGCGTCAGTTCTATTCAAATGCAAAACTTTGTATCTTTGAATCAAAGGAAGAATCTACATGTAAACAGGACAAAACTTTCAATACGCGTACATGAACATCAAGAAACACTGTTACTCCCTCCGTCCCAAATAAATATCCACAATGAAAAAGACACCGTTTTAGAAATGTGTAATTATTACACTTTTTAATTAACTAAATGACAATTTTACACCCTTAATTATAAAGGGGGTAACGAATTTCTCCATCTCATAGTCAAGGGTAGAATTGGATACCAGGCACTTAAGTTTGAAAGTTGACACTTATTTTAGGACGGAGGGAATAGAATGAAAGCGAAACGAGGAAAAAATTCTACCTGCATGTGGTAGTATGAAATATCAGACCAACTAACGGGAGGCATGGTATGAATGATTCCTAATTCCACTCTCTTTTTAAGCCTAATAGGAAGCTTTTTAAGTATCCGGACTTCGTCTCTCAAGGATGTAATGAAATGATCAACGTCAAAAATGTCCTCAAAATCACTGCCATTTAAGAATAACAACAATAAGTGAACAATCATGATTCTTTATAGCACAAGATTGACATAATTCAGCATACCTTGGATCAGCCCAGAAAGAAGCTTTGTCCAGCTCAGGAACAATGAGAGTAACATTCAAGTATCTCGCAATTGCAACCATATCACATATCTACAGTATGAGGAAATAATTGAAATGATAATTAATTTATTTGTTTCAACATGAAATCGATAAGTTATAGATTAATCTTGTGGGCTCAAATCGTACTGAAAGCACTCACAGCAGATCGCATCTGATTAAGTCCTCCATTACACGAAATCAGTAGGTAACCATTGTTCTTGTAAACCCCTACATGTAACACACAATTATTTTGATGTCAAATAATATCAAGGAGAATCTCAATATAGACACACACACAGAGGGATCAGATGAAAACTAGATAAGAACATAAATAGAAAGACCAACGGATATGGTATATATTAGTATAAGTAGCAACTCAATTGAGTGTGTAACAAATTGGCAAACAAAGAACCAGAGTAATGACTACTAGTTACTTCCTATTGATCTCAACTTGCTTTTAAACAATAAGAACTATTTCAGGGAATCTAACGTCCTTCTCGAATTGCTCATGTCCAAAAAAAATTCTTTATTTGAAATGGATGAAAAGGGTAGTCCATCTGAAAACCATCTCAGCAGCCAGCAGGTGAAAAGGAGGTTTCAAATAGAACCTTGCACTCTTGCTAGGGTCGAACAGACATCACGAAAATCAGCAAAGAGAAACCTGTTGCAAACTACAAGTTTCATAGAGAAAGGCAGGCAAGATCCACGAATATATCTTCCTTTGATCCAATATTTTTAATCTGCTTGCATATTATCTTTCTTGTTCCTATTCATGTATAAGCTTCATGGGATTCTTTAACCATCAAAATTCACAAATCCTAGACGATATGATAAAAAAGAAAACAGATATAGATATATCCATATCTCGGAAGTTGGAACATATAGACTGTGAGAATATGTGAAAGTTCCAACACATTTGGAGGAGAACAGGTCCAATACTCTTAGAATCGATCCCTTCAACTAAGGCTATACAGGCACGGATTTCCAAGAATCGATCCCCTAGAGTGGTAGACATTGGCTCTAATACCATATGAGAATATGTGAAATCCCCATGTTACTCTCCAAAAGATAGGGAGGTTCCAACACATATCGAAGAGAATAAGTCCAAGTCTAGTTGATGCCGAACTCTAGCATAAACAATATCCGAATTCCTCATTTTTTACACGTAGAATTGAACTCATGTAAAAATAATAATAATAATAATAATAATACCATTGGGGGAAAGATGAATTGGGTGTGTCAGGATTCATCTTACAATCATCACCAAATCTACAACATAACCACCAAAAAACAACAACAACAACAACAACAACAAACAAAGTAGAAGAATAAAGAACTCACTCTTTGGTGGAAGAACTCTAGTAGGAACGATTGGCAACAATTTCACATCTAAAGTAGTTGCAGAAAGAGAATCACGAGAAGGCCAACCTTTCAAAACCATAGGTCCCCACGTATCCCCTAACGCCGTCAACTGAACCAAACAAGTCCACAACAACACCACCGTCGTAGCCCTGATCATCCATAACTTCATTTTAGAAGACCTCACATACGAATTCGCCGTCGAACTCCTTAATTTTTCAACTCTACTTTCTCCAAATCCTTTCAACCCCATGGCACCAATCCTAAACCTCTTCGTTTTATCTCTCACCTCTACACTCCACATATTCCTTCCATAGATCACCTACCAAACCCTAATTTAAACCACCTTAATCAAGTATGGAAACTTCACTTGGCTAAATTGACGACTAATGTAGTACAATATACGAATCACATAAACACGTCCTTATAATGTCATCGAGATGCACAATTTCGTAAACGGAAAAAATGGAGGAATTGCAGACTGAGCTAACAAAAACAGAAGCAGCATTTACAACTGTTTTTCAGTTAAGAACAAATGTACCGAGATTCATTCGTGCTCCGATAGCGTTCAACGAAACCCTAACTTTTCAAAATCAACGTTCCGAAAGCAGACTGGATCTCGAAAGTGGAAATTTTAAGAAATTTCAATCTTGACTCAAATTTGAACAGCTAGTGATAGCAGTAGATTAGAGGTATTTGGAGATGGTTTTAGAGGATGATTAGTGAGGAGGAAAGTGGTATGTTGTGACCGGAGAGTATTTCCGGCGAGTGATGAAAAGGTCGCCGGTGGCCGGCAAAGAATAAGGGGGAGAGAGAATGGGGTTCTGTGGGTGAGCTACGTTTTGTTATTACCCACTTTTTCAACTTTATTCCGTTTGGTTTTTTTGGACATTTTTGGTGTTCGATAAGATTGAAATTATCAAATATTAATTAATGAATTAAAGAATTCAAGATTATTTAAAAATAAGTGATACATAAAAAATAAGTGTATATAAATGATCGTAAATTCTTTTTCAAAAAAAAAAAAATATACCGTGTTGTAGGATAAGTGTGTCATCGTCTAAAGGATATGACGATAAAGATAGAGATAGAGATAAGTATATCAGAGTTAGATTAGAACTGAAATATCTCATAACTATCTACTTGTAACTCCTCCTTATTTAAAGGACTTTTGATTAATGAGGATTACAGATTTCTTCTCTCCATTTATTGTTGTTATATTTCTTTCTTCCTTTAACACGTTATCAGCACGTAAAGCTCAAAATCTCCAACATCGCTAGACAGTTGTTTTGTCTGCTGCTTGCCGCCGTTGAATGTATTGTCGCAAAATTGCGTCGCTATTCCGTTACCGCTTGCTCGTTGCCATGTCTGTCAAAAATTCTAGTAAGTTTTCTATTAAATTCTTTATAATTAAATGTTATGATATCATGTTAGAATAATATAAGTTTATGATTTGATGTATATAATACTTTCATTATATTTTTATTGTTGATAAATGATACCAATTGAATTGAATTTTTTTTACTAACCAAATCGAATTTATCATTATTTAATTTTTTTTATTAAAATAATTAAAGAAATAAAAATTAATGTTGACAAGGAAAATAAAGTTAAATTAAAAATAATTATTTGAATTTATATGAGATTTCATTTGTGATATTATTGAAGTTATCTAAATTAAATAATTATATACAATTTTAATTAGATTCTTTTAACCGTAAAAAAAAATTGAACATAAACTATCCCGAATCCACTTCTAAACCTATGGTTTTTCTTTATTAGTTAAATAAATATTTAATCGTTCTCTCTATTAATTATCTATTGTTTTTTATTTTATGAATATTTTATTGTATTAGTTTTATTTAATTGATCAATTAAACCAATCTTTTTAGGCTAGTTCAAAAAAAAATTAGACTATTAGTTAATTTAATTTTAATTGTGCTAGTATAATATTTATAATTTTTAACATAATATTTCCTATTTATACATCATTAATTACTTACAATATTAATATGTGTATTGGTTAATTTAATTATGCTAATACAATTTTCCTATTTGGGTCACAACTTTGATTTGGACCACTTAAATTTACTAATATATTGTTGTGTGATATCATAATCATTTATTATGAATAGTAAATGTATTTAACTTGTTTTGCCGTTTTGTTCAATCATTCATGTCAATTAGCTTACAAAATTTTTGGAAGTTACACTTCCAACCCCCATAACTTTTGTTATTTGTAAAAAGCTCCAAAAATCACATGAAAATGTTAAATCAAACATTTATCTTGATTGTAGGTTCCTACTCATAATTTTAAAATATATAATTAATTTTTGGAAATTACACTTCCAAGCTCATATATTTTAATCTTTACCAAAAGCTCCAAAAAATGTTATTAAGGTATTAAAATTGCTTCATATGCCAAACTCATAGTCACTTTAGTCTCCTGCCAAAAGATCCAAAATACCAATATGGTATGAATTTTTTTGACCTCGTGTCAAAATTTACCAAATAACAAATGTTATCTATGTATTTCATTGATGAATTAATCGCAATACATCGAAAGGATTTTGTCAAACGGGTGTAAATAGCCTTAAGGTTTGTAGGGATTTAAGAAATCCATGTGATTCCCCTACTACCTGGAAATCCAATAGATTGACTGATTTCTTTTTCGCAAAAATTGAAATATTGATGAAGTATTATCAATAAAATTAAAGCATACAAAATCCAATATTGTTATGATAATGAAATTTCATAACCATAATCCATTTTCTTATCAAAAAGAAAATCATATATTATCCTTTATATATGTAAATAGTTGAAACAACTCATCCCAAAATCAACGTCGTAAACTCAAAATAATCTGAGTATCGTAAATGAGTATATAAACCTCCTTTTGAAAAGGTACAAGAAAATACCTAAAGTCCATCAACTCTCTATTGACTTTAAAACCAACCTCTTGAAAAGGTACAAGCAAATACCTTCATGTTTTGAGGCGACATATAAATCCTAAATTTCATAGGAATACCTTTACTAGAAACCCCCAAAGAAATGTGGGGTGTCCCGAAAGGGATAATCGGGAGTACTCATGAATATGTACTTCCCGAACTAATCGTACAGTGGAATGAAACACACTTACTCGATTACAAAAAGGTAACTGAGTCAACAAAGAAATGTTATATCCAAAACGCGTCTCAATCTTTGTGGCAAGGAACTCACAGAAGATGACATGATTTTTAACATTATTTCCACCTTTCATATATAAGTAAATATAAATATAAGTTGGAATGCAACCTTTAGACAAACTCAACAACCTAATGCAAGTGGTTGAGAGACATAACAAGCTTCTTTCGAATAACACCACATATGTCGGGATAAAGAAAATTCCCGATATTGATAATGAAAGTGTTAGAGGTGGAAACAACTCCAAAGATTGTGAGTTAAAAACAATTTCACACATGTGACATTTCTGCACCATGTGGACGAGACCCTATAAAGGGTCAGGGTATTGGTAAGAGTCAGGAAGGATTTTTCAACACCTGGAGTAGGATACAACTACTACCCAGGTGATAATGGACAATCAAATAAGATATGCACTAAAAAGTGCTTCTATCAAAAAGGGAACACGTTGAAAATGAAATATAACATATTTGTTTTAATATTTAATATTGATTATGCATATGTTTCTTTGAAATTAATTTTAAGTACCAAAATTAATTTATTTGCTAAAGTAAAATCGAATATGTAACCATTAAGATGAAAAGAAATACATCAAAACAAATACAAAAAATTTCAATATTCACCGTTCCGTGTAGGAATGTATCGAGGAGAATTGATTTTTTTGACCTATCACACAATCGAAAAAAAAAAGATAGACTAATACTTGTTTTATAATACATCCAACCAAATTACTTAGGCGATGGACTGTCACTTTCTTGGTTGAACAAGTTTAATAGGAACCTTGTAAATATATTTGTATCAAATGGAAATGAAAATGAGCATATAGACATAAATTCCAATGAACATGAAAGGAAACATATATCATGGAAACTAATGTGTCAAACTAGTAGATTATTGGGTCATTAGAACATATTTTGTCACCAATAAAGAAATTTTGGGGGCAATAACACATATATGTTTCGACATAACCATGTGGGACATCATGGTTATTACATAGTGATCCGTGTATTGCAAAATACACATAGACACATTCTCTTTCGAGTGAAAGGCAAAATGAGGCAAATTGCAACTGTTGACTTCTGAAGCATAAGAAACA
This sequence comes from Arctium minus, assembly GCA_954870635.1. Classification (NCBI taxonomy): domain Eukaryota; kingdom Viridiplantae; phylum Streptophyta; class Magnoliopsida; order Asterales; family Asteraceae; genus Arctium; species Arctium minus. Next base: position 63,795,385 of record OX941093.1, read on the forward strand.
ACATTGCTATCATAATATGCCCTCTCGAATACATAAAACTTTTGTATATACCCTAAATCCTTAGCCAATACAGGAATGAGATCGTCCTAAAGCTAAGGACATTATACAAAAATATTCCATTGTTACAACGAATACAAGGTGATATTTATGGACATAAACATCCATAATGTGGGCCATTAAAGTACTTTATGGTTCTGGTTTCGACACGATGAACGCATGTCGTATTATTGTCCACATGAAATACTGCACTCCTAGCACTAATTATATGTTTAAGGGCTCACCACCCTTATTATTTCATCAAGTCTACATGACTTGGAATGCTGGAGAATTTACATCATAAGGATTTGATGTTAATTGCATATGTATTAGGATCAATGTAGAGTTTCCTATACCCCATATGTATATATAAAATGGTCTCATAGAACTTGTTATCAAAAGAATATGATGACATCTAGGGTATTAGTAATGCGCATCAATTTACTCACATCTACCTGGGGTTATGCAATTATTATATGCAGTTTTTTTGTCGTTTTTAGACCCACTGCTTGCTAACCAGCCTCATGCATACCAGTTGGTAACTGGATATAAGCCTGATACTTTACATTTACGCATGTTTGATTATATGTGCCAATTGCGCCCCCACAACGCATCAAAATGGGTCCTTAAAGACGATATGGTAAATGTTGGATATGAACCCCCAACAATTATCCGTTAATTAGAATATTTGACTAGTGATCTCTTTACCGCTAGATTTGTGGGTTGTCACTTTTATGAGACAGTCTTCCCGTCGTTAGGGGGAGATAGGAAAAAAGATTTTTCATGGGAACGACAGGAAGTGTCATTGAATATTCTCACTCTGTCTCATTTCGATCCCTAAAACTTCACAACGTAATGTTGAAGTCAAACGAATCAGACTCGATACCTGATACGTTTAATGTTATTCCAAAAGTGACAAGATCACATATACGAGCTGAAAATATACTCGCAAGGTTAAAAAGGTCCCCAACAGGGGCACAACGCCATTGGAAAGTGCATTGCAATCACACATAGTGGAGGTGTGGTTGAGGTCGTAGCTACCAAATGGAAGTGATGGAAGCTACTTGGTTCGATGGATACTATTCTAAAGGAAGAGAATAGTTAGGCACATTCATTTATCATCAATACACAAAACTCTCATGAGATTGTCTTTAATTATAATTATGTCCATGAATCATCACCGGATGACGCTCCGAAGTTAATATTGATTTTAGAGATGAATATTAATCTCAAATGAACTATGAGAGTACATATGAGTCGATGGACAGATCATATATAATCATTGATGATTTATTCACATATATGATGGCTCATAAGATGATCGAGCACGACGACATCGAACCAGGCTCAGTTGAATAATATCAACAAAGAGCATATTGACCTAAATGTAAATAAACAATCCAGAAAGAATTATATTCTTTGACAAATGATCGGGTATTTGGTCAGGTAGTGCTAACCTACCAAGTGTAAAGCCCGTAGGACATAACTGAGTCTTTGTCAGAAAGCATAACGAGAATAATGAAGTCCAAATATGTAAGACTCTCCTTTGGCGCAAGGTTTCTCACAACGCCCTGGATTGACCACGAGAAGACTTACTCTCCCGTGATGAACGTTATAACGTTCTGCTAATTAATTAGCCTAGTAGTTTCCGAAGGACTGGAAATGCAGCTCATGAATGTGGTTACCACATATCTCTACGGGGATCTAGATTTAGAGATATATAAAAGTGCTTGATGATATTACATTACCAAAATCAAGTAACTTTAAACCACGAAATGCGTTTGCAATAAAATTGAAACGCTCACTTTATAGATTAAAGCAATCTAAACGGATGTGGTATACCCACCTAATGGAATACTTGATTGGGAAATGATATATAAGAACGATGAATTGTTCTCTTGCGTATTTATTATGGAAAACAAGTTCCAGATTTTCAAAGTAGCTCTATATGTCAAAGTTATGAACATAATAGCCACTCTTGATGAAATAAGAGGAACTACAAGCTACTTGAAATCTAATTTGAGAGGAAAGATCTTGGGAAAACTTGGTTTTGTCTAGATATTTGAGCTAGGACACCTAGTTTGTGAAATATTAATTCACCGATCGCATATGTCCATAAAATAATCAGGCAATTTAATATGGACAAAGCGCATCCGGTTAGCACTCCCATGATCGGTCGAAGTGTCGGATATAAGGAAAGATCCATTTCATCTAAAGGATGATGACAAAAAATGCTGGGAGCTTGAATTCCCTATCTAAGTATAATATGTGCATTATCGTACTTAGCATAATACACTTGACCATATATTGTATTTCTCATTGAACTTGTTAGCTAGATTTAGCTCAGCGCCAACGCAAAGTCATTGGAATGATATCAAATTAATCTTTTGGAACCATTGACATGGGTTTATACTTTCCCTATAGAAAGAAAAATGGGATTGATAATGGAACTTCAATACCTACTTAAAATATAAGCAGCAAAAGTACTAGCTCTTATAGAAACACCAAACAATGTATTGGTATGTCTTTGCTGATATTATGTATCTGTCTGACCCATACAAAGGTTGTTCCCAAATTGGATGATGACTTACCACAAGGAACACACCGATTGCTTGAAAGTAAGCTAAGCAAACATTTGTAACTACCTCCTTGAACTAATCCAATAATATTATTCTCCATGAGATAATTAAAAAATGTATATGATTAAGGACTATCATTACATATATTAGAGAAACTAGTAATTTTGGGTTCAACCAGTATCCTACTTGCATATATGAAAATAATGCATCATGTATCGAAGAAATGAACATAAGATACATCAGGGATAATAACACAAAGAATATTCTGCTTAAGTTTCTATACAATTAGCAATAAAAAATTCTATACATCATGTATAGAATTGTAACGACTACGTCTTGTATTCTAAGTGATATTATGTTTATGTTTAGTGTTGATTTTATTTACCTTAGCGTGGTTGTTAAGTTGTCTTGTGTTATTTACTAAACTAAAGTAAACATTAAAGCATTAAACAAATATTTTATTGAAACCAAATAAAACAGATGAAGTGCATCCATACAACAACCACCGTTTGAGAAACCTACTACGGGTAGATGTTTCGGATCCTCCTGATCCAGCCAACCTTTGCCTTCATCTGATCCTCCATGCTGGTGTAGTTTTCTTTGATGTCTACCAGTTCATCTTCTAAATTTCTAATCTCCTTTTGCTTCTCCCTAACATCGCGCTTCATCATCTCTAGGAACTTCTTCTGCTCCGGAATAATTGCCTCTTTCTCCTTCTGAAGTTCCATGTTTTGTAGCCACGTCCTGCCTAGATTTCGTATCTCCGCATCGGCCTCAACACATGACCTTTTCAACCTGTCAGGCAGTACCTGAGACATTGGTAGGCCAGGCCCCTGGTTAGGTTGATACGTAGGTGGGGTTTTTCCCCCATGAGCAGTGTAGTATGCTTCTCGTGCATTATTAAACTGCTCCCACTCCTGAGGCGTGATCGGTGCATCGTAAGCAGATATCCCATACTGCACCCACTCTTCTGTTGTCTCTGGTGGATTCCAGTCAATCCTTGAAGCTCCATCATTTAATTGTTCGATGTCGACGGAGCGTGACGTGCCAGCCCCATTTGCTGACCTTTTTCCCCTACCGCGTGAACCTCCAGCCATTAAGTTATGAAAATGTAGAGAATGGTTGTAATCGGTGTGGAGGGCAGAGAGGATAGATAGCAAGTTGTAAATTACTACTTCACCATAGAATCTATTTATATTCGATGCGTATGGGGGCAAATTGCGTATGGGCGCAAATTGCGCACCACTACTCCTCTGCAAAGACTGCCAGGATTCCCCTGCACAGCCTGACAAGATTCCCCTGCAAGAGCCCGCCAGGATTCCCCTGCAAAGCGTGCCATTTGACCCTACATAGCCTGAAACGATTCCCCTGCAAGATTCTCCAGAAAAGCCTATGTGCGCAAATTGTGTCCTAGGGCGCAAATTGCGCCCTAGGGCGCAAATTGCGTCCCTTTTGCACGTGACAAGCCCCAATTAACCCTATCTAGGGTTTGTACTTAGAATTTGGCTATAAATACTTGGGTTATACCAACGTTATAGTTCACACCATACATACACCATTCATAGCGTACTAATCTTCTATTTGACCAAACACATGGCTGGAAATGCATCATCCTCAAACCCACCTTCTTCACAAATAATGCCCTCCCGACTAAAAAAGGCGATAGAGAAAAGTGAAGCGGAGATCGAACAACTAACCGATGAGTGGAAGGAAATGATGGCCAAGAAAGATGGCCACTTGAGAAGGATCGACGTTGACAAGGAGGAGATAAAAAGGTTGAAGCGGGAGATAAAAGACAAAGAAGACCGTATTCGCCACGACAACGGTAAAGTAAACAAGATTATGCAAGATTTTGCAGTACTGCAAGAGCAGGTTGCCCAGAAACAAAATTGGATTGATCAATGTAAAGCACTTTATCCTTTGATGTTGTTTGCGTTTCTGGATTTTCCGTGTTACTAGTTTGTACCCGTACTTTCTATCACTTTGTTTAATTTAATGCTTGTGTTGTTGGGTTTGTAATTTGGTTTTTTCTTCGTTGCTAGTTGATAGATGTACTTTCTATGGTTTGACGCATTTATATGTTTAAACTACTTCGAAACAAGTGTCTGTGAATATTATGCTACCAAACAAAATAGGTACGCCTGTGAAACTTTTCAGGATAATCTTCAATCTTTTCAGACGAATCTTGAAGCTTTTTACAGGTACGCAATTGTGCCCCCTGTAATTTGTACACTACCTTTGGCCATAAATAGAGAACGATGGGGAGTCCTAAACGAAACAAAACAAAGTTACATGGCATCCCCAAATCTTCATGTATGGAACTTCAGATGTTTATCTCAATCGCTTCCAGCCGGTACCACCGAGTTATACGGTTAGAGTTTATGTTTATTTGGTTTTTCTTGCGTTGAATATTGTTCCAGGATAACCTTCTTAACCCCTATCTTGAACAGCTGAGTATCCACAAATGTTCAGCATGAAACTATATACACGCTACTAAAAGGAAGCTAAATATACACGCTACTAAAAGGAATCATACAAGTCGATCTGTTTGTATCATGGACCAAAAGACATCCGCCATCCGAACCCTCCAGGTTAGCGCTCGTAAAGACTCATCCTCCATTGGTGTTGGGACCTCGTTGTTCGCCAAACATGTCAGGAACATACATGACAAAGGACCACAATCGTCCAATGAACCCTGCTGCTGCGGTACATCATTTGCGTATACCCAAGTGAACTCGTGGCTGTGCTCTGCAAGTGATGTGCACTCAGCTAGGGTAAAAAGTTCATGTAGACTGTTGGCGAACGTGGCCATCATTTTTCTGAAGTTGTTCTTATATGAATCATTCCTAAAGCTATCATATACGGTCATCTCCATGAGCTCTAGGTTGAAGTCGCCAACCACCCAATGCTTCAGGTCGATGCAAATCGGAATGAACACCTGAAATATTTGTTCAAAAACAAACCAACAGTAAATAACATTAAACTATACGTAGTTAGAAATAACAAGTATATTTAAAGTGAAATTCATACATGCCGAACAGACCACCATGGTACAAAGTCCGGAGCCTTCAGCGTTTCGTAGACGGAAGTCGGACCACCACCAACGACCAGGAAATGCATGAACTCGGACGTCATCACCGTCCACCCTGCATTGGGTGGACGACTCTCACGGATGAACTGAACCCATCCGTCGATGTGCTATTTAAAAAAAAAGATGTTAGAGATATAAATAGAAATTATGATATAGAAACTAAAATGACGTTTTATACTAACATCAACTTCGAGCCACCCTGAGCCCTTCAACCCGAGTAACAAGCCCCACCAGTCCCTACCCACAGTATGGGTGGATATGCACCTAAGATAATAATCCGACAATTCATGCCTATGCCATTTTGCGGCAATAACGGATGAAGTGTAAGAGTTCGTATCGGAACTGGTGGTGGCAGCGCCAGTAGCAGCGGTAGCAGTAATAGCAGTAGCAGCAGCAGCAGTAGCAGCGGTCTTACGACCAACAGGCATCTTTGATACGCGGCGCTGGACAGGTGGGTCTGTAGTAGGAGGCAAACCGGTGTAAGGAGGGCGCAATTGTTTCCCAGGAATCTTCTGCCGCATCGGCCTTTGGTGTACATCCGCCGGCGGTGCAACCTGAATTTCCTGGGACACCCGAGGCCGGACGTGCGTCGAGGTCGAGAGGCCGACGGATGTACTCGCCTGTGGCGTATCCTGGAACAACGCCCCAACAAACCTCGACATACCTGAACCCACCGTAGTCGGTCCGGTCTCATAGAGCAACGACCCAAATGTGCCCTGCAAAATAAGTTGGGTCCTCACAAGTTTCCTATAACAAATAAATATCAAATGTAACAAACGAATCTCCTAACTTACAAGCTGCATATACTGGCCCTGTGTATACTAGCCAGTGGACTGACCGCTAAACTCCCGGAATGATGCCCCTGTGCCCTGTAATATAAGATTGAGATTATTCAATTTATATTCTGAATGTAAAAATTAAAGTACCCACCATATTAAATAACTTACATGTGCCATGTGGTGGGTCGGTGTAACGAACGACGAAGGTACGAATATGTCATCAAGGAAGGATGATGAACTCTGCATATTAATCTAAGCCATTGTTTTTATGTCTTATTGAAAACAAATAATGATACAACATAAAGATTGAAGTGACTAACATTATCCGTGTACTGGGACGGGCCTCCGAAGATCGAAGATCCAAACCCGTGCTGCGTGTTGGCGGGCTGGGAGGGCTGTCCACCCTGCTGCTGGCCTAGAATCTGTCATCAAGCATAACAAACCACATAAAGTTCCAAAAGATAAAAATTAAAACCATGTCCAATAAATTAAGTTAAAAACTTACCTGGAAAGAGCTAAACTGGCTAGTAAGCCTCTCCAGCTCAGCAAGGCGTCTCTCAGTAGCTTCACGCTCTGAGCGTTCAGTTGTCCATTTCTCGGCAAGGCGTCTCTCAAGATCATCATGCTCTGTGCGATGAGAAGTCCGATAGTCATAGAAATCATCCTTCCACCTCGTAAACTCAGCCCACCGGTCAGCATAGGGGTCAACATGTGGACTATGCTGATAGTGACCTGCTGGACTATGCTCACGGTGAAAGGATGCACTATGCCCAACATGAAATGGTGGCTCCTCGACCGAGGTGGCCTCGTGTGCCCTGCTGACGCCTGCATGGGACGGGGGGCTCGTGTCATGATCAGGCTGGTCGTCTCCCTCTGACTCGGATCCTTCGTCTATACAAACAATTAACAACATTGTTATAAATATCATAAACACTAGAACGACTTCTCGTTATAAAAAATTATAAATATCGGATAACTTAGAATGACTTCTCACCCGCGTCAACAGCCTGCATAACTCTCGACCTCTTCGACGGTCGACGCCCCTCCAAACTACTAAACCAGCGATCGCTCAGGATATACCATTCCTGGCTCTCCTCCCACGGTGTAGGCTCAAGCCGTTCACGTGGGAAACGCTCGGGCTAATATATTGAAAAATAATCATGTTAGAAATCCACACGAGGGCCTCATATAATACAATTTTTTTCCGTTGTAGTCAATGTAACTTACCGTCGATACATCTATGAGAGCAAAGGCATAATTGCTAACAATACCGATCGAAGACCTATCCCAACGAACAAAACGTGGCATCCTGGTGGTCAAAATATAAAACGTGTTGGTCATGGGAAAGGTCTCTAAGATCCATATATGTGAATTAGAATACCAAGATAGTAGTAAATATTTTGTAGAAATAGGGAATTCGTGTAGATTGTAAAAGTATTAATTTGATATCAACTTACTAACCTTGAATGCAAATAAAAAACCAGATAACGACATCCTATATCCATGCTTCGGTCGTTTTCGGATCGCTGCATTCATCTGCTTGTAGGTGTGGGCCCAAATATGGGATCCCCAGGGAAACCGATTGAAGACGCTCAAATCATCAATGGCCCGAAGTAGATGATCGGGAAGCTGCTTGGTCAACTGATGACCGTGAAAGAACAACTCAACCATCATCATGAGACAAATACGGACGGCAGAATCGTCATCGATATGCGCCCGCCCCTCGTCATCAGTGCCGATCAGATTGAATAAATCCTGGATGTTCCGCACCGTCAGCGTGCCTCGTGAGAACACCCGTCTAACAAAACCAGTGGACCTATTCTTATGCATCTTCGGGTCCGGTCCGAAACGAAGTGTTGTGACGAAACAGAACTCCTCACGGCCGAAACGAAGACGGCGTCCACCAACCTCGAATAACATCTCATCATCCCGTAGGTTTGGCGGGAATACTTGGGTCTGTAAAAATATGTGCACCAAGATAGGGTCGGCAGTTGTATCGGTCAGATCCAACCAATGACCGAAACATGTCTCTCTAAATAGTGCTAATCATGTGGGGTTCAATTTCTGGCGAATCAAATCCACCACCCCTATCTTACTCTTCAGGTTCAACTTTGCATTGTAGAAATTTGCTCCCTGCATAATAATGATATAATACTTATCTTTAGCGACCTAAAGTGTCAGTTTATAAAGTATAGCGACCTAAAGTGTCAAATTCTAAAGTATAGGGACCTAAAGTGTCATATTCTAAAGTAGAGGGACCTAAAGTGTCAAATTCTAAAGTTAAGGGACATAAAGTGTTAGATTCTAAAGTAGAGGGACCTGAAGTGTCAAATTCTAAAGTTAAGGGACCTAAAGTGTCAAATTATAAAGTTAAGGGACATAAAGTGTCAGATTCTAAAGTTAAGGGACCTAAAGTGTCAAATTCTAAAGTTAAGGGACATAAAGTGTCAGATTCTAAAGTTATAATACCTAAAGTGTCAGATTCTAAAGTAAAGGGACCTAAAGTGTCAAATTCTAAAGTTAAGGGACATAAAGTGTCAGATTCTAAAGTTATAATACCTAAAGTGTCAGATTCTAAAGTAAAGGGACCTAAAGTGTCAAATTCTAAAGTTAAGGGACATAAAGTGTCAGTTTCTAAAGTAGAGGGACCTAAAGTGTCAGTTTCTAAAGTAGAGGGACCTAAAGTGTAAAATTCTAAAGTTAAGGGACCTAAAGTGTCAGTTTCTAAAGTTAACAATTTTTTCGTGTAAATTTTTAAAGTTACGGATTTTTGGGTATTTACAAAATTATTGTCCTATTGTAAAATATTCTATAATTTGTGTAAACTATATTAATAACTACATTAAATTTAGAACCATGACACTAAAATTATAACCCTAAATATAAAATGATAATATACGGAAATTTTTTTTTATCATCCACTCCAAAAATGATAACTACAACCATTTAAAACCATACAAATACATAACAACAAAATTGATCAACACAAAAAATACAAAAAATTGTCATCCAAAATATACAACAACTTATCAACAAAAATAACAACTTATCAACAAAAATAACAACAATAAATTATCATCCAAAAATATACAACAAATTATCAAGAAAAATATACAATTTATCAAAATTTGGCAATACATAACTTTTTTGGATGACAATTTTTTGTACTATAATTAATATTTTCAGTTAACAACTTTTTAATATTAACTTTCTTTTTTTCTCTACATATTTTATGTTTTGAAATCCTGGATAATAAAATATACAACAACAATAATATACCAATTTTATATTTTCAAAACAGAAAATTGTTATATTATTCCTAGAAAATATATAACAAAATATCAACAAAAATATACAACAAACAATTATCATTCAACCAATATACAACAAATTATCAACAAAAATATACAACAAAAAATATACAAAAAATCAGTTAAAAATAGGTAGAAAAGTTAGAAGAAGTCACTAACCTCCATTTGTGGTCCCAATTAGAATAAAAAATGGCAGATCGTCGGTGTGGGGGCAAGAAAACGACACTTCTCCGGCGTGAATTTGGAAGAATCGATGGATGTATTTAAAAATGGTTGGTGGGGTTTTAATGTCGGCCGTTCAGTATAAAAGAGAAGACCCAGGGGCGCAAATGGAGCCCCAGGGCGCAAATTGCGTCCAGGCGCAATTTGCGCCCTTGGGCTCCATTTGCGCCCTGGGTCTCCATTTGCGCCGTTTGGGCCATTTGGGTAAACCGGGGAGAGGGATGGCTAGGAGGCCAATCCCACCCCGAGTTTGGCCCATTTCAGTCAATTTCCCTATTTTCATTTGTTTTTACTTCTCTTATATCTTTTTTACGAAACAATTTATATATTTTTATTGTTAAAAATGACAATTGTTTGAAACCAACATAGTGTTATTTTCAAAATAACAATTGTTATTTTGATGGGTTGTCTTTTTTTGGATGTAGTGTTGCTTTCGAACAATTGTTATTTTTAAATGCAAGTAACTTTTTTTGTACTTTAACAAATTAATTTTTCTTGTACTTTGACAATAAAGAATGAATGAAAAAAATTAAGAGAGATGATAAATGGTTTTAAAGATGATGAATGATGCATAGGGACCAAATCCACAATTTAATATTCTTTGTTTTAAAGGTGTATAGGCTAAATTGAAAGGAAAAATTAAATTGACAATTATACCATAGTGTGCAAGGCACAAGATGATGAATGATGCATGGTGTTAATGTTCAGGGACCCTAGCTACAATATATTGCATACCATAGAGACTATATTCACAATAAACATAGAATAAGGATCATGGTCAAAGAAAACACAAAACCACAAGGACTACATCCACAATTGACTCTAAATTATATTATTTGGTTAAAAAAAAGTTAATTACTAACAAGTCTAATAGGTCTCACATAGAATTCATAAAGAGATATATTTTGTCTCACTCGACAGTTGAGGCTAGCAGGGGGTCCGTGATCGAACCCAGTACTTTGCCAAATTGTTCCGCCATTTGCCAACTAAGCTACACACCATAAGCATATGTGTGTGTGTATATATATATATATATATAGAGAGAGAGAGAGAGGTGGGTTCATACGAGAACAATATCTATTTAAGAAACACGTAAACAACGAATCACATACAAAATTATATATGATTGCGGACGACTACTTAAGTCGCGGCCTAAGTCGTCCACGTCCATTTTTTTGGCCTTTAATGTTGAATCATATATGATTTTGCACATGATTTGTTGTACTCGTGTTTTCTTAAACAGTTAACGTTCACGTTTGAAATTTTTTTTCTCTATCTCTCTGTATATATGTAAAAACTAAACTCAATCGTCCATGCAGATTATCAAATCAATATCAACAATGTGGATTCAATCAGTTCTGAAATTTACTCTCAATCTAATCTGCAATTGATTTGATAATTGGCTAAAATTTTCAAAATACATGAAATCAAGGGTCGAGATTGATCTGTATCGTGTATATCATTTATATGATTTGTATTTGATTCGTCATATATATATATACACACACACATTATAAGGAGGTTCAAAACTTCAAATAAGAATACTAAAAAGTTCATATGTGAATCATTAAAAAATCTATTTAAATATGTATATGTTAACCTATATGAAAAATCCGTAACGTCAATTCATATATGCATCTTCAAATATATATATATATATATATATAGGCCTATATATATATATTTCAGAATTTTTTTTAAATATGAATATTATCTTGACTTCTTTAACTTCTAAGGATATTCAGTCTTTCTTATTCGATAACGAGTATTGTTGTACTCGGTATCAATATGATCATTCAAAATTGATTATTATCATAAGTAGAAGTAAGTTATTTAAACTATAAAAACCAATTACATCATAACACCGCCTTAATTTCAGGGTAATGCTACATGCACCTTCTTTTATATCAGAATCATGTCAAATCATGAATTCAAAATGTAAAAGTAAGTCTTGATTTTGATGTGTGTGAGGAAAAAAAATAATAAGTAAGGATGCGTTTAGTAATATATAAAGTTGTGTTTAGCCTATCCCTTAACAGACTCCTTTCAATATATGATTTAACCTGACTTTGATGTATATAGGGATGCATTGAGCATCTCCAATGCAAGGTTCTTACAAACTAAAAGTGAAATGGTTTGTAGGAACTACTTTGTGGAAAGTTCTTATAAAAATATCATCTTCTTTAGGTTCTTAAATAATAGCTTTGGTTCTTACCTTAATATGAGTGTGATGTGGCATATTTCCTAGTTTCTTTTTATTTTCTTGGCTTTATAATTAAATATTTATTTATAAAAAATAACTATTGACGTTGGAAAAATACATATGACCCACATTGCAGACTTTTATGTGAATTCTTATTTTGATTAGTTGAAAGTGAGATGGCTACAAAAATTTCAAAAATGCTAGCCACCCAATAAAATGAAGTTGAGAAAATTCATGAATCAAAATAAATATCAATGTTAAATAATTTATGGTAAATTTTTTAAAAAAAGGCAAATGTTACTTTTTTTAAAATAAAATAAAATCATCATATTTTAATAACAAAAAAATTAAAGATTTTTTTTAAACGACAAGTTAACACACGCACACGTTCCCGGGGTATTCGGGCTCCCATTTAAGGGTGTCACCCGACTAATCCCCGTCGATGATCATGGATGTCACAGGATGCTCACCACGGGGTTCGAACCTGGGTAGTCAGGGATACCATCCACTGACCCCCCATGATGTTACCTTACCACTGGGCTACAACATGAAGGACACAAAAAAAAAAATCTTTCCATTTCTATCCAATTAAAGTCTATCATTTTGTAATTTATTTACTTTTTCGATCCTCTCATTTCCCTAATTTATACTTTCTATATTTTATGTTGTTCTCTCACTCTTTTCCAATAACAAGTAGATATGACATTTTTCTCGAAAAAAAAATACAGTTGTAAGTGTTAGACATGGTAATAAGTCGATTGTCACATTTACATTGTTATTTCGCATAGATGTATGATTGTATATATGTGTTTTCTTAGGATTTTTTCGATTTTCTTGTTGCGTTCATATTAGGGATGCTCAAAAAACCGACCAACCCAACCCGGGGAAAAATCAACCCGAGGTAACCCGACATATAATCGATACAAAATTAGGACAACCCGAATCTATTGGGTTGATATTGGGTTAGACTCAAAGTAATCCGACCAACCCGATAAACGTTTTAGCAACTTCTCTAAAATTATTTATATTTCCGTTTAATATGTATAAGTTACCAAAAATAACTCGACAATAACGAGTAGTGGAACTCATAAGAGGACTTTATTGGAACGTTATATGTAATACTTAAATATTTGATGAAGTCGTATTTTCTTTTGAAAATGGAACGTACTTCAAAGAAAATTTTATGTTTTCAATATTGTTTTTACTTTGTTTAAACACAACCCGACCAAGCTGGGTTGGGTTGGGTTGGGTTGGGTTGGGTTGGGTTGGGTTGCACTTTTGTTTAGGTTGAGTTGGGTTGAAAATTCTTAAACCGCCAACATTGGGTTGGATTGTTGAAATGCCTTCAACCCGTGAGCACCCCTAGTTCATATGTGCCTTCCTAGATTTTCTGCGGGTTTTGTTCATTATGTATTTTATGCGAAGAGAATAGGCATGCATCAAAATGCATTGGTGAATAAGGTGTGAGAAGATTACATTTCGTAGTTCACCATATGTAGTAGAGGCTGCTTTAAAATCGTTATGAAATACTCCAAGATAATCTATCGTTTGAATTTCATCGTGTAGAAATAGAGGTAGGGGAGAAAGATTGCCATGGGAGAGACAAGTTCATATAGGAAGTATCATCAAGTAACCAAAGGATTGTTGACCTAGCGATATCTGACTAACTGGTAGAGCTCAGCCTTTCAGGAAGTCAGAGATTCAAACCTTAGCAAAGGTGAGAGAAATGTGTAAGTTCATTTGTCATATATTAAATATTATATACTTATAAAAGTACCATCAAGTCGTTGAAAATTGCTCAAACGGTTGAGGATAGCTTAAATTGACAAAATGTTGAATACAAAGTTCCATGAAAATATTGTGACAAAGGTTGCGATTAGTGTTTAAGCATAAGTGGTGCATAAACATGTGGAAATGGTATATAAAATTGTAGTTGGTTGACAGTTTTGGATGAAAACGTTGGATACATTGAATTTTTTAAAATTGATGTAAAACATTTGTAAAGAAAAGTGTTGCAAAATGTTTACGAAATGGGTTACACAAGTTGTTGCGAAACTTATACGAAGGGGGTTACGTGTTACGAGTTCTATGGTGATTGCAAATGGTAGTTAGGTTTGCCAAAAAGGGTAGCAATTATCGTGACAAAGTTCTTACAATTTTATGATTGATAACCATTTCCTTTAAAGATGAATTTTTTAAGTTACTTATTTCTTTATATCGAAATGTTAGAAAAATTTGTAGATCTTAACAACCTTGTAACCAATTTGTTTCAATATACGTCCAGATGAATACAAAACCTAAAAAGAGACGGATAAATACAAAAAAAAATATAAAAAAATAAAAAACACGCAAAGACAACTACAAATCAATTTATAATTAGGCATGAGAATGAGACATGTCTCATTGGGGAATCTGGTGTATCTAACCCACCGAGGCCGGAGATTTCCCGCAAAACCGGGGTGCAGGGTTGGAGAAGGGAATCCCCAAAAGTTAAAATCTGGGGACGGGAAGGGAGAATAACGTGATCCCCGCCCCGTCCCGCCCCGTCCCCGTATATTAAAATATATTATATATTTGTAATTAAATATATTATTTATAAATAATTAGACTTTTAGACTTGGAAAGAATATTTTGACATTTCTTCAGATATACAAATTTTCAAATGTGTCTTACTTTTTTTCCAGATAAAACCATGGAGAGCCGAAAACGTTTAATCAAACAATTACGTATGATATTGTGATTTTGTTCACATATAAATATTTGATACTCCATAAAACTTTAGAAATATGTGAAATTTAAACATTAACCGGGTAGCGGGACACCCGTGCTAAGTCTGCCTAGGGGGACAAAATTTCTTGTGTGATCAAATTTTATCTGTTTTTATTTTGGGCTAACGAACATATCTGTCAAGTTTTTCTAATTGAAACAGAATGTCTTCCTATTTTCCAATGTTGAATAAAGGAGAATACGAAAAATGGAAAGGGAATTTTTTCAGCTTCATAGATAATGATGATCTGGGTCAAAACATGAGATTATCATTGTCTGAAGGAGCACAGGTGCAAAGAGATCATGCTGATTATAGAGCTAGAGTTTATCTGAAAAAGAGTATTTCTAAAGAAATATATGATTTAATGGATATTCCCGAAGCTTCAGGGAAAGAGATTTGGGACTATCTTGCATTAAACTCTGAATGGATTGTCTCAGACCGAAACGTTTTCTTAAAAGGAAAAGTTTTGGAAGCTGAGAACTTTAAACTTAAAAGAAATATTTCTACTCTTGAAACTCAAATACAGAAGTTAGAGTCTGTTGAGAGCAATGAGAAGAAGTCCAAGGATTTAGAGAGTGCAAATGCTGAGCTACAAAAGAAAATATCTGAGTTTGAAAAGAAGTTCTCAGATATGTCAAAGAAGGGTGTGGAGGAGAAGAAGGTGATTGAGCTTCAAAGTTTAATGCTTTCTCAAAAAGTTGAAGACTTTGAGAAAGCAATCATTCTAGAAAGAGACCAGTTTGCCAAGGAGAAGAAGGCAACTGAACAAAAGATTGCAGGATTCTTAAAAGATATATCAGATGGTAGAAAGGGTGCTAAGAAAGGATTCGAAGAAGAAAGAAGCATCCTTGAAGCTGCTATTAGGAAGCTAACCGAGAAGCTATCTGAATTATCTAAGAGTGTACTGACAGAGAAGAAAAGGAAGTCTGTATTTGAGAAGAAGATTAAGCTCCTTATCAAAGAACGAGACAATTATTCTTCAAAAGTAAAAGAGCTTCAAGATATTATTTCAAAGACGGTGGTGGTGACTGAGCGAACGACTCCAGAGTCAAAAATCCACTCACCTAGAAATAATTCAGTTGGTTCTAACAAACCAGCCGCAAGCTCACATCAGAAAACTGCTCTTTTTAAAAGGTCAGTTAAATCTTCTAATCAGATTCATTCTACTAATCTTTTCTATGACAGGAATATAGATTGTTCAGGTACACATCAAAGAAGGAGAAGAAGCTTCCAGGAAAAAGTTGAACTAGTGTGGAACAGGAAACCAGTGCAAGAAGAGCTTCAATGTAAGAAGTCATGTGTACATACGCCATATGCCAAGAAGAACAATGCGCTGAAAGGTAAACCTGATTTCGTCTACACGAGAGATCAATTAATCAGGTTGTCAGGTAAGAAATTTTATTGTTCTTATTGTCGTACACATGATCCTGTTCACAAGACAAGTGACCATTACTGGTATGGTTCTTACTCAGTTACCCCCATACTAACTGCAACTAACACTCATGGACCCAAATACCAGTGGGTACCAAAGAAAATTAAATTTGTGTTGCAGGCACCTACTGTCAAGGGGGAGTAGGAGAACAGAGGCTTCTAAGTAAATCAGATTAGAACCCGTACTTCAACGAAGTATGGCTTTTGCACACAACAGTTCAAGACCCGCACTTCAAAGATCAAAAGACCTTACTCCGTGCTGAAAATGAAATTGTACTCCAATACTCGAATGAGGAAATCAACCATCAAGGGGGAGTACATATTTGTCTGAAATTTTATGCATATCTTTTTCATATGATAATTTTCAAATGCATAATTTCAGGGGGAGTATAAAAGGTGATGACTTCTGATTATTTCTGATCAGAACTCGTACTTTAAAAGTTTTACTGTTTTTTGTCTTTTCAACTTAAGTGAATAAATTTTACTTTGACTTAGCATAAGACTTTTGCAGAATTTTTGAGAGATGCTTACAAGATCATATCTTTATGACTTTAAGCTTAGCTTCATGAGATATAAGATCGCACGTTAAGGTACAATCATTTATCTTAATCTCATATATGGTTGAAAGAAGGACAACTTTCAATCATAGAAAACATTGTTCTAAATGTTCAAACCACTTCCCGATTTTTTCAACAGATTTTATATTATGGATGTGTGACTTTAAATGTTTTCAAAATCTAAAATTGTGCTTTAACTGAAATAGTTAAACCAATCTGAGCATCACGTGCATCATAGGAAAACCAGGAATTATTTGTGCTAGGATTAACACAACTTCTATGGAATCACCTTAACCAGTGATTTCTACCCAAGAAGTTAATCCTTAGTGATTGAGTGTGAGAAGTCGAAAAGAAATGAGTGTATCAAACAAAGAAACGAAGTGTGATTAGAGTGAGCAAAATGTTAAAAAGAAAGAGCGTGTGAGAACAGAGTTAAAAGAATATCACAACTCTGCACCAACTTTTTCTGAGCCGGGTAGCCATATTACTAGTGTTTCACAATACCTTCGTGAACATTATTGAAACAGGCAACTAACCCATGCCAACTCTTGATCAAACCTCACCAACTACTAATTTTCTTCTCAAATAGAAAGTGTTTCACATTTTCTAAGGGGATGCAACACATTTGCTATCTGATTTTCATTTGGAAAATCTGGATATTGAAAAGAAGGAAGTCTTCCCCACCTTCGCACTTCAATCATGCACATTGAGTCTGTGTTTAACTTACTGTTGTCTCAGTGGTTTACACAATTTTGAGTCTATAAGCAATCATCAAGTGCTTAATTCTTTCAACACAAGCACAAACACACAAGGAATTAGTTTCTTTGTCATAACGTTTATAGAAATTTACCTTTGTGGTGTTTCGATGATTAAATGGAAGCCCTGGGGGAGTCAACATCAAACAACTCCTTTCCATTGTGTATTTGTTACAAACAGTAACTTAGTGTTACTGACAGGCAAGTTAACTGATTCATTAGTTGATTTAGGTGTTACACGACTATTTTGTCTGGATTTGCAAAGATCTGGGTGAATATCTATTGAATTGACGGATCAGTGGCTCCAAGTGGTTGACATTTCTTACAAAACGTTTTGATGAAACGTTACACTTATCATCAAAAAGGGGGATAATGACTACACAAGAAATGGTAAAGATCACATGTTTCAAGAATCATGTCCAAGATTGAAATCCTCAAAAGCAAGTATTCTGAAGATATGCTGATTTAAGAGCTAGAGAAAGAGATTGCATCTTCTGAGCTGAATAAGAATACTGAATTGCTAAAATCATTTTCGTAATGATCTTGATCCAAAGGGGGAGATTGTTAAGACACAGTCTCATTGGATTCAATATCATCCAATCTGAAGATCGCAATCTGAATCTAAAGCCGAAACGTCGACTCTCGATATTAAAGTCTATGTCGTTTGTAATAAATGTCAATGTAATTATTTGTTATTGTATTAGTTAAGTTAATATCTAGTTTGTTAGATATTAGTTAACTTAGTTAGTTATATTATTTAGTTATAAATAATATCTAGATATTAAATCTAGATATTATGGTAGTGTGTTAGACACACTTTAGTTTTTAGATAGTGTGTATCTCTCAACAACTCACAAAAATCAGATATTATCAAGAACACAAAAACACACACTTAAAGGTGTAAATCAGAGAGAAAACAGAGAACACATCTATAGCTTAAATCGATCAATCCTGTAACCGTTGTTATAATCAATACAGGTTGGTAATCATATTGTGTTGTTGTTTCTATAGAACTTGATATAAGCATTGTGGACCCACAGTCTCTACCCGCCCCATTACGATTTATGATGCCCAAAAACGAAGTAAATGTAAGGGGCCGTTTACCTAACATTTACCCGGTAAGTGCTTACCAAGTCATGTTACCTTATCGATGAACAGGGCAAGGACCACCGTCAATCTATCTCGACCCCAAGAGCCCCAAGGCCCAAGGCCCATCTTTGACATTTAATATATATATTAATGTCAAGAAAAGCCTTTCAATCACACCACAATCCAAGCCAAACATTCAAGGAATTCATTTATTGCTCAATGGTTTGGGTATATTAAGTGGTGTAAAGTTTGGTTTGGCTCCTATGTGGGACAAGTTTCTCCTTTTCTTAACTAAGTTCCAACAGATATAAGATTTAAGATTTTCAAATTCAAGCTTATCTTGATCTAACTTATGTTAGATTTAGTTTATTATCCATCTTCCAGTCAAAATCTTACAAGTTGCACTCTTAAAGTTTTATTCAAACCTATTGGTGATTTTAGTGTCACCCGCGACCATTTAAGTGTAATTAGAATTAACGCGAGTGTCAATGGGGTTTCTTACTGTGATCTAATACAAATTAGGCAGTGCGGGGTGCACACTTGTATATAAGACGATTTTGATCCCGGACACGATGAAATGACGGGGTCCAAGAGGCAGCGCCCATGGCGCCTGGCGCTGGTCCCGTTGACCGTTCAGTGGGCGGGGTTGAGGTCCTCGAGGAGCAGCGCCCCAAAACCTCTACAGAATTTTGGATTTGGAATGCAATGGAAAACGTGGTCAGAATGAAGGAATACTTTAGCTCTGATCAGTTTTGAGTTTAAATCAAGTAGCGTGTTTTCAGACTTAGTTATGGAAAACTTGGACCAGAGGCTCTCTGGTTAGTCAGACTAGAGGCTCTAGTTGGACTATCTCTGGTCGCACGCTTAGTCAAAAATGGATGAGGTGTGGCAGATGAGAGATTTCGAGCATGGGACCGAGAAGGGAGTACGCAGAAAATGTGAATTCAAAGGCGTGGGATATGGGGGGATGGGTGGAGGGTTTTTTATGAAGCTTCAACAACTTGCATCCAATTATCTGTACCTTTTATGATTCGACAATATAACTTAAAGTCTTAAACTATTTGTACGTGTGCGTTGTTTTTTTGGAATTAAACCATAACTTAAACTTAAAAGTAAAGATAACATTGACATCCAATATTTTTTTATGAGAAATTAACATAAATAACCGTTTTGACGATTAAATTCACCTCCTAACCAACTCTCTCCCGTTTCACCATTTTATCAATACCTCCGTAAGTGCCCTTACCACAACTTGTCGAGGGGTCATTTAAAAGAAATGGATACAAATGTGTTGGTATGCATTGACATGCCATCTCATTGCAAAACATCCATTAGAAATCTGACGATCTCTGCCTCTTTCATCAGTTCCCTCTCCGCAAACCACATCACCATAAATATATTGAGAAAATACATGTGTGAATAGACCTGGCAAAAACTGACCCGACACGAACTCGACACGAAATAAACGGGTTTGGGTAATACATTTCAACCCGTTTAAGTAAACGGGTTGACACGACACGACACGAAAATTAAACGGGTAAGGTCATGGTCAAAAATTTCAACTCGAAAATGACCCGAATAACCCGTTTATATATATATATATATATATATATATATATATATATATATATATAAGTTTTCCTTTTAATGCTTTGGATTTTTAGTGTTTTAGATTTGATTATAATTTTGAACTATAAATTTTGGATTTCTAATGCTTTCATTTGAATTTTGTATTTGTATTTTTTTGTGAATTTTCGATTTCTAATTTTATAAATGTTAAACGGGTTAGGCGGGTCGGTTAGGGTTGAGATTTTCTGACCCGTTTATTAAACGGGTCGGGTTAGGGTTAGACAATTTCAACCGTTTAACTTTGAACCCGACACGACACGTTTGCCAGATCTATGTGTGAATGTATATTCTCCGCAAGTGACCTCTACCAGTCCAAAGGATACCTTGCATTTTAATGTTTTTATATGTGAATGTCGCAACTCTTTTTTTAAATGGTCATTTGCAAGTTGCGGCAAGGGCATTTGTAGAGGTGTTAATAAAATGGTGAAAATGGGAGAGAGTTGACTAGGAGGTGAATTTAATCGTTAAAACAATTATTTACGTTAATTTCCCATTTTGATGCTTCAACTTTTGACCAACTAAATACAAAGAATACAAGTCTAGGGAGCTTGTATTTAGAATAAACATGATTTATCGACTACATATTTATACTTTACATAAGTTTTCAATAACGGTCGGGAGGATAATATTTTTGATTTATCAAATTATACTTCTCGTTTATTTGTTTCGGTTAAATAACTTGATTAAAATTAAGAAAATATAATTAAACTAAAATGAGAATAAAATTTTACATAAAATACAATAACACACAATGGTATATAATTGTGACACACATGTGAAGACATCGAATGAGTTGATATGGTAACATGACTTCATTAGATTCTTCCAAGTATTAATTATTTTATATGGGAGGCTTCTTAAAAAAGCATATGATTATTTAATAAATAACATTTAAT
Source organism: Arctium minus (assembly GCA_954870635.1). Classification (NCBI taxonomy): domain Eukaryota; kingdom Viridiplantae; phylum Streptophyta; class Magnoliopsida; order Asterales; family Asteraceae; genus Arctium; species Arctium minus. The sequence continues at coordinate 63,816,730 of OX941093.1, forward strand.
TTTCTATATGATTCTTTGCATTATCAAATAAACATATCCTACCAAAACTACACATCATGCTTTAAATTAAACCTCATTAATTATAAGTGTATTGTAAAAATAGAAAAAATAATCTATTATTTTGTAGTATCAAAGGACATTATTTAATACTTAATAGAAGTCCAAAAGTAGTAATAGTACTCGAAAGTACCTTAAGTCCCTGCCTTTACAAAATGGATAAAAGGTGGAGAGTTTTACCCAAGTCCCCTATTTTACTTATGATTTAGAAAAAATGTCATAAAAACCCAACAAACTATTTCGTTTTGAATGATTAAGTCCTTAAACTAATTTTTTGAATGACAAAACCATTAAACTTTTTCGTTTTGAATGGATTAAACTTTCTTATTTTTTAATGAAAAAACCATTAAATTTTCCCATTTTGAATGATTAAGTTCCTGAACATTTTTTTCAATAAATTAAATTATCGAACTTCTAAAAATTGGTTATTTACATCATTTTAACCCAAAAAAACTATCTCTAACCGGCTATCTTTTTTTTTTGGGAAAAGGTATCCTGGGCCTTTGGCCCAGACTAACCCCTTGGCAAAGAAACCGACTACGAAAGCATGCAACCCTGAGATTAAACCTAGTGGCCACAAAGTTACGAATGCAAGGAATCGAACCCGGGTTGAGCGCTATGAACTCCCCAGGTGATAAACCGACTATCTTTTGATAGATAAAAAATAGATCAAAAAGAGGGAGATCGATGGCAGGGGCAACAGTGTGTTAGGCGATATGAAGAACGGACAATGTTCGGGCAATGGGGAGTGACAAGACGGAGCGATACGATTGTTTATGAGGGGTTTTATTTGCGTAGAGTTTGAGAACAATAAAGTTTTTTTTTTGGAAAGTGTATCCTGGGCCTATGGCCCAGACTAATCTCTGGCAATTAGGGCCTTTGGCCCAGCTGCTAAAGCGTGCAGCCCTGAGTTTATCCTCAGTGGCCACAAGTACTGCTAGTGGGGCTCGAACCCGGGTTGAGCGCTATGAACTCCCCAAACCTTTACCACCACACCACAACCCTTGTGGTTGAGAACGATAAAGTTGATTTAGATATATATTTTACTTTAAAACCTTCATAGCTAGTTCTAGGTACTTTTAAATAAAAGGTAACCAATTTTTAGAAGTTAGATGATTTATTTATTAAAAAAAATGTTTAGGGACTTAATCATTCAAAATTAGAAAGGTTAATGGTTTTTTCATTTAAAAAAATAGTTCATAAACTTAATCACTAAAAATAAGATAGTTTATTGGATTTTTTTGAACTTTTCCCTTATATTTTTCAATTTATTTGCAAATATTAATTTGACATGTTAAAAGTATATCAAATAATAGCAGTGTATCTTTTACCAAAATTAAATGTCTATTTTCTCATTCTACCTTTAATTATGAGATAAAAAAAATCCCCTCTATTTTTAAGGATAAAATTGACATTTAATTGATCAGAAAGTGTAATAATTATATATTCTTAAAATTGTTTTTTTTATTTTTATTATATACATTTATTTTGAAACAATTGTAACATGTAACTTTACCTTTACATGTGTGATCGAAGCAGACAAGATTCTCCTTAATACGTAACTTAAACGAAAAATGATGGCACAACCTATCTTTGCCTTAAATTGAGAAGTCATGAAAACAAAAATCAATTTCCGATTTAAAAATAAATTGAAAACCAATAATCCTCTCTTCTCTTACATGAATTGGTAAGAACAAAGAAAATATAATTAAAAAAAATTGATGATGAAAAATCACAAATGAGTGATGAAATTAGTTATATATATATATATATTTTTATAACCATTGGTATCTGGAGCAACTTATACGCATCGACTAATCTCCAAACGTCTCTGACCTGAAGTCGTGAATCTCCAAAGCCACAAGAGCTTTGGCAGGAACTGGATTCGAACCCGAGGAAGATGAGATTTTTACTACATCCCCTTAAACTTAATCAATGCGCCACAACCCAAGTGGTTAGATTGGTCGAGTTGTTAGTAAAATAGAATAAATAAGTTGTAAAATAGTATGGTTTTTTTGTATGATGGGAAGTTAAGATTCCTTTTTTTTTTCTTTTTTTCTGGCAAAGTGTTTAAAGAAGCAAAGGAAACATATCCATTATATCATATATGAACATTTAATGAAGATTATGAAATTAAAATTACAAAAACCAGGTTGAGAACATATATATATATATATCCTAAACAAATGAAACAATCAACAGAACTCCAAAATTACCTGGAATGATTCAACTGCACCAATCTGTCATTTGGCTTCGTTCATTCACATTGTTTTATCCTTCATTCAAAATGCCCACAATAATTCATTCATTCACCTGCAACCATACAATAATACAGTTTCCGAATGTGAAGTCCATTTGAAGGTGGATCAAAACAAGTAAATTTAAAAGGGTCGGAGTTAGGTTGATCTGTTAACATTTTTTTAATTTCATAAATAATTAATAAATTAAATATGATGATAAAAGCTATTATTAAAATAACGATCCAAATTTTTTTATACCAACAATATTTCTATCACAATAGAAGATTTGATATTTGACTCACGGGCGTCGATTGAGTTACATTTGTCTAAATTAATAACGAATAGTATTATGCTTCAAACGAAAAGTTTATAATTACATTAGACTGAAAATGTTATTTAGGGTCGTTTACCAAATTCTTACCGTGTAGGAGGCACAACAAAGACCGAGAATCTTACACGGAAGACTCTTACCCGGTAAACGTTTACCTGGTAAAAGAAGCTAACAACAATCCATTTTGATGGCCGAGAATACCCACTAAAGTAAGTCAGGGTGGCGACTCTTGGTGGTAAGCGCTTGGTAAACTACCCTTGTTGTAAAAACATTTCAGCTTTAGAGAACTAAAAAGGTTTCAAGTCAATTTTGGATTTGGAAATTACTAGGTGGAATATTGAAAATCAAAAGATTATATTTATTCTGGAAAGGGAGTAGTAAATTTTGGCATATAATCTATAATGAAAAGTTAACTTGGATCAATTAATTTACATGAGTGTCATTATGCTAGAATCTAAGATTATATGCTCTAAAAGAAGATGAAAAGTGAAAGCCAAGAGAATGATCATCCTTACCAAATTATAGTTTGTCAAAATCATCATCATCCAAGCCATCATTTCCATCATCTGAAAAAGACAAGAATAACAAGTCATCAGCATGTTTAATCCCAAAATCATTCAAAAAGCTTGGAAACAATGTCTAGTTCTTGGGAATGCGAGAATGAGGACAAACTGTCTCCAAAAATAAAAAAATAAGACACTCGGTTCTACAATCAACTTCCTTACATAACGAAGGCTCCATTAGTTTTCAGGGTAGTTGCAAACAAGGTTCTATCCCACCCTCCCTGGACCCTACTCTCGAGTGGGCACGATATACTAGGATCGTTTGGTTCGGTTTGGTGGTTGCAAAAATAGTACCCAATGAGTAATGAGGGATAAGTTAGATTATCGTAAGAATGAAGAGTTGATGGTGGAAAGCATCAAGCACTAGAAAGCAATCACCCAATTTACCAATCTTGTCACATCTCCCTGATTTTTGTTCTATTTTAGTTGGACAGAAAAAAATGAACTTGTGTCTCAGTCTAATGTCGTGTGAAACGTGGGACAACAAGTTTTTATTCTGTCATGTCCCGAGTACCAAACAGGGCCTTAGGACCTTTATGGATGGAATTGTTCGTTGACACTACACGGTTAACAAGAAATATCTCTACTCACTAGGTCCGTAAAACTGATTGCATGACAATATGAAAACTTGGAGAAATTTCCCGCTCACTCTTGTACTATATTTGCTATTATGCTCAAAGGAAGAGAAAGAAACGTAACAAATTTATGATTGCAAGACTCTAGCTTTGACAACATACCTGGCCCTTCATCACTGTCACCAAGATCTCCCAAGAGAAAGACATCCAAGTCCTGGTCAGTTGACTTTGAGGCTGCTGCACTTTTAGGCTTTTGGTTTGCTCCATTCTCTTCTGTTTTAGAAACAGTTTCAGCTGCTGAAGTCCCCACTGCACCATCGTCTTTCACCTTTTCAGCAGATTTTTTATTTTCTTCTTCCATGTACCGCTTTTCATAACTGTAATCATCATATCAGAAGTTTAATACACATCATTTGCAAGAACTAACAAAAGGAACAGAAAGTTGTACATTAAGTAACTAGTCTTTAAGTGTAGTTCCTATATAGTGATTTATGAATAACGAGGGATAAAATTTAGATAAGGGAAAGATGATGTGAACATTATCCAAGCAACTGCTTTCTGGTACTTTAGCTGAGAAAAAGTACTTTCTGGTGGCAGCAACTGGACCATGGCTGCCACCAAAACCTAAAAGAAAAATGTAAAGCCACAAAATCCAATTTGGAGAAGTTTATATGAAGGCGTTCATACGAGTTTGTGGCATATTTCCTGCAGGAACGAATAATACCTATTCTCACCTCAGACGAACAATAATAGTTCACTCGGTTCTTAATCACATTAGTTGATTATGATAAGCTTTGCTTTTATTTTCCCAGAAACTTATAAGGTGAGGGCAGAAGGGAAAACGAGAACTAAACAACTTCAATTATGTAAAATGCTGCTACCATGGCCATTGGCACACATGATTCAACTAGTAATTCCACATAATGTGGCCTGGTGATGCAGTAGTTATGTTGGCAAGGTTGTCAAAAGTCGATCATCATTTGAAGGCAGAAAGTTTTAGTAAATTTCGCCCCAAAACCACCAATCATTTGTCTTTCTTGAAGAAACCTACATAATATATTTCAAGATGCAATCCAGCAAGGGATATTTAACTTAATTGTTTCAAACTCTTGGCTTCATGTCCTGTTTTGGTTATATGTAGTTTGTGTAGAAACAAGAATATACATCTGTCTCTTTATAGATTCTGTGTGAAATAGAGAATATCTTGTTTAGGCCGTGAAGGCAATGACACAAGGAAATAATCAGATCAAAATGGTAAGCTACTTACGGAGTCACGTGACTATTTACAAGGAGAAAGTATATCCTCCAGAATTTCCTCTCTCTCATGACACGTGGGCACAACTCGTACCTCAACTTTGAGATTTCCTGCAATAATCAATAGTAAGATGGAGGGAACATCATCAGGTCTCCCTCTCATAATCAAATCATAAAATAATATGATTGCAAGTAAATAATGCATACATTTATTTGTTCTAAATGATCCACCAAAAAGATAGTAAATTAGTACATAACTTAAATCATTCTTATGAAAAATAGATATTCATGGATGTTGCATCCAAAGTTGGGGCTTGGTCGATAGAGCTTTTGGCATCAATTCATTTAATTCTCTAATGTTTCAAAACTTTCAACAAAGACCAGAAAAACATTGGACACAGATTTCTACTGTTATCTTCAAAAACATAAGTCCTCTCACTGATATTCAGAAATCAGAAAAAAAAAAAAGATGAAACTTTATTGTCACAGAAGAAAAAGAAATCTTAAATTGTCAGACTCAAAGATTAGGTTATCTGAAATGACAATCTATTTACTTTAGTCATCGGAAAACTGATTCCTAAAAAGGTTAGCCATGTACATGTTCAAGATCTTTTCTCTAGTTGGCCATTTATGTTATTTCAGACAATGATTCTTAAACATTCATGTCACAGTCAAATCATAAAAACAAACCCAAACCAGAGGTTGGGTTATTGTCGACACATGTGATTCAAGGACCTTAAACATAGCATGTGATGACAACGGGATGTGCTCTGGATCTAAAATTTATTCATATATAGGAATTAGCAAGAAAAAAAATGTTTGAAGGATTGCACAAGTCACTGATATTCATAATCCAATCATCATAAGCTACTGATAGGGTCATTTTATTTACCCTATTTTTAGCCCTCTTTTTATAATTTTGAGCTAATTTTCGTTTTCCCATTGTGTCTTTTAATTTATTTTTACGACTTTATTGTTTAGATTAATGTTTATAACTTTCGGTTTTAAATAACTCTATTTTACATGAAAATGCAGCAAAAATCTCATTTCTTTATAATTGCATGTTTTAGGCTCGGAAAAAGGTCGTTTGAAGTCCAACATAATCGAGGTGAAGTTTTTGAGCTTACATCGTGGACGCAACTATGATTGGCGATTAAACCCGACATTTTGGACTAGCGTGATGGACCGAAACCTATTGGACTATTGCTACATTTCTTTTGGGCTGAAAATTGCTAGGCTTTGGATAACACTTTTTGGGCTAATTTCTTCCAAGCACTTTGGGCCCCCAATATTGATTTACTTGAGCCCCAAGTTGAATTAAGCTTATAAATAGAGGTGCTTGGTTGCTAGATAGAGGGCATCCCTCTTCACTTGGCTTCTTAGTTGCATTAGTTGTAATAGAAACACCATGTTGGCATCATATTTTGGAGGGTATGGTTGAGTGAGCCGTGAGCTACTTTAGCTTCACCAAGCTCAATCTCACTAGTTAAAACTTTCTCATCTTTTGGTTGAAATTAATATATGGTTCCCTTGCTAAATATTGGTACGTTAACCTCTCGTTACATTCTCGCAACTTCTCCTCATCTCATCCGGTTCGATTTACCTACGGTTTTTATTTGGTTTTCACCTACGATTTTAGTTCTATTACAAACCGGAAGTCTGATTAATCATTTCGGATTCCCAAACCTTTTTGGTTCACGGTTTGTTGTAGCTTATTAAAGTTGTCCGTGTTTCCAAGTTTTAAAAACCATCCCGCTTATTACGTTACTTAAATTAACAAATACCAAGGACTCTTAACGTAACTTAAGAATTAAAAACACATTTGAAACAAGATTTTCCTTAACGAGTGGTAAATTAGTTGGTAAATCATGGCTCTATAATTCCCACTTCATTTTAACGCCGTTGGATTAATTAATTTAATTTCTTATAATTGTAGTATTTATAGTTTAATATTGTCATTGTTCTCAAGTAAGTTAATTTTTCTAGTTCAAGTAAGGATTTTTAGTTACATGCATAGTTGATAAATCATTTCTTTTAAGGTTAATTAACAAGTAGTTGACGTAATTCTCATTTTCTTTAATTGCTTTTACAATCTTTAAAATTAGGATTTAAAATGATGATGGGCTAACCGTCTCAGTTCAGGGTAAAAAGTAAAGTTGGGACCGAGACCGATAAGAGAATAAAAGGTGTATCGTATCGCATGATTGTCCAAAGTTATTTAAATCAGAGTTATATTTTATGTCGAAATACAACTGATCAACTGACAACTGGTTCGTTGTGTGACGGCTTCTTTAAGTTACATAAAATATCGACTCTGAGATAACAAAGGAATGCGATCTCGTCTTTTATTTAATTATTAAATTCGTCCCAACAGATCTTTATACCCTGCACTCTGATGTGAATCAAATTGAGAATCAGATTTTATTGAGGAACCGCACCCGAAATCGAATGCTTCAAGAACAATCGCGTCTGGAATTCGAGACCCATAAATCTCCCGTTCAAAGACAATAAACAAAAGTAAATTTCTGCCTAAACCCTAGAGGCAATCAACCCCTAAGCTAAATACGATTCCCCCTCCCAAAAATACCAAAACATACCCAAAATAGCTAATAGAGACAAAATTAGATAATTAATTATAATTAATGACGCCCAACCCCCTTTCAAGTTTCAATTGATCCCTTGCCCCCCTTCCCTTTGAGACAATAAACCAACGGTCTCGGTCACGGTCCATATCATCACTCCCGCCCTGAAAACTCATCTTGTCCTCAAGGTGAAAGGCTGTAAATTGCTGCTGGATCTGATCATACGCCTCCCACGTTGCCTCTGATACCAATAACCCTTTCCACGCCACCAATACCTCCCGCTGACCCTCCATTTCTCGAGTGTTCAATACCTCCGCTGGTTCCATAACGGTTTCATCACCCAGATCACCCGGAAGTTCAGACTCAACCTGATGATCCCCAATCACTCGTTTCAATTGTGACACATGGAAAACGGGATGTATCGCCAAAGTGGATGGCAGCTTCAAACGATAAGCTACCGGCCCGATCCGTTCCACTATCTCAAACGGGCCATAAAATCGCAGTGCCCATTTTTGACTCGCCCGCCTAGCCACGGTGATTTGTCGGTACGGACGGAGTTTCAAGTAAACCTTATCCCCAACCTCGAAAGTAACGTCCCTCCGTCTCCCATCCGCCTGTGTCTTTCATTACCTGTTGGGCTCGAAGCAACTGACCCCGCAACACCTCTAAAACCCGATCTCGATCTAACAAATAATTATCCACCTCAAATGTTACCGCCGAGCCTTGATCATAACTCACGAGACGTGGAGGATCCCACCCATACAATACCTTAAAGGGTGTTGTCCCTATGGACGAATGATAGGACCAGTACTCGGCCCAAGGCAACCACCTAACCCACTCTTTAGGATGCATGGACGCAAAACACCGCAAATACGTCTCTAAGCTTCGATTTACTACCTCCGTCTGACCGTCAGTCTGTGGATGGTAGGCAGTGCTGCGTTTCACTGTGGTTCCCTGATTTTTAAATAGTTCTCGCCAGAAGTGACTTACAAACACCTTATCCCGATCCGAAATAATAGAGTTAGGGATCACGTGCAGAGTTACCCTCTTCCCGTCGTGTTGGAAAGTCATAGTCAATTCCCTCCAATTAACCCGCGTATCCCCTAACTGTCGTACCCACTTTACCCCCAAAATGACGTCTGTACTCCCTAACTCCAACGGATAAAAATCCTCGGTGATGATCAGTCCAGGCAACTGTAACTCTATACCTCGACACATTCCGTAGCTTTTCTCGGCCTTTCCGTTTCCCAAAATCACCCCGGTTTCCCGCGAACCCGTTACCGCCAATTGTAGCAGTTCAACCAGCCTCAACGACACAAAATTATGGGTTGCCCCACTATTGATCAATACCACTACCTCAACCCCGTAAATACTATCCCGTAATTTCATGGTATTAGGAGCCGTAATTCCCACGACCGACTGAGCTGAAACCTCAACTGCATCCAAGTGCACATGCTCTGTCGGGTTCCCCTCCTCATCCTCGGATCCCTCTTCGCCTTCATAAACCACCATGACTTTCAAAGTCTTATCCGGACATCGATGCCCGGGCCCGAACTTCCCATCACACCGAAAACAAAGGCCCTTCGCTCTTTTATCTGCCAGTTCAGTCTTGGTCATGCGCTTGAAAGGCGGGTTCGTCTCTCCCGTCGTAGGCCTCTGCCCCCCGGTTGGGGCGGTAAGGGGCGGTCGTACCCCTCCCCCTCCGGTGGTGCGCACCATCACACTTCTCGGAACACTCTTCCCTTGCTCCCCACTACTCCCAGATCGGTTCTCGTCTATCATTATGGACAGTTTCATAGCCTGACCCAACCCAACAGGTTGCAACACCCGCACGGAAGTGCGTAAATCAACCTTCAACCCTTTTATAAATGTACCCTCCAGAATATTCTCAGATATCCCTTCCAACTGCGCAGCCAAGGATTCAAACAAACTAACATACTCTCTTGTTGTCCCCTCCTGTTTAATTGTCCAAAACTGTTCACATAGGTTTCCATCTTGCGATGGTTGGAAGCGGTCTAGTAGACGGGATTTCAGATGTTCCCAACAGCGGAACGGTTCCCGTCGGTCACTCCAACGATACCATGATAATGTCTGCCCCTCCATACACAAAACTGCTGCCCCCAACTTTTCCCCCGTAGTAACAAACCCTTGAATATCAAAAAACCGCTCAACCCGATACACCCACCCATACGCATCCTCCCCCTCAAACAGTGGCATTTTCAATTTCCTCAAACGATAATCTGTGCCTGGAACCCACACCTTTTCCCCTGTTGGTCCCGACCCGGACCCCAACCCGCTGCCCCATGGTGGCAGTCCTGTCGCCCCCATCGAAAATTTTTCCGGTCCCGAATAATAAGACCCATGACCTGTTAATGGTGGAAACTTACCCGAAAAAAAGCTGTTGACCTCCTGAGATTGCGGAATTGGGAACCCCTGTTCGTCAAAAACCAAGCCCGACAATTGGATCAGCGGTTGAGTGCCGATCGTTGCCGTTGGCGTGGCCATCGTAGGTGGCGGCGGCGGCCTGGAGGTCTGCGTCTGCTGCAGCAGCAACTTCATCACCTCCGCATGCCGTTTTTCGGACTCTGAACGCATGGAATCAATCGTCGTTTCTAGCTTCTCGAACCTTTCCCCTGCCTCTGCCTTGTATTGAGCCAAATCATTCTCCACATCAACGATTTTCGTCATAGCTATCCGGAAAAAATCACAGCAACGTGAACCAGTAACGTGAACAGTGATCGTGAACTGCAGCGGTAGGCTCTGATACCAATTTGATGTGAATCAAATTGAGAATCAGATTTTATTGAGGAACCACACCCGAAATCGAATGCTTCAAGAACAATCGCGTCTGGAGCCTAAACCCCAGAGGCAATCAACCCCTAAGCTAAATACGGTTCCCCCTCCCAAAAATACCAAAACATACCCAAAATAGCTAATAGAGACAAAATTAGATAATTAATTATAATTAATGACGCCCAACCCCCTTCAAGTTTCAATTGATCCCTTGCCCCCCTTCCCTTTGCGACGATAAACCAACGGTCTCGGTCACGGTCCATATCACACTCTTTTTTAAATTAATTTCTCAGTAGTTGTTACTCAAAACCCCCAACCAAAATATTGTTTTCGAATTCGCCATCTGAGACTTGTTTTTTTTTTAAATTCTTTTTTTTATTTTTATTTTTGGGTGTCTAAGACACCTTTTTTTGAATGCTATGAAAACACGAATGAAGCTTTGCTTCTTTTTGTGAATGGCTTTCATAAGTGTGCATTCTTTATTTTATTTTTTTGTGAAGCTTTGCTTCATTTTTGAAGTGTGTATGAACTATGGATGGCATGGTTTTGAATAGACTTTGAGATGCCATGCCATCCCCTCCCCAAAACTTGGAAATGTTTGATGTCCTCATCGAACGAGAGCATCAAAAATGGGGTGTGAATATGGAGAAGAGGTGTAAGTGTAATGATCTCACAAAAATTGAATGCACCAAAAGTTGAAAAGCTAGTTCGAGTGGTACATAAAAGAAAACTCATGAGCAAATTCCAAGTTTATTATGACTATCACCATTGTGAACCCAAATCAATCAAACCAACAAGTATGCAAGCGACCGTGTACGAACTACCAATCTCTTGAAAAACGACCCAAACTCCCAGACCCGTGCAACAAATTTAAAGTAAGCAAAGTAAATGAGATAGAAGTGGAACCTGTCCTACTCGCGGTGAGTAGGATGTCGCTCGGCCGATTGCCATAACAAGTGTATGGGAAATGGTGGCAGCCCTTCAATCATTTCTGGGTTTACTTTCGTCCATATTGCCCGAACCACATCATCACGAGATTTCTCGTATCTCCACCAAGTGATCAAACCTTCCTTGATTTCCCGCAGCTCCTTCCTTACCTCGTCAAACTGATCAGTTCTCTCAACTTTCTGTCTTCTTGCCTGCTTTGTTAACAATACGCGGTATTCTTTTAAGGTTGCTCTTAACTCAAGCTTAAGTGAATGAATACTTGCTTCCAAAGAAGCAAGTTCATTTCCATGAATTTCCCTTGTGCGTTTCTTATTTCTAAGGAGCCTATCTATATTGATTTTTTCCAAAATCATTTTCTCCTTAGAGAACTGATCAACAGTTAAGCTTACAACCCTTGCTTGTGCCATTATTGCATGTACTATGGTAGGATGGATCAATTTAGTGTTAGACTTATCTACACCTCTTTTAATGCTATTCGAGATGAGCCGTCCAAGGTTTAAATTATATCCCATCATAATACAATACAAAACATACACATGCATCATCGAAAGTGTGCCATCGTGCGAGGTTGGGCATAGTGTGTGACGAAGGAAGTAAAACCATACGTTTGCTTCTGGTTTTAAACAATGAGCACGGAGAATACGGGATTTTCCTTTGAAGTCCCAGTCCGATCCTTCATGTGCAATAGTGTGCAAGATCGTGTCAAAATCATCACCATTAGCACTTTCACACAATCTGTCAAATTCGAAGTACGTGGGTGGTGTGAGTCCTAGAAGTGTATTGATCTCGTCCTCCAAGTAGCAAATTGGGGTATTTCTCACCAAGAGATTGATACCCGGAGTTATAGATAACTCCGTGTAAAAGTCTCGCACCCAATCTATATTGAACTGAGTTGGGTGCCTCAATGCAAAGTCCCATCCAAAAAATTTTATTCGATCTAAAAATTGGGGGTGCGCGGTGAGTGCAGATGTGTGAAAACTTCTCGGTGGTTGACAACTTTTACGCATAAAAGTCGGAAATCGTGACAGTGCTTCATGACAACTAAACAAATTAGACCTATTAAGTTCGGGAAGGGTCAAAGAATCAACCTGTTGACTACCCGTGTTTGTTGCGTTGGTCTGGGGTGAAGGTGTGAGTCTCGTCCTTATTTCGGTTGAACTACCCTCGCTGTTGGCTGCCACACTTGATCCGAATCCCATGAATCCTGAAAATCGCCGTTTCTTGAGTGGGGGAGAAGACTCCTCAGCCCCTTGTTTACCCTTTGGGTTGTATCGATCAAGAGGTGTTACGGTTTCGGTGTGCGGGTGAGTAATGGGTGGAGTGTGTGTGAGGTGTGGGGTGAGTGTAAGTGATATTGGTTGACGATGTTCCCACGGGACTGGCGTGGGTGCAACCGGTGGGTAACGGGAGTTCATGACTTGTGGTCGTGGGGTTTGTGGTGGTGGTTCGTAATTGTGAATAGCAGACTGTGTTCTGTTTTGGTGGGTGTACATAGGTGTTCCATAATGATCCAACAACACAGCTTAAGGTTGTGAGATCGCCGGTCGAAAAGGGGGTGGTCGAAAATGGAGGGCGAAGGTTTGATTAGGGATTTCGGGTAGAGATTGATGCATGAGATGTGTAGATGACGATGGAGAGGGTTTATACCTGTCGAGAAAGTTTATCGTATGGCTACGGTTGATGCTGATTGGCGGTGCGGTGGTGGTGTAGGCGTTGGTGGTTCTCGGCGTTAGGTGTAGAGGCAGTGCTGACAGACAACCGACCGGCGGTGATGCTATGGCGGCGAGTGGAGTGGTCGGTGGTGGTTGTGTGGCCATTGGTGATGAGGGTTCCAATTTGATGGATGAGAGGGTGTGGAGTTCAGCAACGTGGGTAAGGGTTTGGGGGGGTGAGAGGGGTACTTCGTCGCTAGCCGGGCTTGGGCAACTTGACATGCTTCGAACGAGGATCAGCGGGCGTTTTGGGCCTCAGTAGCGTTGCGAGGCTCACAACGCCCAATTCATTGGTCGTGCCTCGGCCCGCAGCACCACGTCGTTGGCATGTCTAGTCGCTAGCCAGGCTTGGGCAACTTGACATGCTTCGAACGAGAATCAGCGGGCGTTTTGGGCCTCATTAGCGTTGCGAGGCTCACAACGCCCAATTCATTGGCCGTGCCTCGGCCCGCAGCACCACGTCGTTGGCATGTCTCGTCGCTAGCCGGGCTTGGGCAACTTGACAAGCTTCGAACGAGGATCAGCGGGCGTTTAAGGCCTCAGTAGTGTTGCGAGGCTCACAACGCCCAATTCATGGGCCAATTTCGTATACCGACTAACATCATTCTCACTATACCAACTAACAAAGTCCAACTCGAAAGCATCATTCTCGTATACCGACTAGTGTCCCGACTCGTATCCCGATCATTGGCATCGTATACGACTGGTGGTGTAGGCGCTGGTGGTTCTCGGCGTTAGGTGTAGAGGCAGTGCTGACAGACAACCGACCGGCGGTGATGCTATGGCGGCGAGTGGAGTGGTCGGTAGTGGTTGTGTGGCCATTGGTGATGAGGGTTCCAATTTGATGGATGAGAGGGTGTGGAGTTCAGCAACGTGGGCAACGGTTTGGAGGGGTGAGAGGGGTACTGCGTGGGCGGCGCACGGCGGAGCATGGAGCGCGGCTTGCGAAGCATGCCGCCGTCGTCTCTGCGCCGTGCGCCGCCCAAGCCCCGCCCGGCTAGCGACGAAGTACCCCTCTCACCCCTCCAAACCCTTGCCCACGTTGTTGAACTCCACACCCTCTCATCCATCAAATTGGAACCCTCATCACCAATGGCCACACAACCACCACCGACCACTCCACTCGCCGCCATAGCATCACCGCCGTCGGTTGCCTGTCAGCACTGCCTCTACACCTAACGCCGAGAACCACCAGCGCCTACACCACCACCGCACCGCCAATCAGCATCAACCGCCATACGATAAACTTTCTCGACAGGTATAAACCCTCTCCATCGTCATCTACACATCTCCTGCATCAATCTCTACCCGAAATCCCTAATCAAACCTTCGCCCTCCATTTTCGACCACCCCCCTTTTCGACCGGCGATCTCACAACCCCAAGCTGTGGTGTTGGATCATTATGGAACACCTATGTACACCCACCAAAACAGAACACAGTCTGCTTTTCACAATTACGAACCACCACCACAAACCCCATGACCACAAGTCATGAACTCCCGTTACCCACCGGTTGCACCCACGGCAGTCCCATGGGAACATCGTCAACCAATATCACTTACACTCACCCCACACCTCACACACACACCACCCATTACTCACCCGCACACCGAAACCGTAACACCTCTTGATCGATACAACCCAAAGGGTAAACAAGGGGCTGAGGAGTCTTCTCCCCCACTCAAGAAACGGCGATTTTCAGGATTCATGGGATTCGGATCAAGTGTGGCAGCCAACAGCGAGGGTAGTTCAACCGAAATAAGGACGAGACTCACACCTTCACCCCAGACCAACGCAACAAACACGGGTAGTCAACAGGTTGATTCTTTGACCCTTCCCGAACTTAATAGGTCTAATTTGTTTAGTTGTCATGAAGCACTATCACGATTTCCGACTTTTATGCGTAAAAGTTGTCTACCACCGAGAAGTTTTCACACATCTGCACTCACCGCGCACCCCCAATTTTTAGATCGAATAAAATTTTTTGGATGGGACTTTGCATTGAGGTACCCAACTCAGTTCAATATAGATTGGGTGCGAGACTTTTACACGGAGTTATCTATAACTCCGGGTATCAATCTCTTGGTGAGAAATACCCCAATTTGCTACTTGGAGGACGAGATCAATACACTTCTAGGACTCACACCACCCACGTACTTCGAATTTGACAGATTGTGTGAAAGTGCTAATGGTGATGATTTTGACACGATCTTGCACACTATTGCACATGAAGGATCGGACTGGGACTTTAAAGGAAAATCTCGTATTCTCCGTGCTCATTGTTTAAAACCAGAAGCAAACGTATGGTTTTACTTCCTTCGTCACACACTATGCCCAACCTCGCACGATGGCACACTTTCGATGATGCATGTGTATGTTTTGTATTGTATTATGATGGGATATAATTTAAACCTTGGACGGCTCATCTCGAATAGCATTAAAAGAGGTGTAGATAAGTCTAACACTAAATTGATCCATCCTACCATAGTACATGCAATAATGGCACAAGCAAGGGTTGTAAGCTTAACTGCTGATCAGTTCTCTAAGGAGAAAATGATTTTGGAAAAAATCAATATAGATAGGCTCCTTAGAAATAAGAAACGCACAAGGGAAATTCATGGAAATGAACTTGCTTCTTTGGAAGCAAGTATTCATTCACTTAAGCTTGAGTTAAGAGCAACCTTAAAAGAATACCGCGTATTGTTAACAAAGCAGGCAAGAAGACAGAAAGTTGAGAGAACTGATCAGTTTGACGAGGTAAGGAAGGAGCTGCGGAAAATCAAGGAAGGTTTGATCACTTGGTGGAGATACGAGAAATCTCGTGATGATGTGGTTCGGGCAATATGAACGAAAGTAAACCCAAAAATGATTGAAGGGCTGCCACCATTTCCCATACACTTGTTATGGCAATCGGCCGAGCGACATCCTACTCACCGCGAGTAGGACAGGTTCCACTTCTATCTCATTTACTTTGCTTACTTTAAATTTGTTGCACGGGTCTGGGAGTTTGGGTCGTTTTTCAAGAGATTGGTAGTTCGTACACGGTCGCTTGCATACTTGTTGGTTTGATTGATTTGGGTTCACAATGGTGATAGTCATAATAAACTTGGAATTTGCTCATGAGTTTTCTTTTATGTACCACTCGAACTAGCTTTTCAACTCTTGGTGCATTCAATTTTTGTGAGATCATTACACTTACACCTCTTCTCCATATTCACACCCCATTTTTGATGCTCTCGTTCGATGAGAACATCAAACATTTCCAAGTTTTGGGGAGGGGATGGCATGGCATCTCAAAGTCTATTCAAAACCATGTCATCCATAGTTCATACACACTTCAAAAATGAAGCAAAGCTTCACAAAAAAAAAATAAAGAATGCACACTTATGAAAACCATTCACAAAAAGAAGCAAAGCTTCATTCGTGTTTTCATAGCATTCCAAAAAAGGTGTCATAGACTCGCTTTTACAGGCCCGACTTTCAAGAAGAACTTTTACACGCTTCCCTGTGGGATCGATATTCGGTACTTTGTACCATTATTACTTGTTAAAAACGGTAGTAGATTGAGATGTATACTTGCGTCAAGATCTACTTATTTGCATTTTAAAAAGGTGTGAACACGAAAAGTCGCGATCAAGTTTTTAGCGCCGTTGCCGGGGAAGCACGCTAGAAGTTTTTCTTTCTAAGTAAGGTTTGTAAAAGCAAGTTTTTCTACCATCTATTTGAAAAAGAAAAAAAAAATTGTGCATGCCAAGATTGTCTCACGGTGAACTTTTCCAACTTGATCCCGATATTGGAAGAACATTTAGATTGCGAAGAAGAATCCAAAGAGCTAATTTATTTTTAAATTCTTCTGAGATGTTTGAACCTGAATGTATGACGGATGAGGTAGGTCTCGAGGTAAATCTAAATGGGCATCCAAATAATGAAGAAAATCCAAATGAACCGCCATTAATAAATAGGAGTTTACCGCTTTTTCCAATCCATTTGCTATGGAAAACCGCGGAGCGACGCCCTACTCACCACGAGTAGGCCAGGTTCCACCTTCTATCACCCTTTTACTTGCTTTCGTAGTTTTAAGTTTTGTGCATGAGTCTGGGATTTTCTGTTGATGATGGAAGCGTCTTGTCCCTCCATACACGGTCATTTATATGGTTTACGGTTCATTGATATTGGTTCACATGGGTAATAGCCACAGTAATCTTGGATTTCTCGCATTGATTTTTTTATATATCACTAGAAGTAGGTTTGCAACTCTTTGGTTCAACCATTTTTTGTTGGGATTCATGCACCTCAAAGCACATACAACACCTTTCTTCACTTTCGAATTTGGGGATCTCGTTTAATAAGGACATCGAACCCTTCCAAGTTTTGGGGAGGGGATGACATGGTCACTCAATCTCATTCAGAACCATGTCGTTTATTGTTCACACACATCTCCGGAAAGGCACACGCCACAAAAAAAAACACAAACATGAAAACCATACGCACAAAAAAGAACAAAGCAAAGCTTCACTATTGTTTTCATAAAATTCCAAATAAAGTGTCATAGACACCAAAGAAATTGTGTGTTCAAATCTACTCTTCAAAGTGAAAAATGGCAGAAAAATTGTGCCATATGAACAAAAAAATAGAGAAAGTAATAAAAGAGGAAAAAGCCAAATACATATGTCTTTTTGTTGCATTATCGATCCCAATTTATCATGGAGTTGTTTGGCTAGCTTATGGTTGGTATTTTTTTTGAAATCACGTTGAGAGAAACAAGTTTATGAAGGGCTATCATTTTTTGTTTTGAACTGATTGAGATAAACCGTGATTGTGCATATGATGGTTTGTATGGGGATGAGTCTCTTTTTAATAAATTTTTAGCTCAAAATTATTTTTTCTAATAAAAGTTGCTCGAGGACGAGCAGCTACCCATATGATTCTAGCATACTTAGGATTGCATAAATCATTCCATGTCCATGTTTCAGAGGATCACAAGGATTTGGAGAAATGTTCACCATTCAGGGTAACATATTCAATATTGTCGAACAGAAAGTTCATTCCATGCCACATGAAATAGTGATTTATGTAGCTTCAGTCTTAAGAGTTATATACAGCCTATACTGGTTACTCAGTAAGTATGTTGTTCAAATCTCAACTTGCTCACAAGAGAACTCCATTTTCTCCTGGTGCAGCAATGGCCTCATTCAGCCATGGTGAAGATTTCTGGCTCTATTGTTCATCCTCCACGTCCCAAATGGGATAAAATGACATTTTCCGATGGATAACGATCCTCAAACAGCCAGTTCTACCACGGCTGACCACTGTGTTCCCTCAAAAGAATTGAAGGTACACCTTTACTAGAAGATCATGATAAGTCACCAATGGAAATGGTATGCGGCATAGCATGTTCCACTCTTTCCCCATATAGAGTGGTAGACAAAATTTGACTGCCATGATTGCGGTGAACCCTAAACTTAATATTTCTATATTAAGGATATAAGTGTGCATTGGATTGGAGATAAATGAGTAGATGGGTCACCAACATATGTGGCAGAGTACATGGTTGAGAAATTTGTAGTAGTGCCTTAGTGGTGCCATAGGTGTACTATGTTAGTTTTGAATATGGATCCCTTTTCTTTGATTAATCGATGGATCGATGGTATTGGTTTCACTTTGTCAGCTAATAGAAGCTATCGACTGAAAGCCAAGGTGTGTATAGTAGAATGACTTCAAGCTGTACATATATAATTAGGTTGATGATTTAAGAATATGTTTGCCGAAGCTTTTTGAATGTTGGTGCTGCGTCTAGCCTCATATATACTGCTCTATGTTTCCTTCATGTTCTACAAAAAAATTATTTTCCACGCCTTTGATATGCCACTTTTCGACTGAAGTTTTTCTCTGATATGAAGTCAAAGGCTGTTATAGTTGCCATTAAGTATTGTTCTTCAAATGTCGTGTTGTAACTAATCTTAATGCTTTGGGGTGAACAAACTATCTGGAAGAATCAGCACATCTATGCCTGACTCTTTCACTCGAACAGCTCATTGTTCTCCATTTTCAGTTATTCTACTGCACACCAAAGGAACGCTAGATGATCTATTTTCATGAAAGTTCTAAAGAAATGTCCTTAGTAATCCATTTCTTCTTACACCCAATTACATAATTCAGTTATTCTACTGTATTACTGTGTAACACAATAAACAAGAATCATATAATTGTCTATTTCTAATTTATCATTTCAACATAATAGAAGAGTGAAATATTTGGATCTGGAAATGAACAAGCTCTGGCTTAAAATAACATAATAGGATTTGTAAAGCTGAGCTTGAACCTTATAATATATTAGTAACTTTACAAGGCTCACTACAGCTATGATAATTGTCTTCCTCACGGAGTGCATGTTGTTGCTTATACTAACATAAAATACTTGGGGCCTTTGGTTTATATAGATATCATTTTCAAAATCCAACATATGCTGTCAATTCCTTTGGGGTCATGCTCACTGGCTGGAAGGTCTAAAGTTTGTTTGAGTCATGTGGAGGAGACACTTTGCATGGACTAGGTAGGCCAAAGATGTTAGATATTATGGCGTGCTGGGGGTTTAAGGCTAGTTAGTTGACTGCTCTGAAAGTAGTCTTTTTCCTATCTGAAAGTTATAGATTCCATCTTTTCGATTAACAAGAACGATACTAAAAGAACAAAACCTTGACCATTTATTAGACTGTAACAATAGAAGATATGTCAACAGAAACACATAACCAAGCAAATTGTTAAGAGTATCTTCAATTCTATACATCAAGCATAAGAAATCAGATAGTATCATACAATATATTGTGAACTAAAGATGATGGCAATACCAGAAATGGTAAATAGTCGGCAAAAAAGAAGCATGTCATAACTTTTTGTCATCACCAAGGTTAGTTATTACAGAAACCAACAAAACCATCAGGGCATAATGTAAACATGAGGTAAGTCGCCAGTTCACTCATATCCTTTCAAATGCTATTATTTCCTCTGCTTCAAGAAGGATTCAGGAAGTTACCTTTACGGTTGAGAGAACAAGTTTAGCATGTATTTCTTGCCACTTTGTAAGATCCTGTCGAACATTTGAGATCGTAGGAATATCAGACATTTCTGAGTCATCTGCACATCACATAAACTACTCCAGTTAAAACCATCAAATAAATCAATAGGGATAAGAACTTTAAACATGTTTCCAATAAAGATTAGCATGAAAAATATCATAAAGACCAGAACGTTTATGTCATATATATACATATAAGCACACTTCTGTCAACATTATTCAGTTCCAAATTTCTAAAACACTTGCTACCAACCAACTGACTTGCAAACAAGAGGGGAGACAAAATCTACAATTTTGGTGAATTTTTATTCTCAACAGGTACAGCCATAGAGGAATGAAAATGCAACTATTTTAGGTGCACTCTGTTCTCATTGGTTCTGACGTATTATCTTATAAAACTTCAATATGTACCACTCTGATTACTATCACATCTCATTGCAGATGCAGTGCAAGTGTGTGACCAAATGAGGGAACACCCAGCCTCTTCGAGATGGAACAACTGAATCACATAATCATCTTTCACAAGTTACAACACATACACTTCCAACACATGATCTTCGGCTGAGGAATTCAATAATCCCCTACAATTTAGAAATGCTTGTACTCTTAGCAACGTGATTAATAGCTTTATTAAGTATGGCTAATTTGCTGTGATTCCTAAAAGCTTCATGTTAGATGCACTGAAACTGTTTAATAGATGCCGAATCTCTTCTGGAGGGTGCACCAGAATTACAAATTTTGTATTTCTCACTACACGTACACCACCATTTCATCTTTCGAGCTGATGATAAAATTCTCTCACAATTATAAGACGCTGCTAATTTTGGCAGCACCATAACTTAACAACTCTCATATAGAATATAAAGAACTGTAATAAGCTCAAAAGACTTTAAACAAGCTCAAAAACCCTAGAAGAGAAACAACGCCACCAAGTGATAGAGTCTGAAGTCAGAATTGTCCTCATACCATTCACTAAGCATTCATAAGAACCGTCAAATCCTATAATCAAGTTCATAGTAACATGCATTTCATCACGAAACACATGTTTTAACTAATAACTAAATCAGAGTACCTTATCAACTGCGTAACTTACCTTCTAGCGGAAAATCTCGAAACGTATTTAACGTGATCTCCTTCACAAACTCTCGTAGCTCATCTGTAATTCCAAACTTCTCGAGATCCGCGGGGGAAGTTCCCCCAGCCTGCTTCGGCGAAGAATCAACAAGTTGCGAGATCGCAGCAGAAGTGGAAGGAATCTGAGCCTTGATCTGATCTGCACGTTTCAACGCTTCAACCTTAATCAAATCAGCCTTCTTCGACGCCTCAGCAGCGATCTCCTTGGACCGTTTCGACGCCTCCAACACGATGTCAGATAGCCTGGACGATCCAATCGTGAAGTCCTGCGATCGCTTCGCGGCTTCTTTGGTTAGTTCCTGTGATCGTTTCGCGGCTTCCTTGGTTAACTCCTGTGATCTCTTGGCGGCATCTTCGGCGAATGACCGAGCCTTTTGCCAGAAATCCATGGCGGATGTGTGTGAAATCGAAGGAGCTTCTTCTGGCTGTTTGTTTTGAAGCGATTGAAGATGGTGAAGAAGATGGGGAAGTGAGAGGAAGGATAGAGTGCAGAGGGATTCACGTTACGAAGGATGTTGCCGTGTGGTTTATGCTACCACGTTGCAAAAAAGTCAAGATTTTGACCGTCTTGAGAACCGTTGATTGGTTATACTTTCTATGAGTCATAAACCGGAAAGCAATGTTTTAAAAACCAGCTTTTTGGTTGACCGGTGTGGTGACCAGGTGACGATCAATCACCGGGTCAACCTGATTTCAAAAATTTCTATGTAATTTTCATTTTTCTATATACATAATGTTCAAATGAAAACTCATTTTTCATTGTGCACGTAAGGACAAATCTTAGTCACTCGATCTCTTTTGATCCAACAACTCATATTAAATAGAGTTTTTAATTTTAAAATTTTTAGGGGTAAAAATGGAAGAAAATTTAAACAAACACCTACCACATTTGACTTTTTATTTTCTTTTTTAATTAAAATTTTTTTACCCAATTAAAGTTTAAAATAAATTGTCTTAAAAATTACTAATATTTTAATCAAACAAATTGCATCAAAAAAACGAGAATTTCATGCTCTTCGATATGACATCCATCTCGATATAGTTTTTTGTCGTTTTAACCGTTTTTACGTGAAATGCTATATATGTGTTATATTCATAATGAATATTTATGTACGAAAAAAATCCTGAATATTGTATTATTCATTCTGCATACGGTATTATTCATCATGAATAGTGAATGAACGTTCACATTTGTTATTCATACTGAATATAGACACCCGAAGACGTGCATGCATATTCATAATGAATATAACACGTATATAAAATTTCACGTAAAAAACGGTTAAAACGAAAAAAAAACTATATCGAGATGGATGTCATATTGAAGAGCACGAAATTCTCGTTTTTTTTATGTAATTTGTTTGATTAAAATATTAGTAATTTTTAAGATAAATTGTTTTAAATTTTAAGGGGGTAAATTTTTTTTAATTAAAAATAAAAATAAAAAGTCACAGAAGGTAGGCGTTGATTCAAAATTACAATTTTGTCTTTAATCACTTCCCAATTAACCTTATTATGTATTAACCATTGATTAGTTTCTAAGTTTTGATCAATTGTTAAGATTTGTCGTCATGTGCACAATGAAATGTGAGTTTTCATTTGAACTCACCCCTATATATATATATATATATATATATATATATATATATATATATATATATATATATATATATAACAAAAAAATTGATATCCACAAGTTAAAACATTAAAAATACATATAACAACAAGTTTTACATCAATCAAAAACATTAAAAAAACACATAACAACAAGTTTTACATTCATCCAAAAACATTAAATAAACACACATAAGCATAAGTTTTTCATCAATTCAAATACATCAAAACGAAACATAACGATCAAATCAAATCATGGATCTTGAGACATTAAAGTGTTGGTTTTTAACGTTAATACGTATTGCCTATTTGACTATTGACTTTTAACTTTTGTTACCGGGTCAACCGGTTCGATACCGGTTCAACCGGTTTTTTAATAGAACCGGTCGGTTCAATCCGGGTCATAAAATGACATCAATCCGGTCGCAATTGACCCAGTCTCTTCACCGATTCCCCGGTCGACCCGATTTTTAAAACATTGCCGGAAAGTTTTAAAGTTCATTCGATTTGATGAAAGTTTTTAGATAAGAGTAAACTACAATTTTGGTCCCTGTGGTTTACATCCAGTTACAAAAAATGTCCCTAGACTTCACTAAATACAGCAGAATGTCCCTAGACTTCACTAAATACAGTAGTGATCACTGTGATTTTCATTTTATTTTGAATGGGGTCCCTCGAACTAAGGGTCGTTTACCAAATACTTGCGTAGGTAAGTGCTTACCATATCACATTACCTTACCAGATGAATATTGCAAGGACTAAGAATCAAACCTAGTAAAAGCTAAGGCAAAGACTGAGAGTTTTACCCGGTAAGTGAAGGCAAAGACTCTTACCAGGGGCGGAGGTAGGCTTTTAAAGGTGGGGGGAAAGGCCCCCACTCAAATGTAAACAAATTAAAATTTTGTAGGTAAAATTTTGTTCTTCTAATTGTTATATGCTTAGTTCCCCCAATCATTTTTTACGGTTCCCCCGATGGCCTAATCAGTTCTAACGAAACCCCCCATTTTTTTGCTTGTCAGTCGTTTTATCCGTATATTGTTACCGTTAGTTCTTGCCATCATGTTACAATGATAGCTTTGGTTGATGATTTTGTTAAATATATCTCACTTTCTTGTTATTTTAGTTTTATATATGTTCAAACAATCCATCTAGAAGGAAATTATATAAATTAAATAATAGTATGTTTTGCTATTTGGTTAACATATATGGTAAAAAAATAATCGAAATCGAAATTTACCTTATTTGGTTAATCGAACCGTTTAACCCGCAAACCGAATAACCCGAAATCGTTTTGGTTTGGGTGAGTTATTCGGTTTCGAAATTTTTTATACCTCAGGGACCCCGGTCACTTAAGTTTCTGGATCTACCACCGACTCTTACCACGGTTAGCGCTTACCATGAAAATTATTACATATGATACCGTTTTGGTTTACTAAAATCTTACCTGGTAAGTAAGTGATAGTGTTAAATTTTATCGGTAAGCGCTTACCCGGAAAAACGTTTGATAAACGACCCCTAACTCTGTTAAGATTTTGTCCATTAAATATGGGCATATGTTACTCTTTTTACAAATATCCCCAATCTTCCTCTGAAAAATTAATAAAAATGATATTATATATTATATTATTATTTATATATATATATATATAGGGAGAGAGGGATATTCTTTTATAAATCAAAAAATTTTATAAATCTTGTGAAACAATGAAATTTGATCGTAACCATAGATCATCCCCTCTCTTAAGGAGTATTTTCATTTTTTAATTTTTTAAAAATATAACCACCTCCATCCTAATTGTTGTTGATTGTTTATTCGTGTGGCTACATGTGGTTACATAGTTTATAACATTTTTCTAATTTGTATATAAATTAGTCTCTCTCTCTCTCTACATATATATATATATATATATATATACACCGTTCTCTGGAGAATCGGAGGAAGTCTATGGCGTGTTGGACGACATCACCAACCATCCCCTCCACATGACCAAAAGTTGTAGTTTCTCCGACCATTCCCTCTACAAGTCCCGACCCTAAAGAGCAAACACCAAAGTGATTTGCTTTGAGTGTGGATGATCCCTTAGTTTATTGCAAAGGCAAACAATGATACAATATATATTGTATGATGCTTTTTTATGAAATAGTTATTGATAGTAAATCGGTGTGTCTTGAACTAGTCAAGTTATGAACAATACAATATCGTAAGGTTTATCTCTCTTTCCTACTCTCTTAGAGCATCTCCAACAAATTCTTCAAAATGGAGATTACGAAGGTTTTGGAGATTTTAGGCATGTTTTTTATTTTAACAGATTCTCCAAAACATTTTTCCAAAACGGGGAAAGTAAGAGATAGAGCTTAATCCCAAGAATTGATTGTAATGAAGATATATTTTTTAATATATTTCCACCAATAGAAACTTTGGAATAATTTTTATAGAGATTAATGATATTTTATTAAGTGAATGGAATATTTTAATAATACTAGTGTTGGACCCGTGCATTGCACGGGAGGATAAATTTTTTGTTGGAATATTGAACCGAGTTAAAATGAAACGTAATTTATCTGTTAACAGTTAATGAAATACAATGTGAAAAACGAATGTATTTTCATAAGTGGTTAACTTGCATATATTCTTAATCGTTTGTTGTTATGAGTTTGTGCAATAATATTAGTAATAGTTTTGTATTATATTATTTAAAACTCAAACGACATGTCTCACAGCATATTTATCTGACTATTGACTTCAAGACCTCATAGTATTAATCGATAAAAATAAATATATGTATATATATCTTATTCCCCTACTTCGAAAAATATGTTTGTGAGTTTTGAAAAATATAAATAAATCCTCAGTAAATAAAATAAAATAAAATATAAAAAAGTAGTTTTTCAAAGAAACAAAAATATAGTGGAATACTTTTTGTTCAGTTGCAGGTTCCGCCATTGACACCCGACCGTTCGTCTTCTTCTTGTACTCGGATGATACATAGAGAAGCTATATATATTTATAGTGAATGTAGAGAATATTTTAAATTATTTTATTTTCATTTTCGATTTCACATTTAAATGTAAATATATTAAAAATATGGAATAATATTTTTATATCTACATCGTTTCTATTTTATTTTCTTTACACTTGGTTCATTTGGAAAGTATTGCAGAATATTTTTATTTTAAAGAATACGATAATTTATTAGTGTATCTCGTTATTTTTTATTTTTAATTAATATCAACCTTCTTTTTTCTTCTTTTAATGCTCGTGAAAAAAAATACGTGTAGATTTTATATTATAAAAAAATACGTGTAGATTTTATATTATGCTAATATAAAATACGTGTAGATTTTATAAAATAAAATAGATTTTATATTAGCAAAAAAAATACGGAAGAAAAAAGAGTTTATATTACATCTCATTATGTAAAAAGATTTTATAAAATAAAATATGGAAAAATTATTATAAGATGTAATATAAAAAAATACGGAAGAAAAAAAATTTTATATTACATCTCATTAATATAGATTTAAATGTAAAATCTACATTTAAAATAGATTATGATAATATAAAATATATTTTATAAAATCCTCCACAAAAAAAAAACAAATAGTTATATTAATAAATGAGTATCTATTCCACAAATAGATGATTATGTGAAATACTGTGCTTGGAAAGGTTGTACCAAAGCATTAAGAAATTGTAAATTAAGTAATTGGCTTTAATTAGTTGTAATTTGTGCTTAAAATGTTGTAATTAAGAGTTTTTTATACCGTTTTTATAACATAATATAGATAATCAAGAGTAAACTTCATTTTTGGTCCCTAACATTTTTCAATTTCAACAGATATCATCCCTAAACTTTGTAAACTCTGATTTGGTCCATCACTTTGTCATTTCGTAACAATTTTGGTCCCTCCTTCTAACGGCCTTAACTTTTTCCATTAAATCTAGAAGAAAATTACACTTTTGGTCCTTGATGTTTGTTGATTTTTTTGAAAGTGAGACATGTACTTTAATAAGTCAAGTTGTAGTCCCTAAGATATGAATTTTGCTTTGAAAGTGGGACTTGACCACTGACTCCGTTAAAAAAAACTCCGCTAGAGCCAGGGGTATTTTCATCTAATCATGTTTTGTCCCTTTTTTTGCACTTTTTTGTTTTTATATATTTTTGTTAAAACCATAAAACTATAGGGACCTTTTATGTAATATATATATATAGAGAGAGAGGGGGGGGGGGGGAGGGACCATGTTCCAAGGACAATTTCAGAAGCATATTTATTAATGGCAAATACACTTTTCATTTTACCGGAAGCAAAACCATCTCCACCCATTTCATCAGGCGGAAAACGGTGGCAGTAGGGTCAGATTCAAGTATTTGACGGTAACGAACGGGTTTACCGATCCAACAAGCAAGAACTTGGTCCCAAATAGATCGAGCACAACGGCGTAGAACAACAACACGCCAAATGATTGTTCTTTTAACCTTCAAACGCAATAACTTTTTGCATAAATGGGTCAATTTTGGTTTGTTTGTTTGTTATATTTTTTCGAAATGAAATTGGGTAAATTATTATATATAAAAGGGGGTAGTGTGAAGAACCATAATAAGTATGAACTTGTAACGTTTTGGTGAAGATGATGTTGTTGAGATTATTATTTATGGGAAGATTTTTTTTTTGTTAATTTTTATTATAAAGGGAAAAAAAAAAGAAAATCTATTTTTATTCTTTACTCGTCGATGGCGTCTCCGTTGCCTCCATTTTAAAAGCTTTGGTGGCGGGATCTATAGAGCTTTCTATATATTTAATTACCAAGTTGGTCCCTAAAGTTTGATTGTTTTTACATATATAAAAAAATCAAAAGAAATTTATAAAAATGGGGACAAAATATGGTTGGACGAAAATACTCCTGGCTCTAACAACCATTTTTAATGAAGTTAGTGACCAAACCCCATTTTCAAAGCAAAATCTAAACCTTAGGGACTACAACTTCACTTATTAAGGTACATTTCAGAAAAATCAACAAAAGTCAAGGACCAAAAGTGTATTTCATAATGCGGGGTATTTTAGTCATTTTAATTGTTTTTTCTATTAAGTCCATCACCACCCAGTTAGGGGTGTAAATGATGCGAGTTGAGCTCGAGTATCACTATACTCGACTCGAATCGTTAGTATATCAAGTCGAGTGTTGACCGAGTTTTGACCGAGTCGATCTCGAGTAGCTCGCGGGTTGTCTCGTCTCATTTACACTCATACATAGGCTCAAGCCATTTAACAAAGACAAAAGATGTAAAACAAGGGAGGAGAAAGATTTATATATAGTGGAGTTCAAAGCATTGAGTTATATATGCCGCCAATGTGGAATGTATTAGACACACCATCAAGAGTTTACCCATATCTTTTATTCTTTTACATCATCATTTTCCAAAAAAAATCAAAAAACTTGAGTTTATTATTATTATTATCAATTAAATTAAAATAATATTACTAATTATTAGACTCGACTCGTTAATATATCGAGTCGAGCTCGAGTCGAGTCTATTCGAGTCGAGTGTTGACCGAGTCGATCTCGGGTAGCTCGCGAGTTGTCTCGTCTCATTTACACCCCTACACCCAGTAATATGAGGGGTGTTTTAGTTATCAGAAAATATTTAAAATGACTAGTAAACCCTTCATTTAATTAGACTTAATGAAAAAAGTTAACGGTCGTTAGGAGAAGAGACCAAAATCGTTATGAAATGACAAACGTAAGGGCCTAATCCGAGTTTTCGAAGTTCAGGGACAATATCTATTGAAATCGACAAACTTTAGGGACCAACAATGAAGTTTACTTTATAATCAATGTTGTAATCTACAAAATAGAGAATAAGTGTTTTTATTTTAGATATTTTATCATTTTATTCTCCATTCTAGAGAAATTTTAAAAAATCTATCGAAGATACTCTTATCTTTTGCATATTTGTGTTTGTGTTATTCAAACATATTTCAAAACAAACAAATATTTTGAGAAAACCGTGTGCATATAACACCCCCACCCCCCACCCAAATAAAAAGTGTTGTATAACATAGTTTAAATGTTAATAAAAATATTTAAATGTATATAGCATAATAAAATTCACCAATCTTAAAACACGTTATTCAATCTGGCCATTATTATGCTTATAAAAACTTATATCTTTATATAATATAGTTACACTTAATTCTAGATCAAGGTTCTAAATTGTGTGAGGCGTGGCGTGGCGGAAATGTCAAGTCTCAGGCCTTAGAAGCCACGGCGAAGCCATGACGTTTTCAAGGCGTGACTTATGACGTCAAATTTCTAATTCATATATAATATTATATATAAAAACGTATGTTTTGTAGTGTTACTCAATGAGTTAATAATAACAAGTAAGTTAAATTAGGTTATATATTAAAAACATAAAGAAAAATCAAATATTTCATTACGATAATTGTGCCTTAGGCCATGGCGTGACATGAGCTTAACGTGGCATGACACACAAACCTTGGTGTCATGATGTGCCATGGTGGCTGTGCGGCGAGTTTTTTAGAACAATGTTCTAGACCGATTAACACAATAACTATAAATGAAGAATAGAAAAAAGAAAATTAAAAAAAATTAACAAGATTACAAGAAGCCCATTGACGAATTTGGGCTCATGTGGTTCATTTCCCTTATTTGTGCATTGGGCTTTCTTGATTAATTACAAACCCTAACTTTTGGATCTTGATATATGAAAGAGTTAACATGTTCGAATCATAAGGACGTTATCGTCTTCTTAAATGTTAATCTTACGGATCAAAAAGTTTAAAATTGGTTTTGTCTCGTACAAAAAAAATGTGTTACGTGGACCTCGCAGATTAATTAAACTATAATGTTTAAAAAACCAGGTCCTTTAAAAGACAGGTTTTGCTTTGTACAAAAAAATTGTATTTGAAGTTTCTTTAAATTTGTTCTTGTTTGTATGTATTAAGGTATTATCTTTGCTCCTAAGTTTGTCGGTGTTACGAGAGGATGTCTTATTAGCTGGATCAAGGAATTCAGTTTCGAGGATTTTAATGGTCAATTCATAGACGTCATGATAGAAGCGCGTATAAGAAATCTTTGATCTATTGGTAATCATTGGTAACTGAATTTGTAACAACCCGAACTCGCAGAAATAACGCATAATCGGCTATGATATAAATCAATGCCAAACGGCCCCAAAACAACCATTCACATAATAAGGTTTGCGGAAATAACCTATTACACAACTGAGAATGATTAAAAAGGAGGACAGATTAAAACTGAAAAGCCTTGGCAACAATCCTCTAGTCCAAGCCTCCTGCTCAAGCTCCTCACTCCCTTACCCACACCATCTACTTCACATTTTCCTGAAAAGGTTTTTAGTTTTGAAAAAAAAAACGAGGGTTAGACCGAAAGGTCTAGTGAGTTCCCACTAATACAATTCACGCCAAAGCCACATAAAAGATTTATCGAAAAAAATAAACCAATTCAGCTTTTAAAATAAAACATCATACTTACCAACACGCTTCTGGCACACACTACCGTCATGCAGAGGTAAGAGCATGTCTGGCTCATACTGCCTTATTTGGGACACCCCCCCCCAATGGCATATACAGGACACACCCCCCGGTATGAGCACAGGCGGGACACACCCCCGACTTGGCCATCTCGCTAACAACAATGTATAAAAAAATTTATAAACAAATATAAATCAATTCAGTTTTATTAAACATCACACTCGCAAATCCCGCTTTCAACACACACTGAAGTCGCGCAAAGGTGTCAACGTGTCTGGCTCATACTGTCTTATTTTGGGACACACTCCCATTGGCATAAACGGGACACACACCCCGGTATGAGCGCAGACAGGACCCCCCCCCCCCCCCCCGACTTAGGCCATACTCGCCAGCTACCAAGTATGCATACATTTTACATAATCAATACAATAAAACATATTGCATATTTAATAAACTTCACATGCGAAAACAGCCGGTCCACCACCCGACCCCATAACGACATTATCTGCCATTGTCTCAGGTTGTCGGTGACTAGCATCTCGATCTTCCAGAAGTTTCATAAAGAACTCTTGATGTTGGGCCATGGCCGAGTTCATGGCCAACATCATGTTGTCTCTGATTATGGTCTCCATAGTCACCTCCTCCAAGATAGCATTGCTAGTTGCAATGTTCGTACGTGGGATATGCTCGGGTCCTCCTCCCAAGATAGTGGGTATGGGAGGTCCCCTGGAGGTTTCGACCAAAGGAGGTCGGTCAGCAGTGGATTCCACTTCCACGTGCCCCTCTGGCGTATTCGGTAACCTGCTCCGAGTGTTTACCATCACTAACTGCCAAACAGGAGCGAGAAAGAGATTGAGAAAAGACTGAGTGAGTTGAACTCATTGTACGTACTAATACACATTTCAATTATCATAATAATAGCATTTGCAAGCATACTTACGTAACAATATATTCATAATAGCAGTAGTTAAGTGAGATTATGAACAAATCATACACAAGGATTCTTGTTACCACAATTACGACTCTTAATTTGCATAATTCTGTAAGTCCTAACGCTCTCCCCACCTAGGATCTCTACCCCAAGTGGGCAGTGAAGCAGTAAAGTCTAAAGCTTAAGTCTAGATATGCTAAAACAATACCTAGTTCACTTAAACTAAAGCTCTGATACCAACTTGTAACACCCTAAAAATAGGGATAACAAAAACTTTCCCCAAAAGGAGAAATGGTATATAAATTGCCTTAGCAATAGCCTTCCAAAAATGGGGAAATAAATAAACCTGTTTAATCACAATTGTAATTGAACGGACAATAAATAACAACCAACTAATCTAATTTCTATATCTAGAAAAGAGATTACAAAAAGGGTGTCTTCTATAAACCCAAATGCCTTCTCCAAAAGATATATGTCCAAGTGCATTTTCCCCATGCTCTCACCCAAGCAACTAAGTCTGCTTAGAAACGACGCCACTAGAACCTGAGATACACATCGACACCAAACAAGTGTTAGGCCAAAAAGCCTAGTGAGTTGAACAAGAAACAACATGTTAAAGCATTTACAATTCTTATCAGCACTTAACCAAATTTCATTAAATGTGGAGTCAACGGGGGATGCCTATAGCACCAATCAAGTTCCACCCAAAGAGTCGATATACCTTGATGCCAACTACTACGAGTGACATCTAAAAGGCCCGACACATCCGATGACTACTACCATGGCATTAACCCGAATGGCGGAGGTCTAGGCACATACCCACACGGTGGCACCCAAGACTACATCCTCCTAGTGTCTACTGACTTGGTTCGTCCAACATAATTTATTAATAGGCCTCAAGGCACAATATGACCAAGAATATTATCCATACCAACCATGGGTACAATATTACAAGCCATTTAATATGAAGTCCATAACAAGACCAATATAACCACAAATTTAACCATGTAGTATTGACCCATAAAATGGAGTCCCAAATAAGATATCAGTTCCATAACAATATACTTATATACATATCCCAATATCTCCAAGCATGACATAAAAGAATATGAGCTCATAAAGAAATCCCCAAATACTTGAGTATATACAATGAACATTTCAAGTAAGATGCAAGATAATAACAAGTAGTAGATTATGATGTGTATCTAGTTTTAACAAAATATTAGTAAACTCACAATCTAGGTTTTTGAACCAAAACCTAGCAAAATGGGAAACCCTAGCTTGAAGAGGTGAGACTTGGAGATGAGAGGTTGAGCTTTATAAACCCTAGAAATCTTCCTTGAGATGAGTTAATGCAAGTAATCAAGTTCCAACCACCAAAAGATGAAGTATTTATGAGGGTTAGGGTTTGGTGAGGAAGGAAACTGATTTGGGAGCGCTAAAAATAGACAAGGGAGAGAGATGTGAGAATTATGAGAGAAAATCGGCCAAAAAGGGGTTTTGGTGACTAGCAGGTCGCCCCGCGACTTGTGCCGCGACTTGCACCCGCGACATAAGTTGCCTGTTTCCACTGAAGGATGCACTCCAGTGGGTTACGCGGCTTATGCCGCGACTTAAACCCGCAGCGTAAGTCGCGTAACTCCCTGTTTACAAAGGGTGGCTCTAAAACTTCCAAACCACACCAAAAACAACATTTACGCAAAAATAGCAATTAAGCATATAAGTTCTACTTTGCTAAACACCAACTAAATGATTAACGAAGCTTTATACTTTCCCGAAATTCCGGATGTTACACCATCAACACAAGATTATAAGGTTGGATGATTACCTTGAATAATCATAGATCAAAATCTTCTTCTTCAATTACTCTCAAAATCGTCTTCTTCCCCAAACCTCCTTGCTTTCTCTCAGTCGCCTCCAACAACATGATAATAGGGAATAGAGTGTTAGGGTTAAAACCCCTTTTCCAATCAAATTTACAAACCACCCTCTCACTTTAGGCTTTGGCAACTTCTCACCCAACTTCCAACTTTATTACCTTGAACCTGGTTATTACAGAATTGAGGCATTGGTGACGTTAGTTCTCTTGTTGGAAGCATAAAAAGGGGATAACTTTCTTTGCCTTTATTCTATTCTAGCTTACAATTGAGAGGCAGTGAGTAACGAACAAAAACCAGTATCATCATTTGGTATTAAATACGCGGGAATGCTTTAAATTATGGTTCTCACTAATAAAAAACAAAAGACTTACACCCAAAAAAGGGGTGCTACCATAAAACATTTTTCGTAATTCAAAATTATCAATTAAGAGTAGGAAATGGCGTAAATTGGGTTTTGCTTAAGAATTTTCCTATGTTTAAAAATATGCCTTGACATGGCAAGTTAAATCATTGGTCATTTATTGCGTAAGAAATTTAATTTTTGGTTGATTACAAAAACCTAATTTCATGATAAATTCATTTAAAAACAACTATCTGAAAGTTTAACTACTTAAACATGTTATCTTCATAGCAGTTTCATGATTCAATCGTTTGTCACAAATTCCTAAAAATTATATCCGTGGATTCAAAAGAGTACAAAAGAAGATCTTCTCTCATCACAACCATTTTAACCTAATAGTTGTAAATAACAACATTGTTTAATTAAAAATGACGTTTTTGTACATTTCACAAAATCATAATCAAACTTTGACTAAAGAAACTCCATGATTCAAGGAACCAATTACATTTTATCAAGTCATTGAAGTAAAAAAAAAATAGATTTACCTTTTTCTTTTTCTTTAAATATAAATTATCTTAAGTAAAATTAGTTTTAAAATTAAACAAACAATATAAAAAATAGTTTGTTTTTATTTAATTTTGACACCCATATCGATGTTTTTTACTTGTTTTGTACATAAATTATTTCAAAGATTTTGATTTAATTAGTTGAAAATCGAGATAAATCTTAAATCTCTATATAATTTTTTTTAGTATAGGATATCCAATCGAAATTAAATAAATAACAAATTTCTAAAGTGTATGTGTTATTCTTAGTCGGTGGTTTTGTTACATTTGAATTAACTATAAACGTATTTGCGCAATACAGCGAGATACATCACGATTTTAATGTTTTATTGTTTTTTGTTTTTTTTTTGTCGATTTACAGTACGATTTTGGATGGTTTTGAGAAAGTGATAATGATTTTTTTTATAAACTTGTTTAATTTAGGCTTAATAATATAATGTTTTTTATATAAAAAAAGTATTTTGTTAGAATTCAATGATTATCTTATATATTTTAATGACATCTAAAAAAATAACCAATTACATATTTAATAATATAATTAAAACAAATTTATATTAATATAATATATTAATTAATAGTGATACATGTAAATGTCTGCATAAAGGGAAGACTCTGGACATACAAAATTGGTGGTTTTAGAAGTCTGCAGTAGTAATATGTATCTTGTGTTTTGATACTTGTAAATTAAGAGATTTTTAAAATCTTAAAATGATGGTATCTTATGCCTAATAATTTGTATTTAAGAGTTTTTTATCCGTGATTTATAATATAGTATAGATAGATATTCATATGTGAGCATCTTAAAAGTAAATTTGAGTAATTTACATGTGTAGTTACAGTTGATATTCATATGTGAATGTGTGCTAGAGTCACATTTTACAATTGATATTCATATGTGGATACTAGCCGTCTACCCGCGCGATGCAACGCGGGTGAATCACAATTATGAAACAAATAACTTTTCTGACACCAATATTTTTTGTTCGTATTATTCTCGTTTTCTCCCAATTTTTTTATAGGTTAGTATGATTTAATTGCAAAACAGTTACTATCATAAAATATGTTTATTAATAAGATATCTCTAGAAAAATAATCGCAAAAAGTGCCGAGTTTCCAAATCCATATATTCACAACTCGTTAAAAAAAATTAAAATTCATGACTAAACAAAACAGACATTACAATCATATGTAAAAATGCACATTCGTAGATCCCTAATATGATAAGACACGTGAAACGTCAATCTGTAAGCATGTCCTGCTATTTTGTCCATCCCTAGGAACTAACTGATGAATTTTATGATATATTTCTCCTTGCGCGCGAAATGTATATACTTCGGATGTCATATTGCTTGTTATACTATCTAAAGTTACACTCATTGACGTGGAGGAAAAGTTTGTGTTGTATGCACGTATGTTATACCTAAACATTTCACCTGATTCGGATTGTGATGTGAAGAGATGGTGTAATTCTTCAAGAATGGGTGAGAATGTCAACTTTGTCTTCCCACTCATACAACAAAAGGTAGCGAATTCAAATTTTAACCGTTTTGCTCCACAATGTACACATGTATTTTGTTCCTTCAAGACACGATGTTGTCTAGGGATACCATCATAAACAAAATCGTACGGATCCACATGGAGGAAGTTATCTTGGGTTGATGAATTAACATGACTCTAGTACAACCTCCTACATATAAAACATATTCTACTGTAAAATATTTATTAATAAAAATTGTTTACTAAAATGAAACTTGCTTCGTTGTTTGAAGGAATGGTTCTTAAAATTTTATGTCATAATTATTAAATTAAGATAATGAAAAAAAAGATGATTGATTTTACTTAACAATAATATAAAATTCAAAATAAAACACTAACCTCTCAGTACTTTGATTAATGACTTCATCAAAGAGAGGTAAAAGTATCCCACGGTTAATTCGAACACCTATATTAGAAAACAACATAATGTCAATGAGACCTTAATTTATG
This sequence comes from Arctium minus, assembly GCA_954870635.1. Taxonomy (NCBI): domain Eukaryota; kingdom Viridiplantae; phylum Streptophyta; class Magnoliopsida; order Asterales; family Asteraceae; genus Arctium; species Arctium minus. The sequence continues at coordinate 63,852,829 of OX941093.1, forward strand.
ACAACAGTAAAATTCAAAAATAATAATAAATGCATGGCTTTTACCGTTGAAGTTTATGATTGTCAAACTAAAAGCGTAATATATCTTCAAGGTAATATATTAATTAAAGATTATCATCTAAATTCTCAACCAAAGTTCAATATGACAGTATAAAGTTTCACTTTTATTAAATTATAACTTTAGATTTATACTCTATTTCATTAGCCATCTAATGTATTTGGACTTATAAACTTTTATGATGTTTGTTAGCCATTTATTATTAAGTGTTTTCCTGAACATTAGATGACCCTGTTTTTTCAGTTCTAGTAAAGATGAGGAGTGTCCTGACTTTTGGGGTGAAAAAGATTAGGAAAACGTTGCTTAAAACAGGTGTTTGTTTTTTAAAAACCATTTTGTATGCATCACCACCAGCTAGAGCATCATTACCATCTACTATTGCCCAGGAACTTCATACGCCTTCCCTCTTACAACCATATTGTCGCCTACACATATTTCAATCATTTCAACACGAGATGCCACTCAGTTATCTCCAATGGGGGTTCTTATAAGAACCTCCTTTTTGCACTTTTTGTTGTCACCTCAATTCCAACTCATCAAATTAAGAACTCATACAAATGTCTACAATAGTAGTTCATATAAGAACATCTTTTTATGGGTCTCATACATTTTTTTCAACTTCAATAACTATTATAAAGTCAAGAAAATAAAATAAAAAATAAGGAAAATGTCACATCTCACAAACTTCATTGTAAGAACCAAGATTTTTATTTAAGAACTTAAAGGGGTTTGGGTTTTTATAAGAACTCTCCACAATGTTAGTTTTTAAAAGTCATTATATTTTTTGCTTATAAGAACCTTGCATTTAGAGGTGGACCCCATAGGAACTTTTGGGGGCGATGCCCCCCCCACCCCCACACGCTTTTTAAATCAAATAGTATACATGAAGATGCAAGACACATACTACTATAGCTTCGTTGGTTATCACATAGTGGCAATGTACTTGAGGTCACAGTATCAAATCCCATGCCATGAACTTTTTTATTTTTGTCATTTTGCTTTTCTCATGCACTACATATTAGTATGTTATTAATAAAACTTGTATTAAGTTATTAATATAAATTATATATAAAAATGAGTATTTAAAAATAATGTTTAAGTTGGTATAAATTTGTTTTACTATTTTTCGGTTAATAGTCTAAAGGTTTTGCGTTTTAGCTTTACCAAAGTACTTACCCGGTAAGATTTATCATTATTACTTACCTTGTTGGATGAGATTTTTACTCCATCCCGATAAATGCTAGTTGGGTGAGAGTCGTCACCTTACTTACAAGGTAAAACTCTTGATCCTTATCATCGGCATTGTTCTTACTGGATAAAATTATTGATCTTTGCCATATTTATCCGGTAAGGTAATGTGACTAAAAAAGCTCTTACATAGTAAGCGTTTGGTAAATAACCTTTTAATTTTCCATTAACAATTTTTCTATAAAGTTTTCTATTAGATAATAGGAAAAAAAAGAATAAAAAAAGTTACGTGCTTACCATTTGGATCTCTAAATTTTTATAGTATTATATTTCGGCCCCAAGGCTACAACAGTTGGGTTCTGCCCTGTTTGCATTTATCTGAAGACTCACTTTTCGAGCCGACGACTGGAAGGAAAATGACTATACTAATGAATCAGAGGTTACCGAAACAATTTGAACAAGTAGCACAATAAGAAAGATAAAGACCAAAAAAACAATTTATGTTTGCTACTTGTTCATTACCAAATTACCAGATCAGAATACGCATTGTAAGTTTCAGAATCTAGATATGGTTGTTGCTGTAAAAAGATTAGAGAAGAATGCTGATAGTAAAAGAAAGCAAACTCACGTGTCCATTAAGTCCATTTGACTCGAATAATGTATTGTTCTCTCCCTACAAAAGCTCCTGAAAGAAACCAATGGTTTATATCAAAGACTTGGTACAGGCTTACGCCAAGCTCGGTGAAATTTAGTTCCAAGCAAAAAATGAAGATTCAGTTGACGTGAAATGAAACCTAGTACTTTCCAAACGCGAATTTGACATCGATTTACCTTATAGTCACGAGTTTTCTTCAATGAAAATGGAAATGGTAACAGACCCAAATGGTAAATCGATGAAATCGAACCCATTTTTCTTTGTGTGTTCATCTGAAATCCATCACACTTTAGGAGCTTACAAAACCTAGAATGAGAATACAAAACCTCAAATACTGAAGTTGGAATTGTAGGGAAGGTAAGATGTTTGAATTCTTGGGAAGAAACCATTACTAAACAGAGACACGTTTTAGAACAAGGACATTTTCTTTTAAGAAAGGGATTCTAAAACTTCCTTCAATTACTCCATGATGCAGATGGAAAGTCAACATTTTCTTTATGGATTGTTTGTTTGAAGATGCAGATGGAAAGTCAGGTTTCAAACTAGAGAAAAGGGGAAAGTCAAATTTTGAAAAGAGAAGTATGTAGCAACCCAATTAGGTGGTGTTGATGGCTGCATTAATAGCTTGTATACTGTGCATACAGAGTTGTATTTCATAGTTTTTTTGACTTTTATGCATAAAAGGGTAGTACTATATGCATTATAACTTGTCTTTAAGAGTTTTGATATAAATGTATTATAAGGTAGTATAGATATATATATAGAGAGAGAGAGAGACTCGTTGAAATGTAAACTTTGCACTTGTTGCATTCCTTATGAACCAATCTTAACCTTTCTAAATTTCATCCAATGGTATAGATTAACAACGAAGTTATAATTCGAGCAAGAAAATAAGAAAAGTTCGGCTAAACATGACAGTTACAAGTTTATCTATAATTAAAACAAAAAAATTAATTAGAGATCAATGGTTAGGATTGGTTTGTATTTGATTTGCCCTATATATATAAGAAAATAAGAAAAGTTCGGCTAAACATGGCAGTTACAAGTTTATCTATAATTAAAACAAAAAAATTAATTAGAGATCAATGGTTAGGATTGGTTTGTATTTCATTTGCCCTATATATATATATATATATATATATATATATATATAGAGAGAGAGAGAGAGAGAGAGAGAGAGGTTGATTCAAACGAGAATATTAACTATTTATTAAAACAAGAAAAACAAAAAATCATGTGCAAAATCATATATGATTTGGCATTAACAGCCAAAAAAATGGACGTGGGCCACTTTACCCACGACTTAAGTCGCTGCAAAGTCGCGTGAATCATATGATTTTGTATGAATCCACCTTCTCTCTTTATATAATATATATATATATATATATGGATATATATATATGGTGCGTTTCTTTTGCAACCCAAGCAATTTGTACAAACTATGCAAACCAATCTTAGTCGTTCATCAAGTCTAATGAATATATGATTTTATTATGTTTCCTAATTTAAAATCATGATTATAATGAATAAACTTAACATTTTCCATATATATCACAATAATTATTAATGAATCATAATCATAATCATAATCATATATATCGACTTAAGTCGCGGCCAAAGTCGCATGTGTCCAATTTTTGCCCCTCGACTTGTAGTGTTATTGCATTTTGCATTAGAGGTTGCGAGCTCAAATCCTTTTGCCTTTCTTTTAATTTTTTTTGAAACACACGGATAAAATAAATTAAGGAAAAACTCGCATGTTTCTCCTTTTTACTGAGACGCTACATTATATAGTTAATTTTTGTTTTGTTTTATACTAAAAGTGTACATTCGCAATGCAGAACAATATATCTCTATTTCATCTCTCTCAATTTGATTTTATAAATTTGTGTAATTTTGAGAAAACATAAGAGTCTTTTGTTGATTATTGTCGAGTATTTTGCCGTATCAAACTATCAATAGATCTAGATGTTTATCTCGTACTTGAATATGTATATGAGTTGGTTAGAAGTTAGTTTTATAAATGTTCAAACGTATTGGTAAGTTATGCATACATAATAATAAATCATAATGTTGTATAATATAATTAAAATATTGTATGGATTTAATAGTAATTGAAATTTTGAAATATGGGTTAAAAATATTGATATATATATATATATATATAAAGAGAGAGAGAGAGAGAGAGATTCAAATGAGAAATGTTAAATGTATGAGAAATAGAGAAATGACCCTAGTCATTCGTCTAGTCAACATTTGTGGCTTTGACTGTGAATTACCGAATAATTCCTCGCATAGTCTCAAGAAGATAGAGGAGTAGTTTTCCAAAAAAGATGGAGGGGTAATTTGTAACTTTTACAAATAGACGGCAAACAAGTTCATATGTGAATCCGTGTGATTTACATATGAATTATATGTTCATATGTGAACCTATTGATTACCTCACATGTGAACTATTTAATTGATTCACATATGAACCTACGGATTCATATGTGAATCACAAAGGTTCATATGTGAATCTGTTAATTAGTTCCTATGATTCACATATGAACCTACAGTTAATTAGTCCATATCTGAATATGTTAATTAATCAAATACAAATCACAAAGGTTCATATATGAATCAGTTAAAAAAGAGTTCATATGTGAATTACACGGCACATATGAACAAAAAGTTCATATGTGAATCACACAGGTTCACATATGAACTCGTTTGTCGCCTATTTGTAAAAGTTACAAAACTGTTCCTCTATTTTTGGAATAACCGCAATTTTTGATCAGGTAAAGCCGCAATTTTTGACCAGTCAAAGTCGCAATTATTGACTGTATGAAGGGCTAAAATTACTTCTCTATTTCTCATACATTTAACATTTCTTATTTGAGCCTATAGCTATATATATATATATATAGAGAGAGAGAGAGAGAGAGAGAGGTTCAAGGGAAAACCTCAAATAATCGAAAAACTAAAGAACAATCTGATAGGCGTAGGATGTGATAATCTAATGGTTGTTATCTCAATGGCAATTTTGTAAATAAAAAGAATATAAGGGTATATCTTATAACACCTTACGATGCTTTAGAGGGTAGAATTGGAATAAAAATTACCCATTTTCCTTGTACCAATTTTATAGCCATAATTGATTCCCCTAAATCCTTTCCTTCTAAATCGATAGTTATCTCTAAGTCTACCATAGATTCTCTCGATCAAAATCTCGATTCAGCTCTCAAGGAACATCATTATCGATTGGTATCCAGAAACCTCATCGATTGAAGTGGTTAATCATCATCGTTGTGGAAAAAAACGGAATCCCCATCGATTCATCTTCATCAACTTCACTTGAAGGTTTTTTTTTTCAATTCTCTCGATCAAAATATCGATTCAGCTCTCAAGGAACATCATTATCGATTGGTATCCAGAAACCTCATCGATTGAAGTGGTTAATCATCATCGTTGTGGAAAAAAAACCCGGAATCCCCATCGATTCATCTTCATCAGCTTCACTTGAAGGTTTTTTTTCCAGTCTTGTTCGTAAGCGACTGCACTTCATCATCTCCATCTATTTTGAACTCGATTTCGGGAATACCCACAATCTTGGTTAGGGTTAGGGTTAGTATCTTCATTATTTCATATTCTTTGAATGGATTTGAGGCTATTTTGCTATTTGTCATTCCTTTCCCATTACTAGTACCTCTAATCGATTTGAATCTGTTTATGGGTCATATAACTTGCAGTTTTAGGGCACAAATCCGATTTTCAGACAGGTAGAGAAGCCAGATTCGGTCAATGGCTGAACAAGGTATATTTTTATGTTACTTTCATTGATTGTCCTACAATTCCTATGTTTGCTAAATCTTTAAACCCTATTTTTCATCATATTTTCTTCCCTAATATCATAAAATCGTTTTTTTCCAGGTTTACATAGGAAAAGTCCTAGGTTAATCAAGAACACTGACCAGTCAGAGATCGGAGTTAGTAGAGGTTAGTATCTTTAAACATTTATGTTCAAATAGGATTTAATGTATGTGTCAAATCCATAATTTTGTTTATGTTTGTTCCAGTATGTTCAAGTAATCATTATAGTTGGTCCAGTATGCACTTGTGCATATAGTTATGTCACACGTAAAAAAAATATGTCTATGAGATAGATACACACCAAAATCAATTAAATAATTATGTTCAATCAAGTAAGTAGAGGTTAATATCTTTAAACAGTTATGTTCAAATAGGATTTAATGTTTTTGACACATACACAACAAAATCATTACTTATTATGTTCAATCAAGTTAGTAGAGGTTAGTATCTTTTAACATTTATGTTCAAATAGGATTTAATGTATGTGTCAAATCCATAATTTTGTTCATGTTTGTTCCCGTATGTTCAAGTAATCATTATAGTTGGTCCAGTATGCACTTGTGCATATAGTTATGTCACACATAAAAAAATATGTCTATGAGATAGATACACACCAAAATCAATTAACTGATTATGTTCAATCAATTTTGTAACAGGTTCAACAAGTACATCCTTGGTCGTTGTGAATCCCGACAAGGATATTATCATGGACAAACGAAGACATAGGCAAGGTGAGAAGGAAAAAGTTCCCAAGGCCATAAAACGAAAGTGCTCTTGATACATTTAGCGAAAGGGAGAAACGTTTTTTACTATGGTTGTGGAAAAGGAAAATGTTTCTTTAGGAGTATGGACATATTTTCGTTTATGACTATTTGGATTATAGGTTTTTGTATTTTTGTTGGTTGGGTGTTGATACTTAAATAATTTGATTGATGTTTATCTTCTGAATCAGTTATAATTTTTCAATTCAATCATGGTTTTAACTTGTAAATGATTTATATTATGCGACATGGTAGAAATTCTATATATGTTAAGCATCTGTGCTTCAACATGCACATGTGCATATACATGCACTAATTCGATTATGGGCACTTATACTGGTATCAAACACTAGTCTACTATGTCATATATCTCCTCAATGTATGTCCAAAATGAGATGGAGCTCGGAGTTGGTAGAATGGTCAATTGATTTGTGTATAACATTCGTTTATAGCACAGAGAAATGTATGAAACAATTATAAATCTTGGTTTTCACTCTAAAAAATTATATGAAAATTCTCAAACAAATATTGAACCAAATGTAATAATATCCTACTGTTGTTCAAACAAATAATTATGGAAAACCATGCACCTGTGCGTAACATGCACCTGTGCGTAACATGCACCTGTGCGTAACATGCACATGTGCATGTACATGCACTAATTCGATTATGGGCACTTATACTGGTATCAAACACTAGCCTATTATGTCATCTATCTCATACTCAATGTATGTCCAATATGAGATGAAGCTCGGAGTTGGTAGAATGGTCAATTGATTTGTGTATAACATCCGTTTATAGCACAGAGAAATGTATGAAACAATTATAAATCTTGGTTTTCACTCTAAAAAATTATATGAAAATTCTCAAACAAATAATGAACCAAATGTAATAATATCCTATTGTTGTTCAAACAAATAATTCTGGAAAACCATGCACTTGTGCGTAACATGCACATGTGCTTAACATGCACATGTGCATGTACATGCACTAATTCGATTATGGGAACTTATACTGGTATCAAACACTAGCCTACTATGTCATCTATCTCATACTCAATGTATGTCCAATATGAGATGGATCTCGGAGCCCGGAGATACCGACAATTGATTCCATCACGATATCCTTGTTCTGAGTTGTTTGTGAAGGCATACTAGCTGCGATTTCCTTCTTTAACTGAATTAGTTGTTTCACATATTCTTCCAACTTATCATCGTCATTGCTTAACATACTAACGCAATGGTCAAATGCAGCTCTTCCTTCGTGCACAAGTTTTGTCTGTCTCTCATTTGTTTCTCCCGGCCATATCCTTTTCATCAACATTTCTGTCGGTATTAGCACAAAACATATTTCAACTTGACTATGTCGTTTGTTTTTGTTTTTTGTGTTCCCCGTCTCACCTCGAACCCCGCTATATCTGCATAAGTTGTATAACATTCAATGGCTTTATCAATTGACTCATACACCAACCCAACTTTAGGTATAACACAAGGATCCACCCTTGGTATCCAGAACGTTGATCCTCTTGGAGTATTGATTTCAATTGCTTGTCCTGCATAGTTAGATTAGAAAATAATTAAATTAATTATTCACTCACAATTTCATACTTTCACTAGTATTCATACAAATACATAATGCAAACAGTATAGTACTTGTGTATTTCTGTTATGCACTTGTGCATAACATGCGCTTGTTCACAACATGCACTTGTGCATATTACTCACTTGTGCATAACATCACATGATAATCATTGAATAACATGCACTTGTGCATATACATGAACCTGTAACAGGTTATTCAATTGATAATATGCATTTGTGCATATTTTCCAACTATTGTGCACTTGTGCATACATGCAGAATCTTAAATTACTCGTATATGCATTTGTGCACTTTTTCACACTCGTATATGCATTTGTGCATATACGACCTGCAATCCTTAATTTCGACAAAAAACAAACAGCTAATTATAAATTCTTATTCACACTCGTATATGCATTTGTGCATATACGAGTAGCAATCCTAAATTTCGACAAATGCAAACAACTAATATTATAAAATCTTATTCTCACTCGTATATGCATTTGTGTATATATGAGTTGCAATCCTAAATTTCGACAAATGCAAACAATTAAGTTTATAAAATCTTATTCTCACTCATACATGCATTTGTGCATATACGAGTTGCAATCCTAAATTTCGACAAATGCAAACAACTAAGTTTATAAAATCTTATTCTCACTCGTACATGCATTTGTGCATATACGACCTGCAACCCTAAATTACGACCATGGCTACTTTAGAACTCAAAAAACTAGTTCAATTCAATCATCATACTTAACGTAAATCATTAATTGTCATTTAAATAATTGTTTAGAATGCCTACCTGATTGTAAATCGTTACCCTCTAGATCACAATCAACGTCTTCATCATCATTGAATCCATCTATGCCCAGATTTCCTCCATTATTTGATTTTTCGTTTATGTTTTATACCACTGGTTCCATCTCGGCCATTTAATCAATTGGTTGAAGCTTAATCGATTGGTTGCAGGCTTAATCTTCTCAATTGTAGTCGATTTCCCGATTTTGGTTGAAGATTGATGATCGAATTGTGGTCTGGTTGCTTAATACGTGCATTTTGATTACAATTAACCAACAAACAGATTTGGCTATATTTTAGGCAACGATTTGTTGCCTTTGTTCTTATCTTTTCCAATTATTATAGAAGCTAATTTACTATAATAACCTTTTCATTTATTTAAAATCATTTAATTGATGATTATTAATGTCCTTTGGATTGGGTTTAATCTATGATTATTAGGTTGTTCTTTAGTTTTTCGATTATTTGAAGTTTTCCCTTGAACCAGACCCTATATATATATATATATATAAGTTTGCTTGCAAACCGATTTTAGGTTGTGAACCGGGGGACAAAGGGGATGGAGACATGTGTCTCTAGGTGTCCACATTTTTCATAAATAATGAAGGTGAACATTCATGAACTATTCATGTAAATGATACACCATTCATAATCCATGATAAATTGATACATCATTCATGGTGAATAATACACATTAATGTTGAATGATACATACATACATACATACATACATACATACATATAGGGGTTAGTTTGTTTGCAAACCGATTTTAGGTTGTGGGGGGGGGGGACACAAAGGAGAGTGTGATCCGTACCCCATGCATTCACATATTATTCATCATGAATAATGTATCAATTTATCATAGATAATGAATTTTATAATATTCATCATGAATGGTTTATCATCCATCATGAATAGTTCAAGAATGTTCACCTTGATTATTCATAATGAATGTGAAATCGAAGACACATGTCGAGCCCTCTTTTATTCCCTTATTTACAACCTAAAATCAATTTGTAACCAAACTTTTGTCTAGAAAGTAGGGGTGTTCACGGGTTAGGTTGATCGGGTTGAAGACATTTCAACAATCCAGCCAATGTAGGCGGTTTGAGAATTTTCAACCAACTCAACCCAAAAAAAGTGCAACCCAACCCCAACCCGTCCAGGTTGGTCGGGTTGTGTTTAAACAAAGTAAAAACAATATTGAAAATGTAAAAATAAGGAAAATTATCTGACATACGATCCATTATTCAAAGAATATACAAGTTCATAAAATATTTAAGTATTACATATAATTTTCCAATAATGTCCTCTTATGAGTTACATTGTTCGTTATTAACGAGTTGTTTTTGGTAACTTATACATATTAAAGAGAAATATAAATAGTTTTAGAGAAGTCGCTAAAACGTTTATCGGATTATCGGGTTGGTCAGGTTACTTTGAGTTTAGCCCAATATCAACTCAATAGATTCGAGTTGTCCAAATTTTGTATCGATTATATGTCGGGTTACCTCGAGTTAATTTTTTGTCGGGTTGATCAGGTTTTTGAGCACCCTACTAGAGAGAAAGAAGGAGAGAGAGGGGTTTGAAAAACTCTAATAAAAAAAACCTTAATAAATCTTTGAATTTATATAATTGATAACTCATATTCAAATGTAACTACCTCTAATTTTCTTTTCCTTCTTTCTTTAGTGGTCTCTATATATGCATGTATTATAGAGTGGGAATCCACTAGGTTTTGCAATAGCAAGATTGCAACATATGTTGACGATGTATTGTTCAATTATGGACCCTATGTGTTTAGGAGTGCTATTAAATAATGGACCCCCACCCCCATGATGAGAAGGATGACTATATATATATATATAGAGAGAGAGAGAGAGGTTATTATGCAATCCTTCTACATAGTGCAATCCATGCAACCCATTGATCCACCACACATTTTATTTTTAGTTTTTTTTTAATTACATAAATTGTGTGGTGGATAGAGGGGTTGCAAATGTTGCACCATGTAAATTGATTGTATTTAAACACCCTTATATATATATGGTGCGTTTCATTTGAAAACCAATCAATTCGTGGAAACTCTGCAAACCATTGTTTTAGGAAACAATATATATATTTATGGAAAACTATTATGATTCATTAATAATGATTGTGATATATATGGAAGATGATAAGATTCATTTATTATAATCATGACTTTAGATTAGGAAACTTAACAAAATGTTTCCTAAAATAGTGGTTTGCAAAGTTTCCACGAATTGTTTGGTTTTCAAATGAAACGCACTCTATATATATATATATATATATATGTATATGTGTACCCCCACCCCCACCCCCACCCCTACTCTACCCCCTAAAAACTAAACTACACTCCAACTCAAGTGGGTCCCTTTCCCAAATTGGCTTTGAGATGGTGACCTCCATTAACATTTTATATAAACATCACTAACATCCAACACATTCAACACTCTTATATTACTAGTGCACCATATCTTTTTCATATCTTATAGATTTTAGATGTACATATATATTATATCATTTTTATAACAAAACGGTTTTAATTTATTTAAGGTAATTTAAAGGGTATGACGTATGACGAAAACAAACTACAAAAGATGTCGTAAAAGATGACGGGTGTGAAAAGATTTTTTTTAATTAAAGTTGTGTATAAAGTATTGAAATTATCTTTCTAAAATAATATATTTTTGCAGATGTGTGATTTGATTCGATAACAAACAAAATAAAAAGGCAGCACAATGTTGTAAATTGATGCTGATTTAAATCAAGAGTCTTGAATGACGGATTTTGGCTTGCAATGGTCCAAAGCAATGTGGCTTCTTTGTACATACAAGTACAATATTGAGAACATTTTATTCTTTGTTGTAGGTCCTGTGATTTTACCCGGTTTGTAAGTTGTGGTTATTTGAACAAGATCAATAGATCAACAACAAAGGTTATTACTTTATTGGTTTTAAGGTTTGTAATTATTTTTCATATGACGGAAATTTACAAACAAAATAAATATGCTTGTATTATAACCTATTCTTGGTTTAAATATGCTTGTGTCATAAGATATCGGTTAAAATATAAATATGCTTGTGTTATAAAATCTCTTTTTTCATACGATCATTGCATCTTCTTGTTTTGCACGCCAATAAGAGCTTCTCCTGGTCTGTTGGGCATACAAAATGTGTCCCTTTAATAGTTTCAGTTTTTTGGACCCTAACAAATGTGTTGGTGATCATATTGAGTCTTAAAATGTATCCCGATTTGATTGACGCAAATTTCGATAGTGGTAAGCAAACTTAGTCCGAACCAACATAACCAAACAACCAAACCTAAACCAGTTATATTCAGATCGATTGTAAACTTTTTCTTCAAATTCAATTCCTAGTTTGATCATGTATAAAGTCAAACCAACACCATTTTCTCCAAATGAAGAACACCCAATTGTATAACTGACTCATGGTTTGGTTCAAGTTGAACCAATTCACGTTGATCCAGTTCTCAATATCGTCATTCTTAATTCAGTTCGATTCCGATCCAATTTAGTCCAATTCAAACCTCTTGAAACAAACCCTAGATTTAGATTTGGACCTTTAATCCTAAACATTATATGACCATAAAATAATACATAGTAAAACCAAATTAATACATAATATTAACAAGATAACATGATACAATTATTTATATTAAATATTCATTCAAGATTTATAGGGGGGAGATGTAGACAAGTACCAGAAGGCCTAATTTGGAGCCCCCACAAACCCCATGTGCATGTGAATGTGTTCCCATCATGCACCTACACACTCAAGCAATCCACATCAAATTCAATGGTCTATTGTCCTTGCAATTTTTGGGCTACCTTACATTTTGGACCCACATTCATACATCATTCAAAGATTTTTTTTGTATATATATATATATATATTCAATTTTATGCTTTTTTAATAAGTAAAATTAAGTAAAAGAAGTACATTTCCCAATATTTGTAGGGTACAAAATAAGAACAAAATATGCATTAGCCAAAATGGGCAATTTGATCAAACTTTAATCAAGAAAAGGTGTCACATGAGTTAGGTTTTAGGGTTGTTTGTGTCATAATTTTTTGTTATACAACATGTTTTAATGTTTATAATTAACTGATGGACACGGGGTACGGGATTTAAAGCTCGAAAGAGACCCTTCGAAGACGAGATAATGTCAAAACAGGCATTCGTTGATCAAAGAAAATGGTTAAACAATATTAATTATACTGGTTTTATAGATCTGTTTCTTTCTTGAATTTAGAACATGAAATGTCAGAAACGGTTTTTATCTTCCGGTGTAAATTTTGTTTTGAACTGTAAAATTGACGGAGAAAGAAGTGGGATACCATTTTCCGGCTACGCGTTTTTACGATAGCAGATGGTTCATGTTAATATTGTTGATGTAGACCTTTTTTAAGATATAAGAAACCAAAAACATAAAGAGCAACAACTTGATGTAGTGTGTTTTTCCTTCGAGGGGAAGGGAAAAAAAAGTCAACTTAAATATCTTTTCTCGGAAAAAACGAATTGTTAATTGAGTAGAAATTTGTTAAACTGACAATAGTTTTTGAAAATGCAAAAATGTATGTATTTGTTAAACAACATTTGTGACTATTTTGTTAAAAATATATATTAAAACAACGTAAAAGTGAATGTACAATCGGAGGTATTACTTATTTATTTTTTGTAAATTTAAACGTAAAAATTCAAAGTATACAGATCATATATATTTACTATGGCTAAGATTTATATGTTGAATATGGTTTGCTTGACTCAACATACTAAAAAAACGAATGTCTGTTTGGCCAATAAACAAGCTTATACCAAAACGTTCATAGTTTTTAAAACTCAGATGTTTATATTCGGCAAATCAGACTTTTGATTATGATATATTTATTTTTAGAAAGTTTTCGTTCTTAATATAATTTAAGCATATTATTTATTTATGTATGCATTGAAAGACAAAAATATATTATGAAAGTTTTAAAGCTAGAGTTTTTTTTAATCTTATAAATAGAGTAGTCCAATTTTTCTACAGACAAATTTGTGTTCTATTATTTGCTTGTCAGTGTCAAACTACACATGTAAAATATAATATTTCTGATGTATTGTACTTATATTTATACCAACAAGTTTTAAATGTAAAAGTTTTATAAACGGACTTAAATATTTGAAAAGTTGAGATGGTTTTAACGGGTTTTAAAGTTTGGTGACCAAAATAGAAATTAAGTGAAAGTCTGTTTTTATTTTTATTACAATTTATCTATGTAACCCTCATAATTCATACAAACCAATCAATTGAGATATTTATGTAAAATGATGAGGGTTAATTATGATCGAGATATTTATGAAAGATAATAATAATTGTCCCTTTTTAGATTAGGAAGCAATTGAAATATTTATGGAACTGGATATTCATTAGCATATATGGACGACTGAGATTAGTTTATATGGTTTGTAAAAAGTAGAAGGTTTGCAAATAATTAGAACACTCTCTCTCTCTCTCTCTCTATATATATATATGTATATGTATATGAGTGAGTTCAAACGAGAACGCTAACTATTTAAGAAAACACAAAAACGACCATTAAAGTTCAAAATCAAACATGATTTGCGTACAAAATCATATATGATTGTCGCGACTTGGCCCCGCGACTTAAGTCGCGGTCAAAGTCGCCTGCGTCCAATTTTTGGTGTTAATGTAAAATCACATGTGATTTTGCACATGATTTGTTGTTTTCGTGTTTTCTTAAATAGTTAACGTTCTCGTTTGATTCTCCCTCTCTCTATATATATAGAGAGAGGAGAGATCAAATGCAAATCACTATAATTTTGCAAACATTGCAAACCGTCAATTTCATTGATTAAGTTAATGAAATCGGTTCATGAAATTGTTTCATATAATTCTTTTATTGATGAAATTATTTCATATATTTGTGTTTTTTTACATAAAAATGAAATTGTTTCATATTTTTTATTCTGATGAAATTGTTTCATGTATTTTCTCATTCTGATGAAACTTTTTCATTTTTACATAAAAAACACGAATATATGAAACAATTTCATTAAGAAAAGAATTATATAAAACAATTTCATCAAATTAAATAATTTTATAAAACAATTTCATTAACTTAACCAATGAAATCAATGGTTTGCAAAATTAGGATGGTTTGCAAAATTAGGATGGTTTGCAAATGAAACTACCCATATATATATACATATATATATATATATATATATATACGTGTGTGTGTGTATACGAAGGTTTATTCATTTGAGAACTCCAAAATTTGTGAGATCCATGACAAACTTCTACCTTAAGGTTTTGTTTCACAAGATTTTTTTACATCTAAGTATAATATTTAATATATTGATTAACATATATTTGTTTCACAATGTGTTTATTTCATAAGTATTCAGTTCACAATATGAAACTTTTTACATGTTTTTTTTTTGTTTCACAAACACGCCAAAAAGGTTCACATTATGAACCGATTACATGTAAAATAAACACATAGTAAAAGAAATATATGTTAATCACTAAATTAAATTTTAGTAATAGATGAAAAAGAATCACATAAAGTAGCATATGATGCACTGTTCCTTAAAGATCTAACAATTTAAAGGGTTTTTAAAAGAAAATCCTCTATATATATGTTTATAATTGACAAATCTTTTTATTCAATATATAATAACTTTTTTTTAGCTGGTCGAAAACCCACGGTAAAAAAAAAAAAAAAAAAAAAAAAAAAAAAAAAAAAAAAAAAAAAACAGAGAGAGAGAGGTTATAGTGGGTGACATCGTACTTTCCTTTTCATAGTATTTTATGAATGGAAGTGTAGTGAGAGAGATTGTGGACTGAAATGAAGAAAATGACATTTGAGGGTAGTTGATTGAAACTTTTTTGGAAGTACAAGGACTTGTCAACATCTTCTTCATAGAAGCCAAAATACATATGGACTCACTTCCTTCTTGAATTTTGGCCCATGGCCCCTGTTGTTTTCATTCTTACACATCAGCCCCCACTTAAAAACAAAATTTCACTTAAATCCAAACTTAAATATCTTCATCAATTTTGTTTTGTCGAAAGAGAAAATGATATTATGTTTAACGGATCTTGTTATGGACCTGTAATGATTTTGATTGTCGAAGTACAACGTACATGTATATATATCCGTAAATTTTCAATTTTTTTATTTGTAATTGTGGATGTTTGAGTCTATTTGTGAATATCTAGATGGCTCGATTAATTCTATGTGACACTAAAATTAACAACATATAAAATTCCAATGGTCATAACGGATTCGAACTGGTAATTATTGTGGATCAAACTCAATGTCTCACCAGCTTAACTATCCTCAACGGTTATTCTTCTATTGCTTGTTTTTCTTTTACACAAACATTTTATTGGATTGTTCATATTTTGAATGAAATGGATTAAACTGGCTAACTTGAAGCAGTTTGTCCGCTTTGATCCTCAATTACTTGGCTAGTAGGGGTGTAAATGAGACGAGACAACTCGCGAGCTACTCGAGATCGACTCGGTCAAAACTCGGTCAACACTCGACTCGAATAGGCTCGACTTGAACTCGAGCTCGACTCGACATAGTAACGAGTCGAGTCGAGCGACCTGATACTCGACTCGATAAACTCGTGAGATACTCGAATATATTATATATATATATATACGTTCGTTTAGTTATAATAGTAATCTAAAGAACATATATTAAAGAAATAAACATTAAAATAATAATATAATTATTATTATATTTATATTTATATATATATATATAATAATTATTATTATTAATAAAGAATTACTAGCATTTTCTTTAAAAAAAAATAATAACACATAATATGACTTGTGGGTATCATTATTTAAATAAGGATTATCCTTCTTTTGCTTAAAAACTCATCCCACATTGGTGGGATAATCCATCTAAGGATTTTGCATTCAACTATAAATATGACTCATCCCCTTTCTTTCCCTTGCCATTCCATAGCCTTTGTGGCATAGTCTTTCTATTGTGTCTAGTGGCTTGAGCCCTTTGGCTTGAAGTTAGGCAAAAAAAATTGTTGGTACCTATGAAAGTGGGTGCAAATAGTTTGTTATGTTTGTTTACAATTTTAATTAAACAAACATAAACAAATATGAACATATTGAATTTTTAAATGATTGAATACGAACACTAGTTTGAGTTTGAGCTTGAAATGAGTTCGAGCTTGAGCGAGCTTGAAACGAGTTCGAGCTTGAGCTTTGATTCGAGCTTAAAACGAGTTTGAGTCGAGTTCGAGCTCGAGTATTAGCTTTCGAGTTCGAGTCGAGCTTGGGTTTTCACTACTCGCGAGTTTTCGAGTCGAGTTCGAGCTCGAGTATTAGCTTTCGAGTTCGAGTCGAGTATAATGATACTCGAGCTCGACTCGCATCATTTACACCCCTATTGGCTAGTATGTTTGGAAGACTATCAAACCGATGTTTGTAAAACTATCAATGGATTTAGACAAAACCAATCAAATCCAATCATTTATGTATATTAAATTTTGACAAGCGGTCAAATTCGGTTAACTTTGAACAATTGGTCTGACCCAATCCAGTAAATGATTGGATCATATATGTTCCATTTGTTATAAATTACTATTGTTTATTCATTGGATCCATCCAACATTTTGATCCAATTTTACACAAATTAATCCACCAATAGATGACTAGGTCAGATCGGTTCCATCCGTTGGATATTACCATTGTTTATCCATTTGGATCGGATTTGAGTAATTAATATTTTGATCCAACTATTTTGAACTAATCAATCTAACATTTCAACCAATTATTCATGTATTTTTTTCTTAACTCCTTATAAATATACCTACAAATTTGAAATAAAAACAAATAGATATCCATACCAACATAATATATAAGCATATTCAAACGAAAAACTGCAAATGAAGTCCATGGAGGAGCTGATTGTAGGGTCAGCAGACGTGGTCGCTTGGAAGAGGATCCCCATTGGAAAATCGCGTGTATTAGATTTGGATTTAGGGTTTTGATTGTTGAACTTTTGATTTAGTTTTTCAAGCTTTGATTATTTTTTATTTTTTAATAGGGTGAATTACATAAATTGTCCCCGTGATATGTTTTTTCTTTGTCTATAGACCTACAATTCATTTATTACGAAAAAATTGTTTTTGATTTTGCTTTAGATATGGTACTTACTGCTAACGATTGTTATATGAGAGTCGTGAAATCACCCCACATGCTGAGCATGTGAGGGTATCGATGGTTCTCTTTTGAACAAAGAAATATAATTTATTCATATATTTTCGATGGTTTACCAATGGGTTCCTAAAAAAATAAATGAAAAATGAAAACATTTAACATCTATCGACGAGTTTTCAACTCTTTACTAAGTCGTCAGCAAAATAATAGGATTACAACAATGGATTATCAACAGTTGCCATTTTCATGATCATCCGTCGATAGTTCGTTGATAAAATGTCTTAAAATTTTCAATTTACGTGATAGTCAACGTTCACTCGATCGATAATTTGTCGGTTATTGTAATGCAGCCACCCTACGCCCCCACCATCACCCAACACATCTTCTATCATGTATGCTTGATTCAACACCATTATCCATTGAAATGCAATTGCTTCTTGGATGGAGATGGTGCATTCTCAATATTTGCTCTTAATTTCTCTTCAAATTCGAAATTATCTAGTTCAAGTCTTCTTTTTGTACAAATTGGTCTTACCTAATTCATAAACATCGAATCTTTCACCAACAACAAAAAAACATGTTTTATAACTCAAGACTGAATGTGAAATTTCTATGCCCTCATGTTTTGTCATGAGTCGTTGGTCGTGTCGTCTTGTGGAAGAGTGCCAATGTTGGTGGTGTGGCATCTTACGTGAGAAAGATGGGACATGCTAGTTTTTATAGTTATTCTTAAATGTGTAACACCCCAGATTTCCGTTATGTAATCTTGTTATTCTTGTGTTTAAGCGTTGTCGTTAGCACCGCGTTTGGTTGGGAGTTTGAGTTTGGATTTTGGGGGTTTTGGACGAACCACAGTGAACCACGCGAGTTGCACCCCGACTTGATGTCGCGGCACAACCCGCGAAACCCCCTGTTTGTGTGGGTTTTGTGTTAGCGGGCGAGTTATGCCGCGAGTTGAGGTCGCGGCATAACCCGCGAGGTTGCCTGGCCGACTTAAATTTGGTTTTCATCAAATATCTCATTCGGAGGATATTTCTCTCTCTCTCTTCAAATCTCTCTCTCTCTAAGTTTTCTTTGGATCTTTGAAGCTCCGTTGATTGCTAGTATTAAGTACATTGCTCGGGGTTTCGGTGTAGAAAGCTTCACCTATTCGTCGTGATCAATATCTGGTTTTTCGGGTTTTCGTATAAACCTGTTTGGTGAGTTCCTACTATCATTTTAAAAACTGTATACATATCAAAAGCTACCTTTTGGAACTCCTATATATCTTCATGGTTTCAGATCTAAGTTTTCTGCATATTTGATATAACTTGAGTTTTGGGAGATTTTAGGGTTCCCGATCATTTTTGACTAAAATGATGGATTATATCTTATTTGAAGTAAAAGGATGTTTTACTTGCTGATTATGTAGCTTATGCAAAAGAATGTTTATGGACTCATTTTTATGATTCTCATACTTACCAGAAGTTGAACTTGAAAAGACATTTTGTTTATAAAATGTTTTGTATACCATATGGTTATATATGGTTGGTCACGATTGATGTTGTGACAAGTCTGGACTATTACTAGTGGATCCCTAGGTTTTGAGTCGACTGATATTATTTGGAGGTTACCAAGTAAAGTAAATATAGAACTACATGTGCATTAAATTGTGAGGTTCTGGCCATTTACGAATATAGAACTACATGTGCATTAAATTGTGAGGTTCTGGCCATTTACGAATATAGAACTACATGTGCATTAAATTGTGAGGTTCTGGCCGTTAACAAATATAGAACTACATGTGCATTAAATTGTGAGGTTCTGTAAGGAAATCAAAGCGAAGAACTACATGTGCATTAAATTGTGAGGTTCTGGAAAGAAGGTTTATGACCTTATTTTAATGGATTTTATTCTTATCAACGGTTAACTTGGAAATGCTTATTTGAAAGATTTCCGTTTGGATATAAATGTTTATATCTCTTGAAATTTATAAACTGTATGTTCTCACTAGGCTTTATAAGCCTAACACTTTTTCTCAAATGATATGTATTCAGGTTCTCGTTAGCGGCAGGTTGCCAAAGGTTTGAGTGTCGGGACTGATCCCGAGGGTTTTTGAGATGTTTAGTATTGGATTGTTGGGCATTGTTAAGTCCCACATTTTTGGATGATTCTGGATCAACAACTTATGTAATCTAGATAGTCTATGTTTAGATTGGTTTGTTGTTGGGATCCTTATCCGCATTCAGATTTTTGTAAAGGTTAAATACAGTTCCCCTTTTTGGGAGGTTTATACCTTTGGATGATGCTTAATTGTACAGTTTCCGCAGTTTTAAATTTACCCTGGTTTTTAGGGTGTTACAAAATGTAACAAAAACTTGTACATATGCATTTAAACTCTGTACAAGAAAAAATGGTAAAATGATAAAAATACCCTCACATGTTCAACACATGGTATGACTTGACAACTCTCGTTTAACGGACATTAACGACATAAACTATATCAAAAACAAAAGGGCAATGCTAATGACACTCTTATTAATGTCAAAATCAGGTCAATTCATGCATTGAGAATGTAAAAAACAGTTTTGATGTTGATGTGTGTAAGGAGAAAATCATTTATAAGGGTGTCATTAGCCTCCAAAAAAAAATTAGTAAATCACGTTTTTCATCCCTGTGGTTTGTTATAAATTGCGTATTTCGTCCCTATGGTTTTGAAATTTTGGTTTTCGTCCCTATGGTTTGCAATTCATGTCTATTTTTGTCCCTAAGGCCAAAACACTACTTTTAGATATGAAGAACTAAATTAGAAATGATTTGTAAACTATAGGGATGAAAAGAGCAATCAAATTTCAATCATAGGGACTAAAAAATAATGAATTATAAATCATAGGGATGTAAATCATAACTTTAAAACCATAAGGACTAAAATAGAAATTTTCAACAAATCACAGGGACTAAAAATGTAATTTACTCAAAAAAATATTATCAACAATTATATAATTTACTCGGTTTAATATTAATAGACATATTCATAGGATCAAGCAAAACATGGTTTAGCACATTTGTAGATATGGAAACATGCATGACTTATGATTGATATCCCCCATTGATCAACAACATTTATGCATAATAAAATATGAGTAATATTGTATATACCTCTTTTATGTCAAAATTAGTTTAAATCATATATCTATACTATATTATAAAGCACGGATAAAAAACTCTTAAATACAAATTATTAGGTACAAGGTACCATCATTTTATGCAAGATTTTAAAAATCCCTTAATTTACAAGTATCAAAACACAAGATATATATTACTACTGCAGACTTCTAACACCCACCAATTTGGTATGTGCAGGATCTTCCTTTTATGCAGATCTTTTCATATATCACTATTAATTAATATATTATATTACTATAATTTTGTTTTAATTATATTATTAAATATGTAATTGGTTATTTTTTCTATATGTCATTAAAATATATAAGATAATCATTGAATTCTAACAAAATACTTAATTTTTTTATATAAAAAACATTATATTATTAAGCATAAATTAAACAAATTTATAAAAAAAACAATTATCACTTTCTTAAAATTATCCAAAATCGTACTGTAAATCGACAAAAAAATAAAATGAAACATTAAAATCGTGATGTATCTCGCTGCATTGCGCGAGTACGCTTCTAATTATATTATAAAGCACGGATAAAAAACTCTTAAATAAAAATTATTAGGCACAAGGTACCATCATTTTATACAAGATTTTTAAAAATCTCTTAATTTACAAGTATCAAAGTACAAGATATATATTACTACTGAAGGCTTCTAACACCCACCAATTTGATATGTGCATGACCTTCCTTTTATGCAGAATTTTCCATTTATCACTATTAATTAATATATTATATTACTATAAATTTGTTTTAATTATATTATTAAATATGTAATTGGTTATTTTTTCTATATGTCATTAAAATATATAAGATAATCATTGAATTATAACAAAATATTTAATTTTTTTATATAAAAAATATTATACTATTAAGCATAAATTAAATAAATTTATAAAAAAAAAACATTATCACTTTCTCAAAACCATAAAAAATTGTACTGTAAATCGACAAAAAAATAAAATGAAATATTAAAATCGTGATATATATCGCTGCATTGCGCGAGTACGCTTCTAGTAGTATAAAAAAAAATAAGTATTGATTTTGATGTGTGTAAGGTTAAAATTAGTAGTAGCAGTACATTTAGCAATATATAATGATGTATTTTACCCGCTCCAAAACATTTAAACAATTTTGTATTTATATATTAAAAACTACATGTTTAAAAAAATATATCATAACAATTATTAATAAAAATGTATAATTTGCTAAAAGATCAATTTATAACTATTTATCATAATTTTGTTGTGAGTTTGTTTAAATTTATTGAAAATATAAGCGTTATATAGTATGCATTTTATTTATTTTTAAATACAAACACAAAAGTAGA
Source organism: Arctium minus (assembly GCA_954870635.1). Lineage (NCBI taxonomy): Eukaryota > Viridiplantae > Streptophyta > Magnoliopsida > Asterales > Asteraceae > Arctium > Arctium minus. The sequence continues at coordinate 63,875,461 of OX941093.1, forward strand.
AAATAAAAACATGCCATTAAGTTTAAAAATGGAAATTATTTATCAATTTTTTTTATTACACATGATACAGTCGTTATATACTCATTTACATACTCGTTAGACTAATGTATGAAATTAATAAAAATATTTAATTTCTAATATAAAACAGAAATTAATAATTTTTACTTTAATTTCTTTATTATTAATACGTATAATTTTTATAAAACTAACAGATTAAAAATGTTCAAATACAAAATAATTATTGAGATTTACCAATACATAAAATTGACAACCAATAGAAAACTCTCTTCCACTCTTGAATCACACAATTCTTAAAATAAAATCGAGAAAAACAAAATAAAGATGTGTTGTAATGTATTACGTAAATACACTCATAATATTTTTGTAATACAATAGCACAATTACTAATAGCTACAAATTACAATGATAGCTGAATACTTGAAGGGAAATTAATTAAAATAGTCATGTGTCGCCAATGGTTTTACCTCTCAGTCATTTTTCTCCATGTTTTATCAAAATAATCATAGGTCCACAGAAACCTAGTTCGCAATTGACGACAAAAAAGAATTACGTTTTCTACTCCTTTTCGCAATTACGGACTTTTAAAATTTACACTTTATACCCGCAAATAGCTACTTCATCAATTATGGACCCATGACCCTTTTAGTAGAACATGGAGAGAAATGGCTAAGAGATAAATCTATTGGTGAAAAAAAAAAGTTATTTTAATTAATTTCTCATACTTGAATAAAGTTTCTCCTGAAGTTTCATTCCTTTTAGATCACCTCCAACACAACACTAAAAATACAAAAATGATGATCTTTTAATCTCCAATCCAACATTAAAACACAAAAAATGGAGGTCAATAAAGTAGACATCTATATTTGGAGGCCAATAAAGTAGAACACTAAAATCAAATATTACTTTTTTATTCAACTTTTATAATTATATATATAGATTAATAGCTTAATCCATTAAGTAATATTATTTTATTATTATAATATTATATATGTTTTTAGTGTGTTTTTAGTATGGGGTTGAAGTTGATTTTTTTTTAGGGAAATTGACCCAAATGGCCCAAACATTGAACTGGATTGGCCTCCTAGCCCAATTCTCGCTATGTTTTCGGAAATAGCCCTAGGGCTCCATTGCGCCCCTGGGCACGTGTCAAGCCCAGGTTAACCCTAATTAGGGTTTCTCCTTGGAATTTTGTTTGTTTGCTATTTTTCACGATTTCCAGTTGCTTTTTCATGTTGATTTTTACTGTTTTTTTCAAAAAGTTGTGATATCAAATTTATTTTAGCAGATAAATTGATTCCCTGTGTTTTTTGAAATTGATTCCCTAGATTATTGCTATAAAACCAACAACCACTGAAGTTGTAAACCACCATTTTCATCCACAAATTTCAGACAATTGTTTTGCTTGTGTATCTGTGCGTGTTTTTTTTGAAAATATGAGATCCGGAGATGATAAAGTCAAGTTACATCTCCTAAGCGGTGGTTCATGGCAGCAGGATGGTAACGGGTGGGAGTATGTTACCGATCAACCGATAACCCGTGTCAAGGTGGCACCTAACATTACGCATCTTTGGTTGGTTAATTGTATTCACAGAAAATTTCGTATCGATCCTGCTCTTGGTACGATTAGAATATCGTATAAGGTTAATGATGGTCTTTATGAGTTATGCAACAATGACGATGTTTTGTCTTTCATTCAATTTTTTTACGGTGAAAATAATCCACCAACACTCTGTGTGTTTGTCGATCCATCGATGTCCGGTGGAAGCGATCTCGGTGGTACTTCGAATGCCGGAGGCGGTGTGGATGAATCTGATGATACCCCATATGTTGTTCTCGAAACACAACAAGGAGGAGAAGCAGAACAACAAGAAGATGACGACGACGAAGTTTATAGACATGATGAGGAGTCTCATGTTTACCACTTGGGTTTATCTGATGTTGATACTGATGAAGACGACGACGAACCAGAAAGTAGTCCTATCAAATCATACGGTGGGATAAATGATTTCTTTGATATGCCCCCTCCACTTCCATCAGCGACCCCAGTCATCACACCCAACCTACCCCCACGTTATAGTCGTAGTAGAAGAGTAAGTTTGGGTCAAGTATTCCAGACGAAAGACGATCTTACACTCGCTCTCGGTTTGAAGTTTCTTGAAGAGGGTTTTGAGTTTGGAGTTCATCGATCAAACAAAACCAGATACGATGCCAGATGTAAGCAAGCCGGATGTTCTTGGCGTATCTATGCGACCTCTGTCGAAAATACCAATATGTTTCATGTTCGTATATTGGAAGACGTACACACTTGCTCGAGGACGCAGCTGCATCCCAACCACCATCAAGCAAACAGTAGAGTGTTGGGTAATTTTATTTACCCTAAAGTGAAGGATACCAGCAGGACATACCGTGGATCCGACATTGTCAACGACGTCAGATCAGATTTGAAAATAGATATTTCTTACTGGCAAGCCTGGCGCGCAAAAGCTTATGCACTCACGATGGTGCGTGGTACCCCTGAAGAATCGTTTACCCGACTCCCCTGCTTTCTCTATAATCTGGAGCTTCGGAATCCTGGTACCGTTACCTCCATAAGGACAGACAGTAGAGAACGTTTTGAGATGTGTTTCGCTGCCCTCGGTTGCGCGGTACGTGGTTATTTTAATAACTTTCGTGGTTATTTTAATTGAACTGCTATATTGAATAATGTTATAATATGAAAATGCCTTAAATATCTAGATTCGATCGTTTACCACACACTTGCGTCCGGTCATTATCATCGATGCGGCTCATTTGAAGGGTACTTACTTAGGCACAATGTTCTTAGCCGTTGCTATGGACGCAAATAACCAGATTGTGCCCATCGCTTTCGGAGTTGGTAGGTCTGAGAGTGGGGATGTGTGGACTTGGTTCTTAACCATGCTGAAGCGTTGTATCGGGGAACCCGAGGGGTTGGTTTTTGTATCCGACAGGGCTGCTTCAATTCACCAAGCAATTAATACGGTGTACCCGGGCGCCCATCATGCACTTTGTTGTCGCCATCTAATGATGAACGTAAAAACCAGGGACAACAGGGTCAGATACAGGAAGAAGTTATTTTGGAGGACGTGTAAAGCATATACGGTGGAGGAGTTTGAACTGAATATGACGGGTCTACGAGCTGTTTTACCTCTTGGAGCTCCGCTTATGGACCAGGTTGGACCGGAGAAATGGTCAAGGGCCCATTTCCCAGGAATGCGTTACAACATAATGACATCGAACAGTGCCGAGTCGGTGAATGCATTGTCTCGTTTTGCACGGAGCCTGCCTATTGTGGCCCTTATGGATTATTTCCGATGTTTTCAGCAAGAATGGTATTCGATTCGTCGGAGAAATTGAGGTTATCATCCTTGGATTTTTTACTGTTTGAATTTTATGTTTTCATTTTTGCAACACTAACGTAACAAATTTGTGTTATCGCAGAAGAAATGGTGAATCGTCTCACGCCTTGGGCGGAGGCCAAAATAGAAAAGAGAATTCACAAGTCGGCAACGTGGACTGTACATGAGATTGGTCGAGGTTACTGGGAAGTCCGCGATGGGGTTAGGGACGCAGAAGTTGACTTCAATAATCGTCTTTGCTCGTGCAGGAAATGGCAGTTATCAGGAATACCATGCGGCCATGTCATCGCCGTCGCAAGAAATCAACGGTGTACAGACGTCTCCCATCTCGCGACTGGTTACTACGCGTCGGATAATTTCCGACAAACTTACGCAGAGCTCATACATCCAGTCGGTCCAGGAGAAGGATGGGTTGTTCCAGACCACCCGCTTATGACCGTTAGACCACCGGTCGTAATAAGAAGGGCTGGTCGACCGAGTAACCATGACCGTATCCCGTCTCAGGGCGAGGATTCCATCCAGAGAAGATGTTCTCGTTGTGGACAATTAGGACACACTCGAGCAAACTGTCCATCTCCTGCACCAGTAAATGTGAGCCGACAAAGGGCATCTGGTAGTCGACAAACTGAAAGGGCATCCGGTAGTCGACAAACTCACAGGGCATCTGGTAGTCAACAAACACAACCAGTATCAACCCAAGAGAATTATGAAAGTTTTAGACATGGTACTTTTGATTTAAATGTTGATCTAAACGAGTAAACCATGTATGTAATAAACCTTTTATTAATATTATTATTGCTCTATAAAGTTGACTTCCGTTTTATCCACCTTATCGTGTTTTTTAAGTTGGAAGCTGTTATTTACAAAAGTATCCATCAAACTAAAATTTTATTGAAACCAAAGAAAACGGATGAAGTGCATCGATACAACAACCATCTTTGGAGGAGCCTACTACGGGTAGATTTCCTGGATCCTGATGATCCAGTCAGACTTTTCCTTAATCATGTCCTCCATGCCGGTGTAGCTGTCTTTGATTTCTATCACTTCATCTTCTAAGTCATTAATCTCTCGTTTCATCGCCCTAACCCTGCGCTTCATTCTTCCAAGAACTCCTTCTTCTCCGCAATACACGCCTCTTTATCTTTCTGAATATCCATGTTGCTTAGCCACATCCTTCTTATGTTTTGTATATCTGCATTCGCCGCATCACATGACTCTCTCAACCTGGTAGGCAGTACTTGAGACATTGGTAGACCCGGCTGTTGGTGAGCTTGATACTCTGGTGGGGATTCTCCCCCATGAGCATGGTAGTATGCCTCTCGTGCATTGTTAAACTCTTCCCACTCCTGAGGCGTAATTGGACGATCGGCCGCAGTTCTACCAAACTGTGCCCACTCCTCCGTTGTCTCGGGTGCCTTCCAGTTAATCCTTCTTGATCCATCATTTAATTGTTGGATATATGCGGAGCCTGAAGCACCATTCGCTGACCTTCTACCCCTGGAACGTGAACCACCAGCCATTAAGTTATGAAAATGTAGAGAATGGTTGTAAACGGTGTGGAGGGTAGATAACAAGTTGTGAATTACTACTTCACCATAAAATCTACTTATGGTCGATGAGAAGATAGGGAGGGGCGCAATTGCGCCCCACTACTCAACTGCAAAGTGCCTGACATGATTCACTGCAAAGTTATGGAACGATTCCCCTGCAAAGCCTGTTGTCAAGATTCCCTTGTAAAGCATTAAACGACAACGATTCCCCTGCAAATGTAGAGGGGCGCAATTGCGTCCGGGCGCAATTGCGCCCCTGTCCTTAGATTTTGGCTATAAATAACGGGGTTATACCAAAGTTATAGTTCACACCATACAACATTTTCATAGCATAATAGTCCCCTCTTTGACCAAACACATGGCTGGAAATGCATCATCGTCAAACCCACCGTCTTCACAAATAATGCCCTCCAGACTGAAAAAAGCGATAGAGAAAAGTGAAGCGGAGATCGAACAACTCACCGAAGAGTGGAAGGAAATGATGGCCAAGAAGGATGGCCACTTGCGAAGGATCGACGCAGACAAGGAGGAGATAAGAAGGTTGAAGAGGGAGATAAAAGAGAAAGAAGACCGTATTCGCCAGGACAACGTTCAAGTAAACAAGCTTATGCAAGATTTTGCAGTACTGCAAGCGCAGGTTACCCAGAAACAAAATTGGATTGATCAATGTAAAGCACTTTATCCTTAGCATTTTTGGATTTTCTATGTTGCTAGTTTGTACCCTTATTGCTATCACTTTCTTTCATGGTGCTTGTGTTGTTGTATTTCTTTCGTTGGTTGTTTAGTTCATATGCATTGTATCCGTTCAATGTTATTAGATATGTTCAATTTATTGAAATGATGCTTGTCTTGAAATTAACTAAAACTTCCAAAAATTTTATATACGTAGATAAATATACAAGGTCCTAAAAAGGTCCTAAAAAGGTCCTAAAATGAATCATACATTTCGATTTGTCTGTATCATGGACCAAAAAACATCCGTCATATGACACCTCAATGCTGCCGCCCTTGTCGACTCATCCTCCTGGGCTCTTGGGACCTCGTTATTCGCTAAATGGGTGAGGAACATGCATGACAAAGGACCACAATCGCCCAAAGAACCCTGCTGTTGTGGTACCCCATCTGCGTGTACCCAAGTGAAGTCATGGCTTGCAGCTGCAAGTGATTGGCAAACAGCTAGGGTAAGAAGTTCCGGTAGATCGTTGGCGAACTTCGTCATCATTTCATTAAAGGTGTCCACATATGACGGGCTCCTGAAGCTATCATATATAACCATCTTCATGGTTTCTAGGTTTAAGTCGCCAACAACCCAATGCTTTTGGTCGATGCAAATGGGAATAAATACCTGAAATATTTGTTAAAAAACAAACCAACAGTGAATAACATTAAACTATACAGAAAGTTATAAATAACAAGTTTTTTTTAGAAATTGAAATTCATACATGTTCAACACACCACCATGGTACACCATCCGGCTCCTTCAACATTTTGTAGACAGATTTCGGCCCCCCACCAAAGAGCAAGACATGCATGAAATCGGACGTCATCACCGTCCAAGTGGCACTGGGCGAACGCGACTCGCGGATAAACCGAACCCATCCGTCGATGTGCTATATAATAAATAAAAAAATGTTAAGTCATAAATGGACATTATGATAGACAAACTGAAATGACGTTTTAGTACTAACATCATTTTCGAGCCACCCCGAGCCCTGCAGACCGAGTAATAATCCCCACCAGTCCCGTCCGATAGCATGGGTGGGTATGCACCTAAGCCAATAATCCGGCAAATCATTATCATGCCACCTTTTGGCAATAGCGGATGAAGTGTAACTGGAAGCAGAAGAAGTGGTGGCAGCATCTGCTTGCTGACGAGGATGAGGGACCTTCGATGGGCGGCGCTGGATAGGTGGGCGTGTAGTAGGAGGCAAAGCGGTGAAAGGAGGGCGCAATGATTTCCGGGATATTTCTCGCGCTGCGGCCTCTGGATAACAACGGCCGACGGACGAAGCTGTGTGTCCTGGGACACTGCAGGATGAGGCGTATCCTGGAACAAAGCCCCAACAAACCCCTCCAAACCCATCTGTTGCGCTCCACTATCATGGAGCAACGCCCCGAATGTGCCCTGCAAAATATGTTGGGTCCTCACAACTTTGTTCTATTAAATAAATAGCAAATGTAACAAACAAATCTCTTAACTTACATGCTGAGTATGTTGGCCTTGTGTAAGCCCCGTGTACGCTGCCCCAGAGCCCTGCAAAATAACATTGAGGATATTCAGTTTCCATTCATAATATAAAAATCAAATTACCCACCAAATTGAATAACTTACGTGTATAATTTGTTGTGGTGGTGTAACGAACTGAGATCCTAATAGGTCATCAAACGTGCCTAAGCCTGATGAACTATGCACATTAATCTAAGTGATGTCATATGTGGTTTAAAAATGATGTCATATGTGGTTTAAAAACGATTGAAATAACTAACATTATCCGTGTATTGGGACGACCCTCCGAAGTACGAAGATCCGAACCCATGCGGTATGTCGTCGGGCTGGGAGGGCTGTCCACCCTGCTGTTGGGATGGAATCTGGCATCAAGCATATTAAACCACGTAAAGGTTCAAAAGATAACATTTAAAACCAGGTCCGTTAATTTAAGTTAAACACTTACCTGCCAAGCGCTAAACTGCCTCTCCATCTCGGCAATGCGTCTCTCAAGACTTTCTTGGTATGCACGATCAGATGCCCATTTCTCGGCTTGCCGTCTCTCAAGATCTTCATGCTCAATGCGATGAGAAGTCCGAAAGTCATGGTAATCATCCTTCCACCGCGTAAACTCAGACCACCGATCAGCATAGGGGTCAACATGCGGACTATGCTGATAGTGGCCTGCTGGACTATGCCCAGCACGGAATGGTGGCTCATCGTAAGAGCTGGCCCCATGTGGCCTGCTGACGCCTGCGTCATCGTCAGTCTGGTCTCCCTCTGAATCAGTTTGAACTTCTATACCAACAATTAACAACATTATCATAAATATCAGATAATCTAAAACGACTTCTCTTTATAAAAAAAATTATACATATCGGATAACTTAGAATGACTTCTCACCCTCGTCAACATCCTGCGTAACTCTAGCCCTCTTCGTCTGTCGACGCCCCGCCGTACTACTAAACCAGCGATGGCTCTCCGTATACCATTCCTGACTCTCCTCCCACGGCGTCGGAACAAGGCGATCACGTGGCATCCTATCATCCTAATATATTGAAAAATAACCATGTTAGAAATCCACACGAGGGCCCCACTTATCACAATTTTTTGGTCGTAGTAGATGTAACTTACCGTCGAGACATCCATGAGATTATGGGCATGATAGCTACCAATAACTGTCGAAGACCTAGCCCAACGAACTGCACGTGGCATCCTGGTGGTCAATATATAATACGTGATGGCCATAGGAAAGGTCTCCAAAATCCATATCTGTGAATTATAATACCCAGACAGTAGTAAATATTTTCTAGAAATAGGGAATTCGGGTAGGTTGTAAAAATATTAATTTGATATCAACTTACTAACCTTGAAGGCAAATAAAAAACCAGTTAACGACATCCTATATTTATGGTCCGGTCGTTTCTGGATCGCTTTATTCATCTGATTGTAGGTGTGCGCCCATATATAGGATCCCCAGGGATACTGATTAAACACGCTCATATCATCAATTGCCCGAAGTACAGGGTCGGGAATATGCTGGGACAACTGATGACCGAGGAAGAACGTCTCAACCATCATCATCAGACAAATACGGACGGCAGAATCATCATCGATATGGGCCCGCCCCTCGTCAGCAGTGCCGATAATATTGAATAAATCTGTGATGTGTCGCACCGTCAACTGGCCTTGCGGGAACATCCGTCTAACAAACCCACCGGACCGATTCTTATGCAACTTCGGGTGCGGTCCGAAACGGAGTGCTGTGATAAGACAGAACTCCTCACGGCCGAACCGAAGCGCGTGCTCACCAACCTCATAAATCATCTCGTCATCCCGTATATTTTCCGGGAAGACCTGTGTCTGCAAGAATATGTGGACCAAGGTCGGGTCGGCAGATGTATCGGTCAATTGCAACCAATGACCGAAACATGTCTCCTTGAATAGCTCTAATCGCCGGGAGTTCAATTTCTGGCGAATCGAGTCCACCAGGGACATCTTACTCTTAATATTCAACTTTCCTGTGTAGAAAGTTCTTCCCTGCATAATAAGTGTCATTTTCAAATATTCAACTTTTCTATACGGACCTAAATTGTCAGTTTCTAATGTAGAGGGACCTAAAGTGTAAATTTCAAATGTTAAGGGACCTAAAGTGTATGTTTCTAAAGTAAAGGGACCTAAAGTGTAAATTTCAAAATTTTAGGGACCTAAAGTGTCACTATCTAATTTTAAGGGACCAAAAGTCTCAGTTTCTAAATTTTTGGGACCTAAAGTGTCAATTCATAAATTTCAAGGGCCTAAAATGTAAATTTAAAAAGTTAAGGGACCTAAACTGAATGTTTCTAAAGTAAACGAACCTAAAGTGTAAATTCCTTAATTTATAGGACCTAAAGTGTATGTTTCTCAAGTAAAGGGTCCTAAAGTCTAAATTTTAAAATTAAAGGCACCAAAAGTGTAAATTTCTAATATGTAATGTCTAATTTTTAAAAGTGTAATTTTTAAAAAAATTAAAGGATTATTGTATAATGTGTAAATTTTTACAATGTTCTATAATGTCAACATTAAATTTTAAAACTAGGCTATTACTAACTATAAATTTAAACCATACATAACAACAAAACCTATCAATGAAAATAAAAATATACCAAAAAAATTCATCCAAAACTAGGCTTTTAACTACAACCATTTAAAAGTATAAACCATACATAACAACATAATCTATCCATGGAAATGAAAATATACCAAAAAAAGTCATCAAAAATAATGTTTTTAACTACAACCATTTAAAACTATACAACATACACAATAACAAAATCTAACAATGGAGAAGAAAATATACCAAAAAATCATCCAAAATAATGCTTTTAAGTACAACCATTTAAGACTATACAACATACACAATAACAAAATCTAACAATGGAGATGAAAATATACCAAAAAATCATCCAAAATAATGCTTTTAAGTACAACCATTTAAGACTATACAACATACACAATAACAAAATCTAACAATGGAGATGAAAATATACCAAAAAAATCATCCAAAAAATTAAAATGATAACTACAACAATTTAACACTATAAACCATCCAAAATCTATTAATATAAGTGAAAAATACACTAACCTCAGCCATTTGTGGATTGAGTAATTAAAAATGTGCAAAAATGGAGTTTGTCGACGAGAGAAAATGACAGCTCCGGCAGTGGGGTTGGATCGAGTAATTAAAAATGGAGCTGGTCGGCGTACTTTCAGTATAAAGTGCCCAGGGGCGCAATGGAGCCCTAGGGCGCAATTGCGTCCGGGCGCAATTGCGCCCTAGGGCTCCATTGCGCCCCTGGGCTCCATTGCGTCCCTTGGGCTATTTCCGAAAACATAGCGAGAATTGGGCTAGGAGGCCAATCCAGTTCAATGTTTGGGCCATTTGGGTCAATTTCCCTTTTTTTTATTGTTCAAAGGACCCCCATTTTTAGTGTTATTTTCAAATGATTGGGTTGGAGATGTCCTTACCAACAAAAAGTAAAAGTTTACAAGGGCACTATGGGAGTGTACTCAAAAGTCATAGGACATGTTTGCTAGTAGCTTAATAAATTTAAGAGTGAATTGTGGATTTGGTCCTCGTGATTTGTTAATTTTTTTGACTACGTTCCCTATAGTATGTTTATTGTGGATTTGGTCCATGTGGTATTCAATTTATCTTGGTCATGGTCCCTCTGATTAACGCATCTGTTAACTCCATTAAATCATGGACCATTTTAGTTATTTTGTCTAATTTGTGTCTTATTATGATAAGAAAAATAAAAAATATATTTTTAACACACACACACACACACACATATATATATATATATATATATCAAAATAAATAAAATAGAATGTTATTGTATGACTTGATTCTTTAAATTTTTAAAAAAATTAATTATATTAAATATGATTTAATTTTATTATTTTATTGTAATGGTGGAAAAAAATATGATTTTATTGTTTTAATATAATTAAAGTTTTAATTTAAACAAACTAGATCATAAAATTATATCTTATTTTATTTAGAACGAATAAAATAAGATATGTTTTTATAATTTGATTTATTAAATTAAAACTTTAATTATGTTAAAGGCGATATAATTTTATTGTTCTTTTACTATCATCACAACAAACAAACTTATTATCGATATTTTGACACCAAAATCATTGAAAACCTGAGAAATAAACTCTAATTTTATCATCTTAAAATTAGAGATTCCAATTTTTATATTGTTTTTCAGTCAAAAATTAAAAATCAACTGTTTAGATTTTAACGAAATAAAATATTTAAGTTACGAATATTTTAACCCACAATAAAATTAACAAGTGTAATAAACTAATAATTACACATTTCTAAAACCGTGTGCCTTTTTTTATTATGAACATTTATCTTGGGACGGAAGGAATGTCGAATAATGATAAGACCATGTCGTATCTTTCTATTGATGGATGTTGTAATTGATCTTCGCTATTTTTTAAATGCTAACATGTTTTCATGTTGGTGTTACCTGACATATGATGCTCTATGTTTTGCCTTGTGGTTGTGAGTTAAAATATTCGTAACTTAAATATTTTATTTCGTTAAAATCTAAACGGGTTGTTTTGAGTTTTTTTTATTGAAAAACAATATGAAAATTGGAACCTCTAATTTTAAGATGATAAAATTAGAGTTTATTTCCCAATGATTTTCAATGATTTTGGTGTCAAAATATCGATAATAAACTTGTTTGTTGCAATGATAGTAAAGAACAATAAAATTGTATCGTCTTTAACATAATTAAAGTTTTAATTTAATAAATCAAATCATAAAAACATATCTTATTTTATTCGCTCTAAATAAAATAAGATATATTTTATGATCTAGTTTGTTTAAATTAAAATTTAATTACATTAAAACAATAAAACCATAACTTTGTCCACCATTACATAAAATAATAAAATTAAATCATATTTAATATAATTATTTTTTTTTAAATTTAAAGAATCAAGTCATACAATAACATCCTATTTTATTTATTTTGATATATATATATATATATATATGTGTGTGTGTGTGTGTTAAAAATATATTTTTTATTGTTTTTATCATAAAAAGACACAAATTAGGCAAAATGACTAAAATGGTCCCTGATTTAATGGAGTTAATGGATGCGTTAGTCAAAGGGACCATGACCAAGATAAATTGAATACCACAGGAACCAAATCCACAATAAACATACTATAGGGACCGTAGTCAAAGAAAGTAACAAAGCACGGGGACCAAATCCACAATTCACTCTAAATTTAATGAAACTCATAATTTATTCGGTCAATTATACATGATTGTTTGATATTGACTTAATAATATAGAAAGTAATTTATTCAGTAAGCCTTTATAAGAGAGTTTTTTGTGGAAAGCCATATTTTTTTTTTTCAAAATTGTCCACTCTCAATTAAAATAACGTTTTTTCCTATCTATAAAAAACCTTCTACATAAAAATATTCCAATTTTAATATAAATAAACTAATTCATATAAACAACTTTATTAATTGAATATCAGCCAAAAAAAACACCATAGCATCATACACTAATTTACATACTCGTTAGAAAAAAGAAAAATCTATAATTAATGAAGACAAATTTTATTATAATTAGTAATTTTTAATTATGGAAAATCTATTTATAAATTATTTAATTTAATTAGACAATTAAATAGGTGGGAAATGGAAAGAGGATTGTCCAATGAAAAGGAGCAACGTGGCAGGAGGAGAACCAAAGGAAGGAGGCTGACAGCAGTAGATAAAGAGTGGCCGACAAGCGGATAAACCCTGATCTCCGGATTTGGAAAACCTCCGGCTCCGACTCCGTACACGTGTTCCTCACCCACCGCCAGATTTTCTTCCACGGACTGTACGGACCCCAACGAAACGCTGCTTCCTACACGCTCCTCCACGCTAAAAACCCTGCACCCTCCTCCTCCCCCAATAAAATAAAGAGTAAACTACAAATTTGGTCCCTGTGGTTTACCAAAAAATACGAAAGTGGTCCCTGAACTTCAATAAATGCATATTTCATCCATAAGGTTTCGATTTTGCTATGAAAGTGGTCCCTCTGGCGTTAGCTCCGTTAAATCGTCCGTTAAGTCAAGGGTAAATTCGTCTTTTTACACGTTTTTAGGGTATTATCGTCATTTGCCTTATTTAATTTATTTTACCATTTTTAATTATTTTTCTTTGAATGTTCATCTTCTACCTCAAGAACATCAAGATTTTAAAACCCAAATCAAACTCAAAAACCAAAAACTTAAATCAAACCAAACCAAAAACTTAAATCAAACCAAAAACTCAAAAACCAAACTTGAATCTGAGAGAGATCGAGAGAGAGATCGAGAGAGAGATATGAGAGAGAAGAGAGAGAGATCTGAGAGAGAAGAGAGAGAGATCGAGAGAGAGATCTGAGAGAAGAGAGAGAGAGAGAGATCTGAGAGAAGAGAGAGAGATCGAGACATAGATTTGAGAGAAGAGAGAGAGAGATCGAGAAAACAGATATGAGAGAAGAGAGAGACATTGAGAGAAGATAGAGAGTGAGAGAAAGAGAGAGAAAAAAACGTTGAAGACCTCTGACGAGGTCGTCTGCGTCTCGATCTCTCTCTCTGTGTGGTCTGCCTGTGGTCTGCGTCTTGAAATGTGTGTGTGTATGAACAAGATAGCATCATCGATACCTGGTATGTATATTCCTAATCATATTTTCATTCAATTTCAACGATTTTAACCTCCACCTCCTATTTAATTCGTTTCATCTGATTTTGTTTTTACGTTCTGGATCGTCAAGTTGTTCATGCATCTACGAATGGACCGAGACCTTGTTAGAATTTTGTTATCTCTCTCTTCTCAGATCTCTCTCTTTCTCTTCACTCGTATATCTCTCCCTTTCTCTCTCTCTCTCTCCTCTCAGATCTCTCTCTCGATCTCTCTCAGATCTGCAAAAATCTTTCTTTACCAAAAGAGAATATACAAATTAATAAACATCGTATCTACATTAAATATTGTGTGTGTGTGTATATATATATATATATGTGTGTGTGTGTGTGTGTGTGTGTGTGTGTGTGTAGGGTTGGGTTCACGTGAGACCAACCAGTTTTCGTGAGACCGATGAGACCATAAAATAACACTAAAACTTCACAGTGATTCATTGTGAAGGAACGAAAAACAGCAAACCTTCACAACAAAAACACTGTGAAGGTTTACCTTTACAATACCTTCACAGTCTTTTGCTGTGAAGGTTTAGTGTTATTTTTGTGGTCTCACGGGTCTCACGAAAATAGTCTGGTCTCACATGATCTCAAGTCTGTGTGTGTATGATTATATATATATATATATATATATATATATATATTTGTGTGTGTATGCGTGTGTATGATTAATTTTGGGGAAGAAGTTAAAGGTTGGGGAAGAAGATGAGTGATGCATTAATGAGTTGTACACATGCTTAAAGCATGTGTACTCTAAAAACAATTTAATAAAAACTGGAAAAAAACCCTTAAAAGACGGATTTACCCTTGACTTAACGGACGATTTAACGGAACTAACGCCAGAGGGACCACTTTCATAGCAAAATCGAAACCTCAGAGATGAAATATGCACTTATTGAAGTTCAGGGACCACTTTCATATTTTTTGGTAAACCACAGGGACCAAATTTGTAGTTTACTCTAAAAATAAATAATACACTTTTCGTCTTAAATTCAACTTATCAAATATCTATATCTATACTATCTATCTATATCTATACTATATTATAAAGATGACATAAAAAACTCTTAATTACAACTCACTAAGCTTTATGTACTATCATTTAAAGCTATCTACTTAAAATCTCTTAAAAATAACTACTAAAACCTAATGTACTACCTGTAAAGCTTTTAACCCTAATTAATATATTTCATTCTTATCCCTCAAAATCCTTATCTCTAATCCCCAAACCCTAAAATTATGAAATTTGAATTCTAATAAACATAATCAAAACATGATAAAAAATCTCAATTTAAATATAAAAAAATTAAAATATATAAGATAATTAATGAATTTTAACAAACTACTTAATTTTTTTTATATAAAAAACATTATATTGTTAAGCTTAAATTAAACAAATTTGTATATAAAAAACCATTATCACTCAATAAAAACCATCCAAAATCGTACTGTAAATCAATAAAAAACAAAAAATAAAAATAAACATTAAAATCGTGATGTATTAAGCATTATGTACTATTATTTAATGTTAATCTACTTAAAATCTTTTAAAAACAATTAATGAAGCAATATGTACTACTTTTAAATACTTTTAACCCTAATTAATAAATTTCATCCTTTGTCCCCAAAATTCTTATCTCTAATCCCCAAATCCTAAAATTATGAAATTTGAATTCTGATAAACATAATCAAAACAGGATAAACATCTCAATTTAAATATAAAAAATTTAAAATATATAAGATAATTAATGAATTTTAACAAACTACTTAATTTTTTTTATATAAAAAACATTATATTGTTAAGCCTAAATTAAACAAATTTATATAAAAAAAAAACATTATCACTCAATAAAAACCATCCAAAATCGTACTGTAAATCAATAAAAAACAAAAAATAAAAATAAAAATTAAAATAGTGAAATATCTCGCTGCATTGCGCGAGTATGCTTCTAGTTATATTATAAAAGACGGATAAAAACTCTTATATAAAAATTATCAGACACAAGGTACTATCGTTTTATACAAGATTTTAAATTTTTTTTAATTTGCAAGTATCAAAACACAAGATATATTACTATTGCAGACTTCTAACACCCACCAATTTAGTATGTGCAGGGTCTTTCTTTTATGCAAACATTTACATGTATCATTATTAATTAACATATTATATTACTATAATTTTGTTTTAATTATATTATTAAATATGTAATTGGTTATTTTTTCTAGATGTAATTAAAATATATAAAATAATCATTGAATTCTAACAAAATACTTAGTTTTTTATATAAAAAACATTATATTATTAAGGCTAAATTAAACAAATTTATTAAAAAAAATATTATCACTTTCTCAAAACCATCCAAAATCGTACCGTAAATCGACAAAAAAACAAAAAATAAAATGAAATATTAAAATCATGATGTATATCGCTGCATTACGCGAGTACGCTTCTAGTTGTATTAAAATTAAAGATTTAAAGATTTAAATATAGAAAAAAAAACTTTTAAATTCTAAACATCGATGAAAAAAAATATTATTTTAACAAATTAATATTAGAATTTATAAAATAGAGTATATGTTGGAGTAGATGTAATTTTCTTTAGAGATTAATTTTTAATCTTTTATTTTAAATTTTTTAGAATATATATATATATATATATTTTTTTGGAAAGGGTATCTTGGGCCTATGGTTTATCCTCAGTGTAGAATATTTATTGGAGATGTTCATGGAGTTTGTTTATTACATTTTTCAGTTATTATGGTTTCGATTTTCTAATGGGTTTTGGCTACTATGTTAGGCGTAATTATTTTCTTTTGCTTTTCGTTTAAGTGAACAATTTCGTATTTTTGTATTAACGTTTTCGTGATGTCATAACTTTTCACTACTAACTTTGATCTATATGAATTTTGGAAGTTGTTTATTTTTATTTTTTATAGATCAAAGTACAAGAAATTTTTTAATGATGTATTGGACACACATCAAAAGAGTTATATTGTTTTATCCATCACGACTCGTGTGTGCATTTAATAACATTTTTGCGAGGTTATAATTTCTTATTTGTAACTCATATCGATATCGTATCTTTTTTTGAAGTTGATTTTTTAGAGATACATGTTGAATTTTTTTTTTGATGATTTATCATTTATCAGACAAACATCGAAAGTTGTCATGTTTTTTTTTCCCGAGTGTGACTCGTGTTTTGCATGTGCGTGTGTGTATATTATATATATATATATATATAGTAGAAGGATATTTTGCAACTCTTGAAAAAGTTGCAACCCTTGCAACCCACATCTTAACCGTCGGATTCATGATCGACGATTATTTTATTTTTATTTTTCTTTTTTTTAATTAAAAATATTGGGCCCCATATCTGTTGTAACCGTCGATCATTAATCCGACGGTTAAGATGTGGGTTGCAAGGGTTGCAACCTTTTCAAGGGTTGCAAAATATCCTACCCCTATATATATATATATATGAAGGGTCAAATGAGAACACCGTCAATTTACGAGAAATGTGACAAGGACCAATCACATGTGATCTACAACATGGTTAGAAGGCCGCGAGCAACTAATCAAGAGACCAAGTTCACGTGAGAACTCGAATGCACAATGGATGATTAACACAACCCTTCTGGACGTGTTGTAAATAACATTTGATTATATAGTAAATCACATATGATTTGATCGTTTTTGCAAATTTTCAAGAGTTGGATGCTTTCTCGTTTGACCCCCTCCCCACCCTCCACACACACACACCTATAATACTTTGCATATATTATATCAGTTTAGTAGTCAAAACGTAAATGTTAAGTAGACAACAATGCTTTGTGATCAAAATACAAAAAATAAAACTTATCGTAAAAAGAAAATTTAGGACTATAGAGAGGTTGTTAGAGCATCTCCAACGACTTTGCTAAAATAGAAAAAAAAATGGGTTTTTGTTCTCTAAACCTCTCCAACATTTTTGCAATCTTGTTTGCTATAATAGAAAAAACATGAAAATTTTCCAAGTTTAGGGAATTCTCTAAAACTTGATGGTAGGTGAGAAAATTGATTATTTTATTCAATCCCACCAATGAGATTTAATTTTATATTAAGTTTTTTTTAATTGCATTGGGATGATAAATTATTGAATATTATAATAATATAAGTTGTTTTAAAATATCTAAAATAGCAAATTTGTTGGAGTTGAATGTAATACTTTTTAGAGATTTTCAATTTTGATTCTATATTTTAGAGAAATTATAGGAAAACTGTTGGAGATGCTCTAATCAATGGTGACGATGAAGAGGGGGCGACATCTAGTTCCAACCACGTGAACAGTAATAGGTGGTTGGGTGTA
The DNA here is from genome assembly GCA_954870635.1 of Arctium minus. NCBI lineage: Eukaryota > Viridiplantae > Streptophyta > Magnoliopsida > Asterales > Asteraceae > Arctium > Arctium minus. The sequence goes on from OX941093.1 coordinate 63,893,713, forward strand.
GTGATAGTGGGGTCGAAGATGAGATAGTTGGTTTTGACGTTCGCGACAGTGTTCTTCTATTTGTTAGTCTGATTCTGGAGTTCGATGGGGAGCTGCTAGGACCAGGTGGCCTTCATGTTTACCGTCCAGGCAAGATTTGAAGGCGGTTCGTGCAAATGTCGTAGGGGTTGTGTGTTCGAGTGTAACAGGGGCTGAAGAGCTGTTGGACACGATTGGTCGGTTATCGACTGTTTGCTTGCTGCAGCATTGGTTTGTTCCTCACAAACCCCCTTCCGCTGCACGATAATTACTTCATTTCGATTATATCTTTTCTGCTTCGTTACTGTTTTGTTGTTTTGTCTCGGTGTATAACTTGGTATTTTATTTGGTTGGTAATAAAAATTTGTTGTCGTTCAAAAAAAATAACGTATATTATTTGATATAATAATTAGCCGAAATGGCAAATTACGGAGAGAGATTGGCCTCTTAGCCATTCCTCTCCCTGACTTGCAAAAATGTCCCAAGGGACGCAATGGAGCCCCAAGGACGCAATGGAGCCCCTACGCATAATCTTACTGAAAACAAGTCATTTTTTTTTACTGAAAACAAGTAGGAGCGCAATTGCGCCCTGGGCTCCATTGCGTCCTTTGGGACATTTTTGCAAGTCAGGTGTAACGCTCTCAAATATGGAAATAGCAACTTATTTAAAATTTTCTAAATACATCAATAACTGAATCATTCACAACCACAATTTAGATTCAACTTCAATACACGTACACAATCTATACATACAAACTATATAGGACGGGTGCTACTAAACCCACGCATAGTCACTATCTCCAACTTGCGGAATACTTCACCCAATACTTACTTCCGCGTCTAACTAAGGCTCTACTCTTCATATGACTGCTAGAACCCATCTCTCAACTATAACCTGATGCACATGCTGACAAATAAAAAGGTTAGGCTTAACGCCTAGTGAGCTCAAGAGTTTTCAACATATATGATTTAATCATTTAGAAAGGAAGAATGCGAATAAAACCATAATCTTCAAAATGATATGCTTCACTTATGAAAACGACTCGTTTATCAATAACGATGCACTTTGTACGAAAGAGGCACCGAGTTAACTGTTAACCAAACCAAACTGCTTTAAAGACGAGGATCTCAATATGAGACGCAATTATGTAAAGTAAACCGGAACTTGCTAAAAGTAAAATAGAGAGCGGACTCCAATTTTATAAAACACGGTTAACACATTATAACTTGAAATACCCAACACGGGTGAAACGTGACACACAACCCATAAATCATAGATGAAAATCTATATAATTAAATATCGCCATGAACACGGCTTTAAACCCAAAACTCACACGATCATAAAATGGACGAGAATAAATACCGACACATGGAAATGACGCGGTCCATGCGAACCTTAATATACATGGGAAGAACCCAATATTAAAGCCATCATTTGCCGTCAACCACTTAAAAACTCCTTTTGGTAAAAATGCCACATTACCAAATAAAATACCACGAATCAACGATGAGCAGATCCGTAAACACCGAGAATAGAGAACACGTAAGTAGGCTGTTCACGCGACTTCCTTACATGTCCTCTAAATGTTTCCATCTTGGGTGGCGAGAACACGTGAATGGGGCCACCCTTGATGTTGTTGGATTTCACCACGGATCCCGGACTTAGTTCCCATGCCATACCAGACATCACAACCTCAATCCGTATTACTGCCTCTAGCCCTACTCCGTCGAGTTCCACCCCAAGGACTTACGGACGCGGGTGCCTATCCAACCTAGACGAGTTACACCTCAACGGCTCGTGCCGCTTATTGCCTACTCGCTAGCAAACCCGAGCGGTCACTAAAAGTAACCCAAAACCTCCGGCCTTACAAGACCAACAGAACTTATGTGCCTATGGATCCATTACAACACTGTCTAACGTTACATGACTCCAGTTGGATGACCACGCACCCAAAACATGTAACTCACCAACGATACGAAATTAATCGTCATCTCAGTCAAAACCCCCGCTCGTTATGACTCCGGACAAACGTCCACATGACTCGTTTAAATTAAAACCCCCGCTGGTTATAACTCCGGACAAATGTCCACACGACTCGTTTAAATCCAAAAACCGAGCCAAAGGCCCAACGCCTTACGTAAATTTCCAACGAAAACCTTTGTACATTAAAACACGTTTAGCCGACTGACAAAGACTCAACGGTCCCAAAAGTGTAAAAATAACACAAACTCAACATTGGTTGCAGCTAACCATTTCCCAATAAAAACTCTTTACTCTTATTTCCCAAAATACCTCGTGACACAGTCATGCACATTTTCCAAATAGACGTAAGTACAAAATTATGTAAATGACATTTACATCAAATGGGCTCCATTTATATAATATACGTCAAAGAAACATATCAAAATGTTTTATTTGTCAACAAGCCCAAAATCACAAAAATGCATGTTTCATGAGTTTATAAAGATGGATATAACCAAATACTCAAACTTATCAGCAGTTAACAATTTGGTGTAAAACATCAACATTTTAAAATAATATTTTGGCATGTACACCGTTTTCATAAATCATCTTGAACTCACCTTGCTAGATTTAGGCTAAATCTAGATTTCCCCCAACGAGCTCTTTTGAAGACCACTTGAATCCTCAAGCCGAGAACCTCCAAAACCTAGATCCATACATTTCCAACCATAAATACCCATAACTAAACATTTAGAAACATTCCCCAAACATTACATACCAAAATCCCTAAACAAGATCAAAACCCTAGTTTCTCCAAAACTAACAAATCCGAGATTTGAGATACCAACACTAAAAAACCATTAATGGAGCATTTAGAACCTTAAATCAAAGAAGCTTACCACTGGAGATGACGAGACCTTATGAGAACACCCAATCCAACTCTTCAACCCGAGCTCCCCAAACATCGAACTTGCATACTCCTTTATGAAGAATCCACCATGGATGCTTCTCCAACTGAGATTAAAGCTCTCAAAATCGCCAAGTGGAGAGGAGAGAAATAGATATGGTGGCTAATGAGAAAAAATCCTAGAACCTGGGTTTAAAATCGACCAAGCCGCGACCTTGAAGTCGCGGGCCAAACCGCGCGTGCTACAAAGCTGCGCACCACAGTGGGTTACGCGGGTTTAGCCGCGACTTTGAGGCCGCGGCCTAAGCCGCGCGTGTCACTGGAGTCTCTTCCCACTCCTCGTGCTAAACCGCTCGCCGACCTCTTCGCTCGGTCGATCGCTGACTGATTTCCTTAGCTGGTCATAAACCGATCTTTAGGGAAATTACGGGTATTACATCAGGGAGAGAGATGGCTAAGAGGCCAATCCCTCCCCGTAGTTTGGCCATTTGGGCCATTATCCCTATTTGATAATATAACTAATTAACTAATACCAAAATTAATTAAAATTAAAACAATATTTTAAGTGAATTTGTATAGTTAAGCTAGTTTTGATTTACTGATTTACAAAAATTAAAATTTAAACAAATAAGAACATTGTGCTATGATTAGCTAAATTAATCATACGTATAAATTGACTTGACTAAAAGCAAACATTCATTACAAGACAGTATAAATTTTATAAACTCATGAAAACAGATTTAAAAATCTTTTTTTTTTCATTAAATAATATGATTTAAGATATAATTTAACATATATTTGTTTCATAGGTTGTTAGAACAAAAACAAAGTTTTCACATGTAATTTTTTCACAAGGTGAACACAAACATATATGAAACAATGTTGAAAAAAAGATCATGTAAAAAAATATTTTTATATTGCTTCTCCCGAGTTTATAACATGTTGTTCTCATTTGATTCACACGTGAATCTATATTAGGATAAAAATCTTCAACTGATTTAGAATATCAGTTATAAATTTTAAATTAATTCACGTACTAGTTATAATTAGGGGTGAGCAAAGGTAAGTATCCGCTTAAAATTATCGGAACCGGTTCCGACGGTTCCTGGAATGAAGGAATCGGAACCGGTTATATCGGTTCTTTATATTTGGGAACCGGTCCCGGAACCGCCGGTTCTGGTTTCGATACCGGGTACCCGAGGTTTGATTTTTTTTATCATTCATATTATAAAAAAATAAATATTAATATATTATAAAGTTCCGAAGTAAATAAATAAATACCACAAACGTGAAAATAGCACGATAAAAACTAAAATCTAATAAATAATACAAACGATGTTTAGAAAACAAATAAATATTACAAACAGTGCTTCCAAAACATTTCACGTCATTAAAATTACTTGATGCTAATAAAAATTATAAATGGTGTTTCCCTAAAATGTAGCTTATTAAAATTTTATAAATAAATAAAATATACTTTATTAAAAATATAGCGGGTACCCGTCAGTTTCTGTTCTGGGTATCCAGCGGGATCGGGTACCCCGTCCCGGAACCGGTCCCGTCGGGTAACCAGCGGTTAACGGTTCCAAAAAAAAGAGAACTGGAAACGTAACCTGTCCCTATCGGTTCTATATTTTAGGAACCAGAACCAATCACATTGGTTCCGGTTCCAAACCGACAATTCCGAAGCGGTTCCAGTTCCACAGACGTACCCGCTTCCGAAGCTCACCGCTAGTTATAATTAAAATTTACATGGGAATCTATATTTAATATTCACATGTGAATCTAAATTCGCATGCTCACATAAGAACTAATATACATCTAATTATTATTATTTATTAATGGTTTGTTGGAATCTTTTGCGTTTGGTTAAATTTCAAACCACCAATAAAGAATATCAAAGTTCGTGTTCATATATGAGATTTAATTCAATCTATAGATTGTAAAATCGTCGATGATTTGAATTTTAAAAATTATATAAAAATAGATAATTATCAATATCTAAAAATTATTATAAAAAATAAAATCGAATATTAGTTTTTTTACTATAATTATCTTAATTAGTGAAGAAAACTTGAAAATTAAAATTTTAAAGTAATGATTAGAATACTCTCTCTAAACATTTATCTATACTATATTATAAAGCACGGATAAAAACTCTTAAATATAAATTATTAGGCATAAGGTACCATCATTTTATGCAAGATTTTAAAAATCTCTTAATTTACAAGTATCAAAGCACAAGATACATATTACTACTGCATGCTTCTAACACCCATCAATTTGGTATGTTGAGAGTCTTCCTTTTATGCAGATATTTCCATGTATCACTATTAATTAATATATTATATTACTATAAATTTGTTTTAATTATATTATTAAATATGTAATTGGTTATTTTTTCTAGATGTCATTAAAATATATAAGATAATATTTAAAATCTAACAAAATACTTATTTTTTTATATAAAAAACATTATATTATTAAGCCTAAATTAAACAAATTTATAGAAAAAACATTATCACTTTCTCAAAACCATCCAAAATCGTACTGTAAATCAACAAAAATACAAAAAAAAAATAAAACATTAAAATCTTGATGTATCTCGCTGTATTACGCGAGTACGTTTCTAGTATATCGATTGAAATCAATTTTTTTTGGAAATGTGTCGTAAGCTATGTCTAGAATAATTCTTTGTCAATTATGACTGTAAGACATTAGCACTGATTAAAGTTAAGTGACCACAATTATTGTGTACGTCTGAATTCGAACCCTGACATATGGGATAATCCACCACATCCCCGGAATCTTAAGCAGTGCCACAACTCTTGTGGTTATTGATATCAAAATTTAATATAACAAAAACAAATGATAAAATAAAAATGAGTAAATTAAGTTATTAGTCCTTCTGGTTTGTTGAAAGTTTCTATTTTCATTCTTATGGTTTTGAAATTACAATTTTCATCCTTAATATTTGTAATTAATTACCTTTTTCGTCCTTAAGATTTGAATTTTATTGCTAGAGTAAATTATGTTTTTCGTCCCTGTGGTTTGTTAAAAAATGCGGATTTCATCCATGTGGTTTCAAATTTTCAGTTTTCGTCTCTATGGTTTGCAATTAATTTCAATTTTCGTCCATGAGGCTAAAACACTATTTTTTAAGTATGAATGACTAAAATAGAAATGAATTGTAAATCATAAAGATGAAAAAAACAATAAATTTATATCATAAGGATGAAAAATGTAATGAAATATAAACTATATGGATGAAAATCATAATTTCAAAATTATAAGGATGAAAATAGAATTTTTCAAAAAGTAGTGTTTTGACGCCAGAGACGAAAATATAAATTAATTATAAACTATAGAAACGAAAACTGAAATTTTGAAACCACAGGGACAAAATCCGAAATTTTCAACAAGCCACAGGGACGAAAAAGATAATTTACTCAATAAAAATTAGGGGTGGACTTGGTACGGTACCAACTTTTTTTTGTTAATAGCATGTACCAACCAATTATAATTGGTATGCAAAATCCAATACCATATACCAATCAACTAAACTTGGTACCGACTTTTTTCGGTTGGTACATGTTGGTACCAGTTTATACCAATTTCAAGTTATATATACAAAAAAAAACTAATTCAAACTACTCAAATGCTCAAACAGAAAAGCTAATGTAACAAGATTTAATACTTAATATCTAAAAAAGAAAAAGAAACTAATTCAAAAACCTGGACGTAATAATGGGGGACTGTTACAGTAGCGTCGACGAGGAGGATTGGAAGAATGAAATGATCGAGCTAAAAATTTAGGGTTAGATTACATGGTTTATTGTAAATTTATAAAATCTCTAATGAGGGTTAAGACAGTAAGTTTGTAAGGTAAAAAATGATAAGAAAAAAAGATCGTACACTTTTTATTTCAAATTTCAACAACTAAAAATATGAATATTATTGATTAATTTAATTACGAATTAATTAAATTATTAAATAAGTTGGCACCATCCAACCAAGTTCAGACATTTGGTACGGTACTGCCAGCCAATTATAATAGGTACCGATTTTATTGTCACCAGTTTAATTGGTACGGTTGATACACATATTGGTTTGTTTGGTTCGATACAAAATTGCCACCTTAAATAAAGTAGAGTGAATTGTGGATTTGGTCCATGTGGTTTTGTGATTTTTTTGACTATGGTCCTCATACTATGTTTATTGTGGATATAGTCCTTGTGGTATGCAATATATTGTGGTTATGGTCCCTAAACACTAACACCATTAACTTTAAGGGTTAAAGGCATCATGTGCCTTGCACACTATGGGCATAGTCAATTTACTTTCAACTTTCAATTTAACTTATACACTTTTAAAACAAAGAATATTAAATTGTGGATTTGGTCCCTATGCATCATTCATCATCTTTAAAATACATTTATCATCTCTCTTATTTTTTTTTCATTTTTAAAATTCAGGTTTCGGGTCGGATCGGGTGACGGAGATTAAGACCCTACCCGAACCTATATACCCGACCTAAATTTCGGACTTCAGGTGTCGGGTATGATCGGGTTGTTATGGTGGGGTTGTTCGGGGTTTTTTCGGATTTTTCGGGTACGATCGGGTTTTGCTCACCCTTAGTTTTATATCAACATTACATCCCGGAAAAGTAAACCTATCAAAATAACAATTGTTTGATATTAACATAATATCTTAAAAAAGACAACCCATAAAATATAACAATTGTTATTTTCATTATTAGGCAAGAAGTTTCTCATTCAAAGGGAAAGGAGGCAGCAGACATGTAACTACTACTTTTTTGTCCATATTTCCACATACCTCTCCTCAACTTTGCTTCATTAGCACATATAAGTTCATACTATGTTCTCCCTAAGCATTTCAACAGGTTTCTATAATATAATAAAATTCACATTTTTTTAGAGTTGGTTAAAGATGCATTAAATTGAATATAATTTTAAGTTATGTGATTTCATAAAAGAATTCCTATTGATTGATTAACCTTTTTGATAATTCTAACATGCAATGAGTTTTTATCTTTATTAGTGCATGTGTATCATTTTGTTGATGATGAATATGTAATGAGAGTTTTTATCTCTATTATACTCGTTATGCCACTTTTTGTTATTTTATTTATTAATTTATACATTTTTAATTGTTTTTGTTATGTTCATCCCTTGTATGATATGTTTAATAGGCAACCCATCAAAAACGACAATTGTTTTTGATGAGTTGTCTTTTTCGAGTTTTTATGTTGATATTAAACAATTGTTATTTTGATGAGTTTACTTTTTCGGGATGTAATGTTGATATAAAACAATTATCATTTTGATGGGTTATCTTTTTTGGGATGTAATGGTTGTTTCAAACATTTGTTATTTTGATATGTTGTCTTTTTTTAGGATGTAGTGTTGGTTTTAAACAATTGTTATTTTTAAATACAAGTAATTTGTTTTGAATTTTAATAAATTAGTTTTTCTTGTACTTTGATAATGAAGATTGGATGAAAAAAAATTAAGAGAGATGATAAATGTATTTTAAAGATGATGAATGATGCATAGGGACCAAATCCACAATTTAATATTCTTTGTTTTAAAAGTGTATATGTTAAATTGAAAGTTGAAAATAAATTGACTATTATGTCCATAGTGTGCAAGGCACATGATGCTTTTAACCCTTAAAGTTAATGGTGTTAGTGTTTAGGGATCATAACCACAATATATTGCATACCACAGGGACTATATCCACAATAAACATAGTATGAAGACCATAGTCAAAGAAATCCCAAAACCACATAGACCAAATCCACATTTCACTCATAAAAATATATGAATTTAGTCAAAAACGACGTCATTTTATTAAAACGCGAGCTTCATCGGAAATTACACCTTACCTACACCTTCATTACAGTAACTCTGCATACCTAGGACCTATAGGGGTAATTTCGTAATTTCATGGAGTCACATAGGTGGTTATTTTATATCCGTGCGAGGGTTATTTTCGTAAATGCACATCAAAGCACTACATTTTATTCTTACAGAATAATGCTCCAAGTTTTTGTATGTTACAAAAGATATTTCATGATCACTCACTCTCTCATCTGATATTCATAATTTTCTAGAGAGAGAAACAAATCGTCGGCAAATGTGACCTCAAATTCCTTCAAAATTCGTTCTTAACTTCGTGTTTTTCATTCAATTTACGAAATCTAGCTGTGGAATTTGTGTTTTTTTGGAAGAAATGCAGGATATACATTCGATCGGAAGTGGTGGTGGCGGTGGTGGTGGAGGGAGGTTGTTCGGCGTCGGCGGCGGTGGTGGTGGTGGTGGTGATCGGCGGTTGAGACCGCATCATCATCATCACCACCAAGGTCATGGTCCACAAGCCTTGAAATGTCCACGTTGTGAGTCGTTGAACACGAAATTCTGTTACTACAACAACTATAACCTCTCTCAGCCACGTCATTTCTGTAAGAACTGCCGGCGATACTGGACCAAAGGCGGTGTACTCCGTAACGTCCCCGTCGGCGGTGGTTGCCGGAAAACGAAACGATCGAAGACGAAGCCGAGTAACAACAACAATAATCGTTCCTCTGTCGAAACTGCCGTACGCAAATCGTCGAATTCGCAAAACTCGAGCAGCGACAGCTCTAGCCTCACCGCCAACACCACGGCGGCGAATACGACGGTAACGACGACCGCAACGGTAACGGTTACCGCGGCGGAGGTTTTGTCAGGCGTTAATTCGACAAATTCCGCACCGACGATGCTTAATTTTCAGGAATCATCCACAGGTTTTCTCGGTATTCATCAATCGTCTACTCCAAACCCTAGCTTCGATCCGCCGCTACTAGATCACTCGTCCGCCGAAAACAACAACATATTTCCGGAGATCGGAACATTCACCGGCTTGATAACCACATCCACCGCTCAATTGCCACTTGGATTCAACATCTCCGCCGACACATCGCCGTTCCGGTTGCATCACACCGGTCATATCGTAGAAAATTCAAACGCGAATCAACACCAATGGATGCACACAGATCAGACGATTGGAGATGATTTGAAGGTTCATGAAACGAGTCCGTTAGGGTTTATGGAGTTGCAGAACAGAACAAGCGACGGTGGACTTGGTACAGAGGATTGGAATAATGGCACAGATCAAGCATTGTTTGATCTAACGGGAACCGTTGATCCATCATACTGGAATCAAACTCAGTGGGAGGATCATGATCATGATCATGGACATCATCAGCTTAATTATCTTCCTTAACATCTTCAATTCAATCAAGGTACCAAACTGAATCACAAGAACATTTTACTCATCAAAAAATCAAATAACAGAAAGTGAAAATGGAGATATATAACCACTTGGATCTCCTATGTAAATCTATATATTTTTCCTAAAATTTTCTGATTTATGATCTCGAGAGATGTTTTGGGTTTGATGTTCTTATTGTTAATCCGAAACTAACTCTTTTAGTTTCTTTATTTTTTCCCTTTTTCTTTTTCCTTCATGGATTGTGGAATTTTAGTATGGTAATTATGGGGTTGAACCATTTTCGGTTTTAATATATAAAATTATATTGTGTTTTGGTTATATATATATATATATGTATATTCTTCTTTGAATCTTTCAAATTTATTCACAATTCTGTGTTTTAAAGCTATTGAAATCATTTTATATTCACGATTTGATAATTCCCACAACCTTTGATTCGAATAAGAAATCGTAAACCAAAATTAGTTGCGTGTTTGTGAAGATTGAAGTTTTTGTTGATTGCGTTTGTAAAAGATAACAAACATCAATAAATTTTCAAAATTTATCCGGAATTAAAATTCAAAATCTATGAAAGAAAATTACAATTCACCTCTGGTTTTCATCTTGGAGATTATGAGTTATGACATTGATTGATTATATTATTAAGTTATCCCATACATTTATTTAAATATTTAATTTCAAAAACTTTTTATTGGTGAAAATATAATAATTTTTTATCACATCATCATAGTCATTTTTTACGTATTCACTCTTTTTTTACTTTGGAAATTTTGTTATAGCAAAAAGAACTTCTTCAAAATCTTTATTTTTTCCATTTTAAGGTACATTTCGGATTTTTTTAAAGGCAAACAAATGTATTAACAACAAACTAAGTTCGAACGAGGGGTCTGTTTTCTCTTCTTTCCGATAACTATAGCATCAAGAATTTGAATTTGGGGATTTCAATTTATGATGAAAGTATTGAAAATTGATGGCATAATGAAATGAAGCATGAATGCAAGGGTTATTTTTAAAAGTAAAATGCATGTGGCGTTTAGGTCAAGTCTCAAAACCTTACGAGTCATGGTGACAGGGCAAACACAAGTAGGGGGCAGATAGAATATCTTATAGGGAAATTAATTAAAATAATCATTTTCACTAATGGTTTTACCTCTTCGTCATTTTTCTTCATGTTTTACTGAAAGAGCCACGAGTCTTCAAAAATCTAGGTCCGCAATTGCATAGGTAGCTTTTTGCGGGTATAAAGTGTAATTTTTTAAAGTTTAGGGGCTAGGTCCGTAATTGAGGTGGTAGCTTTTTGCGAAAAGAGGTAGAAAATGTAATATTTTTGTCGTTTACTTAGGACCCCAAGGTTTTTGCGGGTCTATGACTATTTTGGTAAAACAGAGATATAAATGGCTAAGAGGTAAACCATTGGTGAAAAATGACTATTTTAATTAATTTCCTTATCTTACATATATTCAAAAACACAAAAAAATAAAAAATTAACAAAGTTATAAGAGCATCTCCAACATATTCTTCAAAATTCGTCCAAAATGGATAAACAATAGTCAAATTTTCAAAAAAAAAAAAATACATCTATCTCCGAGAGATTCCCATTTTGGAGATAAAACATTGATTATATTATTAAAATCTTTTATATATTTAATAAAGTATTATTTTTCTCACATAAATATGTTATTTTAAAGTTCTCATTAGTAAGATATAATAAAAGATTATTTCTCTCTATTGGTAATCAATTTGGGGGTTATCTTTAAATTTGAAGAAAATTACGCTATCTCTTTTATTTTGTCCATTTTGGAGAAGCTGTTAGATTAAAAAGTAATTCAAAATCTCTATTTTCTCTATTTTGGAGAAACTGTTGGAGATGCTATAAGAACATCTCCAATAACTTCTCCAAAAATGGAGATTTTGGGGATTTTCTGTTCCAACAGATTCTCTCTAACCCTACCCAAAATAGAAAAAGTACGAGATAGATGATGAAAATCTCCAAATTTCGAGATATCTCCAAAAAAAATTACATATGAAAAAGAAATGATTTTTTATTCATTTTACAAATGAATTGCATTAAAGTAAATGTTTAGAATAGAAAAAAAAACGATATTTTATGCGTTGTATTGAATATTTTAATTAAAAAAATTAATTGTGTAATCTACAAAATAAAAAATCTGTTGGAGATTAAGGTGGTATTTTTTTGTGTGGATATTTTTAATTTAATTCTCCATTTGGAGAAGCTCTAAGATATTAAGACACGGTTTGGTTATAAGTAGTTTTAATGGGACTGAAATAAAATGAATTGTTTAATTTGATATAATATAATAAGTTCATTAGCCTGAATTTTCATTTCAAGTTAACATGGGGGAATTCATTCCCATTTTCATATTTTTTGGAAAGGGTGTCCTACGCTATGCCTAGACTAATCCCTTGACAAATTATGACTGTAAGACATCAGTCCTGATTAAACCTCAGCGGCCACAATTGTTGTGTACGCCTGAATTCAAATCCTGGGCAGATGGGATATTCCACCACATCCCCCAGGACCTTAACCAGTACGCCACAACCCTTGTAGTCCCCATTTTCATATTCTTGTCATTCTCATTTTCATTTCTAGGCTTGAACCAAAGAACCCCTATAATTTTAAAGGAAACAATAATTTTGATTTGTTCAAACTTTAAAACAAAACATTGAGTTTGAATTGTGTCTTGTGGGTCAATAGGATATTCATAAATTTAAGAATGCAAGCCAAAATCTCCGTTCTAGCACTAAGATCAATTTCTTTTGAACTTTTTAGAAGAGTTTTCGATAAAAGGAACATGTATGTAAAACTATTATTTAAGTTTGTTGTCTTCTCGGGATTTTGAGAATAACTAACATGTTCTCTTTTGGAAAATGAATGGTAGATTGATTTTTCATCTTAATCTACGTATAAAAATGAAATTAACAAATATTATCAATGGATAGTTGCCCAAGCAGTCAAATAATTCAATCCTAGAGTGAATATAATATTGTAATTCAAGAAATCAACTAATTCCTAAATGACTGAATCCATAAACTAAGAGCACCACATATAGCATATTCATTAGATATTTATAATTCATTAACATATTCCATTAATCAGTCAAGTAATTAAGCAAACAATTTTAAAGTAGTCATAGTATAATAACAATAAAATTTGAAATCTAAAATCAATTAAAATCTTAAGATAAATAACTTCAGACTCAAAGTAGAGAGCCATTTAGATTTAATTAGAGTAATGAAGTTGGATGGTCGATCACTAGATTAGAAAGTGGAGTGGACCAAATTAATTTTTTTTTCCCTGTTTTTAACACCAATAAATCATATGCTTTTTATTAATCAAACAAAAAAGCACATTGACCAATCCCCCCCCCCTTATGGGCTTTGCCATTGACGGTGAGATCATGTTGTTTTTTAGGGCATGACTTATAACGACAAATATGTATGCCATATATATATATATATATATATATATATATAGACTTGGGAACACGTGAGACCAGTCTGTTTTCGTGAGACCCGTGAGACCAAGATTTTTTACTTGAAACTTCACAGCAAAACACTGTGAAGGTTCAGATTTTTTTTACCTTCACAATGTTTTGCTGTGAAATTTCAAGTGTAAAATCTTGATCTTATGGGTCTCACAAAAATAGGCTGGTCTCATGTGAACCCAACCCTATGTATATATGTGTAATTGATAACTCTCATTTTGAGTGTTATTTACACATTGTTTGTGTGTGTTTTTCTTTAATTTTATTGTGTGTTTTCCCTTTACGTGTTCATGTTTCTTTTTTTTATTTATTTATTTTCATTTGGAGGTGTTGAGGATAAAAATTTGTGTTTTGATAATTGAAAGCATCATTTTTGGGCTAAGTGTTGGACTGCAGAAAGTGGCCACTTTGTCGCCACGTTGGTGAACGATGTAAATCCGAGGACAACTGAAAAACATCATATTTTGCATGTATTTTTATGTCCATTTCAGCTGCATAAATGCTTTCTTAAAGGCTAAGCTTTAGAAACCAAAGGGATGAAGAGAAGACAAAAGATAAAAGCAAAATTTTGGTGGAAAGATATCAATGCCAAAAATGTCTATCTAAAAGCCTAAATGAGATAAAGCAAAATATGAGCTTTCATGATAAAATAGATGAAAAAGGCAAGAAGCCATTGGATCAAAGAAGACTTGAACTCATTGAAAGGTTTTGTGGGTAAAATCCTCCACCACCCTTTTCATCTTCCACTATAAATTGAAGCCATAGATGTTATTTGAAATGGAGCTCCAACATGTAGCACAATTCAGCTATTGTTCTTTTTTTTTAGATAATTGTAGTTGTAATTTATTTTCTAGTATTTAATTTTCTTGTAACAAGTTGTCGCCAAAGTGGCCACGTTGTCACCACGTTGGCAGCAACTTTTAAGTTTCATTTATGCAATTTAAGTTTATGTTCTCTTCTTCTTCTTTCATGTCTTTTACTGTTATTATGAACTAAGCACCCCTTTGGGTGTGGGTGTGTGCCAAATCTAAGACTAGTAGGCAACACTTGGGTGTTGCCATCGTTGCTAGCTTTTAGACTTGGTCGCTCGGGTCGGGACTTCAACTCAACGCGGACAAGCCGATCACTTGTTAGTGTTAATATTAGATCTTAGACCTCGAGAGGGGCGGATCCGAAATACGGCTTGAGTGATGCAAAGAAGATTTGAGAAAGTCTTTTATAACCACGTAGAGATACGGGTTTTTGCATGACTTTAACTAATGTTCAAAATGTCGGTCGATATAGGTGTCACAAAGAGATTTGGGCTTCTATATCCATACTGGTGGAACTGAAATCCTTAGAGGTTTACATAGTTAAGTCGGCAAGTCTTGAGTTGGCGAAAGTGGTGACTTTGTGGGTGCAACGTGGCCACGTTCCGAGGAAGCTCACTTTCGAGAGAAAGGGGTTTTTAAGGTTGTCGTGTGTCATTTTGTTTCTGACCACGAGGTTACTAAAATGTCTTAGATAAAGCCTACACCCATCCCATTTTCTTTAAATTATTTGTTAATTGTTAAAAGCACCAATTTCGCTTAATGATATTTTCTTCTTCTCTAATTGAAACCATTGTATTCTCGACCTACTACTCGAAACTTTGAAGTCTGATCCCTGTGGATACGATCTTGGTATTTTTACCACTTTATTACTTATAGCGATCATAGTGTCCGGTGTGCACTTGCACCGCCACTGTGGCAACATAGTGGCCACTTTGTGGACCTATACGATTTTCCGCTATCAGTAATATACTATTACTTAATGAATCAATTGTGTGAAACAATTTAATATGTTATAAACTAAAACGTTAGACACTAAAAAATGTAAGAAAAATCAAATAATGTGTTACAAAAACCTCATATTAGGCCATATCGTGTCATAAGCTTAACGTTACGTATCGTACGAGCCTTAAGCAACAACGGATGCTTGTGGCAAGCTTTTTAAACACAAATTAGGTTAATAAGATATTTTTTTTACCATTCATTAAGAGATCCAACCGTCACAAATCAATTAAAAATTTAAATAATTTATAGTTTATAATATTTGATAATTTAACATCCAATGATAAATAAATTTACAATTCATCGATTATCGGTCAAGATGAATATGAAATAAAGAAAAAAATAATATTTGTTATATTTATTAAGAAAAATCATTATTACATTAAATATGAACTAAAACCAATTTAGTTTGATGCAATTTGATCTTTAAAAAACCCATATTTTATTGGAAGAAGCATAGCATTTTAACATATTTAAAGTATTATTAATTTAACTTTATATAATTTATCATATAATTTTATAAAGAACTTGAGGATAAATAAATAAATTAGAAAATGAAGAGAAATGCATTAAAATATTATAAATGAAAGAGATGGACATATAACAAGAGGCAATATGTACGGAGGAGGTATGGGCATGTGTGTGGATTGGTGGTTAGAGGCCCCATTTTGTATTCGTATTTTTTTTAAATTTAAATAATAATAATAATATTAATTTTTGTGTATTTACAAAACAATTATTAATTACATAGTTATAACACTAAAATAATTATATCATGTATAGTGTTCAAGTAACTTTCATTTGTATAAAAGGATTTGTAATCGACAATCTTTGATTTGAGTTGGTCTATGCTGTCTTTAGGGGTGGACATGATATGATATAAATTTTTTTTCTTTCTTCAATACCAGGTATCAACTAATTATAATTGATATGTAAAATCCTATACCATGTACCAACTAACCATAATTGGGGCCATCTTTTTTTAGTTGGGTACATGTTAGTATTGGTTTTGTATCAACTTCAAGTTATATATACAAAAACTTGCAATTTTATTCAAATTTTGTGTGACATTTTGAGTTTGCATGTAACACATGACATGTTTAAGAGTTCTTTAATTTCAAGGAAAATGTCTTGCAAACCATTCAATTGGTCAAACAAAAAACTTAGGGGGCGTTTGGTTCGCTGGATTCAGCCGGAATCTGATAGAATTGGAATGGTCAATTCCATTGACCAAATTCCATCATGCTGTTTGGTTACCAATGGAATGGAATTGAATTCCATGAATTCCTTTAATCATGGATTTGGTCATTCCTTCTTAAAATAGATGGAATTGAATTCCATTCCATCAGATTTTCTCAAAATGACACAAATACCCTTCTTACCTTTTCTAAAAACCCTAGCCACTTCTAAAACCCCCCTCTCTCTCTCTCCTCTCCCTCTCCCTCTCCTCTCTCTCTTCTCTCTCTCCTCTCCCTCTCCCTCTCCTCTCTATCTTTCTCCTATCTTTATCTCTCTCTCTCCCCTCTCTCTACCCGCTCCCTCTCTCACAATCTCTTCCCCCTTTCTCTCTCCTCTCTCTCTTTCGACATTTAAAAAAATAAAAATAAAAGAAAGGGTATTTTTGTCATTTTTCAGAATTTCATTCCAATTCCTTTGCAAACCAAACAGACAGATTCCAATTCATTTGACTGATTCCATTCCATTCCTGCCAACCAAACACTTGGTCAAACCTGAGAACATTCCATTCCAATTTCTTTCATATTCCAATTCCTTAGACAGATTCCATTCCTTCAGAAATCATTTTGCGAACCAAACGCCCCCTTAAAGTTATGATGTTAAATATTTAATACAACAAAAATACAAAAACTAATGAATAATTAAATAAGTCAATCGTATGGAACTATCATGGTAAGGGATTCCAATATCGTGTACCAACCAAGTTTTCATACTTGGCACAATACTACCAACCAACTACAATTGGTACTGATTAAATCGGTATGGTTGATACACATGTTGGTCGGTTTGGTTTGGTACAGAATTATCACCCCTAATTCTCCTGCCTTAAGAGCATTATATATTGAGAGGCAACAAAGGTACATATCAGACGCTAGATTAGTGGTGGGCAAATGGGCCCGACCCGATCTGGGCGGTTAACCGAGGACCGACCCGGTAAAGGACCGACCCAACCCGATGAAGGCCCGTTTAAGAGCCTAAAATGTAGGACCGGTTAAGCTTTTGGCATGTTTCGGCGGCCCGGCCTGGGACCACTTGATGGACCGGTTAAGGCCCGACCCGAAATCCGATTTTTCAAAAAAATAGCCGTTTTTATTACCGTTATTAGCCATTAGAGAGCCATTTTTTTTTTACATTTCTAGCCGTTTTTCTTGTCCAAATACCCCCCCAAACCCCTATAAATACTTGTGTGGATTATGGAGTTAGACACCAACTTACCAAACGCAAAAAACGCATACAATTCTTATCATTTCTCGCTATATTCGTTTCTCGCAAGTTCCAATTTTATTTTTTAAAGTTTAGTAATTGATATAATTGAAGTTTTTTTAAAGTTTATTAATTGATATAATTAAACCTATTTTTTAAAGTTTATTATATAATTAATTATATTATAAAAAATTAATTTAAAAAAATAAAAATAAAATAACATGGCCCGGCCCAAGGACCGGTTAAGGCCTAGCCCGAGCCCGGTTACCCTTGACCGGTCCGACAACACCGGTTACCGGTTACCCGTATTTAGCCTCAAATCTGGCTCGGCCCGGGACCGGTTGGGCTTGACCCGTTTACGGAGGTTACTGTTTGGGCCCGACCCGAGCCCGGTATTTGGCTACCACTATGCTAGATAGCTAGCTTAAGAGGCCAGTGCACACAAATAACTCAATCCTCAAATAAATTGCAACTCTCACACTGCGGTTGTCATAATTTAACCCACACATCTTTATGCAAGTATACAACACCTCTAAAAAAGTAGAAACAATGGTGCTATGCCATAATGCCCAATAACCTTATTTATACTCTTAATATATAAGTTTGATCTTAAAAGTAGTTGTTTTTCTTACATAAATTTGATACAGTTTAAAACGATGCTGACATAACCAAACAATTCAAAGGGGACTCGATTGGCCAAAAAGCGACTTTGGACCAAATCATCAAATTTAAACTAAGACCATGTTATCATAATTGTGTTTTATAGCATTGTCAGGTAAAAATTATGTACAAAGGGACAATCTACAGACCCATAATGGGAAAACTAAAAGCAGCCAACCTTCACCTTTCTCAAATTTGGTTTTATAGGATTTGTGGTATGATTTCAGCATGTTATCGTGTGTACTAATATTTATATTTAGGCTTAATTAATATTTTCACTAACAATTCGATCAAATGAAAATAATAGAATATTATATTTTCCTAAAAGAACTGATAAACGATTTACTGATATTTAAAATGTAAACACCACATGATGATGCCTAAAAAAGTTGGAAACATGTTTCGCATAAAATATAACATTATTGATTTCCTTAACAACTAGTTAAAGAATGAAAATACATATCGTGTCAACACCATGAATAGATCGCTCAAGCAGTTATTTTCCACAAGCACACTGAAAGTCCAAGATCTTATGAATCCTAGAGAGAGAAAGTAGAGAGAGACAGACAATAGAGCGCAAAGTATGAATTCAGATTAATGTGTGAGTGTTTCTTACAAGACACAAAGACCAAAGGGACTTAAATACCCTTGGTCAATACTACACAGTATAGGACACTAAACACAGTATTTGACCAAGCCCTATAAATACAATGATTACTATAAAATCAGACCTAACAATCTCCCCCTTAGTAATCATTGGCGCTTTGGTCTTCAAAAATCATCTTCTAAAATAGCACGGACCAACAAAGCGACTTTATGAAGCATTATGACTTTTTAAAGAAAAATTTTTTCTTCTCAGCATCTTTCAGATTGAAATGTCTTTGCTTCTTAAGCTCTAGACGATACACCTCTTTTGAATGACCTTGAATGAACTGTGGTGTTCGGAGCAGAAACAGTAAAAGAATTTGATGTAGCTGAGAGAATAGAATCTTTGAGCGAATCTTGATCAGCAGATAAACGTGTGTGCTCTTTGTCTCTTTAAAATCTCCTTGACTTCTCCCCCTCATGACCTTGATGATCTTGATCAACTTGGTCATGCAAATGTTGGAGACGAGACAGCGAAAAATCTGCAAAATCAACGAAATCGAGAAAACAGAGGAGGTTTGCGCATCATGTTGGTTGCGCAAACCAAGGTTTGCGTTTCATGAAGGATACGCAAAACGAGGTTTGCGTTTCACAAAGGATACGCAAAACAAGGTTTGCGTTTCATGAATGATACGCAAAACAAGGTTTGCGTTTCATGAATGATACGCAAAGCGATGTTTGCGCTTCACGTTGGATGCGCAAAGTTGACTTGGAGTCTGAAAATTTTACCTGATTAGCTCTTTGACTCCCCCTACACAAATGCACTAAATTTGACAATTTAAGTTAACATTCATATAAAGAAAATCAGATACTCCCCCTCAAAAACAGATATAATCTTTGAAAAATATTATCTTTGTTCACTCCCCCTTGAATAATGCATAAACCCATTAAAATATATTTATGAGAACACAATGATCAAATATTAATGTAGAAAGAAAAATATACTGAATGTAAATTTTGAAACAACTAAACATATAAAATTTTAAACACTAAACAAATAAAATTATACAGAGTAAAATATTACAAATTTATCAATCATTTGAAATCAAACATATGTTGTAGGATACAAGAACAAGTTTCATTGCATATCAAGTTAAGACATGTTCAGATTCAAAAACTTCCAGCAATCTATTCAGTGTGCTCACATGTGAATCTTCGATTAGCTTCAAGAAAATGCAGTTCTAAAATTATTATAGAAAACTTTGCATGTACTGACACTAAGTCATCAAAAATTAAGACTTTCACAAATTTACAGGTTTATCGCAACTCAAACATATCACCAAGTATCATGAGATGTGTGCTCATTGACATCTTTTTAGCAGTGTGCACATTGGCATCTTCTTATGAATGTGCTCTTTGGCATCTTTTAAGCTCGTGCACTTTGGCATCTTTTGATCAAAAAGTTTATTAAGTAAAGAACATGTCGTAAACGTAACTTTCTATCTGACCCTATTGCAGGATTTGGGTCAGCCGCTCCCAGACCAGTTGGCCTTAGGGGACTAGGTGTCAAGCACCCCTTGGAACTTACTCTCCCAGATCAGAAAGGCTACATCGACATATTCTAAACCCATTCATACCAGTAGAACATGACTTTCGACCTGGTTCTATTGAAGGATTTCTGTTCGATCACTCCCAGACCAAATGACCTTAGGGGACTAGATGACAAGCATCCCTAAGAACTTACTTTCCCAAACCAGAAAGGTCACAGGTACAAACTTTTAAACTTAGAGATTTCTGATTTTTAAGAATTTAATAATCATCTCAATCACTCAGTTTTACATAAAAGTACTTAGCCCATATTTTCATTACAATCAAAATTTTGACTTTTTAGAATTTTTCAAGCATTGTAAACTATAAATATTCCGAATCACAGAACTTTAAAGCAGTAATAAAAGTTTCAAACATGTTGCTGACTTTTCGACTTTTGTAAGACTTTGAAATTTGATCATATAAAAACTTTAATATAAACAAAAGAACTTGAAAATTTATCCTAGACACATATTTTATTCAAAAGAAAGAAAAAATGTAAAACTTTACTTTGTAGAATAAAATTTGTAAAGATTTAAACTTTTAAACTCAATATGACGATGTTAAAAATTTTCGTTAAAGACAAAATGTAAAGAATTCGACAAATTGATATTTAGTTGGAACAAAATAAAATTCAGATATTTCATCTTTCACATTATAAAAATAATTTGTGTCTCAAATTAAAAAAAAATTGGGTTATACAAAATTTAAGAAATAGATGAACAAGCTCAGATTCTTGAAAAATAATGAGAAAAACTGGAACACATCATTATCAGAGATAGAATGCAGCGGAAATAAAATTGATGTACTCACAGTATCTCATTTAGTCAGAAGCTCAAAAACTTTGAAGAACGAGTTCTAAACTGATTTGTTTAGAAGTCGTAGTCTATGAAGCACGGGTTCTGAGCTGAATTATTCAGAAGCCACTTTCCTTTACTTCCCCTTAACATGTGATGCCTGCAACTTTGAATCAGATAAAGATTTGGGTACCCACTTGAATTTGGGCCCGTGTTTGTTAGTTGCAGTTCGTATGGGAAAATGTTTGTTAGATTTAACGTTTAAAGCACGAGGAATATGATCAGAAAAATAATCATAACCATCAGAAGAGAAAGCATAATCATCAGAACTAGAATATGAGGAAGAACATGAGACATGTTTTGAAATTCAAATCATTTGCTTTATAGAGTATTTTGAAATTTTATTACATTTAGCAAATGAATCACTGTTATAAAGTTTGTCTACAC
The DNA here is from genome assembly GCA_954870635.1 of Arctium minus. NCBI lineage: Eukaryota > Viridiplantae > Streptophyta > Magnoliopsida > Asterales > Asteraceae > Arctium > Arctium minus. Next base: position 63,915,729 of record OX941093.1, read on the forward strand.
ATTTATCCCCATCAACAATAGGTTCATCAGATGTCCGCCTCACTCTCTAGATTTGCTTCTTTGACTTGATCACAGTCCTATCTGAAAGAATATAATTGGAAGAATTAGAATAGTCAGAAATAACTGTATCTCCTTTATTCGACTTCTTTGACCGTTTTCTTTTACGCTTAGGTTTATAATATTGATCATTGAGCGTAAAATAATCATCAAGAATTTTAGACTTAATATTTAAATCAGAAGAAATACATTTATCCAAGCAACCAATTTGATCAACTAATAAATCTGAATTTGCCTCAGAGTCTGAATAATTTTGAGAAAAGATTTTTAAAATTTGAAACTTTCTTTTTATTTTCCTTAGAGTCAGAAGATAGGCTAGAAATAGAATCTGATTTTTGAAAAAATAATTTTTCTTCAAGACTAGACGTCATGAAAGAAAGAAAAATATCAGATTCAATTTTCTTCAAAATATTTTGATCTTCTATCTGATCTTCAAGATCTATGATTTTTCCTTCTAATACTAATGGAGGAGTATATTTCTTCGAATCATAAATGATTGGAGAAATATTTCCTTTATCAGAATCAGGTGCATAAGGAGCAATAAAATCACCAGTAAAACTCTTCTTCCTTTTCTTGATTTTTCAGGAAAATATTTTGCATTATCACTTGTATAAACAATAGGAAATTCATTTTTCTTGTTATTTGTCCTTTTCTCATGTTCGATTTCTAACACTTGCTTCTCATTCATCCAATCAATTTTAAATTGAGGAACATAATGAGCAAGAGTCAGATAATCGTATTTATATAAAGTTGGGGATTTTTCAATCGCATTGTTTAAACAATGATGATTTTCAAAACCAAATCCCCACCTTTGTTTTAAAGCTTCTTCACTCCTTGCCTTGTTCATAAAAATTGTTTGTTCAGATTGGTTTCTTCGATAAAGCTTTTCTTCTAACTTATTTATTTTATCTGGAAATTCATCTTTTAATATGGTCATGTTAGTCAAAGACTCAATATATGTCTTATTTGAATTTTCCAAATCATCCAATTTCTTTTGAAAGATGTCTTTTGTATTTTCTAAAATGGATTTTTCATCTTTCAAAGAAATTTTCAGTTTGTCAATCAAATCTGACTTTTCAGAATTTAGATTCTTTTCAGATAATAACTTAGAACGCAAATCAGACAAAGCAGAAATTATGATATTCATCTGAGAGGTACTGAAATTATAGTCAAATTTAGAATATACCTCATCTTCATCTGTTTCAGAGTCGTCTGACTAGTCATCTCCGATCAAGAACATCTGAGCGATCTCGACGTTTGAAGCTTCATCATTGGAATAATCCAGCCAGAATTCTTCCTCGGCCAGCAAAGCAGTTCCGTTCTCTCTCTTTTCTGCTAGTTCCATTTTCTTCCTATAGTAAGCGGAGTCCCTAACCTTCTTAGCTCGACACTCCTTTGAGTAGTGGCCCGACTTTCCACAGTTATAACAAGATGCAGTCTTAGGCTCGGGCACTTTGACTGTAGAGCCGGAAGTGAAGCGAGAAGAATTAGAACTCGATCTCGGTTGGAACTTCTTCTGGAAATGCTGAGAGAGAAGAATCATAGCTTTCTGTAATGCCTCGCCATCATCTTCAGTTGACCCGGTGTAAGCATTATCAGACAACGCTTGTTCAGCCAGTTGGTTCGTGAGGAGAGCAACTAGATCAACCGTCTTCTTGTTCTTTTTCTCTAGTTTGGCCTTCTTTTCAATCACCAGGCTTTCATCAGTCATTAGAATCTCGTATAATTCTTGGATTTGCATAGTGGAGATTCTGACATCGTTCCTCAATCTGTGGCATGATTTATTCCATTTAGATTGCAATGTGTTGAGGAACTTCAGATTTAATTCAAGCTCAGTCTTTTCAACCTTTATCTTTCGAAGATCATTGATGACGGCACAGAAACGATCAAATACAGTTTTTAGTGGCTCCCCGTCCTTGGCTTTGAATTCTTCAAAATTATTCATGTAGCGCGTATGCCTGAGTTGAGTAGCTACTGAAGAACCAAGCATAATCTTCTCAAGCTGTTGCCACATCAGATTAGGATGAGTTTTGAAACAGTCAATCCTGTTGTATACAGAGTTTGGCAAGGCCAGCATTAGATTTGCTTTAATATCCCGATCAGCTTGATAAGCAGACAACTCTTCATATGTGTACTCTTTAGTAGGCTTGCATAATCCAAAAGCCAATTTGGGTTTGTCGAATGGTCCTTCAGATAAAATGGTCATCATGTCATTTCCATTCTTTTGTCGTTCAATAAAGTTCAGGAACCGATCTTGCCACTGTGTAAACTCGTTTTCATCGATTAGTACCGGTGGACGATTTTCTGTACCCAATGACATCATAATGTCATTTTTGTAGAACTGAGCTTGGAAAGCAAACTTGGCAGAATCCATAGATGACAATTTTTTTTTTCCCAGACTCCTTTTTTTTTTTATAAATCTAAGTCAGGGAGACGCGCAAACTATAGGTTTGCGTGTGAAAACTGAAGCGCAAAGAATGCTTTGCGTGTGTAAGCAGAAGCGCAAACTAGAACTTTGCGTTTGAAGAAGGAAGCGCAAAGTAGACTTTGCGGGTTGAACTTGAAACGCGAAGTAGAGCTTTTCGTACGAAGGCAGAAACGCAAATCAAACTTTGCGTATGAAGAAGGGAGCGCAAACTTCACTTTGCGTATGCAGAGGGAAGCGCAAAACAGATTTTGCGTTTGTTGAGGGAAGCGCAAAGCAGACTTTGCGTTTATAGAGGGAAGCGCAAAGAAGACTTTGCATTTCCAACGTGAACCGCAAACCTGAAAATTCACTAACACAAAAGTTAGACCACAAAGAACTTTAAGCAAAATACATGAATGAAACGCAAAGTAGCATGAATGAAGCGCAAACTTATATGAATGAAGCGCAAACTTTACCAACTCACAAATTTTCGCAAGATCAAATCAAACCAAGAAATTTATGCATGAAATACACACACTTAATATCGAAAACACCTTTCTAACAACTTTTGATCAACAATATCGATTAAAATCAACAAAATCCAAAAATCTAGAATGAAATAGTACGTTTAACGAGTTTTTCAGAAAAATCACAAAAACACAAAATCGAGAATCAAATCATAGTTTTTATGCAAAAACATGTGAATCAAGTATGATCGATTATCAAAAACGCATCTAATGAAACCAAAATCAATACAATTCGACCAGAAACACTTCCAAATTTGGTGAGAAATCAAGAAAACGAGATTTTTTTGAAAAATTCAAGAAAATCGATCAAATTTTCTATTTCAATCACCAATTCAAATACAGAAAAACAATCTCTCAACCCTCTTAAGATTCAGATGGCTCTGATACCAATTGAAAGTCCAAGATCTTATGAATCCTAGAGAGAGAAAGTAGAGAGAGAGAGACAATAGAGCGCAAAGTATGAATTCAGATTAATGTGCGAGTGTTTCTTACAAGACACAAAGACCAAAGGGACTTAAATACCCTTAGTCAATACTACACAGTATAGGACACTAAACACAGTATTTGACCAAACCCTATAAATACAATGATTACTATAAAACCAGACCTAACACACACCTTAATTGAGGGTTCAGGACCAAGCTAACATACATGATGGGACAAATCAAGAAAAGTGTCACTCTAGATACTGTCCCATTCAACTAATTCTTAGCTTATACAATTTATTCACATACTCTCGTCAGTAAATGATTTGAGAGGGAGTTTCAAATACGCAGAAACCTAATTATGATTAATTCAAGTCCTAACAAACGTTTGTGAAGTATTTTACAAATATAGTTATGATTTTCTAATATTGTAAGGCTAAAATAATCAGATTTTTTTACACGTATAAGGAGTTGTTGGAATAAGATTGGTTTTCCTAGGGTAAGTGATAAACTACATAACAATCCCCAACTTTAATCACTTTTTCCTGAATGTCGTATTAATCAGTTTGGACGTGGACATTTAAACACTCTGTTATAGTGAAAGTTTAGACGATCATTTGTTACAAGCGTCGTCGGGGCCCTTGTCGATCTTTGACGGGTACCTACACTGGTGGAAGTTAGCAGAAATTCGAACCCAATATAATCTAAACTAAGCTTGTGCAAAGGCTTGAAAACTTTCCCATAAATCTTGAATTCAAATTCCAAATCTAGGTTTGATTAAATATATGATCCAGATTGCATCGATGAACATATAATAAAATTTTATTATCGTAGACATGATTTTTTTGGTTTTTTCTAAACGAAGTACAAATTTATGAAAACTAGAGTTGGGTGGGGCCTATAAGGTGAATTATACACCTTAGCCATTTCAAACCAATGCATGTCATGTGGGGTTAGGGTTAAGGGAAGTGGTCTCATCCCTACTAACCACTACCCTTATCTTCAAACGTGTGACATAGCTTATGTATTTTCCGTCACATGCCCTTACGCCTATCAAAGTTGAAAATATTTGATTCCTTGAATTACGTTACATATATTAATAACCAACAACGATTAGTCCACATAAACCAATGATCGGAAATTAAAGAACTTACCGTATCATATATCTTTGCATAATAATGATCTAAAACAGATAAAACCATGGGTATAATGGCTTGAATGTTGATGTACCGTTTATTTTTTCGTACTAAAACAAACATGAGACGTCTTTTTCTCATAGGTGCAATCAAAACAAGACTAAATTTGCCAGGTCTAATGCTTGAGTAGTCTTATAGACCCGAAGCAGTATCGAAGATCATCATAAGTGTCATGCACATGACATATATACTTTTCCGCACAAGTATTTATTAACTAGAACATGGTCATCATAAATGGCATATGTGCACGATAAAATTATCCATCAACATACGTGTTTATTTGAAATTGTATTGATATGAAATTTGATATTATTTAGTAATTAATATCGAATAAAAGAAGATCCTTATAACATATGTATTGTCATAAACTTTTATTATAGATATGTGCGACAATATATTCGGGAAAGAATAGAAAGTCAACAATCACCAAATTAATTAATTATTTTATTTATTAAATATTAAATAAAATTTGTTAGATATAAAATTCTATATAATAAATAATATGATTAGATGTAATTTTTCTCAATATTTATTTTTGACGTTAATAAGGTTTACTACCTCTTGTACATTTAATAGAGTAAATTATGTATTTGGTCCCTGTGTTTTAATATTTTTTCTGATTACAATCCCTATACTCTGTTTATCATGGATTTGGTCGAAGTGGTATTCAATTTTTCACGACCATGGTGCCTTTGACTAACACCGTTAAAAAAACTCCGTTAAGTCATGGAGTACTGTTGGTCTTTTTCCTATTAAAAATAGCACAACAACAACAGTAATATATATATATATATACACACACACACACACGTACTAGATAAAAAGTCGTCAATGCAAAAAAGTAACAATGGCGGTGGCATATGTTGGAATATTCTGTATTGCGTTCTCAAAGTAAAATGTTTCAAGTTTTGACTTCTGTCTATGCTGGCAAATTCATTGCCATCCGAATTGTTTTCGTTTCGGATTTGGGATTGTATGTATCGACGACTTTGTATATTTGTATTTGTGTATATGTGTGTATATATATATATATATATATATATATATATATTATTTTTGTATTTTTTTAATAGGAAAAAGACAAAAATAAGTAAAAGGACCAAACTTCTCCTTGATTTCACTGAGTTAACGAAACTCTTTAATGGTGTTAGTCAAGGGGACCATGGCTATGACAAATTGAATATCACAAGGACAAAATTCATAATAAACATTGTATAGGAACCGTAATAAAAAAACATGAAACATAGGGACAAAATCCACAATTCACTCGATAATAAAAGGATGTTGCTATTCCTACCCCCTCATCACTTACAAAACCCCCCATACCCCCTCCTACCTCACTCACATACCCCCTTTAGGAGGGGGGAGGGTGGGTTATTATGCAACCTTTTACATGATACAACAATTTCAACTCCTGCAACCCCTTTATCCACAACACATTTTACTTTTACATTTTTTTTAATTACATAAAATGTGTGGTAGATAGAGGGGTTGCACCATGTAAATGGGTTGCATTTAAACACCTCTTTAAGAGGGGGTATGGATAGAATTCATCTAATAAAACTTTCCAACCTTTTCATTTAAATATAAATTAGAGTAAATTACACTTTTGGTCCCTGTGTTGCCACCAACTATAAACTCTCGTCTCTCTTTTAAACTAATTACAATTTTGGTCACTGTGGTTGCCACTTTGATTCACTTTTGCTCCCTTTGGCTAACTCCACTTAAAAAGTTTTGTTAACTCAAGGACATTTTGGTCCATTTATAATTGTATTTGATTTTCAATTAAAAATTACTAAGTAAATAATATATACAAGTTAGAAAAGTAGGTTACAGGTCTTGTTAAAAAGCACAGAGTATCACATCCCTCGACCACCATCGTGGAAGCACTGAGTACCACATCCGATCGCTCATCCGGCTACCACCAACAATCGTTCTCCTCTATACCACCACTGCCATCTAACATAACTAATTATTTGGTTTGGCTAAACAACATGACCGGAGGGGGGTTGGATGGAATGAGGGTTTGCAGACTTAGAGGGCTTTGAGGGGAAGAAGGAATGTGGTTGTGTCTAGGGAAGAAGATGGTTGGAGGTGGTGTCTAGTTTGATCCAGACTTTAGATTTGGATTTCTTTCAGATTTAGGGCTTAAGTTTTATGGGTTAATTTATTTTTGTTTTGCACCACTCTTACAATCACGAAATCCACATTCATCTTTTTGGGTTTGTTTTTTTAAGAAAAAAAAAAGTTTGTATTTGATTTGGATATGCATTTGATTTTTTTATTTATGAGTTTTTTTTATGTGTTCTTTATGTTTCATTGTTTGGGTTCACCGGAGAAGATGACCGGATAGTTCATCGGAGGAGATGGTTCGAGAGTTCATGGGAGAAAAGGGATAAAAAAAGAGTAAAAAGACCAAAGTACCCGGTACTTAACTGTGTCTTTTAACAGAGTTAGTCAGATGGATCAGATACGAAGCAAAATGGTAACCAGAGGGACCAAAAGTAAAGCAAAGTGGCAACCACAGTGACCAAAACTGTAATTAGTTTAAAAGAGGGACGAGAATTGATAATGAATAACAACCATAGGGACCAAAAATGTAATTTACTCTATAAATTATTTAAATTTAACTTTTCTAGTTTTAATTTTCTCCAGCATTAATTAGATTTGTACACAAATAAATGTCGAATTATATTCCAAATAAGTGTAATTAAATACTAATTTATTATTAACAAATTATATTTTAAAACTTTCTCGAGTATTAAGTAAATTAACATTTTCTGTAATTGATAAATTATATTTTGTGCCATTATATATATATATATATATATATATATAATAAATTCAATTTTTTGTTATTAAATTTAAATGTAAATCTTCTAATCATCATAATTTAGCACAAAAATATGTTTACTGGCAATAAAAATCTACCGACATATAAATTGATGAAAATTCATTTATATATAATTACTTGCAATTATTGTTTCTTTTTATTTGATACATATGTCTAATTTTAAAGAAAAACTAAAAATCAACAACATCGATTTTTTTTAATTTGAATATTTGAGGTATGAATAAAAAAATCATTTGAAAATAAGGCATTTTAAACCAAAAATATATAAATAATTAATTTTGTGTAATATTTGAGAAGTAACATAAGTACTGATACATGTTTATCAATTTCATCCATTTTTTTTTAATAGTGACCACATAATAGTAGAGTCGAATCAATTTATAAATATTAGGAGAAACGTCTATTACCAAAAGAATGTAGGGGGGCCGCCACCTCACTAACTGCGCCGAATGAGGTGTAACTTATAATGTTGTGTGTTCATCATAAAAACGTTTTCTGTATGCAATATATATATATATATATATATATATATGTATATATGCTTATGATGTATAGTTCTATGATGCATGCATAAATGTATGCATGATTAGAGAAGCAAAAAAAGCCTAACATAGCCTGAAGCCCAAACCTATACGAATACCAAGACCAAGTTAGACCGGGCCAAGTATCTTTCAAAAGCCCGAAAAGCCTAATCGGACCTATTTTCGTACCCAAAGACCGAGCCTAGTCTGACCAGTGCATGAGAAAGCTCGACTCTTTTTTTTTGCTTATTGAAAACGAACTTGGAAGGTTTGAAAATCCATGCTCGAAAACTAGGCGTTATGCATCTCTTTGTAGAGAGCCCATTTGTCTAGTATTTACTAGCGAATTTGATCTTTATTTACTTTTTTTCTTTCCATAGTGGAGATAGTTTGCATGATTATATATTGTAAATGACCAATGTAATAATTTTTCTAATGAAGTTTGACCAATAAAACATGATATGGAAATAGACATAATAATAGACCACACAAATTATCCTTCCAAATAAATTCGGCATGTGAGAGTGTGGCCCATTGCCTTTGTATTCAAGTATTCAGTATTTTGGGTCATAAAGCTTTAAAACAAGAAATACGAACAAATAAAATCAACATAATAATGTCATATTTTTCTGAAAATACCTAATATTATCAAGTGATGGTTAAATTGTTGTAGATCAGTTATATGATATGATTCAAGAGAATATTACGTTACTCAAATCAATTATTCTTTGATTTTTGTCTCTTAAAAAGGTCCGTTCAAATGGATATTCATGCCTTTCATATAGATGTGGATTGCTTATTGACATTGACAATGAAATTGTCTTATTACAACTTTTTCAAGAATTAAATAGTTGTATGTTTATAATTTCCGTTGTCATGTGTCATATTGACATCAAATCATTTATAACGACACCTAGCTTAGAATCAACATATATACTATTGATATAATATTTTAAAATTTATGATATACATATTTTGTTTTTGCAAGTTGGTTTATATTTAACATTTTTTTTGTTTTGCCAAACTAGGGCTAAATTACCAATGATCAATGATGAAAAGAGATAGAAAAACAATTATTACCTTTTGAAAATAAGGCAAAGAAAAAAAAATTGTTGTTTGCCTAAGCATTTAGGTTGGTCACTTGGTTGATGTTTAAAATACATATATAGTTTGTTAGCAAAATTATTTTAATGTTTTGCAATTTTTTTATTATGATTATAATGGTAGCATTTTTAAATAGTTGTTTGATATATCTGTTGTAATGGTCATCATCAAGTCTCTGGTTAGAGTTTTGATAGGAGGACTTGCAAAGTTGCTACAGACTTGACATATGTCATTGTAATGGTATCGTTTTCAACCAATTCTTTGTAGGTAATTTGAGACTCTCCAATTGCTTTTCAATGTTCGATGCAAGCATTGCTTGTGTATATGCTTAATTTGTATACGATAAAGACAATATCCGATGAAATACAAATCATAATTTACATAAAGACAAAATTGTTTTTAGTTGTGCCACTGCTCTACCAATTTTGACATCTAACTTAATACATATGTCAAAATGAAGAGTTAAATTCCTTGAATCCTAAGTGGTTAAACTTAGTTAATACTTTCTCAGTATATGAGATAGATTTTGATATAAAGTATAAGGTCAAAACTGTGTTTTCTCACTTTGCTACCTGCTATGGTGTTTTTTCCCAACGAAGATACTCATTAGTTCTGTTTATTCAAGAAAAACGGGAGTTGAGGCTCAACATATAGTCGAACAAATACCACATGGTCATTTGAGCCTTAGTAAATAGACATGCCTACACTATCTTGTTTGAACCGAGGACAAAATTGTTATGTCAAGTCGTTCATGCCACTGTTTCTGAAATAGTTTAATGACATAGAGAGATTTATTAGTTTATAAATAAGTCTCATGGTAGAAACCCCTTAAAGCTGTTTTATTTACACGTTTAAACTCAATTCCACACGGAAAGCTGGTATTTACATCCACTTAATGAATCAAACTTCGAGAATTCTAAGGGCATTTCATCCAAGAAGTCCATTCCTTCCTCTTTTGTAGACCTTTTTCACCACGACTTGCTTTAAAGGCATAAACGATCCTATTTGGGTTGTATTTATTTTTGAACGTCCATTTACATACAACATGATTTCAAACCTATTGTAGATTTGTAGGTCACCCGGTTCCCATATCTTTATCGGCCATGCTTAAATTCATTTCATTATTTATTGCTTCTTTCAGTAAAGAAACATATACCGACAATATGGCTTTATATATATATATATATATATATGATAGGTTCATCATCAAGACTACACTATATGTGTTTCTTTTGTCTTGCAAAATGGCTAATGAAATGAATTATTTAGAACAAAATGGTGTTGGGCTAGGCCCAAACAATATGGGCTTTTAGACTTATAGATCGTATTTGGGCTTATGAAAGACCTCTATTAGGATTACTTTCAACTAATAATTTTTTCTTAAAGTATATAATATTTATGTACGTTAAAAACTTACATACATACATTTCTCATATTTGTTAAAACTTAAAACTTCAACTGTTAGGAGGCTGGGATCTATGTAAATCAGATACCTTTGGACTACTGACATTTGATTTAATAAAATATATTACAAAGAAACAAATATGAATGCTACATACATATATACAGGGCTTAATCAAATAAAAATCCTATAATTTATGAGATCCGTAAGATTTATCCTAAACCACCGATTTAAGATAAATAATTTTATTAGCTAATAGTTGTTAATTAAACAAAACATGTGCACAAACATCATATTCACTTAATAATAATTTAATCCATTCGGCCATCTTCTATCTTTGCCGACCACTATGTAAATGCATTTACTAAAAACCACAAATCAAAAAAACAAAAAATAATACTAAAACAAATAGCATAAAAAGATAAAATTAATAAATATTAACACATTTTTTCAGAAAAGTCAAGTTGTAAAAATCTCTCTCTCACACCTCTTCACGTAACATACACGTACAAACATACACACTTGAATGTGTATATAAGGTAAACATAATGTAAACCTTTTTAATAAATTTTTACTGGGATGTTTATATAGGGTGCGATTGGTATGTTGAACAAGACAAAATAGAACAGAATAGGGATCATTGTCCCACGTTTGACATTACTGTTAGGAGGAACAGACAAAAACATGTTGGTGATTTTAGTGAAATCATCGGTCATTTTATGTAATTGGGTTCACAAGATAATAATGGGGTTGGTAGCTAAGCTATAACATGAGTTAGGAGGTGTGGAGTGCACACTCGTGTAAGCTAATTATGACCCGGGATTGTTGGACAGTCGTTTGGTGATTGTGGGACGAAACAGTGGCTCACGCGGGTTGTGTCGCGGGTTAACCCGCGCGGCTACCCGCGTGATGCACTGGTGTGTGGGACGGAACAGTGGCTCACGCGGGTTGTGCCGCAGGTTAACCCACGCGGCTACCCGCGTGACGCACTGTTACAGATTCGAATCTGTAACCCCCGAAAATCATTTTGTAACCCCAAATCCTCTCATAACCACCAGTTATTTTTGTCAACAATCAATCCCATTAATGGGGAATATTATTATCATTAATAATATAGCATCGGTTACGATTCTCTTGGTGTTTAAATAAGATCGATTTCTGCCAGAATCGATACCGGTGAAATTGAGATTATCCTCGAGTAAATTTCGTGATACCCAGGCAGAATAGGGTCAAAATATCACTTAAGGAAAGCGAGCTCTCACACGATCTCACATTCTTATCCAAGTTCCGATCACTCTCTCTCTTCTCTCCCTCTACCCATCGATTTCTCCACCTCTCCTCAACAATCTTAAGTGATATTTGTTAATCGTGAGAGAGATGGCGAGTGATCAATCCGTGAGAGACATGACGACCAAGTTCACCAAACTTGAAAATTTTGAAGGTGTCAACTTTCGAAGATGGCAGAAGAAGATGCATTTCCTCTTGACGACATTGAAGGTAGTGTACGTGCTAAGCACTCCTATGCTGGAGGTGATGGAAGACGAGACATTGGAGATGACCTGGCGTCGCGACAAATGGGAGAACGACGACTACATCTGTTGTGGCCACATTTTGAATGGTATGTGTGACTCCCTCTTCGATATTTATCAAAACGTTGAATCCGCTAAAGAGCTATGAGACCCACTTGAGTCCATATACATGGCGGAGGATGCTTCTAGTAAGAAGTTCCTCGTGAGTAATTTTAATAATTACAAAATGGTGGACTCAAGGCCTGTGATGGAGCAATACAATGAGTTCCTACGCATTCTAGGCCAATATGCTCAACATGATATGAAAATGGACGAATCCATTTCCGTATCGAGCATTATTGATAAATTGTCTCCCTCTTGGAAAGATTTCAAACACATGTTGAAACACAAAAAGGAAGAGTTGTCGCTTGTACAACTCGGTAGCCACTTGCGCATAGAGGAATCTCTTCGGATGCAAGGGATTGAGAAACCTAAGATAAAAGAGGTTTCTGCACCTTCGGTGAATATGGTGGAAAAGGGAAGATCCAACAATTTCAAGGGAAAACGTAAGTTTAATGAAGCCAAGAAAGGTCCCAACAAAAAGGTTAACTTAACCTGTTGGACTTGTGGGATGACCGACCATCTCAAGCGGGATTGTCGAGTTGTCAAGAATAAGAATGGAGCAAGCTCAAGTGGTGGTGGGCAAAGATTCAATGATCAAAACCCACAGCAAGGTCAGTTTCTTGACTTTGGTGTTAATTCAAATTTGAATTATGTACCACTAATATCCGAATCATTGTATGTGCAGGAGGATGATGATGTTTGGTGGATTGACACGGGTGCCTCGAGTCATGTGTGCAAGGATCGACGTTAGTTCACCACTTTGGAACCGGTTGAAGACGAATCCGTGCTACACATGGGGAACGAGACAAATGCTCCCATTCTTGGACGTGGCTTAGTTAGGCTAGAGTTTAGTTCTAGTAAAATTATTGAATTTTTAGACGTTTTGTTTGTACCACAAATTCGAAAGAATTTGGTTTCCGGTAGTGTCTTGAATAAGTTGGGATATAGACAAGTTTTTGAGTCCGAAAAATTTACCTTGTCGAAAGGTGGCTCTTTTGTAGGATTTGGTTATTTGAATAATAATATGTTCATGTTAAGTTTGAATAAAAAGGATTGTTTCTAATTCTGTTTATGTTGCAAATGATATTTGTGTTGATTCCTTTTTATGGCATGCAAAGCTTGGTCATTTTAATTTCAATAGAATGGCTGAAATGTCAAAAGACGGTCTTATTCCGGCTTTTGACGTTAAAACCGGAAAATGTAAAACTTGCATGTTGACAAAGATCACTAGACAACATTTTCCTAATGTGAAAAGGGATTCGTCGGCGCTTGAATTAATTCATAGTGATCTTTGTGATTTGCATTCAACTCCGTCTTTTGGTAATAAAAAGTATGTTGTTACTTTTATTGACGACGCTTTACGATTTTGTTATATTTATTTATTGCACTCAAAAGATGAAGCGTTGGATAAATTTAAAATTTATAAAACGGAAGTTGAATTGCAAATGAACGGTTTAATTAAATGTTTACGCACCGATCGTGGTAGGGAATATTACAATCCCATGTTTTTCCAATGCGTAGGAGTTATCCATGAGACTACGACGCCTTATACACCACAACAAAATGGGTGGCGGAACGAAAAAATAGACTAATAGAGTTCTCAAATAAACGGTGAACTCTATGTTATCCTACTCGGGATTGAGTGATAGATTTTGGGGCGAATCAATGTTCCTCCCCCCATTAAAGGGTTTGGAAGGTCGTGCGGGCCCAGTTGGCCCCTCCCATTTTCGTATCTCGCCTTGTTGCTTCTTCTTCTTCTCTCTCTCTCTCTCTTGTAGTATGTCGTCCTCCACTAGCTGAGAAGCCTCAATCACTTCTTGCAAGGTAGTGTTTTGAGCATTCCTCACTCCCGTCTTCATCTCCACCGGTAGTCCCTACACAAATGCCTTTATCTTGGACCCTTCATCAGTTGCCAAGTGCTCGACCAAACTGAGTTTGTCCATGAATTGTTTGGCATAATCGGCGACCGACAAATTACCCTTCTTCAGACTTCGGAACTCCTCCTCTATCTTGTCGAGCGCCCTCTCATTACAATATTTTTCCATGATATTTTTCTTGAAGGTTGGCCAAGTGAGCTTGGCCAAAACCTCTGGTGTGAGCGCTCTTCGGGTAACATTCCACCAACTCAAAGCATCCCCTCTAAACATTTGAGAGGCAAACTTGACCCTCTGAGAGTCCGCGCACTCGCTTGACTCGAAATCCATTTCCACATCCTGAATCCATTTCATACAGACTAACGGGTCGGTCGTCCCAGAGAATTCTGGAGCCCGACTACACAGGAAGGTCTTGAAAGAACAACCTCTTTCTTTCCTCTTTTCAGTTCTGATCGCATGCTCCTCTGTCCCAACTGCATTATCAGCACCGCTTGATCCCAACATTGCGTTGTCCCCCACCGTCTCATGTCTCCGATTGCTTGCATCCCTGTCTTCCAAGACTTTCATGAGTCTCTCATCCCGCTTGTCCATCGCAGAGTTCATCATCTGCATTATGCTAGCCAATAGGACCGATTGAGGGATCACTTCCTGAACAACCGGGTTCTCGGTTTCCAAGTTCACTTGAGGGACCACATCTATGATCCCCTCTAGAATTTGGGGTATCGGTGGAATGACTTGATTTGCCGTCGGGTTTGCTTGTCGAGTAATTCCCGGGGCGGTTACACTGGCCTCATTTGAATCCTCGGTCGCCCCGACCCGACTTCTCGTGTTTACCATTGTGAACTGTCACACATGATAAGGGCAATACCGGTTAATTATTTAAAAGATAAACGGTTCAATATGTACTACTACAAGGATTAATCATCATAATAACAATTTCAAGCATGCTCACGTAATCATAAATTCAGAACAACACTGTCCAAGTGAGATTGTGAACGTATTTTACACAATTATTCTTGTTGTCATCATCATAAGTCTCAATCAATGCAATTCCGTAATCCTAATACTCTCCCCACCTAAGAATGATCTACCCGAATGGACAATGATCCTATAAGCACAACCAGTCTAAGTCTAGGTA
Organism: Arctium minus; assembly: GCA_954870635.1. Classification (NCBI taxonomy): domain Eukaryota; kingdom Viridiplantae; phylum Streptophyta; class Magnoliopsida; order Asterales; family Asteraceae; genus Arctium; species Arctium minus. The sequence continues at coordinate 63,930,865 of OX941093.1, forward strand.
TACTATAGTCGATACCTAGTTCACTTAAACTAGAGCTCTGATACCAACTTGTAACACCCCAAAAATGGGACAAACAAAAATTTCCGGAAAATGGAAATGTGGTAATCACAAAATGCCAAAGCATGAGCTCATTCAAAAAGGAACAATAAACGCCTGTTAATTACATGTTTGTAATACGAAGCAATGATAGATGACAACTTCCTAATCTAGATTCTAGCTAGAAATAAGATTACAATCAGTTGTCAACTATTTCCAAAAGAATCGTCTTCTAGAATGGCATCCCAAAAATGCTCCCAAGCTCACCTCTAAAAGCCAACTAAACTTTCTTGGCACCCGCGCCGCTAGAACCTGAGATACACATAAAAACAATCAAGTGTTAGGACAAACGAGCCTATTGAGTCGTACAAGAACATGGCATAACATTTATAAGACATGGTATAAACATTTACATCCTTTTTAATCACTAAAGGCCACAAGGGAAAATCAATGTGGGAGACCCATCACACCAATGAGTTTTACCACAAGTCAATGTACCTTGACGTTCACTCATATGAGCAATATCCCGAAGGCCCGACACACTTGAAGACTACCTCCCAGGCATTACTCCAAATGGCGGAGGTCTAGGTGCATACCGACATGGTGGCACCTAAGACTACATCCTCCTAGCACTTACTCATGGTTTATCCTACGTACGTACGCTATCCATCTCTATACATAATTCCATATCAACAAGATTCATGTATAAGACCGCATATAATCCCAAACATATTTTAGATACAAAACTCCAAAATGTAAGATTCCCAATACAATGTCCATGGCCATCAAAATAACATGTTACTAAGCTCAAATATCATAAATAATAACCTCATCAAGATCCACATGAATAGCCATAACTACATTCTCAATAATCCCAAATGTAACAGTTAGGTCAAACTTACCAGGTGATCAGATTTCCATATAAACATGAAATGCTAAGTAATTAAACACACAAGATATGTATCTCATTGAAAATAGTAGAAGAACTCACTATCTAGGGTTTTACACAAACCCTAGAAAACTTGGATGAGATGAGGAGAAATGAAGGCTTGATTGTGTCTTGAATGCTTTCTCTTGGATGATCCTCTAGCTCTCTTATACACCAATAAATGTCCCCAACTACCCTAGGGTTTCAATAAATGTTTGGAGGGTTTCAAGATGAGAGAAAATCGCCCACAAGAGTTCAAATCCGACTCTAAAACGTTTGAGATGAGAAAGTGAAGTCAAAGTGGTCTAAGTGGTGTTTTTATACTCTCAGAGTCCGCCGGCGACAATGCCCATGGCACTGTCGCATGGTCACAGTCGCGCCAAGGATACGACCCTCGGTACCATCCTCACGATTATGCCCTGCGACTGTGCCCTTGGCACTGTCGCGTGGGCATTGTCGCACCATCAATCCAAGCCACGGTATAGACCCCGCGACTGTGCCCCGCGATAGTGCCCTGGGCACTGTCACGCCATACCCCTGAGTCCAACATTTCAGTTTTCGAACCCAAACACGCTCACGAAAGAAATGGACTAAATAATGCATAACGGGTTTAAACCATAACAGATAATTCATGCACTGGAGGAACTCAGATGGGTAAATTACTAGAATTTATAAAGTGCCAGATATGAATACTTACCTTGAATTTCTTGGGTGTTACAATAGCCTTAGAAGCTATCCACAATTTAGTGATTCACCAAATGGATGTCAAAACGGCATTCTTGAATGGTGACTTGGAGGAAGAAGTTTACATGAAACAACTAGAAGGTTTTGTTATGCCCGGAATGGAGCATAAAGTGTGTAAACTTGTAAAATCATTGTATGGGTTGAAACAAGCACCCAAACAATGGCATCAAAAATTTGATGAGGTTATCTTGTTCAACGGTTTTATGTTAAACCAAGCGGATAAGTGTGTATATAGCAAATTTGACACATCCAGTAACGGAGTAATAATTTGCTTATATGTTGATGACATGTTGATCTTTGGCACCGACCAAAATCAAGTTGATAAAACTAAAGAGTTTTTGTCATCAAAATTCTCCATGAAAGATATGGGAGAAGCGGAGGTGATCCTTGGAATAAGCATCAAACGTGGGAACAAAGGGATTGCAATTACGCAATTTCATTACATTGAGAAAGTATTAAAGAAATTTAATTACTTTGATTGTTCTCCGGTGAGTACTCCATTTGATCCGAGTGTGAAGCTTATGCCCAATTCGGGTGAAGCGGTGTCACAACTCCAGTTGAGTAGGTATACTAGTAATCCTAGTATACATCATTGGCAAGCGATAAGACGAGTATTTAAATACTTGAAGGAAATCATTGATTATGGTTTGTCATATGTCGGGTTTCCTTCGGTTTTAGAGGGATATTCGGATGCAAGTTGGATTACCAACTTAGAAGATCACTCTTCTACGAGTAGTTGGGTATACTTGCTTGGGGGAGGTGCCATCTCATGGGCTTCCAAGAAGCAAACTTGCATCACGAGTTCAACTATGGAGTCGGAATTTGTGGCATTAGCCGCTACCGGTAAAGAGGCGGAGTTGGCTAAGGAATTTAGTCCATGAAATTCCGTTATGGCCGAAACCAATATCACCCACTTCTATCTGTTGTGATAGTGCCGCTACCTTGGCTAAAGCTTATAGTCAAGTGTATAATGGCAAGTCTAGACACTTAGGTGTTAGACATAGCATGATTCGTGAGCTAATCACGAATGGGGTGATTTCAGTTGAATTTGTTCGGTCGCAACAAAATCTAGCGAACCACTTGATGAAGGAGTTAGCTAGGGACTTGGTTCACAAGTCGGTGATCGGTATGGGATTAAAGTCCATTTGAATCTCTAACGGTGAGATACCCAATTCTCTTCTAATACAACGTTAGAAGTTGAATTCAATGGGAAAGCTCACTCTAAGGGATTGGAGCACAAGATAATCATCCCAAGGTATGTGCTCGGTACTGCAAGCGAGGAGGTAATTGTTCTTTTATAAAAGTGCATGTGCAAGTGCATGATGAAAGAAACTACGTATATGAGTGCGAAGTGTGGCCGCTTCAAAGAAGCTTAGACTTAGCATTGATGCACTCATGAATGGACAAGGACACATGGCCTATATAGTGTCGAGTTTAAATTTTAGAGAATTTTAAATTTATGTGAATGTTGTTTTCTGGTACTCAAATGGGTTAAAGGGTTCAATCCATAGGACACCTTGATTCTCGAGTATTTGAAATGTGTAATGTACTAAGATGGGAATTCAATCTTCTAGATATTTTCATTTATGCATGAGTTTGTCTGCTATATTAATTTTGTTTGTGAATCAAGGATTACAATAAAATGGGGGAGGAATGTTGGTGATTTTAGTGAAATCATCGGTCATTTTATGTAAATGGGTTCACAAGATAATAATGGGGTTGGTAGCTATGCTATAACACGAGTTAGGAGGTGTGGAGTGCACACTCGTGTAAGCTAACTATGACCCGGGATTGTTGGACGGTCGTTTGGTGATTGTGGGACGAAACGGTGGCTCACGCGGGTTGTGCCGCAGGTTAACCCGCGCGACTACCCACGTGATGCACTGGTGTGTGGGACGGAACAGTGGCTCATGCGGGTTGTGCCGTAGGTTAACCCGCGCGGCTACCCGCGTGGCGCACTGTTACAGATTCAAATCTGTAACCCCCGAAAATCATTTTGTAACCCAAAATCCTCTCATAACCACCAATTATTTTTGTCCACAATCAATCCCATTAATGGGGAATATTATTATCATTAATAATATAACATCGGTTACGATTCTCTTGATGTTTAAATATGATCGATAATAAGCACCAATTTAATACATTTTTATGTTACAAATCCCCTACAGTTAATGATTATTAGATGTTTAAATTATCCCTAATTTTAGCATTTTTAGTCTTTATAATTAAATTAAATTGAAAAGAAAAAAATTTAACAAAAGCAAAGTTTTATTATATTATCAATTTAGTCAAAAAGAAAAAAAAGTTTTATAAAATGTGGTTTGTTGTGTCTTGTGTGCAGCAAAAAAAAACAAAAACAAAAAGGCCAATTAAAGTTTTGGGTTGTTTTTTATGTTGGCAGCCCACGTGAGAAAAATAAAAAAAGAAGTTTGCGGGCCCATTTCAGCAGCCCAACAAAGAGAAGAAGAAATCGTGCAAGAGGGAGAGGATTCGATTAAAAAAGAGGGGACGACTTCGATTGGGACAGTTTTCAAAGAGGGGGATTTTCCAGAAAATCGATCGGAAGAGAAGAGAAGAGACGATTTAGGGAAGCTTTTGTTGGCATTTCTTCAATCGATTTGGTAACTTATATTAGGTTTAATATTTGTTTCTCTTAGCTAATATTTTCTTTTTAGACAATGAGTTTGTAGCTATTTGATTAGGATTTGTGTTGAGACTTGTTGATATTTAATATCATTTGATTTCTATTTATGCAATTCTTATTTTAAATGTTTCGTCATTGTTAGGTTATTGATTTATGTCGGGACCCCTTTCATCAGTTAACCTAATTGTGAATTGCTAGACGAGACATGGAATCCGTAATTGTTCCGTGTTTTGTGAAGTGGCAAACAATGCATCAATTGACCACCAAATTAATTGTTTAGCGTTGTAGAATTGTATAATCTGGCTTAAATGGTCTGGCATCCGATCATTAGTTAGGACCGACGCTTGTCTTAAATCTAATGCAATTGATAGGTTAATTTCTATGTTCGTAACTAGAAGTGGCTTAATCGATTAGGAACTAATTCACTGGGCGTCCAGTGCTAGTTTAATCGTAAGGATAAGCGGAGTGTTTGACGCGGTTCGACACTTACGGTCGGTCTAGAATAAGATGAGAAAATGCTTTTGTAAACTAGTCTATGATACACAGTCCGATCAATGGTTTACACTCATTGTCAATTTATTTTTGTTATAGTTTCAGTTTTTAATTCAATTATGTTTAGTTTAATTATCTCCATCCAACCCCCCCCCCACCCTTTTTTTACATAAAGCGTAGAAATTAACACCGTTCACATCCAATCCCTGTGGAATCGACCCTACTTACCACCATTGCAATTTATGTTGTAAATTGAGGTAATAGGAACATTTATTATTTGTCGGGCTCGACACCCCGTCAATCGATTTCTGCCAGAATCGATACCGGTGAATTTGAGATTATCCTCGAGTGAATTTCGTGATACACAGGCAGAATAGGGTCGAAATATCACTTAAGGAAAGCGAGCTCTCACACGATCTCACATTCTTATCCAAGTTCCGATCACTCTCTCTTCTCTCCCTCTACCCATCGATTTCTGCACCACTCCCCAACAGAACATAGTGGAACAAAAGTGGAACATGTTTGTTCCACCTTCACCCCATGGAACAAGGTGTAACAAACTTATGTTTTACCAATATAATCTTAAAATAAAATCTAATTATCTTCTAAAACATTAAATACGTCTTCTTTTTTATATTTTATTCATTCTTTAAATTTTATTTATTTTATTTTGTGTTTTTAAATTTTCACTTTATTGTCTTCAAATATTATTTTTATATAGTTACTATGTTTTGATTAATTTATTTAAATTATTAAATATTAATAGTAAAAAAATATAGAAAAGGTTAAAAAATAAAAATTGGAAACTATATAAACTTTTTATTTTGGTGTCATTTTAATCTATTTGAAGAGAATTTTCTAATACTATATTTTGTTATAAAAAATATTTATTTCGTTATAATTTAATAATTTAATAAATTACATAATTAATCAAAATATAATACAATATATAAACAACTTATTAAGGGTAAGTTGGTCATCTTATCTGTTATGTTCTTTCCAGTTCTGTTTTACCAAACGCTGAACAACTGTTATGTCATGTCATGTCATGTCTTGTTCTATCATGTCTGCGTACCAAACGCACCCATAGGCCATAGTGTTTACAAGTGGTAGATTTAGGTTTAGTTGGTGTTCACAAACTATACCAGATATCGTAAATTCAGAGTGTGTTCACACACACACTATATATATATATATATATATATATATATATAGGGAGCTTCTTTTATAAACATGTTTAATCTTGTGAACTATGTAAACTAATCTAGGTCATCCATTATTTTGATCAACGATTGAGAAGTTTCCGGATTTAAATTTATTTTAAAAAAATAGGGATAGGGAGGGAAAGGGTAGTTTGGGAATATGTTTTAAATAATTTAAAATCTAAATTTTGAATTAATAACTAATTTGAATTTATCTAATTTTGGTTATATCATTTCCTTAATTTTCTTAATTATCTCCATATTTCCTTCCATTTCTCTCCCTCTCTCATAAAATTACGGCGACCTCTTACCCCCGAATTCCGACGATTTCCTCTCATGATCCATCATCTCCATCCAATTCCGGAGTCCTCCTCCCACTCCGGCTACATTCTCCTACTGACGGCGACCTCCCCCAATTCCGACGAGTTTTATAAACCGTTTTTTTTGAAAAATTCAAGTTTTTTAAGTTTCATAAACTGTTTTTTCGAAATTTTCAAATTTCATAAACGGTTTCATAATATGTTTGTTGGATTTTGAAATTTAATATATTTTCTCTCATATGAATAATCAGAAAATTTTGAAATAATCATGTATTTTCGAAATTTCATTTATTTTATACCATATGAATAATCGGATTTTTAAGTTTCATATATTTTTCTCATATGAATAATCAGATTATGAAACATGAAAATTTCGAAAAAACAGTTTATGAAAGTTAAAAAACTTAAAAATTTCGAAAAAAAAAACTTATGAAAAAACAGTATATGAAACTCGAACAGTTTATGAAATTCGCCGGAATTGGAGGGAGGTTACCGGAGTCGGTAGGGACGAAACACAAGCTTTCTAACCGCAGGGGCCGGACTTAATATATTATATAATTTTTAGTCCTTACCAACCATTGACACAATTGTTTATTGAACATAAAAAGACAACACATATTCGATAAGTTTCGTGATCAGATCAAAGTATCTTTAATAGGAGGTTTTAATTATCAAAAAATGTAGTTTATTAAAGAATCACCATTGGAGGGAGTTCTTATAATACCCTGACATATATGATGTAAATAAGTCGAACTTTTAACGAGCTACTCGAGCTCGATAGTTATCGAGACCGAGTCGATCTCGAACACAAAATAAATCTCGCTTAACTTAACAAGACAACTCTATAACCCTAATGTTTGACTCGACTAGTTCAAAAACTTTGTTAAACTTTACGAGTGAAGTCAAACCTAGCTATTCGAGCATACATTTTTATGAGCCAGACATATTTATATGTTTAAAAATTATTTTTAAGTCGAGCTCGAATAACCTAGTACTCAACTTGTTTACTTTAAACTTTGTGTGAAATAATACTTTATTAGTTTTTTTATATATTTATTTTGACTTTTATATTACAAAAATATAATAGTTATTGATATTGAAAAAAAATATATAGCAGATTTAATTGAGATGGAAATAATACAAAAAATAAAATAAAAAATGAGATCTTGTGAGAAACTTGGTCAATGCCACACCAGAAGATCCACATCACTCGTTGAAATTGCAACCTCCTCTTTTCTTGCCATTTGCCACCTCCATCGGTAGAGCCACCGTCATGTCCACCAACACCATTTAGTTAAACCTCTCTTCTACCTTAGTGGAATGGACTAAGAAGTGGTTGAAGAAGCTCAGGGGCCATGGCCCCTGATAGCCCTGCAGGCCATCCGTTCCTGGGAGTCGGAGGACGTCGTCCGGACTGGATGGTGATGGTGGATCATGAGAGAGAGAGAGAGATGGAGATAAGTGAGAAAATTAAGCAAGATGGTTGTTGCTAAAAATATGAATAATTCCTAAAATTATGAATTTGGGAAAAAAAAAACTAAATATCTTTAGTTTACAAGTTCACAGGATAAAGTGGGTTTACAAAATAAGTGAACTATATATATATATATATATATATATATATATATATATAGGGGGAGGTTCAAGGGAAAACCTCAAAAAAATGGAAAACTGAGGAACACCCTGGTAGCCATTCATCCAGACGGTATGCACTTGTGCATACAAGTAAATTAAGGTTTTCCGTTTTTTTGAGGTTTTCCCTTGAACCTGACCATATATATATATATATTTCCAAAACAAAAATTAAATTGAAAACGTTTTTTGGGTGTGTATAATTTACCAAAAAATGGTGATATTGCTTTATCTATGATAATATTGGTCACCTTAATATGGTACCAAGTACCAACCTCCATTGAAAGGTAACTATTCTTAGGTGTTGTTTGGTTCATTTTCTATTAAGACCTGTATGGATGACTGTTTGAGTGGATATGGTTGTCTGGGTGATAACAGATAAGTTGGTGTTCGGTGGTTGTGCTGAATAAACCGTCTGAATGTCAGAAATGACCATTTTACCCCAGTCTTTATTTTCGTGTGAATAAAACAACCGTTTGATAAAAACAAAATTTAGCATAAATTCCTAATTCTGAATTTAAGCAAAAACCCATCAATAATTCAGCCTAAAACTTAAATTCAAACGAATCACAATATCAAAATTCAGAAATCGAAGAGGGAAAAAGTGCAGTTCCATAACCCAAAAATCAACAAAAACGAGTTTAATCTTTGATCTGGTACAACATATGAAAGATTCAAAAAATGGTGGAGACTAGTGTGAAGAAGTACAGATGATGAAACCAAGTTTTACCATCAAAACCATGTTTTTTTTGTAAATCAAATTTTTCAAAACTTAACAAAGGAAACCCAAATTAAAAAAAAACCTAACTAAAAATTGTAAACAAATCTTTCAAATAGAAGTAGTGGTGGCTGCAAAATCCAAACATTTCAAGATTTGGGTTTTGCTGGTTGCGTGGCTGTGAGGAAGAGGTACTGGTGACCTGTGAGGAATAGAGGAGTGATAGGTTTGTAAATGAAGGGTATATAGGGAATAATGGTGGCTGAGCCCAAAAGACTCCCATATTTTAACTGACCGAATCAGCCCTTATTTAAGCCATTAAGCCGCTATCGAACAGGTAGATATGGCTGTGTGAATCAGCCATATCTACCATACAGCCCATTAAGCCATAAACGAACAGGCCCTTACCCTTATACTACTAGTCATAAATCAATTATTTCATATATAGTTATGATATAAAATATGGTAAGGTTGGTAGAAAATTTAAATATTTAATTCATATTAATCATTTATAGTCATAAATCAATTATTTTATCTGTTTTTTTTAACAATCAAAATTTATCAATTAACCAGATAACTGATTATCTAATTATTATATCTTACAACATATTCAAGCATTATATCTTGCAAAATGCAAAGTGTGTTGTCACACTTTTACGAATACATAAATTTTTATTCTTTTTTCTTTAATATGAATTGCATTAATGTTTTTATTATTGTAAATCTAACTGCAGTGGACAGATAAGTAGCTAGTTTGTATTAAATGAAAACAACAGTAATATAATTTAGGGGTCGTTGTGGAATGGAATAGGCACGAAAATGAAATGATAATACAATTTAACCTCAAATGAAAACCAAAAACCCCCTTATACAATTATAAATATTTAGGCATATAAATTAGGGTGAAGAATCGTGAGAAGTTGAGTTAACGTGAGAAACGTGAAAAATGAATCTGAACCCTTGATATTTTTAATCTCAAACCCACCCATCAATCGCGCTTGATACAAGGATTGATCCGATGCAAATCCGATACATCTTATCTTGGTGCATCTCATCCGAATGTGCATCCATCGGTTGACAAATCATTTCTCATACTTCTTACATTAACTCAACTTCTCACCAAAACCTAACCTTATAATTAGTAATTTTATTTAAATTTATAAAAAATAAAAAAAAAATTGAATTTGAATTTTGAAAAAAAAAAACAGTTTTTTCTTCAAAAGTCTCTATCTCTCCTTGCCCTCTTCTCTCTATCGCTTTTTTCTTCTTTTTTTTTCAAAATCGATTTCTTTCAGTTTCAGTTTCTTGAATCTGATTCCCATTTCGGAGAGCGATAATTTCAGTTGATTTCGTGAAAAAACGAAGATCCAGTGATGTATCATCAATCATCACAGCACTTTGATTTGGAGCAGGACAATGCTACTTTAGGTTTTGGTGGTGGAGGAGAACCAACTTCATGGCTTTCCGGCCAAGATCTCCGCCCTTCGTCGCCGTCTCACCGTCGCAATCTCTCCGCTTTCTCAAATTCCACCGCCACTACTGCCGCCGGCAATGTCGATCGTCTTCTCTTCAATGACCTCGTCCAGATCGTTCCCCTCGTTCAGTCTTTGATTGTAAATCCCCCTCTTTTTCACACACACACACACACACATTATATCTGTGTTTATGCGTACTTCGATTTTTAGGTTTTTCTTCTTCTTTTTTTCCTGAAATTTGGACAGCGCTCCTAATTTTCGATTTCTGTTGTGTTCTATGTGTATACTTCGATTGAGTTAGGGTTTCTTAATTTTTTTTTATTTCTAATGTGGTTATTATACTGGAATTCAATTAGGTTTTCATGAAATTGGCTTTCCTCCTAAATATGTGAACTTCTATGAATTTGAATTGGGGGTTGTTTCTGTTTTGTAGGATCGAAAGGCGAATAGTTCGTACACTCGTAGGGGGTCGATGATTTATACCAAGACGCCTTCGAGAGAATCACTAGCTAATAAGGTAATTGTTCTCATTTGGGAATGGATTAACTTACATCCAACTTTCATGTTTGGAATTATGTTGGAAATTGTGATTTTGTAGTGCTTGGCTTGCATTATGACATCTCCATAAGTTGCAAGGTTTACTCTTTTTGTTTCTTAAATGATACCATTTTTATCATGTGATAATATGTATAACAGTATAACCCCGTTAGATTACTCTCTAAAAGAGTAGAAAATAGGTTCCAACATATATGGAGGAGAAATGGTGCAATTCTAGTCGTTGTGGGACTCTAACATGCCTCCTTTAACAGAGACTAGGCAGACACATGGTGTTGAGAGAGGGCTAGAAGGGTGAGGGGGCTATACTAGTACAAATTGTCCCAAGAGTGTCGAGTTTCTAGAGTGGTAACACTTTGCTACGATACCAATATGTGGAACCCCATTAGATTACTCTCCAAAAGAGCCCTTGAGGAGAGAAGGGAACTTCCATCATATATGGAACTTGGAAGTGAAATGGTCCAAGTCTAGCAGATGTGGGATTTTTAACACTTTTATTTGGGGTTTAAAAAGCTTGGATTGTTAGACGAATTCCTTCTTGTTTCATATAAAGTGCTTGAGGCATATAATCTTGAAGAATTTTGAGGACTGAATAAATATGGTAAAATGTAGAATAGGACAGTTGAAAGATCGTCATATATGATGATTTTTATTGAATTAATCACTTTTTCAGCCTGCACATAAAGTGAAAAGAAATGAAGTATCATAATGTCATATAGCCTGCTATGATGGGCATTTCCATAATCCATATATTTCTGTAGGTTAAGTTGATATGAATATTTAGTACAATGTATGCCTATAAACGGTTCTTGGGATACACAACGAAATAAGAAAGAATTTCGTAAGTTGGTTTGATGATGGTTTAGTTGCAAGGCGTTTGCATGACTATACTTTGAACGATATTAACTTTATATGCTTGATCATATAATACAGAGACTGCACAAGATACGGTGAGAATTTAACAGGCTAAGCATGTTTACATAATGATACATACTTCCATCTCTTTCACAATAAATGTTGTAGTTTGACATTTGAGTGTCAAAACTTCTTCTAGTCTTCTTTCCAATTTAGAAATTTAGAAGGTATTTTTCACTTTTCCTATTTTAGTATTTCATATGCTCTCAAACTTAAAATGGAAGATGAAATAAATTTATATCAATTTTGAAGTTGAAAAGAGGTCTGTTTGACTGTCAAAGTGAAATTAGGACGCCCATCGTCGAAGATGTTAGTTAAATGGCATAATGGCTGAAGCGGCAACAAGCATTCGTTGTCTTTTCTAACTGTATAATCCCAAGTTGAATGATAAGTTTTACAAGCTGTTCGTGAGACATGCTATTATTTATCAGGTTGAATGTTGGACCACCAAAAGAGAACAAGTAATGAAAGTGTAGTAGAAGTGAGAATGCCACCGCTAGTATTTTCAGGGTGTGTTTGGTATGCGGGATAACACAGTACAAAGACTTGTTGTCCCACGTTTGGTGCAACATTAGACTGGGACAAGACAAAAAAAAATAGCATTTTTATCCCACCAAAATAGGTGAAACAAAAATTACTGAACTACCCATGTCAAACTAAAACCCTAAAGCCTTTTGCATTTTTTTACCTGCCTACCTCACTCTCGCCTTGTGCAATCCCGGAGGAAATGCTTAGTTGGAAGGTCAAAAACTTCTTGTTTTCTTGCTTAATGAGTCTACAGAAGGTAATCATATTCCGATCATTTTCAGATGACTGAAGCAAAAGGTAGGAACGCTCAATCAATTCCGGGGAAAAAGCGCAGGGAGAACGGTGGCAACGAGCAAGATGGAGGTGCTGATGGTTTCTCCATGTTTTCCTCCAGTGCAGTTTTGACAAAGGAGAGGGAAGAATTGGCTGAATTGAGGGAGAAAGTGGTGGATCTGGAAAGACAGTTGTTAGAGAAAGATGAAATCTTGAAGTCAGCAGAAGCTTCAAAAGACAAAATTAACTCTGTTAATAGCATGCTAGATGAAGTTAAAAAACAGGCGTTAGAAAAGGACGCCTTACTGCGTTCTACTCAAGCCCAATTAGCTGATGTAAAGGTATGCGTTCTATTCAGGGTTAAAATCGTCTATTTGCACATTAACAAATACAAGATTTCTTTGTTTGAAGTGTGTTTCAGATTCTCGATACTAAAATCTATACGTTCTTCTTCATTCAGATTAAACTAGCTGATAAACAAGCAGCTGTAGAGAAGTTACAGTGGGAAGCAATGACTTCCAATAGAAAGGCCGAAAAGCTCCAGGAGGATCTGAATGCCATTCAAGGAGAGATGTCGTCATATACATTGTTATTCGAAGGCTTGTCAAGTGACAATTTTACCCTTTCGGACCAAGAGTATGATGTCACCCCTCATGTTGGTCACCTTCCTGAAATAGTAAGCCAAAATCATTACTCCCTCCATCCAAAATAAATGTTCCTTTTCAAAAGTAAGCGTTTGCTTTCCAATTCTACCCCTTAATTACGAGATGGAGAAATTCTTTGCTCCCTCTATTAATAAGGGTAAAATTGTCATTTAGTTAACTATTATTAAAAAGTGATACTTACAACGCATTTCTACAATTGTGTACATATTTCATTGTAGAGGAAGGATTACAAGATTTATATATTTCTTGGATTTTATTTTTTATTTTTTATAATTTGGTGTTATGACATATGCAGGACGATTTGGATGAGTTGGAAATGAGCAAAATGGAAGAGGCAAAGGAAGCTTACATGGCTGCCATTGCTGCTGCAAAAGAGAAGCAAGACGAAGAGTCGATCACCATAGCTGCGAATGCTAGGTTGCATCTGCAGTCTTTTGTTCTAAGAAGTTGACTGGTGTATAAAAGTCAACAAGTTTGGAGTTCTTTATGGTGTCAAACACAGTGGTGTAATCTTATTCTTTTTTTTTTATCCAACTGTTATAATGCCTGCTTATTCTCATTTATAGAATGAAAAGAGAATGTATTAACTTGTATGTATAAGACTTTCTGTGTGAAATGGGAGATGGGTTTGACCTAGGGTTTGTCAAAAGATGACCTATTGACAAATATTTTTTTAAATCCATGACTTTTTGATATGTTTTTAAACATTTATGTGTATAAAAGTGACATAATTTTTCTATTATGCAATGTCATTCTCAAACATGACAAAAGATGAATTAAAAAAAAACTAATAGGTCTTTGGTTGTTATTTAGCTAATTGACTTCCTAGCAAGATTTTTTTTAATCAAAACTTTCTGATAGGTTTTTAGGTATTTCTATGCGTTAAAGCGACATTTATCTGTTACCCAGTGACATTCTCAGACCTATCAAAAGACCATGAATTTTATAAAAGAATATGATAAACCAAAGAAATAACTAATAATAAGTAAAGAAAGAGACCATCATAACATTCAAATTCTCTTGTTTCCTCTATGATTGGATATATGAATAATGAACCTGAATTGCCAGCGGATTATGTAAATCAGCAAAAATTGGTAGGCTTGCCGACGTTTATATTCTGCTCCTTCAAGAAACTCAGTATAGCGTTTTTCTGCCAACTTTTGAAGCTCCTGCAACGAAATAAGACCCAAGTTAGTAGAACCAACGGAAAGGTGGTGGAGTTTCCACAACAATAATAAAGTTGGGAGCTATTTGGTTGGTTTTTCATTAAGTTCTGTATGGAAAAGTTGTCATTGTGAATTAATCTGCCTGTATAGATCGGGAAGATTTTTGTTTGGGAGGATTTATTTCATAGATATGGGGTGTATTCTTTAACTGGGAGGGACATGTTTGGAAAAAAACTTAATGTTCTCCATAAAACTCCCCCTAGAAGCTTACTGAATAAACCACTTTTTTATATCATTAAACAACAATCAAACAGTCATGTATAGCTGACCAAATAAGCTCTGAGTCCCATTAAGCTCATTAAGCTGCTAACAAGCAGGCCCTTTAATTGCGTTAAGATTATGCACCAACTTTCATTTTAGAAAATAATCTTAAATGAGTTTTTAATTAAATCCATGGGCTTCTCATGAGCATGGAGCCATTTTTCCTTATTAAGTCGGGAGATCATATACCTAAATATCCCTAGGCTATTTAACCCTCTAGTATATTGCGGATCAATCTGTTTTTAACCAGGGAGGTCAGATGAAAGTTATTGAGCTCATTTTTTTTAAAGTTACACTCCTAATTGAAAACTCATTTAAGGCCATTTAGCTAAATAGCCTAGTGATTACTATTGTGCGATCGAGTATGTTTAAAACCTATAAAAATAAGTACCCCCTTTGTTCCATGAAAATTGGAACAATTCCCATTTCAAAATTGCAACTTTTTTTGGGTCAAAAGAATTTCAAGCTAAACCAACCTATTTCCATACTTCCACCCTTACAAATTGTTATTCATGATCCACACACTATTCTCTTATTTGAAATCAGTCAAGGGTATTTAGACTTTCTACTGAATAAGTTTTCTGAATGACATAAAAGACCATTTTACCCTTACCGTTTGAACTTATTGAAGATCCAAACGGGGCCATGTCTACTTTTTTGGTTTTCAATGAAAGATCAAAACGGGATTTAAACCCAATAGTAGGGATATAATTCACCATTTGAGCGAATAAGCCACAAACAAACAGATGCCACTAAACTCGTTAAGCCATTACCAAACAACCCCTTACCCTCCCAATAACATCGCCAAGAAACTTAGCGAATAACGTATTACTTGACCTTAATATCTGCAGATTTAAAGTAACAGCAATAAATTAATAGGATATACGTACTTTTGATCAAGATGAGCAAGAACTTCTCCCCCCGGAAACGATGCTTTAGTAACCTCATATGCAACTTTGATTGCTTCCCTCCAAGTTCCGCCTACTCCTGCATCTCCGTTGTCTTCCATTAGCAATGAATACCCCGATAGCAGGTGGCCGACCCAAACATCATCTTTCCTGAAAAAGGTTCATACACGAGACTGAATTCAACTTACCACTAGGATCAAGAAGAATACCCCATTGGCCCAGGGTTATTGGCCCAACGGTATACGGGTTACCGGTAGATCACAGCCTTGTTGGAGGTCAAGGGTTCAAGCCTCATCTCTGGTGAGAAGTGTGTGTGAGTTTTGCTTTATTTAAATATTATATACTTCAAAAAGAGAGAGAATACAATGGTGTTGGTGATTTTAGTGTCATCAATCACTTTTAGTGTGATTGTCATTTACTTGAGATTGATTAAAGTAATAAGGCAAACATAAGTGAGTTAGGAGGTGCGGAGTGCACACTGTTGCCCCTATCACTTTAGATCGCCATAAGGCGGGGGTCAAGGGGGCAACACCCTAGCGGGGTTCCAAGGTTGGACTTAGAGGATTCTAGTTTCAGAATGATCCGGACGAATTTCAGAACGTTGGAAGCCTTCGTGAAATTGTTCCCGAAGTTGGTAGAAAATTAAACAAGTCTGAAACTCTGGACTATAGAATTAGAGATCCAACCATGCAATCAGACTAGTCGGAGTTCTGATACAGTTGTAATTGTTCTCTAATCTTACCCATTAACAGTTATAACCATTTTTAACCGCCCGTAACTGTCGATCTCTCATATAAAATATGTAAACGAGAATTTGTGTGTATATAAGGACTCGATCTCATAGCCTTTGAGAAGAGAGTTTCTCTTGGATTGTCCAAATACGAAATTCATGATACCCAAGGCTATAAGGGACGAATTATTGTATTTGGAAAGTGTACTTTCACGACCCAACGAGATTATTCGGTCCTCTAATCATCTCTGAATCCCAATTCCTAACAAAGGGGAGCATTTGTAGTTAAACAACTAAACACAATCAAGTTTATACTTTCACTTTATACATTACATGCAACAAGTAATTGAAAGGGTATACACCATTCTCGGGAGGGCCCCCACTACACTGGTCCCACGGTTATCATATGGAGGTAAATCTGTTGACTGGTGGTGCCCGGGCTTGATCCAAGGACCTCCTTTATGGATGCCCACCATTCTACCACTAAGGCAACATGTGGGGACTATAATTAAGTTGTAGCATGGTGTGAGGTTATTTGTAGCTCACTATTAAGAACCACCCTCATAATTCACATTCATAAACCAATTCCCGTTCAGACCCGAGAAGCCTAAAAAAGCAAATCATGCCATATTCGAATTCGGATTTAGGTTCACGGTTCCATTTGGATCTAAATATACCCTTAATTTGAAATCATTCTTGCCACAAACGCGATTACTTTCACTTTTCTTTTTACTAAAAATGAAGTTATAGGAGTATCACATTATAAGAAATGGAGCTTTTGGGGTAAGGTGTTGAACATAATCCAAAAATAGAGTGTTCAACATTTTCAAACCATTACACTTGACACTTCATTACTAAGTAATCAACATACTAGCAAAAAAGAGAGAGAGAAAAAATCCCCATCGAGAGAAAATACTCCCTCAATCCCAAAAATAAGTGTCTACATTACTATTTTAGTTTGTCCCAAAATAAGCGTCAATTTTCAAAAGTAAAAGTTTACTTTCCCATTTTACCCTTTATTCGAGAAATTTTCTCTCTATAATTAGGGGTAAAATTGTCTTTTTGTTAATTAAAAAGTGTAATGATTACATATTCCTAAAACTATCTGCATTTTTCATCGTGGACATTTATTTTGGGATGGAGGAAGTAGCAAACATGACACTATCGTCAAGGGTGCGTTTGGTAGGCAGACGTGAGTAGACAAGTGAAAGAATTGTGCAAGGTTCAATGGTTTTAATTTGACTTGGGTGGTTTAGTAATTTACCAATCTTATCCAATCTCCCTTATTTTTGTTCCACTTATTTTGGTCGGACAAAAATAATGCATTTTTGTCCTATTCAGTCCTGTCCTATCCCAGTCTAATGTCGCGCCAAATGTGGGACAACAAGTCTAATTCGCAATTCTTTGAAAACTCGACTGTCTTTCTATTCTTTTTTTTTATTCTCGCAAGTATGTTGGTCGTTTATAATGAATAAACAAGTACAACAGTTAGCAAGGCAAATCACTTTTTCAAGTAACACACCACATGACCATGACAAAAAAGGAAAACCAACGAGTATTTTCTTTAATGCAATCTATTGCCATGTATCACTATGCGAGATTTACTGGGTTCGTTTGGTTTGGTTTATTGTCATGTATCCATCTTTGTTTACATGTGGCAATCAACTAGAATGCCACAATTATAATCGTAAACTTAATTAGATCAAGGTATCTGGTTCCTAAAAAGTGTACCAAAAATAACGACAGTAAATTATATGTGTTAAACTTACAGAACAATATCCATATGCCTTGGAACATAGTGTCCACCGCCAATGCCTAGAAGGATTTTCTTCTTTCCGGTATGCCTACACCATTGAATTTAAGCAAAACAGTAAGAAAAGTTGCAAACATCATTCCATCATCATAAGAGAGTTTCGTGGCAATCCGACTTTGAAAACTTCATGAAAAAAAAACTAAACCGATATCACTTTTACCTGGACCAGTCTCCAACAGGAATTCCTCCGTCAAGTCCTAGTCCTTTCCAAACTAACTTCAAAGCAACGTTAAACAAATAATTATTCGATTATCTTTGTTAAGTAACCAACTCATCTTAAATCGTAGTATCTTACTCCCTTCGTCCCAAAATGGACATCTCCACATTTCTATTTTATTTTGTGTAACGCCCCAAGCAGGCTGGGCCAATAACTTTGAATTAAACTTAAAACCATGGTGGACGTTATTGGTAGCCAACAACTTGGGGTTTATAAGGAGCTCACATATCCAATTTTCTATCCATGTGGGACAGGTTGTTACAGTTTGTCCCAAAAAAGTGTCAACTTTTCATTCTACACTTCATTATAAGATGGAGAAATTCATTACTCCCTCTATTATTAAGGATAAAATTATCATTTAGTTAACTAAAAAGTGTAATAATTACACGTTCCTAAAACTGTCTTTTTCATTGCGGACATTTATTTTGGGACGGAGGGAGTAGCTTTTAAGACATAGTGCCAATAATCAAACTTCAAAGAACTTTTAACTTATCAGAAAATTGGTTCCTGGTCACATCTTAACCAATGTGTTATTTTTCATCGGGCATTTTCGAATTTTTAGACGTATTTTAAATGCTCAAAGGGGTATTGAAATATATGAACATTATTTTACGGCATAGTTAAGCTTATGCTCAAAAGAGATACCGAACTAAAGCAATAGCTTGTGCTGCATCCTGTCTCTTCCAGTACTCTTCTGTGCTGCCTGAAAAGGCATAAGTGCATAACTTCCTCTTTTAATCACAGAGAGATTAAATGGGAACTATGAAACCTAGGAACAACCTTCATCTTTATGCAACAAACAAGTTGTGGGTTTTCCTTTTGATACGTACCAATTTCTACAAACATCGTGGGAGAATCAATTACGGGTCCGTGATGTGTGGCCTCCAGCGTAACCTATAGCCCAGAAGAAAGAAGATAATCAACTATGACATACAAACAAACAAACAAACAAACAAACAAACAAACAAGTCCATAACTTGCATGCATATTCTTTTGTGAAGTATATAACATTTATATAAGGTAAATACTCATGCACACTCATCACCTCTGGTGAGGTTTGAACACTTGACCTTTGGGCGGACCTATGAAGCCCCAGGGTCCCGTAGAAAATATAAGAGACATCAACCAAAAAACCGAAAAAGTCCCTCAAAATCAACCAAAAAACAGAAAAGTCCCTCAAAATCAACCAAAAAAAAGTTCCCTTGAAATCAACCAAAAAACTTCAAAAATCTATCCAAACAATGGAATTCTGCTAAAAACACAGTGGACTTTGCAGCCTTTGATCCACCTTAAAGGTGCACCTGCTCGGCAAAAATCTTGGGTCCGCCGTTGCCTCGTGAGAGGCTAGGCTCTAACAATAACCGAGGTACCATTGGGCCAATAACCTTTTGGTATTTGCATGCTTATTTATTGCTAAGCAAAAGGAAATTTGTGCTATATAGCAAGATTTACCATCTACATGAATTTCATACGCTAAGACTTCACATAGTAGAGCGAGAATAAATACATAGATACATGTGCAAACACACACATCTAATTAAAATCTAAACATATAAGAAAAGACCAAAAGAAAAAAAGCATGTACATTTCATATTGCTTCTCCCTTAGTTTCGAGAAAAGAGCTATTCACTTTGGTTTTGGCTTAGGGAAGCATCATCCGGAGGATAGTAAATGAAGGGGATCAAAACTTGTGCAAATATTTGTCAGTGTTCTAACGGACGTGCCATGGCGGCCGCCGTGGCGCAAGGCTCGTCTTTGACACCATGTTAACCTCCGTGGCATGCCATGGGCTGATGCACATTTTTTGTAAGGCGTTATTTGATCTTCTTTTTACCTTTTTATTATTGTTTACTTTTAGATTTTAGTATATAACCTACTTCTATATGGTATTAGATTTGAAAAATGTGGAACTATTGGTATAACATTTTATTGTTATGTGCTCTTAATAATACCTTTTTCTAAGCTCTTTATACATATATGATATCAATATATTATTTTGGTCTTCTTATATGAATTTAAATTGTTCATTATCATTGACTCATTGAGTAATAGTAGAAAACATATATGCATATATACAATTATATATGTGAAATACATATTTGCCACAATAAGTCGAGCCTTTAAATATGTCGTGGCCTCGTCATGGCTCCTAAGGCTTGAGGCTTAACCTCACCGCCAAGTCAACCCACAAGCCATTTAGAACCTTGACATTTATATTGGCACGCCCTTGGTAATTCCATAGGTAGCTCACAAAGTGTAGAATTTGAACTCGAGAATCTTGCTTATTTTTGAGCTAGCTTAAGTGGGCTTCACTTTGAATCTTAGACTTAGGGGTCGTTTACACAACACTTATCCGGTAAGCGCTTACCGATAATAGTCAACATTTTCACTTAACATACTGGATAAGATTTTAGTCCATTACAACGGTGTCGTATGCAACATTTTTAGCCGGTAAGCCCAGGTAAGATTCATCACTCTCACTTACTGGGTAAGACTCTCGGTCCTTGTCATCGCTCTTACCGGGTAAGATTCTCAATTCTTGTCATGTTCATCCGATAAGGTAAAGTGAGCCGGTAAGCACTTACCATATAAGCATTTAGTAAACGTCCCCTTACTGTTTTTGAAATGTAAAATAGATACAAACTTTGTTATAAACTCAGGAACGTTACTCTTTTTGAAGTAGTCGTCCAAAACTTAAATCGAGTCTATAGATCATCTTGATTTCTAAAACATTTGTTTCACAAGTTTTTTATTCTATTTTCCAACAAATCAAATCATAACCAATTTAACCACTTGGGTTGTGGTGCATTGGTTAAGGCTCAGGGGGATGTAGTGGAATCTCATATTTCCCGGGATCGACTCCAAGCGCTACCAAAGCCCTTGTGGCCATGGAGGTTCACCTGCAATGACTCCAGACCATTCGTGGTTGCCCACGGATTACTCGGTGGGCGTAAGTTGGCCCGAATACTCACAGTTACCCTAAAAAATATCAGTTTTAAAAGGGGCAAAAGGGTGGTGATATACAAGCTCAACTAAAACAAGAATCCTACTTTTACATTATGTATACCTCAAATTCAGGAGTCAGATTATGTGATTCAGCAATGACCTTCAATAGTCGCAACCACGGCCCCATTCGGGCATTCGGAGGTGCAGCCCATCCGGGCTTACCACCAGCCGCTGGCACCTCATCTTCTCGTAAATGAGGAACACCTAAAACATACTTCCATAATTAACACCTAATCCACAAGTACAACAAAAGTAATGAACCACCAACAACTAATGATTTCAATTTTCAAACAGTAAATCACATAACAACATATACCAATTGGATGAATGGTTAGTGCAGGCCGATTTGAGGCAGCCGTGTGCCTGCTAAGAAATATAACCTCGTCCACAACCTCTCCGGTCGTAGCCTCCCACCGTTTATCCAAGTGATCCTCTCTAACAATGGAGTTATCATGCTTCAATAGCCTTACTCCTTTGTTCACAAAACTTGCCATATCCTACACCATAAACTTCAACTTCAATATCAAGACCACAAATTAAGAATAGGAATCAAATTTTTTTCATATAGAGGGGGGAGGCCCCTCCAATCAAGAAAAAATTATTAAAAACATTTTTTTGTAGAGCAAAAAAAACAAACCAAGGTCAGCAAGCGGGTGGAAGCTAAACCGAAACAACGATCGGAAAGGAGCAAAGCTCATAGAAATAGAGAGAGAAGAGGAAAAGAAGAGAGGGGGGGGGGGGGGGGGGGAGGACCAACCACTAGGGAAAGGTTCCAAACATGCCTAGCACAGACAACACTGGGGGAAGGCTTCAAAGTCAAGCTGAGGAGTCTAGACCGGACATCATCAGATATAGTCTTAACTACAGTATAATAAGATCTTCTCTTATTCTTGAAGATACGATTATTCCTTTCTTGCCATAAGTGGTAGACAGTTCCAGCGAGCACTAATCTGCGAATAATAGAGCAAATTTGGTTGCAGGTGGAGCTGTCTGATGCCATCAACCTAGGGGTATCCCAGATTGCTATTTAAAGTGCTTATTAACTTATTTCAGTGTGGTACCAGTAGTAATAAACAGTTTTTAGTGTTTGAATGAAAAAAAAAATGCTTATACCGGTTCGACGCAGGTGATAAGAAGTTTTTGATAACTCATTCCATTCTAACATATTAACTTATTTGAAACAACGTATCAAATTTTTAGTCACTTTACATGTATAAGCAATCCCAAACACCAAGAAAAAACAACTTATTAGCTTATTACGTTTTGGTACCACCATAAGTTAATCCAAACACTTTTTACAAAACTCCAGATTAACACCACATAAGTTGACAAACAATTTAAAAAAAAACATAAGTTGTTTTAAAACGGGAATCAATTAACACATGACGATTTTGCAAAACTCAAATCGGTAATTTCGTATGAATCATGTATTGTGTTATACGTATATCGAATTCATGTACTTCTATTACCTAGAAAAATATATAAGGAAAAGAAATAGGTGGGTACTACGGAGGTTAACCTGGAGAAATGGGCCGGGGTGCCACCCGGGCATGGCTAAGAGGGCGGAGGCGGGGCCGATGGAGGCCGGGTCAATGGTGGTGGTGACGACTAGAGTCACCATCAGCCTTCTAATGTGCGACCTGAAACTAGTGTTCCTGAAGGTGAGGCTAATCAGTCTTCCAGTTAAACAGGTAGACATTTCGTCGAACAGGTTGTGGATATTAAACAACTAGGACAACAAATGAGAATGAGAGTATTCCTTTTGACCTTTGACTTTAGAAGAGTTACAAGTTCAGTCCCTCAACCTCAAATGTTACGTATATCTCTACTATTCTATTAAAATTCTAATACGGTTTTTGGAAAAATTAGTTTTTGGAAAACAGTTTTTGGAAACCCTCTATCTTCTTCCTCCCACGTCTCCTTATTTGCTTCCACCACGTCTCCTTCTTCATTCTCCACAAATCTACACTCACAGATTTTCTATTCATTAAATTCCATTCATTAATCGTGCATCCCAATTTTTGATTCAAACAAGTACAACACCTTTCTTCCCATTCAAATCTATGTTGTCAATATACAATTTCATGTTTGTTTATTTCCTTCACAAAATTTCTCCAGATTCGAATTTCATGTTCTCAACTGATTTCAAGCTCTAATTCATTCGTAACGATGATTGCGGTAGGAAATTGTTCATTGATTTTCGATTCTTCTTCCCTGGGGTTTGACTTCGTTAAATCCCAATCGACGAAGGTAGGGTTCGCGAACTTTCCGACGAGGTTGTTCAGTTGTCGGACGTCACGTCGACGAAGTTGTCGCCGATCAAAGTGAAGGAAGCTTCGCGAATGTCTTCGTTGAAAGCGGATATTGAAGTCGGTTCCAACGAACACGAACGTGGTATTATTTAAATAAAATCGATTACTTTCTTTCGAATTTAAATCCCTCTTGAAAACCCCATAATCGATTTCTGATTGTGACCGCAGGTGGAAAATCTGAAAGCTCTACTTGAGATCGAGGTAAGATTTTGACATTACCAGTTAAAAAAGCTACAATCTTGATTTTGATTGGGGTAAAACGACGTTTGTCCCAAATTTGACATAAACGTGAATTTTGAATTCAATTTAGGTTAAAAGGTTGGAAAGTTGAACGTAGTCCTCAAAATTTCATCTTTTATTCATAGTTTTTTTCTTCTTCTTAATGTTGGCATATTTATGATAATTAGAGTCGATCGAGTGCCACTTCAACAACAACAACTTTGTTGCTTTACAATGGAAAGAAGATGAGGAATGTTGACACATTGAGTGGTTTGGGTGTCGCTGATGGAGATTTAGTGATGATGGTTTCTAACATTTCTTCTTCAATGTATGATTTTTTATTTGCATTTTGTTACCCATAAACTTAACTTCCATAATTGCAAACAAAGATTAACTTTCAAGTAATTGTTTCTGCAAAAGAACCCAAAAAAACACTACAATGAGCAATTTTTGTCAACTTGTGAACATGAAAACACATCTTACTTGGCACTTGTTGTCCAAAAATGGCTAATTCCTTCAAAGTTTTGTGCTTTTTGTGTTTCATTAAGAACCATGGTCTGCACGATGATTTAAAAAGTTAAATCTCTTGTAAAGTTTGGTTTTGACTGTTTCTTGAGGACTTGAGCAAGAAAATAAACTGCTTTTTGTTTATTTGGATTACCATTGCATTGCCAAGCATATGTGAATTCATCTAGGCCTTAAGATCAGTTTGCTTGCCATATGACAATTCACAAGTGAATAGATTATTGCACTTCTCTTCTAATGTAACCTTCTTTCTAAACATGCAACACTACTTTTGAAGTTTAGCTAAATAACAAAGTCAGAGATCTGAATTGCGTCGGCAACAAGAAGAAGAGATGGTAAGTTACTTAAGAAAAAGTTTTATCATGGTTTCATGAGTTCGCAGATTACACGTATCCTTTGTACGTTTGTGCTTTGGGCATTTTACACACCTCTATTCTGTTTTGATGTTTGTCCAAAACAAGGCGCTACTTTATGCAGACCCTTTTGATGTGGAAGCACAAAAGAAAATTGAAGTTGCAATCCGGCTGGTATATAGCAAATTACATTTTATACAATATTGTATTTGCAACATGTACCATTTGGCAAATATAAATACAAGAAACTTCGTTCCATTAGGCTTGATTTTTCTATGTAAATTTGAAGAACATGTATGTGTTCCTTTTTCTATGCACATGCCTGATTATCTTATTCAATTGCCTTCCTATCGTACCTTCATTTTTGTTATTTCATATAATACTTCTTACTTCGTCTTCTTAATTGTTGCTCATCATTTTGCAGAAAGGCATTGACGAGAACTGGGTTGCTGCACTAGAACACAACCCTGAAGCTTTTGCAAGGGTGGTATGTATATTTCGCCTTTTAACAATTAAAAGAATTGATAACTGTTATTATAAAGAAACATGATTTGAATCAAATTTTCAGGTCATGCTTTATGTTGACATGGAAGTCAACGGTGTTCCCATTAAGGTAATGATGGTAAATAGTAGTTGCAAGTATATGCTTCACCTTCTTTTGTTTGCTTCACACGTCTTTATTGGTTGCTAGCTGCTATTGCACATAATTTCTTTTCCACATATTCTTCAACCTTGGTACATTTAATACACATAGATGCATTGAAGTTCTTAAATGAATACTACTACAATTCAAGCATTTGTCGACAGTGGGGCCCAATAAACTATAATTTCAAAAAGTTGTGCAGAGCGCTTAGGGTATGTGGTTAATTTTTTTTTTTGTTAAAGATTAAGCATGCTTTTAGAGTCCAATTTATAGAACATGTAAATTGTTTAGATTACTTGAAAGTTTCATCCTTTTTAGATTGTTGAGGCTTTTGGACCAGCGTTATAAGGGCATTGCTCATGGTGGCCAGTCCGAGATTCTTGGTCGTATACATGTTGCTCCAATCAAGTTGAATATCATTAGAACTACTTCTTATGATTGTAACTTTCGTTTTGCTTTTGTTCAATCATACACTAATCCAAAAAATCATGGTAGATCAGGAATAACTTCTATCCTTGTTCCTTCGTCGTGTTGGATTATCCCAATATGGAATTCCTTTTTGGATTAGACATGCTTCGTAAGCACCAGGTAACTTCACTTTTTACTATCGTAAAGCAATTATTGTCGTTCAATTTTGTTCTGATTGTGACAACGTTAACTCTGCACAGTGCATAATTGATCTGAAAGATAATGTCTTGAGAGTTAGGGGAGGAGAGGTTGCGGTACCATTCTTGTCAGGTTCGTTATTCTGTCCACCGTTGAAACTTTTAAATCAAATAAAACCAAACAAATTGGGGTTCTTCACTCACTTATATTTCTCATTACGTGCCATCAACAACTTTATTTTATAAACTAACAGAAAAGGACATCCCACACCATTTCTTAGACGAGGAAAAGCAATTGAAGGAAGTTTCTAGCTCTGTAGCTCAAGTAAGATATTCGCCTCATTATGTGCCTTGCTTAGTAATTTTCCATTAATACCCCCCATAATTTACCCTTATCGTTTCTTTGTGATTGTTTCCTTATTCTAAGAAAATTAGTCGTGTAAATTATAGGGTTCATCTGGATCTGCAGAGAGGAATAACACCTTAACACCCTCTGGTGGTCAGTCTTCAGGTTAGTATATTTTGTGATCACAGGTGGGAAAGAAACAGGATGATCCTGCGGCCATTCAACAAAATGAGGGTCTACGACGAACCCCACTCCAAATCTTCAGAATCCGATCAAAACGAACCCAAGGTGTATAAAGGGTCCCATGATCAGCAGCTTGTCTTTGTGCTATACTAACCTCAGTTTTAGACCTATTCATAAAGCTCTTTCTATTAATGTTTGGTTTAAATCCAGTTTCAAATTCAGACTTGGGATCCTTCTATTTCAGTCCAGCTATTTGCTTTACTAGAGGGATGACCATAGGGGAATAATTTTGGTTGTTAGCTATATATTCATTTCCCAAGTTTGGCACAACAGTGGATTGTCAAAGTATAAAGTTACGTTTTCTAGAAGTGGGGACGATTTGGATCATTTGATTGCAATGCCTGTAAGCCATTTTGAAGGGATTATATGGATGGGGTATAGAGAGATATTTGATAGGTCTTTTCTTTAAGTTCTAATTCATGTAACACAAATCTATGTATAATTTTACTAATAGTGTATTTAGACTTTCGAGCATATTATTGTTTGGTAATCTTTATCCAATGGTTTGTTTCATTGTCTATGACAATTGTATACATGAATGGCATTTTTCAGGAAAACTTGTTTACATTCCGCTGCATCGTGCGGGTATTTGACTAGTCTAGATAATAAGCGTGTAAGGGTTGTTTACCAAATGTTTTTATTGGTTAAGTACTTACTATCAACATTCATCACCCTCATTCAGTGGTGGAGCCAGGAATTTATACGAGGGGGTGCGGGTGCCAATGTCAGTGGCACCTTTAAGGTAGATTAAAGGTTCGCAAAGTCGACTGATGTGTTTTCGGCCTAATTCCACCTTTTCAAGGGTCTTTTAAAGTTTTTTGTTGATTTCGAGAGATTTTTAAGTTTTTTTTTATTGATTTCAAAGGATTTTTTTTGGTTTTTTTGGTTGATTTCGCGAGACTTTTTGGGTTTTTTGGTTGATTTCAAAGTACTTTTTTTTGGAACGTGGAGCCACAGGTAAGAAATTACTAGGGGACTTAGAGTAGAAAGTTAAAAAAAATTGTTTTTGAGCTGTAAAAATGAGAAGAATAAAAATTTAGTGGAGGCTCATCCCCCCACCTTTAAACCTATGGATCTGCCCCTCGCTAATGCACCTTCTGGTGTTAAGGTGGTTATGCCCATGCCTTTTACACCATATTGATTGATGTGATTGGTCGTGAATTAGGGGGGCTAGGGTGTAAGCGAGCCGAATCGAGTCGAGTAGTAGGTTATTCGAGCTCGATTTGGAAAAGAAAATGTCAGGCTCAAACTTGGATAACTTTTTCAATGTAGGGCTCGAACTCGAATATTTTTCAAGTTATGGAGCTAGATGCTCATTTATGGGGTTCAAACTCACGATCGATTAACTCATTTATTGGCTTGAGACTTATAAATTTTAGAGTAAACTACGATTTTCGTCCCTGTGGTTAGATGTTTATAACGGTTTTCGTCCCTGGTCTTTCAAAACTGCTTTTTTAGTCCCCGTGGTTTCTATTTGCTTCCATTTTCGTCCCTCCATCCAATTTTATTAAAATTAAATGTTAATTCATTTAAAAATAGAATAAGTAAATTACATATTTGGTCCTTATGGTATATAAATTTTTATCCTAGTTTACATTTTTTTTACTTTTTCTTTATTTATTGTATTTTATCAAGACATTTATTTTTCTATTAATTATATTGTATATTTTCATAATTATTATAACTTTAATTATAAAAAAAATCAAATAATTTTGTTAAAAATACTGATAAATACATGATATTTTTTTTCAAACTACTATGTTTAAATCACTTAAAATTAATATTTTATATATGTTGATTTATTAAAGTTTTTTATTTATTTTAAATCACCATAGAAAAAAGTTTAATAAAATTCGAGAAAAAATAGTATTATTTTATAACAACCGATTGTTTTTTGTTAAATACAATTTATTCATACTATTCTAAATTTTCATTTAATCTTTATTTTCTATTAATTAATCAAGTTTGTTTAGTATTTAAATAAAACATACACACATATAAACACACACACACACACCATTTTAAATTAGGTTATATATTAAAACCAAAAAATAAGACAATAAAAGGATAATAAGATTTCAATATGGTGTTAAAAAAATCATGCAATAAGCCATGACATGCCACAGAATTAACGTGACGTCAAACACAAGGCTTAAATCTCATGTTATTTAGAACATTGATGTATATATATATATGTATATGTGTGTGTGTATGTTTATTTTAAATATTAAACAAATTTGATTAATTAATAAAAATAAAGTTTAATGGAAATATGGAATAATCTGAGTAAAATAAATTTAACAATAAACAACCGGTTGTAATAAAATAAGACTATTTTTTTCTCGAATTTTATTAAATTTTTTCCAATGGTAATTTAAAATAAATAAAAAACTTTAATAAATCAATAGATATAAAATATTAATTTTAAATGATTTAAACCTAAAGCTTTGAAAAAACTATCATGTATTTATCAGTATTTTTAACGAAACTATTTGATTATTTTATAATTAAAGTTATAATAATTACGAAAATATACAATATAATTAATAGAAAAATAAATATTTTGATGAAATACAAAATAAAGAAAATGTAAAAAAATGTAAACTAGGATAAAAATGTAAAACTTTATATACCATAAGGACTAAATATGTAAATTGCTTATTCAATTTTTAAAACAATTAACATTTAATTTTAAATAAAATGGGATGGAGGGATGAAAATGGAAGTAAATAGAAACCATAAGAACTAAAAAATCAATTTTAAAAGACCAGGGACGAAAATCGTTATAAACATCAAACCACAGGGACGAAAATCGTAGTTTACTCTATATTTTATATTATTATTGTACAGTGTATTATAAACATTTGGTAAACAACCCATTACACCATATGGGCACCTGCCTGACACTATTATTATCGATAATAAACGTGTATGCCCGAATGGTTCAGCTCGACTCGGTTCGGTTTGGCTCAACTCAAAATTTTAATCGAGTTTTCGTACGAGCCGATTCGAACATTTATGTTATGAAGCTCGGAACAAGTTTTATTTTGTGTTTGCAATTGACTCGAGCTTGAAAGACTACAATATGAGAGGTGTTACGAGAGAGGGCGAGGGTAGAGGGGTGAGTTTCTACCGGAGAGTGGGTGAGGAAGAGAGAATAGATTCAGGCTATAGAAAACGATTAGGTATAATGAAACACTACGAAACCGACGTTCCATTGAAAACAAGAATCCAAAGGTAATATCGCTGTTGTTCTTCAACTTTCCAGAGGGTTGTGAAGTTGGGTACTTATGGAGGATATTCAAGGAGCTTGGAATAGTTGTAGACATATACATGGCAAGGAAACGACTAAGGAACGGGAAGAAGTTTGGCTTTGTTCGATACAAGTTCGTGGAGGATCGACGGTCATTAGAAAAGAAGTTAAATGACATTTGGATAGGAACATTTAGATTAAGAGCGTTCCTGGCATACGAAAAGAAATGCATGGAGAGAGCGATGGAGCGAGCGAAGAGGATAGGGGAAGACGCAGACGCAAGGGGAAAGATCAATACAGCCAGGAGAAAGGATAACTTATCGTATGCAGAAGTGGTAAAAATAGTTCGTAAGGATGAGGCGGTATGTAAGGATGATAACCAGCAACTTCTGGGGGTGTGGGAATCGAACGACAAGGCAATAGATTACCTTCATAAATGTGCGGTTGGTCAAGTGGAAACAATGGAAAACATCGAGGTTATTCAAGACCTACTCAAAACAAAGGAACTCTCAGATTGCGGGATGAAACTTCTGGGAGGAAGGAGCATTCTATTTAAATTTGAATCAGAGAAAGGAATGATGAATGTAATGAATAATAAGGAACACGGGATTCACCGAAGGGTAAAGGATATGAGAAGATGGTCGGTTGGATTTTGAATTACAGATAGATTGGCTTGGTTAAGAATTGAAGGTGTACCATTACATGCTTGGAATGAGAACACGTTTATGGAAATTGCAAAAAAATGGGGGAAGGTATTAAAACATCAGAACTATAATATGGAGGAAAACTCGATTCTGATGTGGGGAAAGGTCCTGATCAGTACCGGTTTTGTAGATAAAATTGAGGGAACGAAATGTATTCAAGTGGGGAAATTGTGTTATGTGATAAAAATAGAGGAGGAGGACAATAGCTTAATGGGGTGCCGTGTGAGGGAGGATGACGAAGACGAAGGATGGATCAGCGGGACAGAAGAAGATGAATTCGATGCAGTATCGGAATGGTCGGATAAAGAAGAAAGGAGTGAAGACGATTGGGATGTAGAGGAGAGCAGATTCGAGGAAAGGAAAAAAGACGATTACGAGGGAGACGGTAATGTCGGTGGTGATACGAAGTCGACCGGAGAAACACAGCCGACCGGAAAATCAACCGGCGAGGAGAGGAAGATAGAAGGGGAAGCTGAAGCGTCAAAGATTGAGGGGGACAAAACTATTTTCACAAGAAAATATGCAGGTATGACAATTTCCAACGAGGTGGCAGAGTCAGAAAGGTTGACAATTTCCAATGAGATGGAGGTTGTAGAAGGAAAAAAGAAAAACGAAAAGCAAAAACAAAATTTCCAAAGCCAGATCCAAAACTCAAAGGAACAATCACATGGGTTGACGGATACTTGCAACAATGGGCCAGGTGGGCCTAGTTTCATGGATTTAGAGGGCCATTCCGAAGTGGGCTTAAAAAATCAAAAGAAAAGTAAAGATAACACTGGAGGGGACATGAAGACTAGTATCGGTAAGACAGATATCCAGAGACCAGGTCTGAAGAAAATCGGAGAATACAACCAGAGGGAAGAGAAACGCGGGAGAAGCCATAGTGAAATGGAGGAGAAATTGAAAAAAAGGAAAGACGACAGTGTTTTCGGTAGAGGTAAGGTAAGCTTTCATTTTCTTAAACAATTAGCAAGAAATAATGGCCAACTTAAAGGGGGAAGACAAAGGTCAGGAAGGACCAACGAATCAAAGAGACGAGAACATTCTGAGTCGTTCACATCAAGGGGGTCGGTCCAAAAACAGGCAACGGTGTCAAACGACATTGATAGTACTGATGCATCAATCAGCCTAGAGGAGTTTGGTGAAAAAATTGGGGTGCAGTGGGGGAACGAGAAGGAAGATCACAATGGGGAAAGGAATGAATAACGAAGATCTGAAGAAGCAAGGTAAGAATCGATCTACTATCATTTCATTATGAAGATTATTTCGTTAAATGTTAGGGGCTTAGGAGCGGTGATTAAACGGGATTGGGTGAAAGGGATTTGCAAAAAGGAAAAACCATGTATGGTAGGACTGCAGGAAACTAAATTAAAATCGGAGGTCGATATCATCGTTGACAGTATTTGGGGATGTAGCGATTATGATTATGCTCATGTAAAGGCAGAGGGGAGATGGGGGGGGGGGGGGCTATTAATGATGTGGAATAGAAACACTTTCAAATGTGAATTTGTAGTAGAAGAGACCAATTTGTTGGCAGTAGTGGCCTCATGGGGGTTAATCGATGGCTTGGTCGGTTGTATCAATACATACGGACCACGAGATCAAAGGGAGAGAATTGCGTTGTGGAACAAACTAGACCAGCTGTGTGATAAGAAGGAAGTGCATTGGGTATTTTTTGGAGATTTCAATGAGGTAAGGTGTGAAAGTGAAAGACTAAATTCCGCAACAAATCCCAAAGGAACGGAGGAGTTCAATGATTTCATTCACAGAAACAGACTAGAAAACGTACGATTGGGGAATATCAAATATACTAGAGTAAGCGAGGATGGTAAGAAGTTTAGCAAGCTTGATAGGTTCCTCATCTCAAATGAATTTGGTTCGCTATGGAAAAAGTTGGGGGTAAAGGCGTTGGAAAGAAAATGGTCGGACCATGTGCCGATTATGCTCAATGATGAATGGGCAGATTTCGGACCACTTCCATTCAAGTTTTTCGACGTGTGGCTGCAAGAGAAAGATATTCATAAGGTAATAAAGGAAGCATGGGAAAGAAATGTAACATCTACGAGACCAGACTGCCGATTTAGGGATAAGCTTAAAAATGTTAAGAATGTTCTAAAAAATTGGAGTCGTGTAAAGTGGGGAGGAGGGGCTGCTATAGAGTTGAAAATACAGAAGGAAGAAGTTAAAAAATGGGAGCACAAGGCAGAGTCCGATGCGTTAAACGACGATGATCGAAGAAATTGGTTGGAAGCGCGGAAAAGGTGGCTAGAGTTGGAAGAAAAAAACATCGTGATGGCCAAACAAAAAGCCAAAATTAAATGGCTCAAAGATGGAGACGAAAACTCCAAAATTTTCCATGCAACGGTGAAAAGTCGAATGAGGAGGAACGCAATACTTGGTTTAAACATCGATAATGTTTGGACGGAGGATCCAAAAATAATCAAAAATCACATATTCGAATACTTCAAGAAGAAATATACATCTGAGAGGAGAATGAAGCCGAAACTAAAACTAAATTGTACAAAGAGACTATCGGAGGAAGATGCAAAGATGCTTGAGAGAAGGATAACGAAGGAGGAATTGTGGAACGCGATTAAGGAATGTGGGAACAATAAGTCTCCGGGGTCGGATGGGTTCACAATCGGATTCATCAAAAAATTTTGGAACGATATCCAGGGAGATTTAATGGCGGTCGTGGATTGGTTTTGGGAAAAAGGGGAGATTCACGATGGGTGCAATGCGTCCTTCTTGACTCTAATACCAAAGAATAAGAACTCGATTGGTATAGATGAATTCCGACCAATTAGTTTAATTGGGATCTTATACAAAATAATTTCAAAAATCTTGGCGGAAAGGATGAAGTGGGTAATGGGTAAAGTAATCAGTGTTGAACAAAGTGCATTTATCAAAGGAAGATCAATATTGGATGGCGTCTTAATAGCTAATGAGGTGGTATGTCACCTGAAAAGTTCTAAAAAGAAGGGTCTTATTTTCAAGGTGGATTTTGAGAAGGCCTATGATACGATCGAATGGACCTTTCTCCTCGATAGGTTAAAAGAATTGGGTTTTGGACCAAAACGGAGGGGATGGATCGAGGCATGCCTAAACTCGGCTAGAATTTCGGTCTTAGTCAATGGGTCACCAACCGATCAGTTCCAAATGAAACGGGGACTAAGACAAGGGGATCCCCTTGCTCCATTCCTGTTTTTGGTTGTTGCTGAAAGTCTCCATAACATGATGGAGGTAGCTGTGGAGAAAAGGATTTTTAAAGGAATCAAAGTGGGGAGGGAGGAGGTCCACATTTCTCACTTACAATTTGCGGACGATGCAATATTTTTTGGGGAGTGGAATCTTACCAACCTAAAAAATCTAATGCAAATCTTTCGTTGTTTTCATGCGGTTTCCGGGTTAAAAATAAATTTAACAAAAAGTATATTGTTGGGAGTGGGTGTTTCGGAAGGGGAAGTTCAAACATGGGCCAATGGAGTAGGGTGTGGATGGGGTATCCTACCATTTATATACCTTGGAATACCGGTGGGGTTGTCGATGAGAAGAATTAATCATTGGTCGGTCGTAATGGATAAGGTGAAATCAAAGTTAAACTCTTGGAAAGCAAAGGTGATATCCTTTGGAGGACGGTGGACATTGGTACGGTCGGTTTTAGGTAGTGTTGCATTATACTATTTCTCGTTATTCCGTAGCCCAATAGGTGTATTAAAATATCTTGAAAAAGTGCGTTGTAAATTCTTTTGGGGTGGGGAGGGTCTTGGGGGGGAAGGAGAGTGATAGGAAATGTCAAGCATGGGTGAAATGGGATACGGTATTGGGATCATTTGATAGGGGGGATTTGAATATTGGGGGACTTCGTGATATGAATAGGGGGTTACTTGGGAAATGGTGGTGGAGGTTTTTCAATGAGTCGGAGTCATTATGGGTTAAAGTCATCAAAAGCCTTTATGGGTGGGATGGGGGGCTCGTGGAGGTAAACCGTAGGGGAGGGTCGGGGGGAGATACATCGGTATGGAAAAATATTATTAAGATAGGTAAGGAAATTGACGGGGAGGGGTTGGAATTCTCGGCTTCCTTTGAAAAGACGTTAGGGAATGGAGAGAATACTAGATTTTGGGACGAGAGGTGGACGAATAGAGGTATACTTAAGGAAACTTTTAAGAGGCTGTATAATCTTGAGACAGTCAAAGAGGTGTCAGTTGCGGGGAGAAGAGGGAGATGTGGGGAGGTTGGAGCATGGGAATGGGGGTGGAGGAGAGAACCGATGGGAAGAGAAATAAGCGAATTGGAAGAATTAAAATCGGTGCTAGATGAGTACACTCCAAAAGAAGAAGTAAGCGACAAAATTTCATGGAAGCTGGACAACCAAGAAGGCTTTACGGTCAAGAAGTTGAGAGAGTTGTTAGAAGAAAAGAGAAGATCGAGGGGAGCAACCGAAGAGAGAACTAGGTGGAGTAAAACGATTCCGAAAAAAATTAGCATTTTCTTATGGAGAGCAAAGCGAGGAAGAATTCCGGTAAGGTCTGTTCTGGAAGGTATGGGAATTGATCTCGACTCTACGTTGTGCCCACGATGCAACACCGAAGTCGAGACTGTGGATCATGCGCTTGTAACGTGTGTGGAGGTCAAAAAGTTGTGGGATTTACTAAGGAACTGGTGGAAAATAAACGTCGGATCATGGACCATGTTGGGAGAAGTATTGTCGACTGTGGATGCAACAAACCTGTCATCAAAGGGGATTCGGAGATGGCGGGGAGTGGTAGAATGCTTTATATATCTGATTTGGGGAAGCCGTAATAGACTAATTTTCGACAACGCAAGAGTTTCGTTAGCTGATAAGTTTTTTGATTTCCAGATGAAGACGTTCGAGTGGGTGACGAAAAGAAACAAAGATCTAGCGATGGACTGGGGGTCATGGTTGTCATGCCCAAACAAGGGCTGGCGAGGAGTGATGGGTTGTGGATCGAAGCAAGATAAGACAAGAAAAAACAAACAGATGATGGGCAGAGGCAATTCTTGGTTGAACCCGGTGCTGCTGCCAAGCTTCAAGATGGAACGATAGATGGTGCGGTCTGTTTTTTTTTTCCGTTGGGTTTGCCTCTTGCGAACGCACGAAGAAGCGGTAAGCTAAATAGTGGCTAGGGTCTAAACAGAATGTAAGAAACAGGGTTTCGAGATAGATCGGATATTTTCGGTTCGGGGTTAAACGTACTATGTAATTGCTTAACTTTGTATGCTTGTTGCCTTTGTTTTTGGCAATAAAAGTGGGTCTTCTGCTGTTCAAAAAAAAATTGACTCGAGCTTGAGAATTGTTAATCTTGAGCTCGAGTAGCTCGTTAAAAGCTCGACTCATTTACACCATATGGGCACCTGCCTGCCACTATTCCCTCTGCTGCTTAAACTAAAAAGATATAACTATCACCTTTTAGGTTACGTTATGCAAAATGAAGCTTAAGTGGTGTAAAATTATAAAAAAACGGACCTACAGGTTTAAATGTTGGGTTATGATAACACATGTGATAGAATGTAAAAACCCAATCCAACTATAGTTTAATATTAAAATGTATATTTGTTGGCAAAAAAATTTGATGATGATTTTGATTCGAACGACAAGCAATAATTCGTCATCTCCACGTATTCGCATGAACCGTTTGAATTCTTTCTCATCATATGTGAAAGATGAGTTGCCTCTTGTTTTATCGTGTATTCGTGTTGGTAGACACACACACACACACAAAAAAAAGAAGAAAAAAATGAAGAAAAAAAAACTAATTTATGTAGGAATTTGGAGAAAACATTTTTCTCAAATTAGGGTTTTTGACTAAAAATCAATTATTTGACCGATTTATGTACCATGAAAGTTTTAAACATATGAAACTTTATCGGTTTTTCCAAACATTATGTTAAACCATATCCCTCGTATAATTATTCATTCAGTTAAGGAAAAATTCATAAAAACCCAACAAACTATTCAATTTTAAATGATTAAGTTCTTGAACTAACTTTTTGAATGAAAAAACCATTAAACTTTCTCATTTTAAATGATTAAGCCCTGAACTATTTTTTTGAATGAAAAAACCATTAAACTTTCTCATTTTAAATGATTAAGTCCTTGAACATTTTTTTTCAATAAATTAAATTATCAAACTTCTAAAAATTGATTACTTACATTATTTTAACCCAAAAAACTACCTGTAACTGGTTATTTTTTGATTTCTCCTTTTTTGATAAATAAAAAAATAGATCAAAAAGAGGGAGATCGATGACAGAGACCAACAGTGTGTTAAACAATATGGAGAACGGACAACGTTCGGGCAACGGGGAGTGGCGAGGCGGAGCGATACGATTGTTTGTGAGGGGTTTTAATGGCGTAGCGTTTGAGAACGGTAAAACTGATTTAGATTTGTTTTTACTTTAAAACCTTCATAATCAGTTACAGGTATCTTTAAAAAGAAGGTAACAAATTTTTAGAAGTTCGATGCTTTATTTATTCAAAAAAAAAATGTTTAGGGACTTAATCATTCAAAATTAGAAAGTTTAGTGGTTTTTTCATTCGAAAAAATAGTTGAGGAACTTAATCATTCAAAATGAGAAAAAGTTTAATGGTTTTTTATTCAAAAAAAATAGTTTAGGGACTTAATCATTAAAAATTAAATAGTTTTTTGAGTTTTTTGAACTTTTCCTTTCAGTTAATTATAATTTAACCTAATTTAAGTAATAGTAATTTAATCCAATTAAATTGTAACTAATTCCAAGAATTATCTTTTTGTTGTAGGATAAGTGTGTAATCGTCTAAAGGATATGACGATAGAGATAAATATAGAGATAAATATATCAGAGTTAGATTATAACTAAAATATCTTGTGGTTATCTACTTGTATCTCATCCCTATTTAAAGGGCTTTTGATTAATGAGAATTACATATTCATTCTCTCCGTATATTGTTGTTCTATTATGTTTTTCCTTTAACACGTTATCAGCACGTAAGCTCAGATATATCCGGTTTCCGCTGTTGGACAACTCGCATCCTCCTACCAAATACATGTACACATTCTTCAACTCTTTATACATATGAACAATTAAATAATTGTGCTAATGATGTGGATGAATTTGTTTTAATGATTTATTTTGCTTTTTTGCCCTTCATATGGATTTGGTCACCTTAGTTTCGTTATTTTTTTATTTATTTAAAAGGAAAATACACACTTTTTTTTGTGTGTTTTAACCTTTCATGTGGATTTGGAATCGTATTTTATATATTTTAAACAATTAATTACTGACTCAATTTTTGTTATAGTTATTAATTTAGGTATTCTTAAATAAGTTTATAATATTGCATATATTTAGTTAGTTAACTTAATCATGTTATTATTATTTACTTATTTAAATAAATTAATTTGTTACAACTCATTATTATAACGATTAATATGTTAGTAATCTTCGATGTTGTAAATTTCAATTTCAAATCAATCTTATAGTTGAAATCAAGGTTCTAAATGTCGTGAGGCATGGCATGGCGGCGAGACCAAGCCTCAAGCCTTAGGAGCCACGGCGAAGTCATGGCGTTTTCAAGGCGTGACTTATGGCGTAAAATTTCTAATTCATATATAATATTATATATAAAAACGTATGTTTTATAGTGTTACTCAATGAGTCAATAGTAATAAGCAAGTTAAATTAGGTTATATATTAAAAACTTGCAAATAAGACATTAGAAACGTAAAGAAAAATCAAACAAGCCTTGGCGTGCCATGGGCTTAACGTGGCGTGACACACAAGCCTTGGTGCCATGGCACGCCATGGCGGCTGTGCGGCGAGTTTTTTTAAAACATTGGTTGAAATTAATATTTGTAGATTTAGTTCTGAACCCTCAAAAAAAAAGTTATTATTGGATTTGTTAGAATTATCTCTTATCTAATTTTTTCTTGGACTTATCAACATTTAATTTTGTTATTTGTTTAATTTGCATTTGAACCTAAAATTTGTCATTATCTATCGGATCATTATTATTTTAATTTTTTTATATATGATTCTATTTTATCCTATTGTTATTGATAATATACATTGAAGTGGACAACTTAATTTGTATTTATTCATCTAAATCAATTGTTTTAATTTGGTATTAAAATGTTTAGTAATTCTTTTATAGATTTTTATGTCTTATCCACATAATATTCAAATGTTTATTTTGTTTATGAGTTCCTACTCATTAATCTCAATCTTATAAATTATATTTAGAATTTACACTTTCAACCCCCCCCCCCCCCATAACTTTTGTTATTTTGCTAAAAGCTCCAAAAATAACATTAAAATGTTAAAAAAAAATTATCCAAATACTTATCTTGATTATGGGTTCCTACTCATTATTTTTAAACTATATAATTAATCTTTGGAAGTTACACTTCCAACCCCATATATTTTGGTTTTTACCAAAAGCTCCAAAAATACTATTAAGGTATTAAAATATTAAAATTGGATTCTATGCCAAACTCATAGTCATTTTGGCATCTTTCCAAATGCTCTATAATAAATGTTATATTTAAATTAACTAAATCACAAGATATCGACTGGATTTTGTCAAACGGGTGTAAACAACCTTAAGGTTTGTAGGGATTTAAGAAATCCATGTGATTCCCCTACTACCTGGAAATCCAATAGATTGAGTGATTTCTTTTTCGCAAATTGAAATATTGATGAAGTATTATCAATAAAATTAAAGCATACAAAATCCAATATTGTTATGATAATGAAATTTCATAACCATAATCCATTTTCTTATAAAAAAAATATATATTATTCTTTATATATGTAAATGGTTGAAACAACTCATCCAAAAATCAACGTCGTAAACTCAAAAGAATCTGAATGAGTATATAAACCTCCTTTTGAAAAGGTACAAGAAAATACCTAAAATCCAACTCCCTATTGACTCTAAAACCAACCTCTTGAAAAGGTACAAACAAATATCTTCATGTTTTGAGACGACATATAAATCCTAAATTTCATAGGAATACATTTACTAGAAACCCCCAAAGAAACGTGGGATGTCCCAAAAGGGATAATCGGGAGTACTCATGAATATGTGTCAGGATCTAATTCTTAACAAGAATAATGAACTCAAAAACAATATTAAAGGAGTTTGCGGAATAACACTTTAATATTCAAAGATCAATGTAACAGTGAATCAGAAATCACAATCTTGTAAACTTTATTGAATGATTTAAAGCTACAAGATTTCACACAAAACCTCAATATTGATGAACAGGCTCACCAATACGAATTCTACTTCTCTAGAACTAGGGTTCTAAACCTTGAGGTTAATTCTCTCTAAAAACAAAAACTCAGAAATATTGTCTGCTTTGTTTTCCTTTCTGCATCCGTCTTTGGTGGGATTCTTTTTCCATCTGCATCAATCTTTCCTTCATCAGATGGGTCATTCTCAATGATGTCCCACATAGAATAATCTGTGAGGAGAATGTATTGCTTGATCCTAATCTTCCACATATCAAACTCATTAGATCTGAGCATTGGAACCTTTGAGACAAGAGTACTGTTTGATTCAACTGTGTTTTCCATGATGAATGAAGGTTTCTGAGAATACTTGCTCTGATACCACTT
Source organism: Arctium minus (assembly GCA_954870635.1). NCBI lineage: Eukaryota > Viridiplantae > Streptophyta > Magnoliopsida > Asterales > Asteraceae > Arctium > Arctium minus. Next base: position 63,970,986 of record OX941093.1, read on the forward strand.
GTCAGGATCTAATTCTTAACAAGAATAATGAACTCAGAAACAATATTAAAAAAGTTTGCGGAATAACACTTTAATATTCAAAGATCAATGTAATAGTGAATCAGAAATCACAATCTTGTAAACTTTATTGAATGATTTAAAGCTACAAGATTTCACACAAAACCTCAATATTGATGAACATGCTCACCAATACGAATTCTACTTCTCTAGAACTAGGGTTCTAAACCTTGAGGTTAATTCTCTCTAAAAACAAAAACTCAGAAATATTGTCTGCTAACTTGATATTCTGAACTATTCTCAACAGGTCTATACATATACTGAAAATAAAAGATAATTACAAAAAAATAAAAGATCTTCAGTATATTCTTCTATCATTATCTTCAAACCTTCCATGATTATCTTCAGTCTTGATCTGCACGAATCTTGATTATCTCTTAAGCAATATTAAGTTGTAGCAGCATTAACACTCTAAGCAGTACTAATTTTCACCAGCAGTAGTAACTGTGCTCAGCAGTATTAACTTTGATCTGGCAGTACTAACTTCATCAAGCAGTATTAATCTGGTTCAGCAGTAGTAACTTTTCTCAGAAGTAGTAACCATGTTGTGCTAGCAGCATTAACCATACTTGTGCAATTATGTAATTCCCAACAATATGTACTTACAGAACTAATCGTACATTGGAATGAAACTCACTTACTCGATTACAAAAAAGGTAACTGATGTCAACAAAGAAATATATCCAAAACACATCTCAATCTCTGTGGCAAGGAACTCACAGAAGATGACATGATTTTTAACATTATTTCCACCTTTCATATATAAGTAAATATAAATATAAGTTGGAATGCAACCTTTAGAAAAACTCATCAACCTAATGAAAGTGGTTGAGAGACATAACAAGGTTCTTTCGAATAACACCACATATGTCGGGATAAAGAAAATTCACGATATCGATAGTGAAAGTGTTAGAGGTGGAAACAACTCCAAAGGATGATAGAGTAAATCATAATCATAATCTTTCAAGAGCTCAAGCCATCTCCTTTGTCGCATGTTGAGTTCCTTTTGATCAAAGATGTATTTGAGACTCTTGTGATCGGTAAAAAGAGTACACTTCGTCCCATACAAGTAATGTATCCACAACTTTAAAGCAAACACTACCGCTGCCAATTCCAAGTCATGAGTCGGATAATTCTTCTCATGATCCTTTAATTGTCGCGACGCGTAGGCTATTACCTTCCCCTTTGCATTAGGACACACCCAAGCCCCATCTTGGAAGCATCACTAAACACGACAAAGTCTTCCGATCCCTCGGGTAAGGACAAGATCGGAGCTTCGCACAACTTTCTCTTGAGCGTTTGAAACGCTTGCTCTTGTGCATCGGTCCAAAGAAACTTGACGTTCTTCCTTGTAAGAGAAGTGAGCGGTGTAGCTATCTTGGAAAAGTCTTGGATGAAACGCCGGTAGTAACCCGCCAAACCTAAGAAGCTTCGGATCTCTGTCGGACTTGTTGGGGGCTCCCAACTCATCATTGCCTCGATCTTTACCGGATCCACCTTTACGCCGTCCTTTGATACCGCATGTCCCAAGAATTGTACCTCTTTGAGCCAGAATTCGCACTTGGAGAATTTTTCAAACAACTTCTCCCTTCTTAGGACTTCGAGTACTTCCCGTAAGTGTTTCCCATACTCGGACTCATCCTTTGAATATATTAGAATATCGTCGATGAAGACGATCACAGATTTATCCAAGAATGGGCGACACACATGGTTCATCAAATCCATGAACACAACCGGAGCGTTGGTTAAGCCGAAAGGCATCACCAAAAACTCATAATGACCGTATCTCGTCCGGAAAGCCGTCTTCGGAATATCTTCGTTCTTCACTCTCACTTGATGATAACCGGACCGAAGATCAATCTTCGAGAAACATCCTGCGCCTTGTAGTTGATCAAAAAGGTCGTCGATGCGAGGTAAGGGATACTTGTTCTTCACCGTGATCTTGTTTAACTCCCGATAATCTATACACATCCGCATGGATCCATCCTTCTTCTTCACGAACAGAACCGGTGCTCCCCAAGGTGACGAACTCGGTCGAATGAAGCCCTTTCTCCAACAACTCTTGAAGTTGCGTCATCATCTATTTCATTTCTGTCGGTGCCAAACGATATGGAGCACGAGCTATCGGAGCCGCTCCCGGTGTGAGGTCAATCTGAAACTCCACTTTCCGCTCCGGCGGTAATCCGGGTAAATCTTCCGGAAAGACGTCCGGATAATCTTGCACCACCTCCACATCTTCTACCGACTTATTTTCTTTCTTCGCGTCCACAACGTAGGCCAAGTACGAAGGGTAACCCTTCGCTAAAAACTTGCGAGCCTTAAGAGATGAGATAATAGGAGTATTCCTCTTTCCTTTCTCCCCATAAATGGTAGCCACACCATTTTCCGGTAATGGCACTTGGATCATCTTTTTGGAACAAAAAATGTCCGCCTTATGCCTTACTAACCAATCCATACCTATGACTACATCAAATCCTCCTATAGCCATAGGTAATAAATCCACTCCAAAAGAACTCCCATCGATCTCTAGAGTGCAATCACAAAAACGATCACGGATAATCACTTGATCCCTATTAGCTACTTCTACTACTAATGCATCGGGAATGACACTAATAGGAGTGGTGAATTGCTTACATAAAGCATCCGACACAAAGGAACATGTAGCACCCGAATCAAACAAGACACGAGCAGGCATGGAGTTTACTAGAAATGTACCCGAAACGACATCTGCGGTCTCCTTTGCCTTCTCGGTAGTCATCCGGAAAGCTCGACTCGGTGCCCTTGATGGTTGCTCGACCCTAGCCGTCGAATCCACATAATTTCCACCACCTCCTCTAACTAGCCTTGGGCACTCTCGCTTCATATGCCCCGGTTCTCCGCATTCATAACATACCGACCCACGGAGGGAACACTCTCGAGTTGTGTGGTTTTTCTTACCACACTTGGTACACCCGGCTGGACCGGAGTGAGTCCTTGTAGCGCACGACCCGAGTGCTTTGACCTGCACTTGTGGCACCACCGATCTTCACGGCGCTGATCACCCGCTCTTCCACTTGCAAAGGGTCTTGATTGGCGAACGGGCCCAGATGGCCCTTCCCACTTCCGTTTCTCACCAACATGCTTCTTCTCATCCCTTTCGGCATTGATGTCGTCCTCAACGAGTAAGGACTCCTTGATAACCTCTTGTAGAGTCGAACACTTAGCATTCATTACCGTCGTTCGCATCTCGGCCGGTAACCCTTGATGATAGGCCTTAATCTTTGACCTTTCATCGGGGACCAGATGTCCCACCAAGTTTAGTTTCTCCAGAAAGAGTTTGGAGTAGCCAACAACAAACAGATTCCCTTTCTTCAGATCTCGGAACTCCCGCTCCAATTTGTCCATCGAACGCTCGCTACAATACTTGTCCATAATCTTCTCTTTGAACGTCGACCAAGTTAACTTAGCCAGAACTTCAGGAGTGAGGACTGATCGAGTGAGATTCCACCAAATCAAAGCCTCTCCCCGAAGTAGTTCAGAAGCAAACTTGACTCGTTGAGAGGGATCACACTCACTTGACTCAAAGACCATCTCTATCTCTTTGAGCCAATACATACAAGCAACTGGGTTATCGGAACCCGCAAATTCCTTAGGGTGGCATCCCAGAAATGCCTTGTAGGTGCACCCCTTAGTCTTCGTCCTGATCCCCTCGTCAGATGGTTCCTCAACTGTTACCACATTCGGTCCACCCGACCCCACAATAATGTTTTCATCCATAGTCTCAGGTTGTCGGTTGCTAGTGTCTCGATCCTCTAGGAGTTTCATGAAAAACTCTTGTTGTTGGGTCATAGCCGAAGTCATGGCCAACTGTTGTTGAGCCAAGGCCGCATTCATGGCCAACATCATGCTATCCCGAAGCCGGGTCTCCATGGTAACTTCCTCCATGATGGCGTTACCTGAATTGAGGTTCCGGCGCGGAACATGCTCAGGTCCGCCTCCCAATATTCTGGGTACGGGAATTTCATCGGCGATTGTCCCCTCAGGGGGTCGTACAGTTGCAGATTCCACCTCTGGTTGACCCTCTGGCATGCCTGGAAACCTACTTCGAGTGTTTACCATCACAATCTCCCATACACGTACGAGAAATAGATTGAGGAAAAGACTAAACGAGTTGAACTCATTGTACGTACTAATACCTTCATCAATTATCGTAATAATAGTAAACCAAATATGCTCACGTAACAATGCTTTCATAATAGCAGTAGCTAAGTGAAATTATGAACGAACCATACACAAGAATTCTTGTCACCATCATCACAACTTTTAATTAAAGTAATTCCGTAATCCTAACGCTCTCCCCACCTAAGATTCCTACCTCAAGTGGACAGTGAAGTCATAACGTCTAAATCTTAAGTCTAGATATGCTAAACAATACCTAGTTCACTTAAACTAAATGTAACACCCCGATTTCGAAAAGCTATCGTTTCAAGCTAATACAGAAATCAGTAATTTACGGGAAAAATAAGATATTGTATTTTGGACTTGAATCCTAGATTTTATAGTCTAGAGGGATGAAAGATTCAATTACGAGTCAAACGGTTCTTTCCGGAGCGAAAACGGAGTTATAACGAAGAAGTTATGACCAAAACAGTGTTTGGGCATATTTCTCGCGGGCTGTAGGGCGCACGGGTCGTGCGTTTTCCTTCACAAAGGGCACACGGGTCGTGCACAACATCAGAAACAGCGGGTTAAAACCTGATTTCAGCCTCATTTCACCCAAAAACTTCATTTCTTCATAACTTCTTCATCCCAACTCCGATTTCAGTGATTCAAGTTGACACGGTTTCGTTTTTGAGAGCTCTTCAAGGATCTAGCAAGATATTGGAAGTCTATTGGAGTTTACAAGAGTATTTTGTGGTGGTAAGCTCCTCATCTCTCCAACTTCATCTTCTTCACCAAAGTTTTCTAGGGTTTCATCCACCCTTTGTTCTCCCTTTCGTAGATTGGAGGTTTGTAACCATTTTGGTGAACTAGAGGTGTTTTGATTGGTGGATTCAAGCTTGGATTAAGTTCATCTTCTATTCTCTTCATTTATGGAAGTTAGGATTTCGGTATCAGTTGGGGTGTTCATGTATAAGGTTGGGAAACGATTCTTTGTGGTTGATTTTGATTATTTATGGTGGGATATGTATATTTATGGTTGGAACCTTGTGGATCTAGGTTTTGGAAGATTTGGTTTGAAGAATCAAGTTCTTCAAGGAAAGCTTTAAGTGGGTAAAATCTAGATTTAGCCTAAATCTAGCAAGGTGAGTTCAAGTTGATTTGTGAAAACGGTGTACATGCCAAAATGGTTATTTTAAAGTGTTTTACATCTTACATGAAATTGTTAACTGCTGATCAGTTTGTGTATTTTGAAAGTGTTTAACTTTATAAACTTATATAGCACACATTTTTGTGATTTTGGGCATTTGGATAAATGAGTCATAAATGGGTGTGTTTGGTAACTTATTGCATACATGAGATTATTTGGTTAAAAAGGCATTTTAGTGTTGTTTGGGGTAAAAGGTTCAATTTTGTGTTATGGGACGTTTTGAAAGGATTAAGAGTATAAGTCTATTTGGAAAACCTCTTTGTCCCGACTTAAACTGTGTTGGAGTCCATTCAAGCATTTTAGAGCGTGTGATTTCATGGTATGGGTCGAGTGCGTTTAATATTTGAAAAACGTAATCATTGGTCAAAAAGAGGTTTTGAGCATTTTGGCTCGATGTCGTTTAAAGGAGTTTTGAGGACACTTGTCCGGTTTTATATGGCTCAATGTAGAGCCCAGTTATGACGTACGTATTAATGCGCTGTGATGCGTATTGAGGTTGGTTACGGATTTGAGTGCTTTGGTCATTCATGTTTAGTCCGGGAAGGTTAGACTGTGTTGCAATGGATCCATAGGCACGTGAGTCGGTCTGTTTTGGGATGGTCAATTGGGTATTGCGGGGTTGAACTTCGGTACCTATGTTTTATGACCGGAAACTTTACAAGTGATCGCTAAGAGGGTTGAGTCGGCTAGTGCTACCGGAATAGTAGGCGCTAGGACCTCCGCCGCTTGAAGTAATGCCTGGGAGGAAGTCTTTAAGTGTGTCGGGCCTTCGGGATGGAGTTCTTCGGAATGATCCATCAAGGTCAACTGACTTGGGGTGACACTTGTAAAGGAGTTGTAGGGACACCGGGCTGTGACGTCGGGAGGTGTCATGCGATTAACGCTGCATGGGTGGTATACTTCTGTGTTTCCTCCACTCTCAACGGATACGGGTCTCCCTCGTTGTCGGCTATCAGTATTTTGATTTAAGGACGTCTTATTTTATTGTTATGGGTTCCTTACGGTCACGTGAGTATTGGACCTAGCGTCCATGTTTTCGGACGTACAGTATATGTGGTTTTGATAACGATTCATGGGTCGAGAATTTTGTCCCGCCCGCGTTTTGGGTGCATTGGGTTATGAATTTTCATTCATGTTTTACCAATTAAGTGTTGAACTATGATCCCGTTTGGGTGAGTTATGCGTTGCACATTTTATAAGAACGTTTGTTTTGGGAGCATTGTCTTTAAAAGTGCATGATATGGAAATTGTGTCGTTTCTATTTTGAAGTATAATATTTCGAAAGACCTTACTTTAAACTGCATTCTTTCCTTTAAAGATATACTTATTCATGTTAAAACTCTTGAGCTCACTAGGCGTTAAGTCTAACCCTTTTTATTTGTCGGCATGTGCATCAGGTTTCAAGGTTGGGAGTTGGTTCTAGCAATCCTGTGAAGAGTAGAGCCTTAGCTAGATCCGAAAGTAAGTATTCGGTGAAGTCTTCCGCATTATGGAGATAGTGACTATGCATGGGTATTAGTAGCACCCGTCCTTTATAGTCTATATATATATAAGGTGGTATATGTGTATTGTAGTTTAATTTAAATTTGTGGTTGTAGATGATTCATTTATTGATGTATTTAGAAATTTTTTATCAAGTTGCTATCTTCAGATTTAAGGGTGTTACACTAAAGCTCTGATACCAACTTGTAACACCCTAAAAATAGGGATAATAAAAATTTGCAAAACGGACACGAGGTATACAAAATAGCCATAGCAAGAGCCTCCCAAAAATGGGGAAAATGTATAAACAACCTGTTTAATTACAATTGTAATTTAACGGACAATAAATAACAACCAACTAATCTAATTTCTACAACTAGAAAAGAGATTACAAAAGGGTTGTCATTTAAGAACCCAAACGGTTCACTTTCAAAAGTATAATATGTCCATGTGCAAAAATCCCCAAGCTCTCACCCCAAAGCAACTAAGCCTGCTTAAGACCGACACCGTTATAACCTGAGATACACATCGATACCAAACAAGTGTTAGGCCAAAAAGCCTAGTGAGTTGAACAATAATAAGCATGCATGAACAGTTACAATTCTTATCAGCAGTTAACCAGTGTTCAATATATGTGGAGTCATTAGGGGAGACCCAAAACACCAATCAAGTCCCACCCAAGAGTCGATATACCTTGATGCCCTTAACAAGGAACACCCGAAAGGCCCGACACACCCGAAGACTATCGCTAAGAAAATTCCCCGAATGGCGGAGGTCTAGGCACATACCATCACAGTGGCGCCCAAGACTACATCCTCCTAGTGTACTGACTTGGTTCGTCCACATAACGCATATAGGAGGTCCTTTAGATGTATTTCAACCCAACATATTTCAATACCAGCTACGAGTACAATATCTCCATCCTATCATCATGAAGTCTAACAAAAGACCCAAATGACAATCATGTTCATCTTGCATATAAATACATCACCAAAATGGTGTTCCAACTAGAATCATCAGAATACCCATATATGCATACATTTAACATATCAAGGTACCTACATTATGTATCTATGAGAAAAGCCCCAAATAATGATACATATAACATAAATCATGGCATATCACCCATATTTACATTTCTAGCTATTTTCATAAAGAAATCCCAATCACTTAAACATATAGAGATAAAGTAACAAATAGAAGAATATGATGTGTATCTAGTTTTAACAAAGGTTTAGTAAACTCACAATCTAGGTTTTATACCAAAACCTAGAAAATGGAAAACCCTAGAAGTTGGATGGAGAAGATGGAGACTTGGACTCTTAAGATCTTGATCTTGAAGTAGAAGGAGGCTCAATAAATGAAGCTTTACCTCCCCAAAGGCTTGCAATAAATGCTCTAGCTAGCAAGAGGAAGAAACGGCTCCCAAAACCCTAGAAATCGCTCCCCAAATCAGTGTGTGTGTGTGTTGTGATTTTGAACCGAGAAATGAAGGGTTTTAGGAAGCTGCAGGACGATCGCGACTTGTGCCGTGACTTGCACCCACGGCATAAGTCGCCCGTGTGCTCAACGGTGAGGGATCCAGTGGGTTACGCGGCTTGTGCCGCGACTTCCACCCGCGGCGTAAGTCGCGAGGTTCCTCAAACCCAAACCACTCCAGTAGACTACGCGGCTTATGCCGCGACTTGAACTCGCGCCTAAGTCGCGAAACTCCCTGCTCAACAATTGCTAGTCTAACACTTCCAATCCGACACCAATCATCTAACATAGACGGAAATGGCAATTAAGCATATAATTTCTTCTTTGGTAAGCACATAAACATAAGATTAACAAGGCCACAAACTTACCTGAATTTACGGATGTTACAATAACCATGTGGGACACCGTGGTTATGACATAGTGATCCGTGTATTACAAAATACACATAGACACATTCTCTTTCGAGTGAAAGGCAAAACAAGGCAAATTGCAACTGTTGACTTCTGCAACATAAGAAACAACATTGCTATCATAATATGCCCTCTCGAATACATAAAACTTTTGTATATACCCTAATCCTTAGTCAATACAGGAATGAGATCGTACTAAAGCTAAGGACATTATACAAAAATATTCCATTGTTACAATGAATACAAGGTGATATTTATGGACATAAACATCCAGAATGCGGACCATTAAAGTACTTTATGGTCCTGGTTTCGACACGATGAACGCATGTCGTATTATTGTCCACATGAAATATTGCACTCCTAGCACTACTTATACATTTAAGGGCTCACCACCCTTATTATTTCATCAAGTCTACATGACTTGGAATGCTGGAGAATTTACATCATAAGGATTTGATGTTAATTGCATATGTATTAGGATCAATGTAGAGTTTCCTATACCCCATGTGTATATATAAAATGGTCTCATAGAAGTTGTTATCAAAAGAATATGATGACATCTAGGGTATTAGTAATGCGCACCAATTTACCCACATCTACCTGGGATTATGCAATTATTATATGCTGTTTTTTTTTTCGTTTTTAGACCCACTGCTTGCTAACCAGTCTCATGCGTACCAGTTGGTAACTGGATATAAGCCTGATACTTTACATTTACGCATGTTTGATTATATGTGCCAATTGCGCCCCCACAGCGCATCGAAATGGGTCCTTAAAGACGATTTGGTAAATGTTGGATATGAACCCCCAACAATTTTCCGCTAATTAGAATATTTGACTAGTGATCTCTTTACCGCTAGATTTGTGGGTTGTCACTTTCATGAGACAGTCTTCCCGTCGTTAGGGGGAGATAGGAAAAAGGATTTTCCATGGGAACGATAGAAAGTGTCATTGAATATTCTCACTCTGTCTCATTTTGATCCCCAAAACTTCACAACGTAATGTTGAATTCAAACAAATCAGACTCGATACCTGATACGTTTAATATTCCAAAAGTGACAAGATCACATATACGAGTTGCAAATATACTCGCAAGGTTAAAAAGTCCCCAACAGGGGCACAACGTCACTGGAAAGTGCGTTGCAATAACACATAGTGGAGGTGTGGTTGAGGTCGTAGCTACCAAATGGAAGTGGTGGAAGCTACTTGGTTCGATGAATACTATTCTAAAGGAAGAGAATAGTTAGGCACATCCATTTATCATCAATACATAAAACTCTCATGAGATTGTCTCTAATTATAATTATGTCCATGAATCATCACTGGAGGACGCTCCGAAGTTAATATTGATTCGAGAGATGAATATTAATCTCAAATGAACTATGAGAGTACATATGAGTCGATGGACAGATCATATATAATCATTGATGATTTATTCGCATATACAATGGCTCATAAAATGATCGAGCATGACGATATCGAACCAGGCTCAGTTGAATAATATCAACAAAGAGCATATTGGCCTAAATGTAAAGAAACAATCCAGAAAGAATTCTATTATTTGACAAAGGATCGGGTATTTGGTCAGGTAGTGCTAACCTACCAAGTGTAAAGCCCGTAGGACATAACTGAGTATTTGTCAGAAAGCGTAACGAGAATAATGAAGTCCTAATATGTAAGGCTCTCCTTTGGCGCAAGGTTTCTCACAACGCCCTGGATTGACCATGAGAAGACTTACTCTCTCGTGATGGGCGTTATAACGTTCTGCTAAATAATTAACCTAATAGTTTCCGAAGGACTGGAAATGTAGCTCATGAATGTGGTTACCACATATCTCTACGGGGATCTAGATTTATAGATATATAAAAGTACTTGATGATATTACATTACCAAAATCAAGTAACTCTAAACCACGAAATGCGTTTGCAATAAAATTGAAACGCCCACTTTATAGATTAAAGCAATCTAAGCGGATGTGGTATACCCGCCTAATGGAATACTTGATTGGGAAAGGATATATAAGAATGATGAACTGTTCTCTTGCATATTTATTATGAAAAACAAGTTCCAGATTTTCAAAGTAGCTCTATATGTCAATGTTATGAACATAATAGGCACTCTTGATGAAATGGGAGGAACCACAAGCTACTTAAAATCTGATTTTGAGAGGAAATATCTTGGGAAGACTTGGTTTTGTCTAGATATTTGAGCTAGGACACCGAGTTTGTGAAATATTAATTCACCGATCGCATATGTCCAGAAAATAATCAGGCAATTTAATATGGACAAAGCCATTCGGTTAACACTCCCATGATCGGTTGAAGTGTCTGATATAAGGAAAAATCCATTTCGTCTAAAGGATGATGACGAAAAATGTTGGGAGTTGGAATTCCCTATCTAAGTACAATATGCGCATTATCGTACTTAGCATAATACACTTGACCATACATTATATTTCTCAATGAACTTGTTAGCTAGATTTAGCTCAGCGCCAACGCAAAGTCATTGGAATGATATCAAATTAATATTTTGGAACCATTGACATGGGTTTATACTTTCCCTATAGAAAGAAAAATTGGATTGATAATGGAATTTCAATACCTACTTAGAATGTAAGCAGCAAAAGTACTACTCTTATAGAAAAATACCAAACAATGTCTTGGTATGTGTTTGCTGATATTAGGTATCTGTCTGACCCATACAAAGGTTGTTCCCAAACTGGATAAAGAATTACCACAAGGAACACGTCGATTGCTTGGAAGTAAACTAAGCAATCCTTTGTAACTATCTCCTTGAACTAATCCAAGAATATTACTCTCCATGAGATAATAAAATAATGTATATGATTAAGGACTATCATTACATATATTAGAGGAGTTAGTAATTTTGGGTTCAACCAGTATCCTACTTGCATATATGGAAATGATGCATCATATATTGAAGAAATGAACATAAGATACATCAAGGTAATAACACAAAGCATATTCTGCTTAAGTTTATATACAATCAGCAATAAAATACTCTCTTTTAGATTCAAGTGAATCAAGTAAGGTGTCAAAAGAATGTGACATATTTTACCAATTCATTACCATAAAACCATATATTGGAAAACGTGTAGAAAGTAAATGGAAATGTTTTCCAAACTCCTTTGATTAATGCACGAATCAAGGGGAGTAGTAGACAAAAGGGGGAGTCTACTATATTTGTGATATTGGTATGTTGTGCTCTTTCCTTCAACCAATGTTTTATTTTTCCCATTGGGTTTTGTTCCTTGGTGTAAGGTTTTAGTGAGGCAACTGTTTATATACCATCATGCTTTCCTAACTCTCAAGATTAAAGTATGAATCTAAGAGAAAACTAGACTGAAGGATAAGTCTATGTATTGCAAAGAAGCTGGTGCATTGTACTCTTTCCTTCGTCATATTTTTATTTTTTCCCACTGGGTTTTATTTTGGCGTAAGGTTTTAACGAGGCAACAACTGTGCACCACCACTCCTTTAACTCGACACAAGGGGGAGTGTTGTAGGATAAGTGTGACATCGTCTAAATGATATGACGATAAAGATAAAGATAGAGATAGAGATAGAGATAAATATATCAGAGTTAGATTAAAACTAAAATATCTCGTGGTTATCTACTTGTATCTCATCCCTATTTAAAGGGCTTTTGATTAATGAGAATTACAGATTCATTCTCTCCGTATATTGTTGTTCTATTATGTTTTTCCTTTAACACTTTTTATTATTTTATCCTCTTTATTCAAATGGTCGTTTATGTATGATCCATTGGAACCTTTTCATGTTAATAATAATTATAAACCAAATTTATAATTATAAACGGACAGCCATATTTTATAATGCATCTTTGTTACTCAAATGACAAAGATTAGTTGATTTAAATCAATCATTAATTTACATGACCATGACAATGTATGAACATATCCTCTGTGTTGTAAATGCCCATATTTGAACACCATACATGGTTTGTGTCGTTCTTGTTGAATCAAATCTTTATCTTCTTGATCGTTGAATGAATACCAAATATTGGTATCATATATCATCTATCTAAGCATGCATGCATTTCTTCAATCTCATTCCATCAAAGTGTCAGAGGTGTTACTCCTGTCATGCATGATGACAAATCTTATCTCTGAAAATGCAAGCCTCGTCTCCTGGCATTATCACACACTTAATAACTTTATGTCACCCTGTTACAAGGTGATTAGAATTTGCATCAAAGTGTAGGACTTAATCATGATATACTTTAATATCAAGTCCAAATGACGTTATCATACTATGATCACATGAGTAAACATTTATAGTACTCATATGACATCCTATGTAGGTTTCTCATAATGGATTTATCCAATACATATTGTTCATTAACTTGTACCCATACAATGTTTTCCATATCAACCATATGAATCCTTATATGTTAGTTACAATTGTATATTTTTAACCTAAATCTGAAATAATATTTCAATTAGGGATGTTTTAAGAATCTTAATCTATAGTTATCATAATGTCATCTATCAACACATAATATAAGGCCATCCATACCAGTACAATCATAAGAGCATTTCCAACAACTATGTGATATTTTTTTTTTTAAATTAAAGTATCAAAAGTTAAAATCTTTAAAAAAATCACTTCCAACTCTAATAGCTATTATATTTTAAAGACTATAGCATTGATTATATTATTAAAATAATCAATACATTAATAAAATATTTTTTCTTTCTCCTAAACATTTTACCCCAATGCCTTTTAGGGTCAGGTTCAAGGGAAAACCACAAAAAAAGGGAAAACTGAAGAACACCCTGGTAGCCCTTCATCTGTGCATACCGTCCAGATGAAGGGCTAACAGAGTGTTCTTCAGTTTTCCATTTTTTTGAGGTTTTCCCTTGAACCTCCGTCATGCCTCTTATTGGTGGAAATATTAGAATATTATTATCTCTTTATTTAAAAGTGAGTTTTAGAGATTTATCCAAATTTATATATTTTTATATTCTCTCTCATTTTTTTTCTATTTTAACATACAAGATAACATAGTTGTTAGCAAAAAATTGTTAAAATCCCCCCCCCCCTTTTTTTTCTATTTTAACATAACTATTTGGATGCTCTAATTATCTTTCAAAAGTGTCAGCATCAACTTTTACAATTAACCTCAATCATCTTTTAAAAGTGATTTCCACTATCACATCACAATTATTTTATATACCATAGTCATTTATAAATAAATTAACATTTATTATATATACATTAATATAATTATTTATAACTTAATTATTAAAATATAAATTTAATGAATAAAACTGTTAGATTCATTTTTTAAACTAATTAGTATAATTTATAATTTAATTAGTTTGAATCATTTATAAGTAATATTAATATAAATTCCTTTATAACTTAATTATTAAAATATACAAATTAATAATTAAAATATTAAAATAAAATTTCATATTAACATAAAAGTATAATACATGTTAAAATAAAATAAATGATACTTTTCATTACTCATAACTCAATGTTTACAATCATCTATTGATTGCCTTTTTGGCATATCACCAAGGATGTTTGGTTCGTTTTCCACCAAGACCTGTATGGATAAAGTTGTTTGTATTGGTAAAGTTGTATGTATGATATCAGATAAGTTGTTGTTCGGTTATTGTGATGAATAAACAGTCTGAATGTCAGAAATGACCATTTTACCACTCATTTTATAAATAGTTGTTTGATAAAATGTTGTAAATCAAATTTTATAAAAATAACATTCACAACAAATTTTAGTTTTTACAATAAAGTGTAGATCAAACAAGAACAAACAAATTGTAAAACAACTTCATAAACAAATCATGAAACAACTTATTTTTAAATTAATCTTATTGCATCAAGCACCCATATAAAAAACAGTAAACAAATCAAATGAAACCCCAAATCAAAAAATTGACAAACCCAAATATATGAACCCTAAATTTAAAACACTCAAATTAGAAAAATAATTCTAATTATCAATGTTTATATCTTCCATGTAATCCATGGTTTTAATGGTTATGCACTTCGGTTTTGATGGTTATGCACTTTCAATGTTTATCTTCCATAGTGTTGGTGCCCTAACCCATTATCGCTGTAAGAGTATATGAACAAACCTACCAAAAATCAGGAAAAAAAAAGCAGATGAGGCAGTCGACGAAGAGGAATGACAGCACAGGAACAACAACGATGTAGGGACGGTAGCAGCAGGAAGGGGAACGAGAGCCTCTTTAAGGAAGGGAGAAGGGAGAGTGTTTCAAGGAGGGAGAGGGGAACGTGTTTCAGGGATGACCGGCGGTGGTGAGGCATAGGGCAGGGACGACCGATGATGGTGAGGCAGAGAGAGGCGACGACTGGCGATGGTGAGACAGAGAGCAACTAACTTTTTGAACTCTATGGGTTTGAGGGTTTTCAAGAGAAGGTGGGAAATGGGTTAAGGGAATGAGGGGTAGGATGTGTCTTTTGAATGGCTGAATGTAAATGATTTAATATTTTTTGTTGAGTGATTCAGCCATCGACTGAACGAATAAGCAATAACCGAACAACTATTTATGGCTGATCGAATAAGCCATATAGGCTATACAACCCATTAAGCCACAACCAAACAACACCTAACATAGATGACTATTTGGTAAATTGTATATAAGCGTTTGTTTGCAACTTAATCAATAAGTCATATTATGTGTTTCATATTAAGACCATTGTTCTCATCCTACCCCCTCCCATACCATCGTCCCATCCTTGTTAAGCACGCTTAACAAACAACAATTATTTATCTATTAATTATTTTAGACATAACTTGTATTCATACAAATATCTTTGTTCATATAAAATACACATACTCACGTGACAATTTACACATAGAATAATCAAAATTGTTAACACCTAATAAAATAGAATCTAAAAATCACAAATGAGAGAATACTTGTTAGTTAGAAATTCAATAATGATACAATATTACCATCCCACTTAATTAATCGTGACAAATGATAGAGTCCAAAATTAATAAAATATTAATGGGTTGAAAGAATCTAAAATTAATAAATATTAAATGGATTCCGAATCTTATTTTATAATTGTTTACCTCTTAATGGTTTCATTAAGAGTCAACATCTGAATCGCTAAGAGGTGAATCCTGTTTGGCAGAAGAAAAAAATATGCCTCTTAATGGTTCCAAAACCCTCTAAATCATTTTATATCTTGGGTCTCCCTTAAGTTCTTAACTATTAAGCGTCCTGATTTCATTATAAACAATTACCAAACAACCATATTTAATGTTGCACATATCATAAGAGCATATTAATCATTCTGCACCAAACCAAACAACCCCTAAATTATACTACAATTTAATGTAAATATTTTATGGTTTAACTAAATGTTTAAAATATATTTAAATATTGGTCAGACGACCATCCTAATTTATTGGTGGCATTGTTGGAGTAGTATTAAAACTATAGATAGATAAGTAATAAACAAAATAAAATATAAAGTTAATTTCATATTAAAATTTTTATAAATTAAAATAATAAATATATTTATAAAATGATAAAATGAGAAGAATATTAAAGAGTTATTTTTTGTTTTTAATCAATAAATTCTGAAATTAAATAACAGTTTTTTAAAAT
Source organism: Arctium minus (assembly GCA_954870635.1). NCBI lineage: Eukaryota > Viridiplantae > Streptophyta > Magnoliopsida > Asterales > Asteraceae > Arctium > Arctium minus. The sequence goes on from OX941093.1 coordinate 63,987,421, forward strand.
TGAAAAAAATTAGATAAATTAAGGTGAGTTTACATGTTAAACTATATAAATCGGGCTTCAAATATATAAGATTGGGTCTCAAAAATTTGAAGGTTCCTATTCAAAAACCCAAATTTAACATATCAATAAACAACAATGATATTCATCTACTTCGGTTTTTTTTCCAAATCTAATTTGATACTTAGGTCGTATTTGGTTTGCGGGATTGGAATGGATTTGGAATGGATTTCGTTGACCGGATTTGAAATCCCTTGACCATTTTAAAATCCCTTACCTGATGGATGTCAATATCCTTTGCAATGAGCTTGGATTTGAAATCCAAATCCCGATGGATTCTAAAACATGGTGGATTTCAAATTCTTATCCAAACACATGAAAGGATTTCAAATCCCCCCAAATCCAAATCCTTGCTTAAAATCAAATCCATTCCCGCAAACCAAACGCACCCTTAGTTCAATACTAGTTTTTTTATATCAATATTTAATTTTTAAAAGTTCTAAACTAAATTTATAAATATGAATAGTCTAATTAGAGATGAAAATTAAACTGTTTAAGTTTTTTCTTTTACGTGTCAAACTTAAACTGAAATTATGTTAGGTATATAGGTTTATGTTTTTGAAATTAGAAATTATTAAGAATTGTTTTTGCTCGATTCAATTTTTGATTCAGTTATATTTTATTTTGGATTTTAGTCTAGTCTTGATTTGAACATAATATGAGTTTTAACCCGTTGAACCTCTACTAATTCGAATCTAGGCCTGACGTAGTTGTTTACTGATCGAGTACGAGCAGTTTTGCTTCGGACAGTGGATCGGTGGATGTTTCTTTCTACTTCGGTCGAGTTGTGGACTGTTCGTGGTTGATTTCGGGGTTGTCCGGGGTAGATTCCATTTGTATCGGCAGGATGTTTCGTCTTTGTTTGCTGCTATGGCAGTTTGCTACTCGCAAACTCCGCTTTCGTTGCTTCATGTTCGTTTTCACTTTTGTTGTTGTTTTGGCTTTGTTGATGTTTCCTCTTTCGTTGTTGTTTCTTTGTTGTTGGTCGTTTATTGTTGTTTCTTTGTTGTTGGCCTAGAACTATTGCCTTTCTTGTAAACTTGTTTTCTTTGGTTGGTTATATATCCTTTGTTGCTGTTAAAAAAATCGGTATAAATATTTGTCATATGTTCATTGTCTTAAAGGCTTAGTTAGATGGGCACTTTAAATTTTTTCTATGTGTTATTTTTCTAATGAGAGAATTACACTTTTGGTCCCTAATGTTTATTGATTTCTTTAAAAGTGGGACTTGTATTTCAATAAGTTAAGTTGTAGTCCCTGAGGTTTGACTTTTGCTTTGAAAGTGAGACCTGATCACTAACTCCGTTAAGAAACTATGGGCAAAATCGTCCAACCATGTTCTTGTCCTCTTTTTGATTTTTTTTTGTTTTTCTTATATTTATAAAAACAATCAAAACACAAGGACCAACTAGTAATTAACTCTATTATATATATATATATATATATATATATATATATAGATTACAAAGGAACCACAGCGGTGATGGTCCTCACCATACATACATAGGATGCTGATAAGTACTCATTTAGTCATTTTTGAGTACTTAAGCTTTTCTCTTTTAGCTTTTAGATAGAATTTTTCACTTCTAAATCCCAACTTTGAGTCTTTTTCTTCCTTATTATCCATTTATTTGGTTTTGGAGCTGAAATGTTGTGATTTACTTGTTCTATAAAGAAAGTAGGCTAACTTGGTCATCTTTTGGAAACCTTTTTGGAAACAGGGCATGTTGCAGCACTGATACAACATGGAACTGATGGTCTTGAAGTGAAGAATCAAAGAAGATGGAGGCAAATATGAGTTTTTGGCATGGAATTGATCTTTTGTAACCCTTGGAACACTAGTTTAATCTGATTGTATAGTTTAGTTTAACTTGAACTAGTTTTTTTTTTACCCTTAGTTGGCATTGTACTAGGCTAAGTATACTAATATTCCCCTTAATTGCAAGTTTGCCCCTCCCTTTGCCTATAAATAGGGAACTTGAGTTCTCATTTAATGTACATCTTCAAGAGTTGATCTACATCAACTCTAAAATTTCTCCTTACTTTCTTAATTTAATGTTCTTCATGTTCTTCATCTTTTTCTTTTTCTTTTCTTAATTCAAGCATATGCAATTTACTTTCCGTATTTACTTTAAGTCATTTAGCTTCCATATTTACTTTCAAATCTTTATTTTTAATACTTTAAATTCCCGCATTTACTTTCTTGTCTTTAATTTTAGTAATTTACATTTCCGCACCTACTTTCCGTTATTTACTTTTCAAAGGCATTTATTTTCATATCTTTAATTTGAGTACTTTTCATTTCTACGTATTTAATTTTCATTATGAGTAGCTAAACCTATTAGCTTGGATGTGAGGCAAATGGCGGTTATGTTAATATAAAGAAAGTAGACTTTTTGTGATATTAATGAAGTTTTATTATTCCAACTCAAGTTTTATCAAGATAATACAACTCCTTGACAAATTGATCACTTTGATTGTGTTAAAGTGTCATGGACCTAGAGATGGGTCATTGAATAGCACGTCAATTTGAATGGCATGGGATGTAATATCGAAAGAGTTACTTGCAACGAGAGTTGTTACTTGTGTTTTTCAAAATGATTCATTCTTGATAAGTTGTCACTTTTTCAAAGGGTTAAAATGGAATAGACTTAGAGATAAGCTATTTGGATTACATCAACTTGGGAGGTACGGGGGTTATTTCGAAAGAGTAACTTTTAACGAAGAGAATTTTTTTTGCCATATATTTTGAGAACTCCACTTCCATCATTCCATTATCTGGAACTTTGCTCAGAGATGAGATGGTTCATAGCTACTGTAATAATGGGATGGTGAGAGTCCGAGAGGAACGTGTCTTAAAATAGATAATAAAACTAGTTATTGTCAAAATCATGCTGCAACATTCCTATAGCATCACGCTGTAGCATTTCTGTAACATTGGTCTGCTGGAATTTAGGTTAACATATCACCACAAGTCTTGCACCCACACTTCTTTTACTTATTGTTAATTACATCAATGATACCACCAACCAACCAAAAAATATTTCTTCAACATCGCCATCTGAAGTTAGTTTTTCATCTCAAGATCTTGCAACTTAAGATACCTATCCCTGTGGAATACGATACTTGGTTCTTACCATTTTATTACTTGAAAAACGACATTAGATCTCATTGTATACTTTCTTTGAGGTTTAATTAGCATACGTCTATAGGTGTGTAAAAAGCACCCATCAAATGCAGACACAGATACCATCGTCACTATGCCATGAATGCAAAAAAACCATCGTCACTGTGTAAATCTTTAATACATATATACACAAAATGGTGGTGAGGGAAAACATGAGGGGGATGGGGGGTCTCGGTGACGGTGATGGTAAACACGTACAAGGATGAAGCCCTGTGTAAAACTTAGTTCTTGTTTCTCTTGAAATCGTTGAGTCAAGGGGAAAGACGTTCACTGGAGGGGAAGGGGGAGTTTGGCCGAAGATAGGGAAAGAGGGTCAACGGTGAGAGGGACCACTCATCATTATCGTCCCCATCGTCCCTGTTGCTTCGATCCAAAATCAAACATCATCCTTGTTTCACCCAAAATCAAGCATCGTCCCTCCATCGTAACCCCATCTCCTTCGATCTTGGTCAAATTGGAACTGCAATTCATGGTCAAATTAATTTGCTATAAGAAGGTTCTTCGGTCTTGTGTGTATTACGATCCATGTATCCTTGTGTGTATAATGGCCCCTGTGTGTATTGCTTTGACCTGTATGTGTGTTTCGGTGTAGAAGGTTTCACCGGGAAAAAATGGTGCAGGAGAGGGGACCAGACCACAAGGATGAAGGTGTGGAGGGGATGATGGTCCCGGTGGAGCCATAGAGGGATTGGGGTGTTTTCAGCCATGAAGGTGTTTTCACAGGGATGATAATATATATATATATATATATATATATATATATATATATATATTATGGTTAATTACGAAACAGGTCACTGTAATTTTTTGGTTTTAACAAAAATATAGAAAACAAAAAAAGAAATACAAAAGGAGGGACAAAACATGGTAGGACAAAAATACCTCTAGCTCTAACTGAGTTTTTTTAACGGAGTTAGTAGTCAGGTCTCACTTTCAAAGCAAAATTCAAATCTCAAGGACTACAACTTGACTTATTGAAGTACAAGTCCCACTTTCAAAGAAATCAACAAACATTAAGGGACCAAAAGTGTAATTCCCTCTCTCTCTCTCTCTTTTAAATTTTCTGCTCATTTATTTTCTCGGTAATCAACCTCATTTACTTTCCACCAAACTCATGAATAATTGAACTGATTAGACCTTGGAATTATTTTTCTTAAGTCACCTATTTGAGTTTGCTTAACCTCAATTCTAATGAAGGTAACTTAGGTTGTGGCGTACTGGTTAAACCTTAGGAGGATGTAGTGGAAAATCTCATATATCCAGGTATAAATCCAGGCGCTGTCAAAACCCTCGTGACCATGGAGGTTCAATGACTCCAGGTCATTTGGTTGGCCGAGGGAATAGTCGATGTGCATAAGCTGACTCAGAACCCACGGTTACAAAAAAAAAGTCTAATGAAGATTTACCTTGGTGTAAATTTATAACCTCATAGTTATCAAATCAAAAGTACAATTAAAAGTATGATATTATTTTATATAAAAGAATATTGATTACATTGGATTAAAATTAATAAAATTAACCTTGTAGGATTAACTCAATTGACAATAAAGCTTGCGTCTTTAGGATTCTCTCTAGAAATCACCGCTTCAAATACTAAAAAGTCACTTGATTTTTTTTTGTCTATTCTCTAGAACTCTTGAAATTAGTCGAGCTATACGTAAATTGACTTGACAATCACAATAAACAAAAATAAAAAATAATCAAAATTCGTTACATTTTAATATAAATAACTTATTTAAAAAAATTGACATGTGTAATGTAACGCTTTATAAATTAAAAAAGGGAAGATGATTTTGAGGTGGTGGGGGGTTTGATTTCACGTGGGAACAGAAAGAAAAACCATAAAGCATGGGGTGGGCGATCGCTTTGCACGGAGGAGCCGGCGATATTCCGGCCGATTTGCCACCTGAACGCCGTCAGCCTCGAGAAGCTGCTCTCCACCGTATTCTTCAGATCGGCGTCTCCGCACTTAATGCCAAATCCTCTCCTTTAGACGTCGTTGAACTTGTGGTATTCAAATTCTCTTTTAATTCACTCTCATCTCACTTACATCTTCTAGTTACATAACTAATATCACATCTATGATCTCTTTTTGCCGTGAATTTGATACAGTCGGACTATGTTTATTCTACATTTTTAGTTCGATTTAATGGATTATTGTATCTATGTAGAAGAGAAGTGATTGAATTTCTAGATCTATATTAAGAACGATTGAGACATCTGAATTGATTATTTATAGCAGTACTCTTCTCTCGTTGATTTGATAATTGATCAAGAGTTGACTTACTAGTGTTTGGTTTGGTTCCTCTTTTACAATGCTTTGTTTGTTCCGTTGTGGTAATTTTGACAAGTTTACACATGAAAATACACAATGATTTCTTCGATTTCTATGATTTCCTTTCTTGCTGAGTATTCGTTTGGGTACCCCTATCTGCTTTGATCTATGTTGAACAATTATCACATCGACAACGAAGTAATGCTATAAGTGATCAATGCAGATGTCTTAAATCATCCTTAATATAGAGCTAAAAATTTAATCACTTCTGTTCTACATAGATATAATCCAGTAAATCGAACTGAAACGTAGAATAAACCTCGTCAAGTAGTAAGACTAGATTTATAGTAATTAATCATAATCATAGCAAGAACATGGAGAAAGAAGAGATCATAGAAGTGATATATAGCATAAACCTCATAGAACAATAGTTATGCAACTAGAGGACAGTTGATGGCCATATCTTAGTTTCTGTAACACATATATATATATACTTTTCAAATTCTTGTAAACCTTTGTACTGTAGGTACGCGAGCTAGAAAACTGTCCACATTTTAATGCTGGAAAAGGATCCGTTCTGACCAGCAATGGAACGGTTGAAATGGAAGCTTGCATCATGGATGGAAATTCAAAGAGATGTGGTGCGGTTTCTGGTGTCTCTACGGTCGTCAATCCCATCTCTTTGGCAAGACAGGTCATGGAAAAAACTCCCCATATTTATCTTGCATTTGATGGTGCAGAGGCCTTTGCAAGAGAACAGGCAAGTCAAACATTCTTCAATATCTTAGATATATCTGCAAAAGTTCAGATTTTTACATTTGCACTTCTGTTATTATACTTCCTCCGTCCCTTGAAATTTGTATATATAACTTAATACTTGGGAAATTGTTTGACTGGGGCTAGTTCAAATAAGAAGGCTAGATATCGTGAGAAGATAAGATGGGAACGTACATATGTGAATCATTTAAAAAGTTCATTTGAAGATGCATATGTGAATATGTAACGTCGGTTCACATATGCATCTTCAAATAGATTTTTTTTTCAATGATTCAGGTATGAACTATCTCACGATATTTGGTCTTCTTATCTGGATCTCCCACTGTTTGACTATTTGCTGAATATCAGAAACACCTAATGGTAAATATTTTGAGAGTCTTAGAACCAACTATTTCATGATGAATAACTCTAAAATATTCATGAATATTATTTATCATGAATAATTTATGAATAGTTGGTTCCCTGTTCTCAAAACAGTCATGGTTCTCATTTGAACCTACCCCCAAAATCAATGTATCAATTCATTTGTAACAATAATAGGGAAACTGAGTGATTTGTACTTGAAGTTTTCCCGGAAAAGGAGATATTGCAATTTTCATGGGACGTAGGTAGTAGTTTTCTTGTTCTCTTTCATTCTTTTTATGTTTATCTGTTGATAATTCATTTTGGGTTCTGAATGCTTTTTACGATTACGTTGATTAGGGGCTTGAAACTATAGATAAGAGTTATTTCATCACTACAGAAAACATTGAGAGACTAAAGCAAGCAAAAGAAGCAAATAGAGTTCAGGTATGCTCATTTTGTTTCAGTTGATTCGAGTTCAAATAAAATATCATGGATATATATCGAAAACTTTTGCATGTGAATTATGATGATTTTTTCTACGCCACGGTGGAATTACGTCAACATTTGTAAACAGAAAAGGTTGCATTTTCATAGTATAAAATGAGTAGTTGATAGCAAACAAACCCAGTATATCCCACTCAGAGGCGGGGTTGTGATGTATGCAGACCATCTCCAACCACAGAACAAAAAACCACCAAATTGATGGGCCGTTTAACACCAAAAGAATTCGACTCCAACTACACTCCATATATGCCATTTGAACACAAACATTGTGTTTTTGCAGTACGGTTGGAGATGACTTAACGCATCTGTTGATTTTACTTTGTAGCAAGATTATACACAACCCATTAAAACAAAAGACGAGAAGGAAACACCAGTTCCCGATGGGGATAGCAAACTTGGAACCGTTGGATGTGTAGCCGTGGACAGTCTCGGGAACCTCGCGGCTGCAACTTCCACCGGCGGTCTGGTGAACAAGATGGTTGGAAGGATCGGGGACACGCCCATCATCGGTGCAGGCACCTACGCCAATAAGTTTTGCGCCATCTCTGCAACCGGCAGAGGTGAAGCCATAATCCGTGAGACGGTGGCAAGAGATGTGGCGGCCGTAATGGAATACAAAGGGTTAGGCCTGAAAGAAGCAGCTGATTATATTGTACATCAAGTTTCACCAAAAGGAACCACTGGCCTGGTTGCTGTCTCTTCTAAAGGTGAAGTTGCCATGCCTTTTAACACCACAGGTATGTCTACACTTGTTTCTTTTAATTTTTGTTTTGCAAGTCGGGGTTTTTATGGAAACATTTTCTGTACTCGTTGAGGTAGATACAAGGTTTGCGTATATCCAGTGGCGGATCCAGGATTTTTTCTTAGTGGGGGCACCTTTAAGGTTATTTAAAGGTCTGCAAAATTGTCTGATATGTTTTTAGGCCTAATTCCACCGTTTCGAAAGTTTTTGAAGTTTTCTTGGTTGATTTCAAGGGATTTGTAAGTTTTTTTGTCGATTTCGAGGGACTTTTTCGGTTTTTTTGGTTGATTTCGAGAGTTTTTCTGGTTTTTTTGTCGATTTTGGGGTACATTTCTTGGTTGATGGGTCACAGACGAAAAATCACTGGGGGGAACTAATGGTAGAAAGTTAAAAAAAATAGCTTTAACGTAAGAAAATTTCATTTTTTTCATTTTCTAATGGGGGCCCATCCCCCCCTAATAATATAGTGAATCCGCCCCTGCGTATATCCTACCCTTCGGACCTTACTTATGTGTGAAATTTACTGGGTTAGTTTGGTTTGATTTAGGTATGTTTAGAGTTTCTGTATTTGCACGTACTCTTATCTGTAGCCTGCTCGTTTGTTCCTTAAATTTTTTTGTTTTGTAAGTTCAGGGTTTTCATGAAAACAATATCTCTACCCTTTTGAGGTAGTAACAAGGTCTACGTATATCCTATCCTACAGACCCTACTTTTGTGTCGAATTTACTGAGTTCCTTTGGTTTGATTTAAGTATGTTTAGAGTTAGCTTATTTGCACACACTTTCGCTTGTTTTATTCTAATTTTTGTTTTGTAAGTCGGACGTCTTCACAAAAACAAGTTCCGCTTATATCCTGCCTTCGAGACCCTACTTTTGTGTGGAATGTACTGGGTTCTTTTGGTTTGATTTCATTATGTTTAGAGAATTAGAGTTTCCTTATTTGCACTCTTATATGTGGTATTTCTTTTAATTTTTGTTTTGCAATTTTGGTGTCTTTTATAGAAACAGTCTCTCTACCCTTTAATATAGAGACAAGGTTTGCGTATTTCCTGCCTGCAGATCCTTATGTGTGAAATTTACGGGGTTCATTTTGGTTGGGTGTAGGTATGTTTAGAGCCTCTGCTACTGAAGATGGGTTTATGGAGATTGCGATTTGGCCATCTGAGACCTAGCTCGTCAAAAAAAATGCAACCACAGAAACCTAGCTTGTTTATTTCTCAAAATAGGGACGAAATATGTTAAAAACACCAAATCACAGGGATGAAAATGTAATTCATTCAAGAAAATATGATTTAGTTGAATGCTCCTACTTTCAAGCATTAGGGTCCTTAAAAACAGCATTGGAAAAATTACTTGCTGCTGATTCTTGTGTTATGCTGCATTTGGTTGTAGGGGTGTTTAATTTCGAGTTTGGAACCAAAAACTCGAACCGGATCGGATTCAAATTCAAATTTACGGGTTTTGTTAAGGTTTGATCCAAAAAACAAATGTTTTCGGTTTGATTTGCAAATCGGAGGTTTTAAACTTTTAATCGAACCTAATCTAACCGAAAACTAATAGTATATCCTAAAGATTCTCTATAATTTATCTGAAATAGAGAATCAAAAAGTGAAAATCTCTAAAAAAATTGTATTCAACTCCAAGAGATTATCTAATTTAGAAATTTCAACATTTATTATATTAACTAAATATTCTATAAATGTGCTAGAAGTATACTCGCGTAATGCGGCGTGTTACATCTCGAGTTTAATGTTTCCTTTTATCTTGTCTCTGTCAATTTTAAGATACGTGTGTGGTTTTGATAAAACGATAATGTTTTCGGTTATTATCAATTTTATGGAGTATTTTGATATATTAATAGTTTTGAACACCTGTATTGTATTTAGTATTTATTCATGTCTATACGTTGGATATCAACTAGCTTTATGGAGTTCAAATGTGTAGTTTTAAAATTTGATATATGCAATAATAATAAGTTATAAACTTGAACTTTAAAATGTTATAAAAACATATTTAAGATAATTTAGTTTTAAAAAGAGGTAAGTCTATGTTCTCGGTTGATTAATAATAAATTAGTTTTATGGAATTTTAAGAAATTGTACATATGTTATAGTACTTTTTAAGATATTTACATAAACAATAGATAATATTGAATAATTTTTTTCCAAATATTTTATAATATAGTAAAAATAAAATTTTAATTAAAACAAAATATATACTCCAACAAGGCACGGATATAAAATTAGTTATCTTTAGCTAAAAAAATAAGTCGTATGTATTAAAGTATTTTAAGTTAATTATTGTATCCTATAAACTCTAAAAATAAAATAAAATATGTCCTCGTATTTATTATGTGTCCTTACAAATTACAATGCATCAAAATGCAAGATTTTTTGTAACCGGAAATGAAAATTTAATGTAATTTTTAATTAAGAAATATGAAATTTATATTTGAACAAACTATAAATTATAAGATATGGTTGAACATGTTTTGCTAATTTGAAGATCTCCTTGAAAAATAATATATCGATATTAGTATCAAATTAACGAGTTAAAAGCTCTCGTTTCTTTGGTATAATTTGTTTAATTCATTTTTTTTTTTACAATTTTATTTATCTATATTTAATGATAAAGATGTACTTTATTTCAGTTTTAATAATGTAATGTTTTTTATAAAGTTAATGATGAAGTATTTTATTAGAGCCGAGTACTTATCCCAATATATTTTAGATATTTTATATATAAAATAAAATATTTATCTGTAATTATGTTTATCAATTTGTTATATGAATTTAATCATACAAATTTATAAAATTATATTTATACACTATTTACTTGTAATTTTAAATTTTAAATAACATGCCTCAATAAACTAAATTGAAACTTTACTTCAAATACTTTATAATATAGTGTATACATATAGACATAGATTGGAATCATTGCAAAATAATTAGTAAATTTGGTTTGTGTTAAAAGTTTTTTTTTAAAAGAGAAAATCAACAAACTCACCAGTTTTATCTAAGTACTCAATTCATTAGCCATTTTTTAAACCTTATTATAGATAGCCAGCAAATCAGAAAACTTATTTCTTAGACCATCTTCAACATATTCTTTATAATTTTTTTAAAATAAAAAATTAAAAGTCAAAATCTTTAAAACAAATTACATTCAACTACAATAAATTTTCTATTTTAAGGATTTCATCATTAATTTTTTTTTTAAATATTCTATAATTTATGCTTAGAGAATCTATTGGAACTATGGGGGTGTTTGGGATTGCTTATTTAAATGGCTTATTGACTTATTTCGTTTTGTCGTCGTTGATAAACATTTTTTAGTGTTTGGATGGGAGAAAAAAACTACTTATACCGTTTTGTCACCCTGATAAGCAGTTTTTAATAAGTCATTCAATTCTAACTTATCAACTTATTTGAAACAATAGTTTTTTTGATTATTTTATATGTATAAGCAATCTCAAACATCACATAAATAACAACTTATTAGCTTATTAAGTTTTTGTACCACAATAAGATAATCCAATTACAGATTGACATCACATAAGTTAATAAACACTTTTACAAAAAAACATAAATTATTTTAAATAAGCAATCACAAACATAGATAACAAAAACTCCATTTTTCTCAGGATTAGAGAATCTACTTAGAGATGCTCTTAAATCTTTGCAAAATATGGATTTAGATATCAAATCTTATGATTTTCGGCTGAAATATAATCCATTATTTAACAAAAAAATGTTTGAAAAAATATTTTGTTAAACCAATAATTTATATACTAGAAGCGTACTCACGCAATGCCAATGCAGCGAGATACATCACGATTTTAATGTTTCATTTTATTTTTTTGTCGATTTACAGTACGATTTTAGATGGTTTTGATAATGTTTTTTTTATAAATTTGTTTAATTTAGGCTTAATAATATAATATTTTTTATATAAAAAAATTAAGTATTTTGTTAAAATTCAATGATTATCTTATATATTTTAATAACATCTAGAAAAAATAACCAATTACATATTTAATAATATAATTAAAACAAAATTATAGTAATATAATATATTAATTAATAGTGATACATGGAAAAGTCTACATAAAAGGAAGGCCCTACACATACGAAATTGATGGGTGTTATAAGTCTGCAGTAGTAATATGTATCTTGTGCTTTGATACTTGTAAATTAAGAGATTTTTAAAATCTTGCATAAAATGATGGTATCTTGTGCATAATAACTTGTATTTAAGAGTTTTTTTTTATCCATGCTTTATAATATAGTATAGATAAGAAAAACTTTGATTTAATGATTTTTGAGCAAGGGTTGAGTTCAGATGAGAAGTTAAGGGTAACGTGATAAAAGGTTATCAACCATTGAATGAGAAATAAATGCATCAAGATAAGATGCACTAAGATGTACCAGATCAATCCCTTTACTAGGGGTGATCAAAGGCGGATACATGCCTAAAATTCTCGGAACCGACGCTTCTTAGAATGAAGGAACCAGAACCGCGGTTACACTGGTTCTTTATATTGGGGAACCCGCTGTCTAATTTTTAAATATTTTTTTTATCATTCATATTATAAAAAAGTAAATATTAATATATTACAAAGTCCCAACGTAAAGAAATAAATACCACAAACGTGAAAACTAATACGATAAAAACTACAAACGATGTTTATAAAACAAATAAATATAACAAACGGTGCTTTCAAAACAAATAAATACTACAAACGGTACTTCCAAAACAGTTCACGTCATTAAAATCAGTTGATGCTAATAAATACTATAAACAATACTTCGCTAAAAGATAGTTTATTAAATCTTTATAAATAAACTAGAAGTGTATCCGCGCAATGCAGATAGATACATCACGATTTTAATGTTTCATTTTATTTTCTGTTTTTTGTCGATTTACATTACGATTTTGGATGGTTGTGAGAGAGTGATAATGATTTTTTTATATAAATTTATTTATTTTATACTTAATAATATAATATAATTTATTTTGGTTTAATAATATAATTTTTTTATAAAATATTTTTTTAGATTTTTTTAATTATATTTTAGATTTTTTATATTTAAAATTTGATTTTTATTCTATATTTAATTATGTTGAGAGTTATTTTAAGGGAGTTAAAGTGAGAAATGATTTTGGTGGAGTTAAAATGGTTAGAGATAATGATGGAAAATTAATAAATAACATTAAATGTAGTACATAAAACTTTAATGATTGTTTTTTTAAGTAATTAACATTAAATAGCGGTACATTAAACTTTAAGACTTGTTTTTAAGAGTTTTTTATGTCTTATTTATAATATAGTATAGATATAGATAAAATATATTTCATTAAAAAATAGTGCGTACCCGTCGATTTCGGTTTTGGTTACCTAGCGAACCGGGTACCCGTCGGGGTTAACGGTTCCAAAAAAGTGATAAACGGAACCGCTCCCAATCAGTTTCATATTTCAGGAAACGAAACCGGAACCAGAACCAGAACCAATCATATCGGTTTCGGTTCCGGAACCAGCAATTCCGAAACGGTTTCGATTCCAAAGGTACCCGCTTTCGATACTCACCCCTAACCCTTACAAACCGTAATTCATAGGAGGATATTTGATTAAAAGTGATCAACAGTTCAAATTCACTTTTCACGTTACCTCAACTTCTCGCAAATGATTTCGTAGATTTTTCATTTTTTATAAGCAAATAAACATCTTTCAAATTACTAATAAATTCCCTCAAGCTTCTCTCATCGATTAAAATGGGTCCCACCAATCAAGGTCACCTGCTCCGGTTAGCTCTATCTTGCCGGAAAATCACCGCTCAGGTCACTACCCCCGGCACCGATTCCATCGTCGCCATGGCCTCATCCACCGAACAAGAATTCATGCCTCATTATCGCTCCAAACTCACCACCTTTCCTAGATCTCACAAATTTTGGGACGCCAAAATCGCTTCCAGAATCGGTGAAAAACTAGGGTTTCGTCTTAACGACATAGGTATCTCCCACCTCCAAATTGACCTCACCGAAGAGCTTTCTCGTCCGATTCATTACCGGAAAATGATCGTTCCGTTCTTTGATTCCGTCAAACGTGCTGGAATTAGCGTCTCTGGTTCAGAGGAACTGGAATTCGAGGCGTAACACCACCTTATTTGGAGAAAGAAGGTAAATTAGGGTTCATAGGTATATAAGTTTCTTTCCAATTTCAGTGACCATTTGTTAATTGTTGTGTTGCAATTATTAATTTTAACAATAATATTACATTGCTGTAATTTGTTTTTAGTTGCTACTATTTCTCAACAACACCTCATGTGAAGTCAATTTGTGAATAATATGCACTCAACAGTAGTAGATTGAACACAATTACATACGCTACAAAAGGGTGAAATTTTGCATGAAGCATTTTAGGACCAGAGTTGTAACACTTATAGAAATTGTTGTGCTATACATACATACATACATACATGCATTTTATATGTATATATGTGTGTATATATATATATATATATATATATATATAGAGAGAGAGAGAGAGAGAGAGTTGAGTTCGGAAAAGTGATGAAAGATGAAGGTATCCCAATAGAGTGTGAAAGTTTGTCGTGAGAACCGTGAAGACATCTTTATATTGTGTGAAAGTTTGTCGTGAGAACAGTGAAGATACCCTTTATAACACCCTACACTCTGCATCGTCTAGTCTGGACGCGGGAGCCACCTGTGCCCTCGAAACACCATCGAGCCTCTCCCCTGTTTGACAGCCCCTTCGATATCCCCAATTAATCAGCAAGATGAGTCGATTTCTTTTTGACACCCTCACGACATCCCCTTTGTTCAACCCGTACAATACTTTTCTTCTTGGCCCCATTTCCACCGAGATTCTGAACATCCCCCCTCATCCTTATGAAGATTTAGGATCCATTAACCACAATTTCCAGTCCAATGCAAGCTCCTAGTTATCCACTCAAACGACTTTAATTGCATTTCAAAGAACAGCTCCGCTACCACTCCACTATCTTTCTCGAATACCACTTTATTTTTACCCGCCCATATGAGATAGACCACACACCAAAGAACCGCTATCCATCTCTTTGATCCTTTTGTACCACTCTCCAGCTGACCGCCAATCCTAAGAAGTTCATTGAAAGTAGTCACCGAGACCAAGTTTAAGTTCCACCATCTACCCATAAGGCTCCAAATTTTCTTCACCTCTTCACAAATGACAAGCGCGTGATCCACCGATTCTATCTCCTTTTTACACCTTGGGCATAGGATGGAGTCTAGCTCTATAACCCATCTTGTCCAAGACCGACCTTGTAGGAATTCTCCCTAATTTTGCTCTCCAAACGAAGATTAAAACTTTCTTCGGAATATATATTTCACCCAAGTAGTTTCATCTACATTACCGTCTACCGCTACCCTTTTTCCTCTATCAAGCCTCTTAATTTTTTTACTGAGAACCCCCTTGAGGGTCTAGCCTCCAAGAAGCCTATCCTCCCCTCCTTCCTTAGGCGTATACCCCATGATCGTGTTCTTAAGCTCCTCTAACTCTCCTATTTCTCTTCCCCTCGGTCCCTTCTCCACCCCAACTCCACTCCCAGCGTCCATCTTGTTGATTCCCTCTTTCCCTCACCGTCACCTCTTTATTTGTTTCGAGATGATAAAGACGATTAAATCTCTCCTTGAGTTTCTCGCTTGTCGCCCTTTTATCTTCCCAAAAGCGAATACCCGATCCGTCCCCCACTTGTTTCCCAAAAGATCCCGAAAAGAGGATACCTTCCTTATCGATCACCTTCCCAACCTTAATGATGTTTGCACATACCGAATCCCCCCCGTATCCCTTGTCATACCCTCTCCAAGCCCCTCATCCCACCCGTAAATACTCTTGATAACCCTTACCCATAATGGCCCACTTTCATTATGGAACCTCCACCACCATTTCCCAAGTAACCCCCAATGTTCAACTCCCGAAAATCCCAAAACCCTTTCCCAATTTACCCATGCTCGACCTTTCCCTATAGTGCCCACCTCACCACTTCCTCCCCCCCCCCCCCCCCCCAAAAAAAAAATAAAAATAAATAAAAAAAATAAAAATAAAAGTGACATCTCACTCTCTCTAACAATTTCAACACACCTATCGGGTACAAAACAACGAAAAATAATATAGAGAAACACTACCAAGAACCGACCTCACCAACATCCATCTTTCTCCAAATGAGATCATTTTTTATTTCCATGCCGCTAGTTTGTTCTTCATTTTTTCGACCACTATCTTCCAATGCGAGAGCCTTCTCATTGCCGCGCCCACCGGTAGTCCAAGATAAAAAAACCGGTAAAGTGCCACACCCACATCCCAACACGATTGAGTTTCTTCATCGAATACACCCACACCATATAACTTGCCGTTACTAATGTTCAACTTTATCCCCGAGACAGCATGGAAGCAGTTCAAAATTTTCATAAGATTCATTATATTGCTCGAGTTCCATTCCCCAAAAGAGATAACATCGTCCGCGTATTGAAGATGAGAAACCGTTAATTCCTCCTTTCCCACTTTTATACCTTGAAATAGTCTTTTTTCCATGGCTTCCTTCATCATGATATGCAATCCATCGGCAATTACCAAGAAAAGAAACGGGGCAAGAGGGTCCCCTTGCCTTAGACCCCTCTCCATTGAAAACTCGTTTGTAGGGGTCCCGTTTATCAAAACTGAAACCTTTGCTGAACATAAACATGCCTCTATCCATTTTCTCCATTTTAGCCCAAACCCCATATCTTTCAATCCATCCAAAAGAAAGGACCACTCCACCGAATCATACGCCTTTTCGAAGTCTACTTTAAAGATTAAACCCCTCATCTTTTTTCTTCTCATGAATCCCACCGTTTCATTTGCTATAAGAGCCCCATCAAGTATAGACCTACCTTGTATGAACGCGCTTTGCTTATGACTGATTAGCCTTCCCATTACCGTCTTCATCATTTCCGCTAGAATTTTCGAGATCACTTTGTAAAGAACCCTAATGAGACTAATTGGCCTAAACTCGCTTATCCCAATCGGATGTGAATTTTTTGGAATTAACGTAAAAAAAGAAGCGTTGCACCCCACTTATTTCCTCTTTTTCCCAAAACCACTCAATTGCCGCCATTAGGTCTTCCTTTAATATTTCCCAAAACCTCTTTATAAATCCCATTGTGAAACCATCTGGCCGTGGAGAATTATTGCTACCGCATCCTTTCACCGCACTCCACACCTCCTCTTCCGTAAACCTTCTTTCTAAGAATGAAGCTTCCTCCCTCGATAGCTTCTTCCTACGTTCTAGTGTCAACTTTGGAATTTGGGGCCTTTCTCTAGCAATTTTTTTTAAGAAATCAAAGGTGTATTTCTTTATCACCTCCGGATCCTCCGTCCATCTCGCATCGATGTTTAGCCCATGAATCTTATTTTTCCTTTCCCTATTCTTAATGGCCGAATGGAAAATTTTGGAATTTTCATCCCCTTCCTTTGCCCATTTGATCTTTGCCTTTTGTCTCACCATTGCCAAACTTTTTTCCTCCAACTCAAGCCATTTCGTTTGTGACTCGATCCATCGCCTTCTATCAACGTCTGATAACGGTTTTTCCTCGGCTACTCTCTCCCATTTTTTCACCTCTTCTTTTTTATCCACTCGATTTCCTAATATGTATCTTCATTTGATCTCACCTTCTCACAAAAGTGAAATTTTTTCATGATGATCCCATACATACATAGGGTTGGGTTTAAGTGAGAAGTTGAGTTAACGGTGAAAAGCGTGTGGTTATCGACCGTTGGATGAGAAATGGACGCACATTAGGATGTGATGCACTGAGATAAGATGCATCGAGATGCACCAGATCAATTCCCTTCTAAACCACAATTCATGGGAGGACTTGAGATTAAAAAAGATCAACGGTTCAGATCCACTTCTCACGCTTCTCATCGTTAACTAAACTTATCACACGATCTTTCACTTACATACATACATATATATATATATATATATATATATAGAGAGAGAGAGAGAGAGAGAGGGCCCTACATATACAAACCATACAAATAGTGCAACCCTTACCAACTTATCTTGACCATTAATTATTTAATCTAAGGGTTAAGATTAGATTGGGTAGAAAATGTAAATATGACAAACTAGGTTTCTATAACTGAAATTCACATAGGCAGGTAAGGGTAATATAGGAATCTTGAATATATTAATGTTATTGGATAATAAGGAAAGTAATTAACTAATTCATAAAATATAGAATATTTTTTTTATGAAAAAAATCAACAAAATCGTTTTTTTAATCTACAAAATTAACAAAATCGTTTTTTAATATACAAAATCAACACAATCATCAAAATCAACAAAATCGTTTTAATCTACGTAAAATCGAGATTCAAGTTTGCATATGTTCTTCACAGAATTCGATTGAAGCAAATAATTTTTCATAGGTACAATATCATATATGAATGATCATATATGGCTCTGAGCATATATGAATGTTCATATATGAATGGTGATAGAAGATGATGGTCCCCATATGTGCATAATCTATCAAATCTAGACTTTTTTGCATATATGAAACTTAGCATATGTGCATGACCTTCCATAACCAACAACATATGTGCATGTTCGTTTGTGATTGAGTGCATATATGAATGTTCATATATGCATATGCATGGCTTTATTAATTCAAATATCAATTTGCTAACAATATCCACGGAAAAATAAAATAGCAAATTACATATATCGAATGTTTTGATTAATCAACAATGAATCATTACATATAACAAATAACTTTGTTTCCCGATATGTTCTTCTACAATGCATATATGCAATACCTAAAAAGACATTAAAAAACACTATCTTACAATTGTCATCATCCACGTTAGCTTCATCGACAACATCTTTTTCGATGGTGGTTTCCTCCTCATGCATCTCACAGGAAGAAAATTCTGCATTATTATCCTCGAGTGTGATATCTTCGTCAACTATGTGCTTTCTTCTACGATGTTCATCGACTTGATCACTTTCACACGCCATGGTTTCGTAATCTATGAAGAACGACCGTTGTAATAAGAAAAATTATTTGCTTCAATAGAATTCTGTGAAGAACATATGCAAACTTGAATCTCGATTTTATGTAGATTAAAACGATTTTGTTGATTTTGATGATTTTGTATATTAAAAAACGATTTTGTTGATTTTGTAGATTAAAAACCGATTTTGTTGATTTTTTCAAAAAAGAACTCTTCTATATTTTAGGAATTTGTTAATTACTTTCCTTATTATCCAATAACATTAATATATTATTTAAATAAAATTACTTTATAAATTACATTTGTATCCCTAGATATTAATAAATAAAAAAAAAAGAAATTAATCTTGATGAGATCAACCGTCAATATTGGTTTGCAAAGGGCGTAGGAATTGTAGGGTTTGCATTTGATTCCCCCTCCTCTCCCTCTCTCTCTCTCTCTCTCTCTCTCTATATATATATATATATATATATATACAAACGCTCAGACTGACCGTAGAACATGGCTATTTGACTAGCAGAAATTAGACAATGCGATTTGTGTTAGGCTCAAGGGGACCGGCTATAGATGTCTTTGGTGTTTCCATTGTTCCCATGGCTAACAGATTGTTTTCAAGAAAACCAGTTATAGGTGCCGTTTGTTTTTTAAAAGGTCTAAAGTCTGAAGTCTTATTTTAGTTATGATTAATAAGAGGTGGTGTATAAAAAGGTCTGAACGATTCAGACTTAAGAGCCATTAAGAGATTTTTTTAAAAAAAACAAACAACCCCATAGTGTCTAATATGTAAACTAAACCAAACCAAACAAACCCAGTAAATTCTAGTGAATTATGTATATATATATATGTATGTATGTATATATCTCAAGTATAAACACACTATGTATCAACACCATCATCCATTGATAGAACTATGTACAAGGATAATTGTTATTAATATACTTCTAAATCGTGCATATGCCTTTAGATTGTTTTCCAATAACATTCTTACTTTCAAGATAGTGAAACAAAAAAAGTAGTGATATATTTTGAAGGTAAATCTAAACGAAAAAATGTAAGCATCGCCATCGTTTTCTACTTCTGATGACTATGGTGACGATTATTTACAGTTTCCTAGCCTTTAAAATAGAATGGATGCAAGCGGGTTTTGTTAATTTTGCATCTAGAGGAGAGCAAGAACACTCGGCCAAGTTAAATGTTCCAACTTTTGCAATTCATTGTAGACCCATTAGGGTACGTTGACATGACAATGAAACACTTGTTGTCCTATGTTTGCCGTGATATTAGTGATTAGACTACAACAGGACGTAACAAAGTGGACGAAAATGAGGAAGATTTGACAAGATTAGTAAATTACTAAATTACCCCTGCCAAATTAAAACCATAAAACCTTCCACAATTCTTTCACCTGTCTACCTTACTTTTCGCCCCTGTACCAAACGCACTCTCATTACTCAAGACCCAAGCTTCCATAGTGTTACAATGGGATCCGTTGATCGACTGTTTTGGATAGTTGCCGTTTGAGACAGATCACCAACTGAACCGTTATTTCATACAGCCAACTTGGCTGTTGTGCATGCCAAACCAATGTAATCTTATATCTCGCTCATGCTTTAACATATTTGTTCACTTGCTCAAGAACCGAGCTTAGAAAATCACTCAATGGAGCTTGTAAGAAAGCTTAGAAAATGATCGGTGGCACGTGGAGGAAAATGCACGAGAAAATTCTTTGATTTAATGTTGTCGGTGCTGCGACTAAAGAAGCAGAGTTGTATTGCCGCTAGTGGAAATTCACTAAGCTCCACACCGTTGCTGGTGGAAACTCACCTTCATATCACCGATGAATTTGCTGGCCAATTACCCATCTCCTCCTCAAGGTTTTAAAAGGTGGAATCGGGCCTCGAGGCGTTTTCCCTCAACGAGCCGAGGCGTAAGTCCCGAGGCGGAAATGTATATACACCAAAATATGTATATATACTACTCAAATATTTACACGTTTATATACAAAAAATATATATAATACTAAATTACTAAGAGGCGCCGATGAGTGAAACCGTGAGAAAGGCTAAGAGGTGAAAAAATTGCTTACTTGGAGGAAGAGGAAGGGTCAAAACCACACTTTTTGATTGACATGAGAAAGTACTAACTTTTGGGGTTTTAAAATATTAAAAGTACACATTGGGACCATTAGATTTTGACTTTTAGTATAAAAAAGAAGACGTATTATAAAGAAAAGTACTACTACTGACATAAAACTTATAAAAAAGACAAAAAAAAAACATTATCAAAGTTGATCATTTGAGGCGGCCGCCTCATTGAACCAAGGCGTAAGCCTCATCCAGGGTCCAAGAGGCGCCGCCTTGCCTCGAGGCGTATGCCTCAAACGATTTTTAAAACCACTCCTTGACCCTTTATCACTAGATATTTCTTTATTGAGTACCGTTATTGCCTCTTCTTCTTTCTTGGATTTAGAAATCCTTTGAAGATTACTGTCATTTCAAATCCAAATCCCGTGGATTTCAATTGATTCCATCACATCTTAACCCCACATCTTTCATAAAATCCACCCCTAATCTCTCCATCGCCTCCAAACAAACAAATTATTTATAAAAGTTTAAATTCCATTGCAAATCCTACAAACCAAACATACTAAAGAATTTAAATCCCCTCAAAAACATTCCGTCAAACCAAACCAAACGGGCCCTTTTAGGGTTTTTGTCTGCAGGGAAATGTGGGTTGATGATGGTGGCTTGATGTTATTGCAATAACATTTATGATTTTCTTAGTTTTTTTTTGGGTAACCGTGGGTTTCCGGGTCAGCTTACGCGCACCGACTAATCCCCGGGCGACCACGAATAGCCTGGAGGAGTCATCACAGGTGAACCTCCATGGCCACAAGAGCTTTGGTAGCGCCTGGATTTGAACCCTGGATATATGAGATTTTCCACTACATCCCCCAAAGACTTTACCAGTGCGCCACAACCCAAGTGGTTTTCTTAGTTTGGGGAACAAGTAGTAATCATCTTCAGTGTGTCTTGTCTTTTTTTTAAGTTGGAATTAGGTTTACTGAATGATATCAAATGTGAGTTTTAATTATCATCCCACTCGATGCAAAGTTTGCCATAATAGGAATGGAAATAAAAGATCTTTATATGTATTATCATGCACTTAGCACATGAAACCAACAGGACACTTTATCTTATCAGATGAACATGACAAAGATTAAGAATCTTCCTTGGTAAGAGCAATAACAAGAACCAAGAGTCTCACCCTGTAAGTGATAGTGACGACTTTTACCCGGTAATTTACCGGATAAATTGATGCATACGATGTCGTTTTAATGGACTAAAATCTTACACAGTAAGTTAAGTGAAATTGTTGACTTTTATCGGTAAACACTTACTGGGTAAACGTTGGGTAAACGACCCGTAAATGTTCTTTTTTGATGGTTGTATGTGGATCTTTTTTCTACAATAATGATAATGATTCTTTGGTATAAACCAATTAGACCAAAGGTAATTGACAATCCAATGTCATTCAACAAGTATAGTAGTAGTCCTTGAGAACCATATGAATGGACAAAACACAATCAAAGCTCAAGTTTTCAAGTTTGGTGCTTGAATTTTTCTTCAGAGAATCTAATTACAAACAAATGGTAAAGATAGTTGATTGTCTACATTAATTCATGCATAAAGTTTATTACATATGGTGTAATTTTATTTAATCCATTTGATTTTATGGTGCTTTAAGTCCAAACAAACAACAAACAAACAACAAACAAACAAACAATGTGATTTAACATCTAATTTCTGCCTGCCTGCCTGCCTGCTGCCATCCACCTTACTTCTGAAAAAAAGAAAACATTTTAACCCCATCATCTTTATACATTTTACAACATTCCAAAAACCACCTTCTTCTTCTTCTTCTTCTTCTTCTACTTCTTCTACTGGCTCATGTATTGAAGCATCCAATGAGGCATCACCGGTTGACTTTCTCTTCGCGTTTCTTCTAATATTTCTCCATCACCTCTTGCCCCGTACATCTCACTGCATTGCATTGCATTCCGATTCGTAAGAAATTAGATTATCTATTTCACCATTCCTTCCCATTGAATTGAAATCATTATATATTCATCTTTCTTGTTTCTGGTTTTTTGGTGTTCAAGTATGCATAATATTTATATACGGAAAATATTCACGCACGCTCCTCATCTCATCTTTGGTGAGATTTGAAGGGAGGTTGGACTCTACCGCTGAACCAATGACCCTTTGGTTGAGTTTCACATTTTAACTTGCCTATACCTTATAAAACTGTTTTAAATTCATGCACCAGGAGCTCTTGTTTTCTTCATCTTAACATGCTATTGTTACAAGTTATTACCGTAACCATATATATATATATATATATATATAGGGTTGGGTTCCAGTGAGAAGTGGTTATCAACCATTGGATTAGAAATGGACGAACATCGGGATGAGATGCACTGGATTAATTCCCTTTAAAACCGCAATTCATGGGAGGATATTTGATTAAAAGTGATCAACGGCTTAAAAGCACTTCTCACCAAAAATGACACTTCTCACATGATCCTTGCCTATATATATATATATAGCCGTATAATCATTTACAAACCCAATAAATAATACAAAACTTACACACCCGTTTTCATGTGTTATTTCACATATGAAGCAACACATGTAAATATGCAGTGTTGTTTCATATGTGAAACCTTCTGAACTATTTTGTGTGGAAGAAAATAGTCAAAAACGTTTCACATATGAAACAACATTGTATAACTGTATTTTCACACACGTTGTTTCATATATGAAACAACACATGAAAGCTAGGTTTGCATGTTTGTACAAATTATTGGGTTTGTAAAAGAAGAGGACTCTCTCTCTCTCTCTATATATATATATATATAAGTGTGTGTGTGTATATATATATATATATATATATATATATCAAGGTTAGATAAATGGATGGAGAGTCTAACCCGAGGTTGAAGGTGCCCAACTGAAATGAAGGCATGTTTTCATGAGTTTGCTGCTCCGCCGAAGGTGTTTGGGATAGCTCGATTTCCTTTTCTTTGATCTGCTTAATTTATAATAACTCATGCTACATACTTGTGAAACGCTAAATGAATTATACAAGGGCAAGTTATGTTACCTCCTTCGACAGCACGTTGTTTTGATCTTGCAATGCCTTGTCCTGTTGGTTTTTTTAGTCGTCGTGGGGGTCAAAATCATAGATTATTATCATGTTAAAACCTTTTCAATTGTGAATGAGAACCCACAAATTAAACTTCTATTCATACTTGATTCTACTACCTTCCATTTCCAAAATACCATCTATACTTGCAAAAGCTCCCAAAAAACATTCACTCTTTTGACACTTTTAATTAATCCGGCCTGCTTATGTAGTAGAGCATCCATAACGGAGCTTTTTGGCCACATAAGATTTATGAAAAAAATTTGGACAAAAATATTTACCTTTTTACTTTGGGTCCTACTTTTTTATTGGAAAAAACTTCAATGGAAAAGTCCAACTGGTGTGGATGCCCCAAGGTTGGATTGAATGTTGGGCAAAAAGGTTGTTCTTTTTTCAAATACAATTTTTCTGTGGATTTTTGCAAATTTTCCACATCCAACCTTGGGGAAGAATGAAGTTTTTGGGCAAATTGCATGAAAATGTAAAGCCTACTTTGTTTTGATTTCTATTTTGGGTAATGTACTTTCAAAACCTTTATTTTGGTATCTAAGACATGAAGTTTCAAACATTTAAGTACCTGGGTAACCGAGTACTTAAATGTTTGAAACTTTACATCTTAAGTACCAAAGTCCATTCTGGGTAACCGAGTGCGTTAGGAATAAAAACAAAGTAGATTACATTATTTTCATGCAATTTTCCCAAGTTTTTTAATATCCAAGTATGTTTCTGGAAATGGGTATACCTTCTTTTGGAGGTCAGAAATTGATTCAAGCATCAACTGGTTCTGTGAATGAAGAGGCTTGGCTTAACACAACATAAAGATTGTTCATGAAAATTTGTAAGGTGAAATGTTTTTTGTACCTTTCTCAACCGAAGGCGTCTCAGAGCCGTATCTATTTGCTGCTCCAAATTCTGAAGCTCCTTGAGACTCAAGGAATCAAGGTCTTCTCCCATGAAATGCCTATGATGAGCAAACACACTGTTGTCATTCCTTACTATATATCTTTGTTTAAAATGCATCAAAATGCAATGAAGGTTGCTTTAATTCCTATTTGGTATAATGATGAATTTTATTTCTCATTCTAATGTAACAATCTTTTTTGGTTGTTCTTACTTTGTACAGACTAGTAACCTGTATATCTTGCAACTATTGATGGCATGAATGTCAAGTTGCAAAATTATGAACTTGATTATGTGGGAAAATGTTGTATCAAATCAACCAATGGCACAGAGAAAAAAAAACCCATTTATCAAGTAAAATGAGTTTGAAATAGGAAGAACTGAACGTTTGTTAAGAAATTGTTTTTATCATTACACTAAATAGAAACCAACGCAAAGTTCGTTACATTTTGAAGCATTTTACCCATGATCGAATACCATCCTGAAAACTGAAAACGCAGGTGGACAAATGAGAATATATGATTATACACCTTTACTTGGGTAAATACCTCTGGGTTTTGTGCAAGAGCTCAATTCTAGCCTTCAGCTTTGCATGTTCCAAAGTCCAGCTACCCTAAAGTTATATCAAGTGTTTTCTTAAGTCAGTTTCAGACAGTAGCATGCCTTGTAAGTAGCATAAAGTTGATAAGGAAAAAAAACATCAATAACAACTGTTTGAACATAAAACCGTAACATACTTGTGATTGTTGATTGTTTGCCGTAAGCTGCCTATCTGTGTATGAGTGTTGTTCGTACCTCTCGAGGATCCTTTCCATTCTGTTGCCAAAAAGGTTGTTAGAAATACACACTTGTGATTGGGTCTTGTATCACATCATACAAGTAACTGTGAAACATCAACCCCTGAAAAGCAAACCAAATTGTCTCTAACATGCCATGGTCTAAAATGAAACCAAATGGAATCTCTATCGAACAACAGCTCATATTTAATATTTTGTTCATTGAAATCTCTCTCCATTGGATGTATTAGTCTCTCAGTATTGATTGATAGTTTTACAAGAAGAGGAGTTACAATAATACTTCTAATCCTCTAGCATTTTAAATCTCTCTACTTTTAGTTTTAAAATATCAACTCAGGGCCGAATGTCACTTCATATTATTTTTATGGTTTGTGTATATGTTTAGCGAGGGAGTACACATAGGTTTGTTCACCTGACACCTCTCCACCAACAAAAGTCTCGTTTAAGAGGGGTCAAATTTAGCCTTTCATGTTACTTCACAATGAATCGTTGATTGTTTCATTAACGTCTTTTTGTAGAATTTCGGTAGTTTATTGAAGTTCACAGTTCTTTCTTTGCTGTTTGCTTCCTATTCTTGTTTTCTCCCATGTCATCTTTCTCACATCTTCTTGTAGGCTTAACCATTTAAGGCTGTAGAGGTCAGATCAGGGAACTACATGCTTAGCTGTATGTGACTTCTATGATTTTGTGGTCAGCTCGTACCAATCCAAATATATCAGAAAATTGGAAGGGTGTGTCAAGGGAATCATAAAAGCAGTCATGTGGTATCAGATTGAACCTAGAAGCAAAGGGTAAATTAGTCATATAAAAGCCAAGCATAGACCCAGGTTAAAACTAGAAGGCTCGAAAAGAACAATCTTTCACAAGTCTATTACTATGACTGATCGAGAAGTATGTTTCATCTTTCCATCCTCCATTTATGCACTTGGTATTACGGTCTTCTCAGCCTTTTGCGCCAATGCAAGCCCTTGACGGGTCCTCCACCACTTTGATGGTGCCATGCACCATCTCCAGGTGGAAATCATGACTAATAAAGCCATTTTCTGCTTCCATCAACTCATTCGAGAAAACCATGGCTCCAATGGAACCACTAAGTTCCTGGCCCCAAGACAATCCTCGATAACTTGTGTCGTGTTTGTTCATCGCATCTATGAAAATTTGGCTAACAATCAAAATTTGGGCGTAATGGCCTACGGTGGTCACCATTTCATCATGGTGCTGATGGGCTCACATGATCCTCCACCTCAAATGTGGCACATTCTCTTCCACGTCACTTCCCTCTTCGTTTCTATTAAGAACGATTCTCCCTTGTATGCAATCTATATGAAAATCATCAATATGTACACATTTAGGTATGCAAATGCATCTTTATGGACATATGTGATTGATGAACTGGAATGATTCCCTTCCATTACCAAGTTTGCATACAACAACGGTTTCTAGTTGGTAACCACGACCATACTGAAAAGAGGCTAGTATTGCATATCCAATGTCTTGCATTAGTTGTATTGTTTTTCTGTCTCCTAAGCTTTGGCTTTACACGGGCCAAATTTTGTACTAGTAACTGATGTTACCTTGTTGGTTAACTCTGTTATTTAATACTTGTGTTTCTGTCTCCTATGCTTGGCTTTCCCACAGCATGCTCTCTTGGAAATAAACTTGATTCTTGAAAAGAAACATCCATAAGAATAATCTATGAAAGCTACACATCATTCGTAGAAAAATCTAGAAATAAAGACGATCCTAGAGTTAGAAAACAAATCTAAGAGTAATAGGAATATCTAGACAAAAATCTAGATAAATACGGAGATAAAAGAAATATCTTGATTAAAATTAGATATCTAGAAGGAATAGTAGTATAATATTCAAAACTAGAGAAGCCTATAAGCGCTACAAATACCTTCTCATGTGTCTCAAAATGACAAAAACCACCATATTCCTGATCTCCCAACTCAACAAAGAGAACCATGACCAATGGAACATCCAATGAAAAGTTACCTAGTTAGACATGATATTTGAGATGTGTTGAGGAAAACTTGAAGAATGTGATAAAAAGTAAGATTTCAAGTGTCATCCAACAAGGTTTAGATTATATGACTTTGAGAAGATTTTTTTCTAACTCTTACAAAGGAACAGATAAAGTGTGGAAGGTTCCTCTTCTAAGGCTTAGAGATGAGTTTGACACTTCATTCACATATCAAAAGAATCATAACAGGTTTTGTAGCAATGAGAATGGAGATTTATTTTTTTGTCATTTATTGATAAGAAGGAACACACATAAAAACAAGGACCCGAACTCACTACCATAGTTAGGTTCTCATTCAAGAAGGCATTTTCATATCAAGCTGAAATCAAGGCCAATCTTGATTGACAACAATGGATAATAGGATATGAACAATGTTAAGTTTGGTTACTGGAGCAAATCTCTCATGATAATCGATTCTATAGGATTGAGTGAACCCTCTAGCTACTAGTTGAGCCTTGTATCTATTTATGCTTCCGTCGACCTTTTGCTTAACCAAAAATCCATTTACATCCCACAACTTTTTTACTAGAGGCAATGATGTTAGGAGCCATGTGCCATTTTTCTCAAGAGCATTATTGTTCCCCATTCAAGAACCTTCTTGGCTTCATAAATCAAAAATTCAAGAACCTTCATGGCTTCATAAATCAAACCAGAAATCATGGTTTTATCTTAGGAGGCCAGAAAAGATCAAAATTTATACGATAGGTTTAAATATGCTTTGAAGAGGGCGTTGTACATTATCAAACACCTTTTTCTTAGCAGTAGGCAAATCTAAATTTGGATCACTTTCTGTTCCCTTTTCAGAACCTAACTTAGTACATCCTACCTCATATTGTGACCTTTCAAGGTCAACTGACCTTTGGAAAGTCTCTAGACTTTGTTGGCTTCGTTTAGGTTGCTGAGGTCTATCTTATTCTCCCCTTGAATTACAAGAATGGTGTGTGTTCAAAGAATAAGATGTTACAAACACCCCCCTTGAGGACTTTGACGCCTCCTAGGCCCAATGCAGCAAACTGTCAAATAACCTCGAAATCAACTTAAAACCATGGTGGAAGTTATTGGTAGCACACAACTTTGAACTTATAAAGAGCTTATCAAACCCATACCCTTAGTTATTCCTATCTCCGAACCAAACTCCACCTCCATGCGTAGAAATAGAGGAATTTTTTTTTTCTGTAGAAATTGATGAATCGGTAAACAGGAGTGCCACTTTCGGAGACTCCAAGACACCAATGGAACAAAGATGTAAAATTCTTATTTGTTCGAAAAATGGGGGCATCTAATTATCTCCAATATCTATTATTTGCCGAATATGAAAACAAATATATCAAGTATAGGCCAACTACTGGAAAGGTGTTTTCTGAAGTTCATATGTTAAATATGCAACTTTTTCATAAAAGATCAGCATAAGAATTTTATTGCTCTAGTGTCATTTTCAAGCAATAGAATATTTTGTTTGGTGTCGAAATAGAAGCGGATTGAGCCTCTACTATTTGCAATATGGTTCATTAAACTTATACACGGGTTTGACTATTCGATTCGATTCGATCCTAGATGATATTTGGTTCTAGGCAATTGGATTGAGCTTCTATTATTCGTGGTTGACTTTCTAAACTAACTTGAGATCACAAATAGAGTTGGAGATCGCAGGAATTACACTCATTAGAAGCAACAATATTCAAGAATACGAACAATCATTAGCCTTAACAAAGGTTCTCTAACACCATTGACCTGGTTTAATTTATTACAAGTCTGTATTCACAATATGGTTCGTTGAACTTAACCTCTTCTCGCAAGAAAATTCAAGAATACGATCAACCATTTATCTTGTCGTTTTATCTCTAGCCTTTCGCAAAAAAAAAAAAAAAAAAAAAAAAAAAAAATCATGCGGTGAGACTTTATAGAGACCTTACTTAGTACTGTTTAAAGACTAAGATTGGCACCTAGAATCAGAATCTACTGCACCCGAAATGATCTACATGACATATCACCTAAGAGTTGTTTGCATTACACAACTGAAAGTGAAGAAAACTCTTGTGAACTCAAAACATTGCTTACCACTACTTTTCACATATCACATGTCATTGTGCCGTCAAGTTGACGCGAAACCGACTGGTGTATTATTTAATGTGACAATATAAAGATATGAAACTCGACAAGCTAAAATGGAGTACCTAAAGTAACAAAATCTACATATAGTAATATGTCCATCTTTCCTGTAGCAACTCTTCTTTGTGTGGTCTTTCCACAAGCAAATACTTAACAATCACTCTCATAATTGAATTAATAATGTGTCTTATGCAACTGTTATATAATTATATATACACATATGTTTTCTAATGTTAATTACTCAACGAGTGACTATTAAACAATTTAAATTAGGTTATACACTAATAACTAAAAAACAAGACACTAAAAAGATAAGAATAATCAAATATGGTGTTACAAAAACCAAGCATTGGGCCATGACGTGCCACATGGATAACATGACTTGAGACAAAAGTCTTGAGCCACATCCAATCTTTGTTCGTCATTATCATTTAATAATTCTATAATACCACCTTTGTTGCTACATCAATGTATATTGATAAAGAAAATCCTACACAACTAGAGGACAAACAAACAGTTAAAAGACTAGAGTACCCTTCTTAATTAAGAAATCATGTTTAAGCATAATTGAAGAAAACTGCTCCAAACAAAGTTGTGGATGATACAACCACAAGGGTTGTGGCGTACTAGTTAAGGTCCGTGGTGGAATATCCCATCTGCCCGGGATTCGAATCCAGACGTAGACAATAATTGTGGCCACTGAGGTTTGATCAGGACTGATGTTTTACTGTCATAATTTGCCAAGGATTAGTCTACGCATAGCCTAGGACACCCTTCCAAAAAAAAACTTGTGGATGATACATAAACACTTTGATTTGAGGCCCTCGACTTGTGGTTCATATTTTCAACAACCTCCCAAATCAAATATTCTTCTTAGATACTACGTCTGTTAAGACAACTTATCAAATTGTGTGCTGGACCAATTTACATATGAGAGTTGAAGTACAATATATTGATAGTAAAATTAACTACTCTTAGAGATCCCACAACATCATTCACATATATGTCCTATATATAGGGCATAATCATTTGAGAACCCATATATTGTGATAAATGTGATAACTATTATCATAAGGTATTGTATCACATGATTTTTTCCCATCTAAGACTAGAATTTAATATATTGATTAAGATATATTGTTTCACAATGTGTTTGTTTCATATGTATTCAGTCTACAATGTGAAGCTTTTTTGTTGTATTTTTTGTTTCACAAACACATAAAAAATGTTCACATTGTGAAACAATTCTGAAACAGATATATGTTAATCAATACATCATATCCAAGACGTAGATACGAAAAAATCATGTGATATAGCACATGATGCACCAGTTCTCAAGGTTATCATAATTTTAAGGGTTCCTAAATAAACCCTCCCCCTATATATATATATATAAAGAGAGAGAGAGAGAGGGAGGGAGGGAGAGAGAGCGGGGATCAAACGAGAACAAAGTCAAAGTAAGAAAACACGAAAATGGCCAAATCACATGTGATTTTGCACTGAAATAACATGCGATTACGGAACACAGTCAACGGAAGGTTGAGCGGGCGACTTGGCCCCCAACCAGGTTGCGGCCAAAGTCATGTGAATCACATACGATTTTATACTAAACTCACATGTGATTTGACCGTTCTCGTGTTCTTTTATTTGGTCATTGTTCTCGTTTGAGGTTTAAATGAGACCACCCTTTTACGATCACGTGACAACGTCAGATGCTATAGACTATCACATGTGATACTATACGGGAGGAAACCAGAGGTGTGCACGCGACTTTGGACGTAACCTGGCTTGTGGTATCACACGTGATGGCCTATAGCATCACTCACATGTGATATAGACCACAAATCAAGTAGATGGTGTACACCGTGCAAATCTATATGGGTCTCCCCCATTGACTCTGTATATGGAAATTTCCTATTACTTGTTACGTGCTTAATTATCTTAAATGAATGCTTATAATTGTTCAAACTCCCTAGGCTTTTTGGCCTAACACTTGTTTGGTGTCGATGTGTATCTCAGGTTCTAGTGGCGCCGCTTCTAAGCAGGTTTAGGCGGACTTTGGTGAGAGCTTGGGGAAGGTGCATTTGGGCGCACTTTTTGAGAAGTCATTCTTTGGGTCTATAGGCGACACCCTTGTTGTAATCTCTTTTCTTTTATAGATATCAACGGTTGTGGTGGGAATTTTGTATTTTAAATGATGAAAAATGAAGGAAAGAGTAATTTTGGAACAAATTTGAATTCTAATCAATAATTACATGATTATCTATTTCGGTTACAAATCTTCCATGATTATCTCCTCCGCCCTTACCTGTCACCTCCATCACATCCATACTAACCAGATCGTATTCCTCACCCCCACGACCATCGTTGATCATCACGAACAAAGGAGTATCAACAATCAATTAAGTTTGATTTAGTATTATTAATTTAGGATTTGAATTTAGGATTTTTGGGCTTACCGGATGCTTCACATATGAAATAGACGTGTAAGTTTAAGACTTTATTTTATGTCCTTCTATAATGTACACTATTTTTGTTAAATTAGTTACTATTTGATGTTTCACATATGAGCAATATGTGTAGGTTGAAATGTTCTTTTAAGAATTAAGTCGTTATTATATACACCGGTTGTTTTAATTTAGTTATATTTTGATGGTTCACTTATGAAACAATATGTATAATCTGCAATTGTTTGTTTAAGCATTAGTTTGTTGTTTTTTCCATCTAGTTATATTTTGACGTTTCCATAAGAAACAATATATGTGAGTTGAAATGGTTCTTTTAAGCATTATTTTATATCATTATTACATGAATCGTTTTTTAAAAAGTTATCGTGTTGTTTCATAAGTGAAACAACGTCGGTATACATAAGGGTAACAAAAAAATGTTATTTTTTCATATGAGAACAAATATTATTTGCTTTCATATGAGAAATAAAATGCTTGCAATGAAGATGGTTGGAGAGGGGTGAGGAACCAGTTAAATATGACAACTGAATGAGATTTAAGGAAAATGATCATCCCTAAGATAAATTCGTTAAATATGGTAAATTGTATGAGATGTTTAAGGAAGATGATCATCCCTAAATGATGCGACCTTGACATGGAGGACTAGGACTTATTGTTTCTGGAGGCCCATGATCAGGCTAAAAGGGGCATCCCACTTAAATGACCATAACTTTGCTACGACACTCATTACAGACCCACAACTAGTCGATTTGAAGCTTGAAACGAGGAGCACACCCTGGGTAGGCCCCCCTAAAAAAATTTCAAGGCATAGAACAATGTTTAGGCATGTTTTTGGATACTTTTGTAATTTTTTTTTGCTAATTTTTACATTTTCATTTGGGCCTGGCTCATAGTCTTTTTCAGACACATTTCTTTTTGGCCTTCTTATTGACATGGATAGATTGGAAATTCACGAACTTTCATTTTCTTCCCAAATTTTGAGTTCACGATGGATTTGGATTTGAAGCCTAAGGTTCGATATTCATTGAATCAACAGACTTTAGAAGACATTTTCCCAGGGTATTCGTAGAATCAACGGGTTAATCTTTATTTTCGTTGTTATACGCTAATCACTAAGATATCAATCCGTTAAAATGACAATAATACCCTTGTTTGTACGATTTGTAACATCTACACAATTTGCAAACTAAAAGAAGGGGACTATATAAACACAAATCAAATACAAACATGATAAATGTTACAAAGCTACAAACTGGTTCATGTGAAACATGTAGTGTTTATACAATGTCGTTCCATATATAAAACGTTTAAGACTATTTTCCATGTGGAAAAAAACACGAAAGTATATTTATATATAAAACACACACCTGCACACTTATACACACACAAAAACAAAACGTATGAAACAATATGTATCATAACTTTAAATCAGACTCATTGAATATTTTTTATTGGTTTTCACGGATTTGTAACACTTATTGGGCTTGTATTTGATTATTATATATAGTTATATAGTTATATATATATATATAGAGAGAGAGAGATGGAGGATCAAATGAGAACATGAGAACAAGAAAATGACCTAATCACATGTGAATTAAATATGATTTTGCATGCGGTTACAGAACACGATCAACGCAAGGGTGAGCGGGCAACCCTCCCCCCCCCCCCCCCCCCCATCAGGTCGTAGCCGAAGTCAATCAATGTGACTTTACACGTGATTTTAATTTAAAGTCACGTGTTATTCTGTCGTTTTCGTGTTCTCTTATTTGGTGAATGTTCTCGTATGAACCTGACTATATATATATATATATATGAATTTTAGAGAACTCTCTAAATCATGAAATCTCTAAGAACCAGTGCATCGTGTGTTATTTCATATGATTGTTTTCATCTATGGCTAGAATTTAATGTAGTGGTTAACATATATTTGTTTCACACTGTGCATGTTTCACATGTACTCGGTTCACAATGTGAACCTTTGTGGTGTGTTTGTGAAACAAAAAATACACGTAAAAGAGTTTCACATTATGAACTGAATACATATGAAACAAACTCATTGTGAAACAAATATATGTTAATAAATACACTAAATATCATACTTACATGGAAAAAAAAATCATGTGAAACAAAACCCTAAAACAGAAGTTCTCATGGATATATATATATATATATATATATATATATATATATATATATATTCCTCGGCCAGGATGGGGTAGAATAGCAGAACAAGTACAAGTAGCATAACAAAAATGCGTTATATATATATATATGTGTGTGTGTGTGTAGATGGAGGATCAAAGGAAATACCTATTTAAAAGAACATGAGAACCAACAAAATCATATATGATTTTACATTAATGTGCGAAAAAGCCACACGTGCCTAGAGCCACGGCCAAAGTCGTCCGCGTGGCTTTTTTCATGCGTTAATGTAAAATCATATATGATTTTGATGGTTCTCGTTTTCTTTTAAATAGGTGTTGTTTTTCGTTTGAACCCGACTCTATGTATATGTATGTATATATCTATATATACAGGGTTGAGTTATTTTGTTAACCTTGTAATTGTTATTAACTTTGTGAACCAATCCTCACCATTGATGATGAGATTGGATGGATGAGATTTAATCTAAATTAATATGCATTTAATGTGTTTTAATTAAATGACCGATATATTGAACCAATGTGAAAAGGGTATTTTTGGGAAAAAAAATCCCCAATATTTTGAGACATAAAGTTTGACTCATTAATTACTCTAGATCAAAATTGAAACCGATGTATGTTGGATGTTCATGAATGTTCATATGTTTGAATGTTCATATTATTATTGTTCATGAATGTTCATGTTATTATTGTTCATGAATGTTCATGTTATTATTGTTCATGAATGTTCATTTGTTTGAATGCTCATATTATTATTGTTCATGAATGTTCATATGTTTGAATGTTCATATTATTATTGTTCATGGATGATAACTTTTGTAACTCCTCATTGATGAGGCTAAAAAAACTACATGAAATACCAACTCTAACCTTAAGCATTTAATTAATGAGTTTAATCAACTAAAGATTTTGAAGCTTTCTTATTGGTCAATGGTAGTTAACATAATTAATAACATTTTATTGGTTAACAAAATAACCTACCTCATTCCTGTCACCTAATCATACACCTTTACCCCTGGTATCATAATAGATAGCAACAAGAATTTTCAGTCAAGGAACATAGATTAAGATGAGATGAATATTATATTAGCAGCATGTTTTTTATTGGCCTAAATACATATATATATATATATATATATATATGATTTTGAAGAAGCAAGAGATCATAGGAAGCCGATGGCAACAATACTTATTATATCGCATGTTAATATGTTATCTAGAGACAATAATCATGAAGGAAAAGAAGCCTTTACACAGCTCCGTGATTATAACCCAGAATCTTATATAAGATTGCCCAAGAATGCAATATAATCTAAGGTGACAGATGAAAGTGTTAGAAAAATTTACTGCAGGAAAAACACTAAAACATAGATTAGGATAATATTAACTAACCCCCACTAATTGCTGTTAGGTTATCTTTTGACCCATTAAATTTATTATTATATACTAGCCCAAACCAAGTAGAAAATCAAGCCCAAACCCTATAAACCAATTATTGCTTATTTGATAAATCAAGTATGCTAGGGCTTATAAAGCATCCAAACTTTCACATTGAAGACTATATTCCACAAAAAGAACCAGCCAAAGAAGAAACCAGGAAGATTTAAGTCCTCACCACCAGAAATCACATAACTTTCAATGGAGCATGTCTAATCTCCATAATATTCATTCAAGTCTATGTTAACCATTTGTGGAGAAGATTTGGTTGTTATTGGTTTAGTTTTATCAATCAAGTTCGGGTTGCCGCCGCAACTTTTGGCAATAAGAAATTGTTCATGTTTTATAATAAATAAATAAAAACTGCCTTTCTGGAAAAAAAAGATGAAAACATCTTTACAAGTATCAGTGCAGCAAGTAGTCATTACCAGCCAGTGTTTACAGTTTAAAGAAAAGGAAGTGTTTTGTGGCTAGTGATGCAAGAAGGATATATAAAACCAGATACTTAGGGCCGGTTTGGTTCAGACATGGGAATGAAAATGAAAATAACAAAATTTTCATTCCCATCGGTTTAACCTGAAATGAAAATTTAGGGGATGTTTGGCAATTGTTAAATGGTTTGGTGCAGAATGATTAAAGAGTTCTTATGATACAGTGCAAAATGAAATATGGTTGTTTGGTAATTGTTTAAAATGAAATTAGGGCGCTGAATGGTTAAGGGAAACTCAGGATACAAAATCATTAAGAAGATTTTGGAACCATTAATAGACAAACTTTTTTTGGCCAAATAAGATTCACCTCTTAGCGATTCAAGATTGTCTCTTAATTAAAAGAGGTAAACAACAACCCCTATGCTTATGAGGGAATGAACCCATTGTATTATATAAAACCAAACAGTTTCTTATATTATCAATTCCATTAATTAATGCTTAATACCTCTAACCAAATACCCCTTATTTTGTTTCGTTCTCATATCATTTTAATTATAGCATACCAAAAGATAATTATTTCAGCAAATACAATTTTGTAAACTATGGTTAGTGACTTATTCAATCTGACATTCAAAAAGCAAGTTCACGATATTATTTCAAAATTTGTCTGTCAGGATACCCGCAAGTTTGTTCCTGAAATTTGGTTTTTCATAATCACTGATTATTTGTTCAATTGTATTATGTATGTTGTCTTTGGTTTGAAACAAAGACTACTACAGTTAGGAAATTGTTAGCGCAAATATGCTATATTTTCCCTCTCTTCTTCTAAATTTGGAGATGAGCTAAATACATGAAATAGCAACCTACTTTTGTAAATTTTCTTATTAAAGCATTGTACTTTCCCTTTTTCTTATTACAACAATGTAATTCCAAATTATTTTTTATTAGAGAATTGTACTTTGACAAATCTACCCATTATAGCAATGGATAACTTGTTACCTTTTAAACCGGTTAACCCTCCCTTTTATTTTGCTTACATGGCTTAAATGATGTGATGTGGATGACATGCATCCTGATTACATGACATAAGTACAAAAATCTCTTTCAAATTTTTTAAATAATTTCCTCAATTTTCCTTCTGATTATTCATTTCCCACCCAAATTATGTTTTTTATCCTCTCTATAAAAATCCTTTAAAAATATTTCACTCTTATTAACTTGTATACAAATTAAACATTCTAGGGTAACATTTTTTAAAACAAATTTGATATATTTTTATAAGATAAATGTTTTTATTTGAAGATAAGGTAACACTTATTATTTTCCTTATTCAAAAAGTACATATTTCTTTAACGTTTTTTTAAAATGTTAGTGATATAAAATGTGTTTTACAAATCTTCTTAATATTGTTAATTTAATGAATAATTTGGAAAATTTCCTAATTAATTTAAAATATTTATTAAATAACATGTCAAGTAAAATTTTTTAAACAAATGTGATATATTGTTTTTAAGATAAATATTTTGTTTGTAAAAAATGTAACAATTCTTATTTTCATGTTCAAAAAATACATTTTTAACATTTTTTAAATTGTTAGCAACATAAATTGTGATCTACAAGTGTTCTTAATATTGTTATATTAATGATTAATTTAGATTTTTTAATTAATTTAATATATTTATTATAGTTAATTTTTTTTGAAAGTACAATGTTATAATAAGAAATGTCACTTCAATAATATGTTACACGTGGACAATGACATCGCACTGAAACCTTGCCATGTCATCCTATTTTAAATCAAAAGGTTACCCATTGTTATAATGGGTAAGTTTTTCAAAGTACAATGCCTTAATAAAAAATAATCTAAAAGTATATTGATGTAATAAGAAAAAAGAAAATACAATACTATAATAAGGAATTTTGTGAAAGTAGGTTACTATTTGGTGCATTTAGCCCTTTGGAGATTTATCCGTTCTTTCTCCTACTTTTCTCTATTTTATAGGAGAGTTTGTCAAAGGTGTTGGAACAAACTTTTTCCAAATCTCTAAAATAGATGCTCTTATGTGATAACCTAAATTTTTATATAACTTTTAGAATGAGATATCTTTATTAAGGATATACTAGTTATATACCCGCATGCGATGTGGCGTGGAGTATCTCGAAATCGAAACTAAAAACTCAAAGCGGTGGGATACTGGGATGTGAAAAAAGTAACCGCTTATTAAAAATCTATGGTTGGATTTGAATTCATTTTTCGTACGGGAAGGTAATTTTAAATTTTATGTGTTCAGAATTTAGATGACGTGATATGTGAATATGTCCTTGATGACATTGATTACTTGAATTCCGAAGACAAAATTCTAAGGGGTGGATATTGTAACTCTATATACTTTGGAGGGTGTACTTTGTTATTACCTTCCAACTTTTAGAGTATCAATTGAGATATAGTTTTTTTTTTTTTTTTTTTTTTTTTTTTTTTTTTTTTTGGGAAGGGTGACCTGTGCTATGCCTAGACTAAACCATTAGTAAATTATGACCGTAAGACATAAGTCCTGATTAAATCTCAGTGGCAACAATTGTTGTGTATGCCTGGATTTGAACACCATGTAGATGGGATATTCCACCACATCCCTAGGGCCTTAACCAGTACGCCACAACCCTTGTGGTTCTATTGAGATATAGTTTGAGGACAAAAGGAAATTTTATTATTCATAAATACAATACAATAGAAAAACCCTAAAATTATAGTTCTTTGGAAAGAGAAAACATAGGTTTTTGAAGGTGTTCCAAGGAAGAAAATAATTATGAAAACAAAATGGAGATCATTAACTAATAAACAATATCAAAAGTATGGATTCCTTAATTTTCTTTCAATTGTCTTTATTTGAGTCATTGCATAACATATCCTTATTTTCACAAATGTTGTATTTATTCGACTATTTTTTTTTTTGGAAAGGGTATCCTGGGCCTATGGCCCGGACTAATCCCTGGCAATTGGGGCCTTTGGCCCAGCTACTAAAGCGTGCAACCCTGAGTTTATCCTCAGTGGCCACAAGTGCTGCTAGTGGGGCTCGAACCCGGGTTGAGCGCTATGAACTCCCCAAGTCTTTACCACCACATCATAGCCCTTGTGGTTTTATTCGACTAGTTGTTTCTTTGAAAAATTATACAAGATTTGTTTTAATTCCAATTGAGTTTATTATTGATGATTTTGAATCAAGATACATTTGTCTAAAACTTTTGTTTAGATATAGCTTTCTAAGACCTTGAAGGATGAAAAATTTTTGGATTTTCAAAACATGTTCAGTGCTGGAATAAATGTCTTGGTTAAAAAAAACAGTGATTATAAAATCTTTAGAGTCTACAGACAATTCGATCACCATATGTTTCTTGTTTTAAATCCTTTGCAATTCAGTCGTCCTAACTTTCCGTACTTGGAGTACAGTAATGGCTCACTAAAACTCTTTCGAGTTCTAATTCGTTCAATTAATTTGTGTTTAAAACAATATTAAACTTTTAACGTTAGAGGTCAACATTTTTTTGCCTTCTGAAACACCTTTTTGACTAGTTTTGTAAATTTGTAGGATTCATTATCATACGCGTAGTGACACACTTTTGTAGTTTGTGCGTTAAGATATACCAAACTACCAACAGTTAGTGATATGCCTAAAAGTTGATTATCAAATCATTGTAAATATTGAGTTATGACTAATAAAAGGCATTGTATATTCATTATGTGTTATTTATATATTCTTTGTTGCTTAACAAACATGATGATAACCCTAGAATAAGAACCTTAAATTCCCTAGCCGAAGCATTACTTTAAACTTGAGTCAAAGCAATACAAATGAGACTAGCATATAGGAACTCATATGATAGATATGGAGTTCACTATATGGGTACAAGTAGATGAACTTGTGTACTAAGTAGACCAATCATAAGAACATTACATGTGATGTCATATGATCGTCATAAGTATTTCTCATATAACCATATTATGATAATATCCTTTGACTTCTTAATAAAGTTTACTATGATTATGTCTTGCACTTTCATTAATCACGTCATAACAGAGTGACAAAATAGCTATTTATTGTGTGATGATACCACAAATTGAGACTTGCATTAGTAGAGATCGGATTTATCTCTTTTGCATGATAGAAGTGATGCATGTAGGCCTCTTGATGGAATAGGATTTAAGAAATGCATGCATGCTCAGATAAACTGTAATAACCTCACCTAAGAAATAAATTGAATTTTGGGGTAGTCTTTGCAAAAGGTTGATAAAAAAAGGGGTCTAAAGTGAAAAAGAGAAATAAGAGGGATTTAACCCTAGGAGTTAGGGTAATTGTGTTGGCGGCTGATTATTTTGGGAAAAGGGAGAGAGTGCAGTGGTTCGATCGAAGGAAGCAAAAAAGGCATGGATTTGGTGTTCTTCAATCTTCGAAGGTAATTCTAATCCTATTCCCTCTATTATTAAGAGTTTAGCAAGTTAATTCAAAATCTTTGGTTGGGTTTTGTATCCTTTGATAGTTCCCTGAAGTTGAAGTTTTCTGGGTTTGAGATAAATGGAAGTAATTATGGAAATATCTATGTGATTAATGGAATGTGTGTTGAAATCGAGTTCTTGCATCTGTTTATGGACTAGTGGGTTGAATTGTTATGAATTTCTGGAAATATAGTGAACTTGTTGTATCTGTGAAATCGATTCTACGTGGTTTTGGTTCGACTTAGGCACCGGTCGACTTTAAACACCGGTCGAGGGAGACTTCGGTCAAGAAGACCTCGGTCAAGATGGTGACCCCGGTCGAGAAGGGGGGTGACCGGGGTGAGAGGCAGTCCGGTCGGCGCCTGGGGGAAGGACCCCGGTCGGCGCATAGGGGAGGGGGGAGACAGCGGTCTCCTATGCATCCGGTCGACTACCTAGTTCGGTCCCCGGTTTCTCATTTTGGGCCAAAGCCCAGTTTGTTTTAGGAGATTATTTTATTTTGATGGGCTATGTTTAAGGGAAGGTCGACCCACATCGTTAGGCTTTGAGGGGTGTTATGTCAACCCGTTAAAAATTTGAAAGTTGGAGAGTTCACCGGTCAATGTTTCCTTTTTAGGTTCCGGACCGAATTATAAGAGTAGACGCGAGATTTGAGCTAAGGACGCCAGGTGAGTTTTTCTGAGCTAAATCTTTTTGTTAACAAAAGCATGTGAAGTTAAAGTTTTAAACTACGAGTTATTTATGATGGCATGTTTATTATGAAATGATTTAAGTGTGTTACAAATCGTTGATGTTTAAATGTATGCATACATTATATGTGGAGATTCACACCTAAGCCGAGGAGTGTGGCCCGTTTATGCCATTGGGGGTGTGTCCCAAAATTAAGGCAGTGCGAGTTAGACACATCGTCTTTGACGGTAGTGTGGTCAGTAGCGTGTTTTACCCTTATGTGTTTATAAATCCGTTGATTTAAATTTTCCGGAAGGTATATTGTTGCTTATCTGTTAGAGGGGACTCACTAGACCTATGGTCTAACCCTCGCTCTTTCAAAACTAAAAATCTTTTCAGGTAGGCGTGAATTAGGGAGAGCAGATAAAGGTAATGAGAAGATGTAGCGGCGAGTGATGGAAGACTGTCGTTATGGATTATGTTTGTTAATATCTCAGTTGTGTATAGGTTGACTTTGAAACCCTTGAATTTAAAAGTGTAAGCTTGGGGCCGTTTCGGCATGAATTTTATTCCATTATTAAGATTTAAATTGTTGTCTTGTTGTTTCTGGTTGGGTTGTTATAGTTGGTATCAGGGCCATAGTTTAAGGGATTTAGGTGACCGGATGGGCCTAAACTTAAACTGTGGAGTAGATGGACACAACTGAGATTTAGGAGGTCTTTAGGAATACCTAGATTATCGAGAGTCGTGATAACGATAGTGAGGATTCTCATGTAAGGTAAATTCAAAATTGCATCTGGCCAATGCCATTATGAATTTACAGGTGCATGGGCATACTCGATTTCTATTGTTGAGACAATCGATAGGTGTAGTTTTGGGAAGTGACTCGTATATTTGAAATGATAAGTTGGTTTGGAATGTTTTGTGAGTTCGCTTATGGTTGTAAGGTTAATACCGTTTAGGATGAAAATCGTGCGGGATATAGATATTTCGTTGAGAAGGGACCTCTTGAGTCCATAAGGAAGAGAATGATGTTAGGAGGCGGGCTTTTGCTCCAAGAGAGTCTTCGGTTTGGTAGAGTGGTATGTCGATTAGTGAGAAGCAGGATAGTGTTAATCCAAGAATCGAATGATAGAAATGAGACTTCTAAAGCTGTAGTTAATTGAAGGGTGGTTGAGAGACAATATCAGTGTTGACTGATAATATGTAGTGAGGATCAAATGGAAATGAGCTATTGTTGGTG
The DNA here is from genome assembly GCA_954870635.1 of Arctium minus. Taxonomy (NCBI): domain Eukaryota; kingdom Viridiplantae; phylum Streptophyta; class Magnoliopsida; order Asterales; family Asteraceae; genus Arctium; species Arctium minus. Next base: position 64,030,311 of record OX941093.1, read on the forward strand.
AGTTTGTTTGGGGTCGGAGTGGGGACGTTTGATTTGCGAATCAATAGTCACGGTGGTGACTAGTTGTTGGGCTTCCAAGGTTGTTAGAAGACAATGGTGCCGGAGGTTGTGGCACAGTAGAGGACTCCTACGGGTTGGTCGGAAACAAGGAGTCAGGGATAAATTATAGTGAATGTAAACAGTTGACCTTGTTAGAGTAAAAAGCCTTCAATGCCATTGAGTCCCATGCATTGTGTGTCAAATAAATTGCTGGAGCTTTTCATATCATCCATATAAGATATTTTGGTGTGTGTCTTACGAGGTATTTGTTTTAAAAACGTGTTGACGCGTGCAAATGTGTGTTGGATTGAAAAGACAAGTTTATGGCATTGGGTGATAAATTTTGATTTTTGGTGTAGGGGGAATATTATGTATCTCTTCGTAAATGAGTTAACTTTTGGTTATGAAAATCAAAACAACATTTGATCGCATGATTTTATAAGTGAGTTTGGTACAGACATGTGTTGTCATATCAATAAGGGTGAGAGTCGTTTGACACACTCAGTGTAAGCAATTTTGTAGTATTTTATAAATCGTGTGTGTAAAGTTCATCGGAATTAATTTCAATTGTGCCAACACCGATATTGGGGTGTGGTGAAGAGAAATTTGTCGTGGAGTTGAGGTTGAACGATACTTGAAATCGTTTTGCATGGCTAAGTTAGTAATGGGTCGTGTACACTCAAGTTTACTTCATAATGTAAGTATCTTCTAAATTTTCAAACGTGTCAAGAGTTTAAATAATTGTGTGTCATGCATGAAGGCTATGAACTCTCTAGGTCGTGGGGAAGGGTTGCAATTAAGAATGAGGAAGTTTTGAGAGTGGAAGTGTGGCACTCGATCAGAGGGTAGTAAATACTTGACATTAGTATTCTTCTAAGTAAGGGTGGTGAATAGCGGAGGTGATTAATGGAGGCATTGACCTATGACGTTTAAGGATGATTGTACTATAATGGCTTACAGTTGGCTCCATGACTTGAGATGAGGATGTCGGTAAACGATTGTGTCTGGAGTGGAATTTGAAGTCGTAAAGATATTTTTGGCAATTAGTTGCTGCAGTGGAATATGTAGGTTTCATTGGGGATCTTTGTTGGTTGGAGGCATAGTGGAAGTATCTCAATGTCGTCTGTTGCTGTGGAAATCAGAAACCATTTTTGCGGTGAATGGCGGGACGCTGAAAATAAAGAAGTAGTTATGGATAGTTTTGAGGAGCTTCGTGAGGAAGCGAAAAGTTATTCAAAAAAAGGTGTGTATCTAACGTGATGTTGGTTAACTTTGTGTGGATCTTACAAAATGGAAGATCGCTAGTTCGGTAAGGTGGTTCTTTATCGATGAGGTTTTGATGGTTATGTGGAAGTGAAGTTTATATGTAGCACCATTGGAAGGGTTGCGCTTTGTGCATTTAAGTCTTCGAGGTAGTATGCTTCATCTTTCAGACTACTGGAGTTTGATTCCAGCAGGTTGCGATGAGCCGGCAAGGAGCGATATCTTGTTGGGTGGTTTTGGAGATCATGGTTTTGCGATTTATTTAGGTTCGAGAAAGACAAGTCATGAAATGCCTTGAAGTCTGATTTTTAGTATTATGACCAGTGTGAGTAGGGTGGTATATGTTTGTGTGTCGAGTGGTCGTGGAGATTTGCAGTTGTTCTGGGATGAGGTAGTAGAGTGATGGTTGTAACCATGAGTTGGTGATGCCTTTATGGCATAGCTGGGAGTGCAAATCATTAAAGTGGTAAGGAGCTTTCCTTGAGGTTATGTAGAAGGCGGGCGTTATCGTTGTAGGATGAACGTCCTCGTTCGAAGATCTATGGGGAATGATTTGTAAGTGGTAAGTATGAGGTTGGGATGTGTGAATGTTTGGTTTGTATCGGGGTATTGCTAAGTTGAGAATAATTTTCAAATGAGGGTTGGCGGTTATCTAAAAGAGGAACCGTGTGTTCTGGGTTTCGGCAAGTTTTGGGCGGGATTATCTTATATCCCTAGAATGATTGTTGAAAGTGTCGAACTACTTAATTTAGGGGGTTGTGTAGTAGATAGGAAATCCGTGGGCATGTTGAAGTATTCTTTGGGGTGAAGGGATTCTAGCAGATTGGGTAATCCTGTTTGGAGAGCGAGAATCATGTGGCGCTTTCGAGTAGTGGGTAATGTTCTGGAAGTGTTAGGTTGACTATCTCGTGTAAGAATTGTGGATAGTCGGTTGATCAAGCAAAGTAATGTAAACGTGATTCGATACGTTGGGAATCATCAAGGAATAGAGTAAGTAATGTTGGGTGAGCAGTGTTTCTTGCAGCGAGAAGAGAGGGAAGATATCATATCGAAAAGGTGGTAAATCTGAGATTAAAGAGTTTGGCAAGTGGCACAAATGTGGAGGTATGTTTTCAGATTCTGCTGTTAGCAATTTTATAAATCCCTAGCGTGGGTATGAGAGAGAGGAGATGGCGTTTCGGTGCGGCGTGAGTGTTGATAAATAAAAATCGTGCGGCTGGCCAAAAAGTTCACACCACTAATCAGTGAGTCGGTCGTTAGAAGTGGGTTTGAAGTCTTCAAGGAGTAAGGTAGAGGTGGTGGAATATAGTGCTCAGAACGAAGGACCATAATGTCAGTTTCGGTAATGCATGAAAAGGGGATTCCAAGTGAGACAGTTGTCCAGTGTTAAACTATTTGGAATAGTTTGTATGAGCTTGGTTTCTCTGTGTTAAGCGGGTGAAGTTGGGTTTTATTGCGCTTTTGGTCGAGTGATTGTGGATGCAATGAGAAAGGGAGGTATGCGCCGCATTATTTGGCCTGTTGGAACTGGTGGATTACGAGGGTTTTGAATTGTGGAAGTTTCTGTCAATATGTGAGAAGTTGAAGAGATGACGTTGGGGCGATGTATATTCAGCGTGTAAGAACTGGATAATGTCGAGGAGTTGAGATCAATGAGTTTGACTTATGCCGTGCTAAGAGGGGTTGCTTGCAAGGGCAAGTTACTTGATGAAGAAACCCGTGACTGTGAGTTGTTGGTGATGTCTGCAGTTGTCGACGTGTTATGTTGGCGAGTTGGGTGACTATTTAGTCAGTGATGCATGTTGTCGTGGTGTGACTCCGGCAAAATTCTATCGGTTAAGGAAGTTGATGTAATCGAGGGGTAAATCTGATGGTTGTGTACGACTATGTATTGATCAGAATGGCTTGGATAATCGAATGGTACTAATTTGGTTAGATTGAGAATTATGAGTCATTAGTCCCAAGCGGTGACAAATGTAAAGTTACCAATCTTGCATTGGAAGGGTGTGACCCGATTCAGAAAGAAATGGAAGTTAAGACCTAGATTTGTTGGGCCGTTGCTATTGTGGAGCGCGTTGGGGAGGTAGCGTATAGACTGGATCTATCCGTGGATCTGCGATGAGTGCACCCCGTTTTCCATGTATCTAATCTGAAGAAATGTTTAGCAGAAGCGATGTCGTTATACCTTTAGAGGATGTCCAAATAGATGAGAAGATAAGCTATGTAGAGGAACCTATAGCAATTCTGGATCGTAAAGTCAAGAAGTTAAGGAGCAAGGAAATTTCCTTGGTGAAATTTCAGTGGCAATTCCACAAGGGCCAGGAAGCGACGTGGGAGTTAGAGTCAGCTATGAGAACTCAATACCCCAGTTTGTTCAGCGTATGAATTCCGAGGACGAAATTCTTTTGAGGGGGGATATTGTAATAACCTCACCTGAGAAATAAATTGAATTTTGGGGTAGTCTTTGCAAAAGGTTGATAAAAGGGGGTCTAAAGTGAAAAAGAGAAATAAGAGGGATTTAACCCTAGGAGTTAGGGTAATTGTGTTGGCGGCTGATTATTTTGGGAAAAGGGAGAGAGTGAAGTGGTTCGATCGAAAGGAAGCAAAAGAGGCATGGATTTGGTGTTCTTCAATCTTCTAAGGTAATTCTAATCCTATTCCCTCTATTATTAAGAGTTTAGCAAGTTAATTCAAAATCTTTGGTTGGGTTTTGTATCCTTTGATAGTTCCCTGAAGCTGAAGTTTTATGGGTTTGAGATAAATGGAAGTAATTATGGAAATATCTATGTGATTAATGGAATGTGTGTTGAAATCGAGTTCTTGCATCTGTTTATGGACTAGTGGGTTGAATTGTTATGAATTTCTGGAAATATAGTGAACTTGTTGTATCTGTGAAATCGATTCTGCGTTGGTTTTGGTTCGACTTAGGCACCGGTCGACTTTAAACACTGGTCGAGGGAGACTTCGGTCAAGAAGACCTCGGTCGAGATGGTGACCCCGGTGAGAGGCAGTCCGGTCGGCGCCTGGGGGAAGGGGGGAGACAGCGGTCTCCTATGCATCCGGGCGACTACCTAGTCCGGTCCCCGGTTTCCCATTTTGGGCCGAAGCCCAGTTTGTTTTAGGAGGTTATTTTATTTTAATGGGCTATGTTTAAGGGAAGGTCGGCCCACATCGTTAGGCTTTGAGGGGTGTTATGTCAACCCGTTAAAAATTTGAAAGTTGGAGAGTTCACCGGTCAATGTTTCCTTTTTAGGTTCCGGACCGAATTATAAGAGTAGACGCGAGATTTGAGCTAAGGACGCCAGGTGAGTTTTTCTGAGCTAAATCTTTTTGTTAACAAAAGCATGTGAAGTTAAAGTTTTAAACTACGAGTTATTTATGATGGCATGTTTATTAGGGGTGTTCAAAAAAACCGTTGGACCGCTCAAACCGGTCGAACCAAGTCAAACCGGACCGTTTTTGGCGGGTTTGGCGGTCTGGTCTGAAAAATCGCCAAACCGGGTGGTCCGGTCTACGGTTTGGAGGTTTTTTTGGGCGGTTTGGACCAAACCGACCGCTAAATATATCTATCTATATTTTTTATTTTTTTATATACATCTTTATATCATCTATTGTTTTGCCCAAATATCCAATTAATCTTTAAACTTAAATATATACAAAAAGGCCCAAAGATAATTTTAAATTGCCATGGATTTTATTTGCACTTTGCATATTACTTTTTTTTTTGTGTTTTGTCTTGAGATATTTTGTTAACTTTTGTGGACTTTGTTAACATTGTTGTAGACTTTTATTTATTTCAAATGAACTCAAGCTAATAAACCTTTAAAGTTTAAATTTTTATATGTTTAAACTTTAAAGCCCACTAAAAGGCCCAAACCGCCTAAACCAGTCGACCAAACCGCCTAAACCACGGTCCGACTTGACCGGTCCAGACACTTGATGTCAAACCGCTCGGTTTGAAAAATCAACAAACCGCCACTAGCGGTTTGGTTTGTGGTTTGAGGGGTTAAACCGCCCAAACCGGACCGTGAACACCCCTAATGTTTATTATGAAATGATTTAAGTGTGTTACAAATCGTTGATGTTTAAATGTATGCATACATTATATGTGGAGATTCATACCTAAGTCGGGGAGTGTGGCCCGCCTACTCGTGCCGGGGAGTGTGGCCCGTTTATGCCATTGGGGGTGTGTCCCAAAATTAAGGCAGTGTGAGTTAGACACATCGTCTTTGACGGTAGTGTGGTCAGTAGCGTGTTTTACCCTTATGTGTTTATAAATCCGTTGATTTAAATTTTTTGGAAAGTATATTGTTGCTTATCTGTTAGAGGGGACTCACTAGACCTATGGTCTAACCCTCGCTCTTTCAAAACTAAAAATCTTTTCAGGTAGGCGTGAATTAGGGAGAGCAGATAAAGGTAATGAGAAGATGTAGCGGCGAGTGATGGAAGACTGTCATTATGGATTCTGTTTGTTAATATCTTAGTTGTGTATAGGTTGACTTTGAAAACCTTGAATTTAAAAGTGTAAGCTTGGGGCCATTTCGGCATGAATTTTATTCCACTATTAAGATTTAAATTGCTGTCTTGTTGTTTCTGGATGCGTTGCTAGATATCATTGCTCTTTTAGAATTATAAACATGATGTATTTTTATGTTAATAAAGCGAGTAAAATACATGAAGTCGTCAACTATTTTACGAAGGAACCTACCTGAGACCAATTTATCTATTCAGAAAAGTTATGAACTAGTGATAAAACTGGAATATAAATTAATAGAATAAATATTCGTTCGTGAAAACTTTAGTTTTTGGATTGCTAAATTTTATTGCCAATAAGAGATAAGGCCTCAGTAGGTCGCACACATACGACCAATTGAATAATGAGAATAAAATAATTAAAATATTTAATTATTAATATTATATATATTAAATTAAAATGTGAATTAGATTGATAATTATATTGAGAGATATGCCTCCATATATCTCTTATAGAAAAGTTTCCATATCCAAGGGAGTTTTATGATTGACTTTATAATATGATAAAAAAAATCCTAAACCTAAAAAAGAAATTGTTTTTCTCTAAGCCTCTCAATATACCCGTCATATTTCTATGTCTAGTAGGGCCGTTCCTAGGGGAGGGTGGGCCGAACGCACGCCCAGGACCCATGGTTTGTTTGTGAAGATGTATGATTGGGTTTTTTAATTCCATATTAGGTGTCAATTTTAAATCTTTTTGGGGATCGGCTCAGTGCAAGCCGACTTGTTCTTTTGAGGTCAACGATCTTTGGAATGTTTGGAAGTATCCCCATGGTATCATGAGAAATATTAATCTCACCGTGGTGGAATTTAAAGGAAATTAGATGTTGGTAATTAAGTATTGATGTATATGATATTCTTGATGGGGTAAGGCTCATATTGATGAATGTTTGAAGTTTGAGAATAGATCGGGTTGTGTGATAGCCTAATCTGAATTAACCAACTCCCCGGAAGGCGTATTGGTACGTCATTGGAAAGAAGGCCTTATCAATATCAAGGGTGAATTATTAAGGAATTTGGGAATCCTTTGGGGTTGGTGTGGAGTATTGGAATGTGGTTTCAGAAGGGCGTTGAGCTGAAACGGTTTAGTCAATGAGGAATTGGGGTCACAAGATGTCCTTGAGGTAGTACATGTCGCTTAAGGTTGGGAGACAGCCGTAGTCTTATGGGTAAAAGACTGCTTTAGTGAGTTGAGCGCTCACTCGGATGTAAGCATGATGTGCCTAATGAGGCACTTATCGAGAGGACCAACATAGAAAGTTATGGGGATAGTTTTGGTTAGCGGAATAAGGGCAATCTATTATGCGGGTATCATTTCGTGGAAGTCTAGATTTCGAGGACGAAATCATTCTAAGGTTGGGAGGATTGTAACACCCGGATTTTTCACAAAGTAAATTTCCGCTTTCGTTGGTAATCCCTCCTCCTTCCGTTTATCTTCTTGGGTGAAAAATGTTGTGCTTTCGGACCTTAAATCGACCCATGCGAGAATCGAGAGTTTTTGGACATTTTTCGGTTTCGGTACATTCGACACGATTGTGCCACGCGATAATGACAGTCATTACCACCTCCCCCGCCGTTACCACCCCCACCACCGCTGTACCGCTGCCATCATTGCTGCAGTAACCGTCACCCGTTGCCATCTTCGGGTGTCCATCGAGGCCTAGACCCAGATCCACCGGATGAATATTTTCCACCGTTGCACATTTGCTCCATGGGGAATTCTTCAACAACCCCGAGTTCTACTGAAAGAGAAGTAGAGATGTGGAAGAATTCAGTGATCAGCTATTCATGGAATCCAAGTGTTGCAGAAAGGGATAACGACCAGACTCGACCTAGCCCATTAATGGTTTGTACGACGGTCCATGGTAGCCCCAACTCGTTGGCGGCTGTTAAGACTCTCGATCATCAAGTCAGGGCTCAAACTGCGATCAACGCATCAATGATTAGATATGTAGAACGTGAAGGACCAAGGATTTGGAAAACAGAAGGAGCGCATATGGGAGTGGATCGATTCAGTCCTCTTATGGAGACTATTGGATCGATGTTGAAGGAGCAATCTCAATCCACAAGACTGGAGGAAAATGTTACAGCCCTAAGTTTCAGAACGACATTATCTCCAATTCCTGATAAAACCTCTGATGCTATAAACCAAACCTTAAACACAACCACTTCTAGGATTGAATTTAGTTTGGATCCAAAACTAGCTTTGAGTTCGAATTCAAAACCAGACCCAAAACCACCAGATTATTTTCTTCTGCCGTATCATACTCCTAATTCTTTGTATTTGTGGATATTACCGAGTTTGACTGATGTAGACTTGGAGGGGGAGTATCGTCGATTATCTTGCACAATACTCCAGTCGGCGCAAGGGCTCTGTTGCCACGATGAGAAGTATAATTTAGGGTATAAGTGCAAAAATAACAAGATGAAGGTGTTAGTGGTGATGTATGAAGGTAAGGACATCGACAAAGAGTTGGAATTAAATACAGAGTTGCTGGACAGTAGTGGAGTCGCTAATATCCAATCAAAATTCAAGGTATACTTATCTGCAGAAGGATTAATTAGTCCAAAAACAATGGAGTTAGTGGGCACTGTTGAAGGGATTAATGTAGGAGTACTCATTGGTAGTGGTGTCGCCCACAAGTTGATTTCAAAAAAATTGACTGAGAAAAAAATAGGGGTACTCTTTGCATGTCCTTTCCTAACTACTGTTGTGAGGCTGATGGTTGAGACCATTCAAGATGAGGAGGAGGACAACATGGTTCAGAACACAGAAGACATAAGAGTGAGGGATAAGTTGGAAGTGGAGAAAATGAAATATTTTCCTGATTTAAGGAATGAGGAGGAAGACAATGTTCTGCTTTGGGGCTCAACAGACCACCCAAAACATGACCTGAAAATGTCCGTTTGGTTTCAAATTGCAGGACACAGCCTATGGGTTGCGAACATTTATATAGAAGTGAATGTGAATGAGGTCATTATAGCTACAATACATTCAATGATTGGTGATGACAGAAGTTGGTCCTTTAATGAAGGTGAAATGGAGTTTGATTGGGAGGATTTGACTTCAATGGCAGCGGATTGGGTTGATGTAGCTTGGCAGCACCTATTCCTATATTTTTTCTATCCACCTTGAGGACAAGGTGGTTCTTTGGGGGCGGGGTAATGTTGTGCATCGGCCCAAGCCCAAGCCCATTAGTAGGATGTGTATTCTAGAAGCGGGTAATTTTGGTAATTAGTCTCTCATGGATGTTAATAAATAGGAGAGAGATGGTAGAGTGAAGGTATGCAAGAAATTAGTGAGTTCTAAATAGGAGAGTGCTAGCCTCTCGAATGCTAGTTTGTCTTTGTTTTCCTTGTAATTGAAGCATTACACAGTGTTCCTATCTCTTGGTTCTATTTCAATTGCTCAATCTTATCTGGTTCATAACATGTCACTATCGCCAGGGCCCTATCGTGGGGAGGCACCAACTCGCGGTACAATCCGCGCGATTGTGCCGCGCGATAGTAACAGTGTCACTATCGCCAGGCAAGGTCGCGAGCGGGTGCAGACGAGTTAAATTCTGATTTTAGTCTCATTTCTCATTCCTATCTCAACCATTCCATTTTAATTCACTCTCTCTCAACCTCTCCTTCCAAGAACCGAACCTAGGGTTCCTTTAACCCTCATCTACCTCTCTTATCTCTAGTTGTTGGATACTTCATCAAAGGGTTCAAGTGAAGCATTTATTCACCATCTCCATCTCCATCTCCATCTTCTTCATCATCCTTATCAATTTCTAGGGTTTTCACCCAACCCTTTTTATCAATTTGAAGATTGGGAACTTATGGTTCGTTTTGGTAACCTACTTGTGTTTTGATTGGTGGATTCAAGCTAGTAGTGAGGTTTTGGAAGCTTGAGTTAAAGAGTTGGAATGGATGTCTTCGGAAAGCTTTGGGTGGGATCTATGCTTTTGGAGGCCAATGGTTGGGGATTAAAACCTAGGTTTAACTTAACCTAGCAAGGTGAGTTCAAGTTGATTTGTGAAAACGGTGTACATGCCAAAATGTTTATTTTAAAGTGTTTTGTGCCTTACATGAAATTCTTAACTGCTGATAAGTTTTGGCTACTTGAAAGTGTTTAACTTTACAAACTTATATATACATACATCTTTGGGATTTTGTGCATTTTGATAAATAAATCATATATTTTGGGTATCTAAATGATTTATTTCATTAAGTATATTTTTGGGTATAAATGCATTTTATTGGGTGTTATGGGATGATTTGAAAGGATAAAAGGTATAAACCCACTTGAAAAATGTTTTTTTCCCAATCTAAATCATGTTGGAGTTATTTGTGTGAGTTGAAGCATGGGTTGCATTATTTCGGGTCGTTTACATTTGATTTCATTTTATGATTTCAACGTTGGGTCTTTGGATTTGTTGAGCTTATGTCTCGGTTTGGATTTTGTTGGGTCTTGGGGACACTTGTCCGGTTTTGATAGCTCATTGTAGAGTGTTTGGTTATGATTTGCAATTATTGCATCTTATTTGGGAATTACATGTTTTGAATGCGTTAGTTCATTCGTTTTGAGTCATGTAATGTTTCAGCCCCGTCTGTTATGGATCCATGAGCACTTTTGTTATTTTATCCGGTGTTGGGACGACTAGTTTTCCACATCGAGGCACGTTAGGCATCAGATTGGGTTGTAAGTCCTTCGTGCTAGTATCAATGGGTGTATGCTAAAAGATGTTGAGCTCGATACTTTTATTATTTGTCCAATGGTGGAACGCTAGTTTTTCCCCATTGCGGCACGGTTAGGCATCTTCGGTATGGTGTAAGTCCTCCGTGCAAGTATCTATGGGTGTATTCTGAAAGATGTTGAGCCCGATACTTAATACCAGTTAACATAATGTGTGGCTTACTCTGTGCACATCACATTATGCGGAATCGGGTTTCCCCCGTCACCGAAAGGTGTTGTCTTTGGGCTGAGTCTTATATATAATTGTTTTCGGTGACATTTTGCATGCATGCATGCATTTATTCCATGTTTTATGGGTTGAGTATTAATCCTCGTCCATGTTTTGGGGTGTTTTGGAATATAAAGCGTTATTTACGTTGTCTTAAATTGGGAGTCAGTTTATATTCACGTTTGAGTGAGTTTTGGATTGCATCGGTTTATAAAGAATGTGGTATTGGAGCATTTTCCTTAAAGAGGTATATTATGGGAAAACGAGTCGTTTCCATTTCTAAAGTAAATCATTTTGAAATATCTCGTTTTGAACTGAATTCTTTTCCTTTAAAGATATATTAATACTTATTGAAAACTCTTGAGCTCACTAGGCATTAGCCTAACCTTTTTATTTGTCGGCATGTTCATCAGGTCCCGGTTGGGTGTGGTACTAGCGACACTGTGAAGAGATGAGAAATAGATTATGCTCGAGGGTGAGTAGTTTGGTGAAGCCTTCCACCGTTATCTTGGGTTATAGCATTTTGTATTTGGGTTTAGTAACATCCGACCTTTGATTAGTCTATGTGTAAGGCTTTATTTATATTTGTTGATGGTTAAATCTAGAACAATATTTCATGAATAGACTTGTTGTAAGATACTTTGTCTTTCTTTGAGGCATTTTTGGAAAATTTTAAATTAGCTGCTCATTTCTGATTTGAGGGTGTTAACAAGTTGGTATCAGAGCTTAAGTTTGAGAGAATTAGGTATTGATTTTGGATGCCTAGACTCAAACTAGCGTTATTTTAAGTAATTGAAGGTGAAGTTACACCAATAGGTACCTTAAGATACGATATTTTGAGGTTGATGGAGTCACTAAGAACGGGAATCACGTCGAGAGTAGCAAGGATGACCGTGTACGGTACGTTCATAATTGCACCTGGTCAGTGTTATGGTGAACCTACATTGTATGATGACCGTTGGGGTAGTGAAGAAATTTCTAAATGAGTAATCATTAAAAGAAGTCGATGATTTTAGCATTCGTCACTTGGAGTGACGGTAAGCATGGTGATTGCATTAAGTAGACCGCTTCAGGTCCCAATCATTGGTTGAATTAGAACCATAGGTCTATTGAATTGACTTTATTTCGAGGAGAAATCGTGAGGTTAACCAGTCTAGTTGCCTACCGTCACCTTAAGATGTTGAGCGCCCGGGTGTTGGTAGCGAGATCGTTGGACTTAGAGAGCTCGGTCCTAAGGTTTTGGGTCTCGACCAAAATCCATGCACGAAACTTACTCTTGAATTATTTTGCAGAAAGTGTTTCATACTTTTCCAAATTCCCATGTGAGTCGTATTTCGAATCCGTGGAAAGGCGTTTAATACGCACGAGATTTTAAACCGTGAGTTGAACATGCATAAAAATTGTTTTATTACACATGATTGCAAACTTTGTTCAGATCTTCTTTATCCCTGTTTGTCGGACGCTATTTTCGGATGTTGTAAGTGTCCACGATTTAACCTTGTTTAGGGTCTCGGGCAAGTAACTGCGATTTATGATCTTGACATTGGATCTCCTCCACATATGTTAAGGTTTTAAAGGAAAAAGTTATTCCCACTATTTTGGCGTTTGAGTTTTATTGGGATTTTACTTGCGAGTTTTGTTGAAAGGCGTCACTTTATACCACGTTGAGAAAAAGGGGAAATTCTTGGAATTGTGATATTTTCGTCATAACTCTGTCTTATGCTTTTAATTTTTTGGGACAAAGATTTTGACACCAATCGGTTCTTGGTGTCATTGAGTCTCATTGAGTTTTATGGGAATCTAGTTGGGGTCTTATGAAGTTTTACTTTACCACATTTTGTGTCGCTTAGATGAACTTTGAAACGCGTATACTGAGTTATTGTGTACGTTAACTTACAGGTTTTTGTTTAACCTTTTGTCTCCTGCGAGTGTTGCATATTTCATTCCGCAACCGTAAGAGACGTCTTAAGAGTTTTGTTAGTAAATGATATTCCATATGTTATTTTGGGAAGTTTCAATATCATGTGATTTCTCTTTTGAGTTTTATGCAATATTTCGTGGTATGTTGTTTGGTATTTGAATTGATTTACATTTTTGCGTGAGTAATGCATGGGAAAAATCTTTAATGGTTTGAGTTGAACTTTTGTTTTATGTCTTCTTCAGTTGTTGATTTTGTTGTTATAGTTTCACGTAATGCATTAAATGGGTTATCGGTATACATGTCATTGTAGGCACTATTTTAGGATAAGATCATTTTATTGTACGGCCTAAAGCTTGAAAATTTATTTAAATTTATTGTACGTTTGACCAATCACATGCATATTTTGTCTCGTTAAGTTTTGAGAAACGAACTCATCATGCAGGTCTTGTTGGGAATTTTATTCCATATCCTTATATAGTCAAATGAGAAATTTTTGGAAACTTAATTACATGAACCTTCTCTTTGGGAGTTTTGTACAAATGCCTTGTTGTACACTGTTTTAGTACGTAAAATTATTTTTCGTCCATGGCACAAATTGATTTCGAAACGGTTTTATGTATGTGGCGTTTGAGATCACTTTGTACACCTACCGAGTAAACGATAGTGGATTTTTACTCGCATGATTAACTATTATAAAGTTTGTGTATTTGAAAGTTTTATAAAATGTTAAATTGGCATATTAGCTTGAAAAAAAAACCTTGAACTCATTAGAACCATAGATTCAAACCCCTCTTTGTGAAAGGACTTGTTAATAAGGGCTAGAGGAATCCTTAGGATTTGAAGCGTCGGATGATCCGACTGGTGGTCGGTTCTAAATTTTGGGTTCAGTTTATGAACCGATGCTCGTATGAATAATTGAGGTATTAGATTTAAGTACTCTCCTAGTTATTAAGTGGTGATCTTTGGTTTTGGTGAATTCAATGTGATAAGGTTTGGGTGGTTGATTGCTTTTGTTGATCTTGATTTGGGGGTTGATGGTACGGCAACATGATGTGTGCCTGTGGTGTACCACCTTAGCAGGCAATTGTGAATAATGATGATGATGTTATGGTTGGCTAATAGGGATGTATGATTTGGGTGATTATCTCATAAAATAGGTGTCAACTTAGAATCGATGTTGCAATTTGGGAATGGAATGGTTGGTAGTATATCCATATAGCAGATAGTTGTTCTAAGGATAGGAGTCGACATTCGATTTTGAGGACAATGATTGTTTGGATGCTTCAGTGCACTTTCGTTGAATTTGGTGTGTTTGCAAGTTAAGTGATAACCTTAAGGATATCAGATGCTGGCAATTAGGGATCAATCATTAGTAATCCTGTAATCATTGAGGTTTTCGCTGATTTAACAATCGATGTTTGAAACCATTACGGGAGAAGTGTAACCGTGGGGTTTGGGGCAATCATTTGCCTGCAACTGTTATTTATTGTAGTTTGGATCGGACCAAACTAGTGTTAGGAACTTCGTCAAGGAAGGGACGATAAATCTTTAATGGTATGGAATATTGGGAAATTTGGTTAAGATGTCGAAGTAGAACGTAAGTAGAAATCGTTTATTGAGGAGACCGTGATTTGTCGCAATTAGAAATATTGTTTTATAACAGCAGCGGGTGATCGGCTCAGCAATTCTATATATGGATTCCTTATTAGGGTTCGAATCCGGGGGGAGACAGGATGTCTTTTCCGGTGCAGGCTTATAGAGGTAGGGCCTGTAGGGTCCACAAAAGTGGGCCACGGGGCCTTGGGTCCCCGCCAATAAACCTTTATCACTCGGGTAAAAGTCAACCTAGTTGTGGATACTTGGAATTGAAAAGAGCATGGTCAACTACAGTTGAATCGTTTTGCAAAGTTTGTTGTGTTTATGAAGGCAAGAAAGGAGTGTAACGTAATTGATGAAGAACGATTAGAAGTATTTAAGCGGGA